>LR990166.1:7531460-8731460 GCA_905147325.1 Notodonta dromedarius | reverse complement strand
TCATCTTCGCTATCACGGTCGGAGTGCACGGCATCGGGCCCCTGCGGCAGAGGCTCGTAGCCAAAGTGATCGTGCTCCTCCTCACTGTCTTCACCTTGGTGACCGTTCATAATAAGATCAGCTCTATGGGGCGGAATCAGTTCGTGTGGGTTGTTTTCTGGAGGATCTGGTCCGTCACACACCATTGTTCGTTAGTTTATTGCTGCTGGGTGGGTATACACGTTTATTATACACCTATCTATAATCCCAGTTTAGTAAAACTAAAAAGTGCAAAAGAAATATTATTTTACAATTTCACAACTCATACTCAAATTAGGGATATTCAATAAACATCGATTTTTCGAATCACTCGATGTTTTTAATACGAAACATGGAATCGATCCGATGTTTTGACAAACTGTTAATTCACTCGATGTATCGATGTATTTTCATAAAATATCGAATACCAGTGAATTTAATGAAAACTCAGGTTGATCTCTAAATCATTCTCATTCATGGTTTTAATTTTATAAACAATATTTGAATCAATGATGGTTCCATGTGTACAGGGATGCCCGTACTAATTTGTCTGATAGGGGTCGAGTAGGGCTGATAGAACTACTGATATAGCTGATAAAAGTTGTTATATTATAAAACTGACATTAAATGTAAGTAATGGGAGTGAATTTAATGAGGGGTGAGAACGTGCGGTTTGCTTGATGACCGATGACGAACTGATTTTGGTTGAAATACAATTTGCGTTAATGTGAACATTTGGGTCAAAGAGTGATTGCTGCTTCGGCAAATGTACGTGTATGGTCGTACACCATGAAAAGTAGTTTTTTCTTAGTTACATAGATTTCTTCAACATTCAACATCCTTGAACACACACAATAAATGTGCAGACATGGACAGTTCTGGTTTAGGAGTAGTATAATAATTATAACTTGACGCTTGCGTAGAGTGTCAGAAGGCTGACTAGGTGAGGGCTTTGTGGTGTGATGTAATGTTAGAAAAAGTACTCGATTTTCAGTAAACATCGATGTTTGTAACCGATACATCGAATGACATCGATACACACTTCCGATATATCGCATCGAAAAAAACATCGATGTTTTTTCGAAGTGGACACCCCTAACTCAAATCAAATCCGTCAAAGAGAATATACTAGTGATGTCAACCTGTTCCATAAAACCGGTTTAAAAACCGATACGTAGCAATTTTATAGATAAAAGCTACTTATTACTTTTGTTTTACATAATATGTGCAATATGCTTCCAAATGTATCTAGCGCATTTGAATAGTTTTGATGGTGACGCATTTTTTAAACATTATTTAATTTTAATCATTTAATGGATACAGTGACGCGAATAAAATTGTGTTGTATGCTTTTTATAAGACATATTTTACCTTTATTTCAAAAGATTTAATAAAAAACGGTAAAAACCGTATCGCAAAATTGTAATCGGTTCATACTAGTCGCTAGTTGACATAATATAAAAACATTCAAAAAGTTGGCTAGGTTGTCATCTTACGTAGGGTTGTATTCTCTTTGGGTTGTCACGTCACTACATTACCCACAGATACGTAGTATTATAAGTCCCTACCAAGAAGGTTAGAACTTGGTCCCTACACAACAATATTTTATTTGTATATTTGATATTGTATTCTCGCATTTTTGACTCTTTGTAGCTTGCTACATATCTCTAATCTGTGATAAGTGTATAGTCTATGGACTCAATTGAACTCGAACAAACTAATTGTAAAATATTTTTATTTTATTATATACCTAAAGTTATTATTTGTTTCTTCAGACATTGAGTATTCATGGCGATCAATTTTCTTAGCTGTTAGTACGATCGTATTTATAATGGCTTGGAGAAGTCATGGCGTCAGTAATGTCGATATGATTCGAAACCTAAGGGGTAAGTATTGTTTTGTTTCCATATTCAGTTTGATCTTATGTTCGTTCTTCTATAACCCTTGAGAATAAATCATAAATAAAAGATATCAATCATATAAAAGAAAATAGTGTTATGTATTCTATATTTTGGTAACCACTAGAATTTATTGTTTTATTAAACAGAACCTGTAATTTTTTTTTTTTTGCATAGCCAACGGCATAATCAAGTCTGATGCTGTAGCAAATGCAATGTTAGCTGTTGATAGAAAAAATTACTGTCCCTATGCGCCATATCACGACTCGCCTCAGACTATTGGATACTCCGCCACAATTAGTGCTCCTCACATGGTTTGTACTGGTAGATGTTTCCTTATTAATCATTTTTAGATTGGCTGTTGATAGCTGTCCACTCACCTTATAAATTTGTTTTAACATTTTTTTTATTTAAGTATCACTTACAACTTTTTAGCATGCCCATGCTTTAGAAAGATTGAAAAATCAATTGGTACCTGGTGAGAAAGCGTTGGATGTGGGTTCCGGTTCTGGCTACTTGACAGCTTGTATGGCATTCATGGTGGGTGAGGCTGGCCGGGTGGTTGGTATTGAACACATACCAGAACTGGTTGAACTCGCCACTAAAAACCTCAAGAATGAAGATTCACATCTCCTTACTTCAGAGCGGATCAAATTAATTGGTAATTCTTTATTGAAGCCTTAGGGTCATGGCACATTATGCAAGCACCGTAACGGCACCGCTCCAACCTAGCAATTAAATTTTCATTTAAATTTGAACATTAAATCGTATTTCGTATGATATATTTCATAACGTCAATACAAAAAGCCAACGGCGGGTTGCCAGCGCGCCGGCCTCTACCCAACAACTTGAATGGTTGGGTCTTTGCCCGTGCGCTTCAAGCGTGCTTACAGCCCGCCGACTGCGAGCCACCCGCCAGGCGCAAGCGAGCGAAACAACGCCGCATCGTCGCCCGAGCACCGCCCCGCCATGCCATATAAAGCTGGGTACTCACTTAGCAGTGTAGCACGTAACGTATCAGATACGGTATCAACCTGCAAGTGGGTACGGCTCGTCCACGGTCCTCCGCGTATCTAGCTACGAGCTGCCGGATCCGCAGTGCTCGCAACGTCGTCACGCCGACAACATGTCTCAAATGGTGGCTAGTGCTGCGTTCATATTCATGTATAATATTTTAGATAATTATAAAAGCGCACGTCGATTTTGGCAAAGTAAAATTTTGAAAGATAGAAATGTTCTAACAATTTAGTAATGGATATGAAGTCTCAAGAGATTAGTGGTAGTACATTTCAAGAATTTCACTCGTATGTCGAGTACAGTTTTGAGTATCTAATTAATTTAATTGGACCTCAAATTCGCACTAGAGACACAAGGTTTAGAAAAGCGATACCCGTTCAAGACAATTTTATTTTTAGGGTCCCACAGTACTGGTGTATTCTGGTAAACCTCAATTAGATTTAACACTTTTTCTTCAGTCCACTCCATAATGAATAATTGAATACGTAAGTTCGTTTGAAGCTCGCGCGTACGTACTCACTACAGAAGCGGTCGTGACGCCGTCCACGAGCACACTGCGAGCCGCCTTTGTGTTCGCAGTGAAACCGCCACACGGCGGGTCACTGCAAGCTTACAGCGCTCCACGCGCGAGCTGCTCGCAGTGGGCTCGTGCCTACGTACTCACTTGATACCGTATCTGATACGTTACGTGCTACACTGCTAAGTGAGTACCCAGCTTAACGTGCGTTACTCGCGGTGACAAGAAGCTTCCACCTCGCGACCGGCGGGCGCGCCGCCCGCGCGCTTGCAACTCGCGGTTGGCGCGCGGACTGCGAGCTTGCACCTCGCGGGCGACGCGTCGTTAGCGCGCTGGCGGCTAGCGGTAGCCAAAATTCGAAACAACGCCGTGCCGCAGTTGTGCCGTGACCGTGCTGGTACAGTGTGCCACGAGCTTTACTTGGTCTTATTGGGAGTTCCCACATTGATTGATGTATAAACTGCTTATTGAAACTGATAAGAATGTCGATGGGATCTTAAATTTGATTTTACATTGAACAATGTGGAGTGGCTCTTACTCAAATCGACTTTTAAAGAAATAGCTAAGTACCTACATATATTTTGCAAAACTGTTATAACTTTTATTTGTATTTAACGTAATATTCATACGTAACATTTTAGTTCTATTTAAATACAATATTTTACTATGCCATTTTTTAGTTGGCGATGGGCGACAAGGTTACAGTGCTGAAGCACCTTACAATGCTATTCATGTAGGAGCTGCTGCCCCGACACTACCACAAGCAGTAAGCAATACCTGGTTGTAGTTTAATAGGAAATCTATATCTATAAAATTATGATCAGGGATGATTTAGAAATCTCGTTAGAATTACCTAATTATACTGAACTAGGTAGTTATATTACAAACGATGCTGAAACATAGATTTTCATACTATTAAAGCTTCGATCGATCTGACGAAATCGTAACGATCAATAGCTTCAATTTAGCCGGTCATACACGAAGCGATTGATTGTTGCAATCATAATGCGCTAGCTAATAGCACGCGTGTGCTGCGCATGTACCTAGCAGATTGAGACAAAAAACGAAAAACGACGATTGAAAATTGCCATACACTATCAATTTATCGTTACGATATTCAAGATTGCATGGATTTGTTGCCAACTCCGATATCATCTTCGATTAAATAAGTCGTTAACGATATTGACACACACTATCGATTTGTCGTTTCGATCAGTTACGAGTTTACGACAGATCGCGCCGGAGGAGGTGGGTATATGAAACCGACGACATTTAAACGTATTCCTTACGTATCTTGGTGTCAAACTCGGGCTTCAATGCAATAAAGAGTTACCACGAGCATTCGAAAACATGTGTTGAGAGATCTAAGAAGCATTTTACATGAGCTTAATGTCTTTGAAATAAACATAATTTGATAACAATAAGGGAATTATTGCAGCTAGTTGAGCAATTGAAGCCTGGTGGAAGGCTCATTGTACCCGTTGGACCCGAGGGAGGCGAACAACATCTTACACAGGTACATAACATAACTATTTTCATTGAAAAATACACACAGAGTATAGTAATTTCACCCGATAGAACTATGTGATGTAATAAGATATTACTGTCATCAACTGTAGTTTCCTATGGCTCTCTCCCTCAAAATTAGACGATCAATCAAACCATGTGCATATGGTGTTATGATGCTGTTAAATGCCGAAATTCCGAATGTTAAATGCCGAATTATAAGGCTGATTTTAAAGTCACGCACATAGCTGAGCTAGCTGCGCGTGCTGTAATCGCGGGCGAAAATGAATATAGTCATAGAGTATATAGGTATAAATATATATTATTTGTATTGTTACGCGTTTGACCTGTTAACACATACAATTTAAGCCTCGCCAAGGATGTTACTACACCAAAGGATTGAACGTTGTTCTATGTAGATGTCGCCGCCAACTAGCTTAATTCGCCGTTCAATTAACAGCCTAGCCACTTAACTAAACGGCGCCGTTCAACTAGTGGCCTGAATGATATTCAGCCATTTGATCAAACAGCTAGGCAAATGACTTGGATCGATGACGTTTAACTACTTGCCTAGCCGTTTAATTACCTGCCTAGCCTGTTCATTTCAATTTAGTTCTACTTTCTGCCACCTAGCGCCGAAACTCACCAAACTGTCAATATCTCTATATTCTATATTCTCTTTGGTCAATATGGCGTCGGAAAAAAACAACTTTGATGGAATATTTTTATTAGGTACTTAGGTTTTTTACGATTTTTTTTAGATCCACCGAATCTATTTGCCGGGTGGAGTTTCTGTGGGGTCATAAAAAAATAACCCTAACCTAAACCCATCCAGGTCGTTCTTCTGGGGTAGTATTTTGAAAAAGTTTTGTAGTACTTAAATGTCAACCAGTTGCCTAAGCATTAGCCAGCCAGTTTATTAAATGTTGTAATAGACGATACGGCTGAATATCATTTAGGCCGTTAATTGAACGGCGCTGTTTAGTAAAGTGCCTAGGCTGTTAATTGAACGGCGAATTAAGCTATTTGGCTGCGACATAGACACTGTCAATCGATGTCGAATCATCTCACTCTTACATCAGACTACTCGGCGCGCCTCTGTTTGTCTGTAGGTACGAATGCGATAATATCCTGAACAAATTTAGATGCGGTTTTCACTGTTTTGATTTTCATTACTATAAGATAGGTTGACGTAGATATTTAAGTGCATCAAATATTTTGTGTCCTAAAAATAAATTCTATTAATTTGAAGGTTGACAAGGCAGCTGATGGAACAACCACTGTGAAGAAACTAATGAGCGTAATCTATGTCCCACTAACTGACAAGGATCATCAAAAACGTAAGAAGTGACTCATACGTGTAAATTGTTACGTACTTATGGAAAAAAAGAAGACTGCCGCTTGTCTTTTTAGAGACTATTATTTCTACTGCTACAATTTTTTTAGAGTATATTCATAAGATTTAAAAACTTATTGAACCAATTTGTTCTAGGTACTTGGCGCTGATATTGTTCCTTGGTTTGATTACTTTTGATTATAAGTATTTCAATCTACCTTGGACTTGAAGCTTATAACAGCTAATTAAATTCTATATTTACATCTCAATAATTTATTGTATTGTTTTTGTTCATAACGCTTTTATATAAAATTATAATTATGGTTTGATAATAAATCAAGATTACGAGAACAAGAAAACTTTCTATTTTTTATTTCGAAACAATTTCCCGGCGAACTTTCGCTTTCCAAATGGTTTTTCTTCTTTGTTCGCATCTGCAGGTTGAGCTTTGACATGCAGTATAGAAAACAAGGTTTTAGCGTCACTCTTGTTTTCAATGATTTCACCGAGTTGTTCCTGAAAACGTATGCATTTTGGTCTTGGTCTAGTGAGGACTCAGAGAGTGAGGGTGTCAAAGAGTTACGATCAGTGGCGGATTTACCAGCAGGCTGAGTAGGCTGGAGCCTAGGGCGGCAAATTTGGGGACCGATTTTTTTTTTGCTACCACATAGATATCAAGCGCAATAAGTATTATTTATTCACGTTTACCGAATGTACATTATTGTCTAAGTAGCATACATTACCCCGCCTTTAATAATCGTACATGATTGAGCTTTGATTAGCTCAAAAATAAACCCAACAATTATTTTAGGTGAAATTTCAACGAAATTTTTGGATTGTAAAAATAATCTAGGACATATGACAATTTTACAGGCAAGGGCGCCAAAAACTACAGCCTATACCTTGGAAATTTGTAAATCTGCCACTGGTTACGATGCTATAAAGCTTAAAATGTAAGGAGACCGCACATAAACCGTGTCTACTTATGATTTAGAGAATGGCCGCGGTGCGTTCTAGAGTAATATTGCATTATGTACGCACCTGGCTTAGCGATATCAAATGGTCCATTGATATGCCTTTGTTCATGATCCTTGCTATGTTCTTAGACGTGACTCCGGGTAACTTCTGTACAAAATCGTGTACCGAAGCGCTATACCGCTCATAATTCATGTCATCTGCAGTATTTTCCCCACTAAGAGCCAGGGCTTCATCAACATTGGGGTTCTTTCTTCCTTGCTGCAAAAATGAACCAGAAGAGAAATAATTAGTTTTATCTATCATTTGTGTTTACCGAGATTAGCACGAATAAGACTACTACAAATAGGCGCATTACGGGATGGAGTATTTATTTATAGTGGAGTATATAATAAATTGAATAGTTTTATACTGACTTTTAGTTCATAAAATAATTCCGCAGTAGCGTAAGGACTGGGTGACCACACCAGTTTCAATCTAGGAAAATGTATGGTCAGGAGCTGCAGTTTCTGTTGAATATCTGCACCCGATATGTCTGTAGATACTACAAAATGGCCCTGTAAATAATAAAGTATAATGTTCTCAACATCTTGATTACGGTAGTTAACACAGTGAATTATGTAAAAACGTGGTACATACCTGAAGATTGAATGGTTTATTTTGATCAAATTCTATGAGCAGTATGGGTCTACTGTAATTTCGACACATTTGCGTGCATTGCGTATATAAACGACCCGAGTTCAGAGAGCCAATCAAATCGGAAATAGATTTCCTTTCCACGCATATGTCGGGTGTAAGAATATAATCTCCTATCTGAAATAATTAATTATGTATTAGAAATTAGTTTAATGTGAATGGAGTCCAAATAAGAGTATTTGCTACTTACAACAATTGTAACTGGTTCAATATTTATTCCTTTTTTATGAAGCAAAGCTGGAAGATCCGACCTGAACTCTCGCATATCAACAATTACTACAGGTTTCTCCTTTTGCAGATTTTGGCCACCTGAAACAGGAATTGAACATTCAATAATAATTATTATTTATTAATGTGTATCTTTAACTTTCTGTATTCTCAGTATTAATTTACCTGCTTTTCTAGTATCAACGGAGTTATCATCATGTTCAACATTCAAATTAAAGTACTCGTCTGTTTTGCCATCCTGATAAGATGGCACTACCATTACCTATAATGGATTGAAATATGTTAAGTAAATAATGGACAGAATTCTCATTGGTGCTTATTATGTTTCAACACTAACTAAATCGTGGTGCCTTACAACTGGTCTTCAATCAGCTGTAACAGTCTTGTTTCTATGGCAATCAGCCCATACCAGCTATTTTTGTCTCCCGCTTTGCACTGGAGGAACGTGGATTTTTTTTCTTCCAACTCCTTTTATTTCTTTCGATTAAATTCGTGCGGGTTCCAAGACAATTTAACTGTTCCCCGGGACTCGTCGAGGGTCAAACCTCGACGTCATTATTGGTCACCATTGTCGATCCTGGCTTACAGGAGTTACAGTGGTGTGAGTGTGTGGCGGGACTCATCCCTAACTAAAGTCGACTAACTTGGTTATATGGCGTTTCTTCGAACCGTAACGAATGAGCAAGACTTAGTTAATTGGGACCAAAATACTATCGGCGAAATGTGGGTGGACGATAGTGCACCTCCGCTTACATCTTCCGGAAATTCAGGAGTAATGGTGGTGTATAATTATTTAATCTATACAAATACATAAAATGTAAATGCCTTTGTAGTGTCAAAATAACAGCTTTTTACTAAATGTCTATGCGAGTATTCTCCGGGCTTATCTACGAAACGGCTGGATCGATTTTGACGCAACTTCACTGGCAGATAGCTGATGTTATAATGCGTGACCTAGGCTACTTTTATGTTATCGAAGTACTTACAGTTTTTGTTTGAATTAACAATTCAAACGATTGCTTTTCGCGTTTCAGTGATGTGAGGTATGCTTGTTCTTCCACTGTTTTATCATGTATTACAAAATATACCTTTGCTGTGGGCTCCCCATCTTTTTTCCGACATTCGAACAATTCGATCTGTCTAATAGAAGTTACATCACAATGATACAAGATAATGTATTCAGGCCGTAACGTTTCTAACCTGTGGTCCAGTGAAAAGCTACAACCGTTTTCTTTGAATGTTTGAATACAAATAAGGGGCTTCTCGATTTCAAGTTGAGTTAAGTTTAAGTTGTCAATCTAAAAAAAACAAATTCTACCATGAATATATACAAAGGCATAGTCCATGGCAGCTATGATAGCTAGATGTTGCCAATACCTGAGAAATTGGCTCAAACATACTCTCATCATTTGACTGTTTGTTATCTTGTGTACCAACTTGTGTTAATGTTAGCACATAATTAGATTTATTCATATCATCTGCATTGAAGCTTCCTTCATCTTTCTCATCACCGTCTTCTATGATATCTTGACTATCTAGTTTTGTATTTTTATTGACATTAGCATTAATTGGTGGATCCTTTAGATTTTTATATTTTGAAGAAACTGAACTGATTGCCAATTCCCTTCGGAATGCTGTGTAAAACAGGTACTTATTTGCACCCATAGTAAGGTAATGATTCAATTGATAACAAGTTTTACTATCTTGGCATAGAACTAATATTTTGGTGGTGTTTATGTTGCTATTTTTTTTCTTCTTGATCTCCTCTGGTATGTCATTTAATAGTAAATCACTGAGGACCTTCCATTTTGGACATGGTTCTGGATCAAACTCTGTAATTAAAAATACAAAGTAAAGAAAACACTAACCACCTTACTTATAAATGTTGTATAGCGGGTGTTTAGTTACACCCCGAATTCTCTCTTTCTGTCATCAGTAACTTGACATAATAAAGAAGACGAAGCATGGTTTAACTACACAATCGCTAAACAACGTTTAAAAGTAAGAGGGTAAAACAATGTAAAGAATAGACATGAATATAAAATTCGCACCATTTTTATGATTATAAACTCTTCCTTTAGCCAGTCGGAACAATTGCTCGGCAGAATCAAGTAGTATCCATCCGGAGTTTATTTTGGCGTACTCTGGAGTTCTGTACTTACTTACTAACGAATAGAATGAGACAGCATCATCATGTATTAAGTTACTGAAAATTATCAAGTATAGTGTGTAATAACTAAATAAGCAACTGCCGACAAAAAAAAGAAATATAATAAAATGTAAAAAGACAAGCCCGCTGAGTTTCTTGCCGGATCTTTTCAGTCAAAGTCGCGTTCCGATCCGGTTATAGATATAAGAAAAAAATTGAATTGGTGCCCCCGTAGGCCTTAACAAAATAAACGATTTCCGCCGATTAGTCCAACTCGAATTCTCAAGTTTGAGAGTTAATTTTGAAGCGCCATACCAAAGTGATAGAGACGACGTCTCAAACACCTAAATGTAGCCAAAATATTCAAGTTTTGGTCGTTAAACTCGGATACTTATTATGGAAGAAGATTACTTGCTTGATCCCCAATCTTCATAAATATGGATCACTAATAGTTAATATTTTAATTTAATAAACTTTTATTCTTCTGCAGAAGGTATCTACTTATCAACAGTAGTGTGCTTATATTTCGTCGGATGGTGATATCAGGGGTCGAAACTGATGGCCATGGTAAAAATACTGACTTTACTGACTTGAAGAGTCGAAAATACTGACCTTTTACTGACTTTCAAAGTCAAAGGGTGTTACAGACAATGTAATAAGTAAAAAGTACACCGTTTTTAGAGGTTATTAATATTTTTTAAAACATATGCAGACAAACTTTCTTGCATTTACTTGAGCTTAAACACCAGCTTTGCCCACAAGTTGGTCCGCGTTGATAAGATCCGCCACATTGTATTATTATCCTTTAATAGGCGGCCCTTTAATTATAAAATCCGGCTAAGTGCGTGTCGGACCACGCATACTATAGGTTTCTGTAGGCATTCCGCCTGTTTTCAATAATACGGAACCCTAATAATGAGCATGATGCTTCATTTTGATGTGAAACATGTAATGCGGCGCGTAATAATTTCGCCATGTTTTACGTACGTTCAGTGGCGTGTGGGTTCGAAACACAATCAAGTTTTTTTTTCAAATTGACGACCACTTGGCTCCGTGGTTTGAGCGTAAACTGCTCGGCTCACTGCACCGGGTGGTTGCTGGTTAGGTTCCGGTGGGGCAAAGTCAATAAGTCGGGCGATACACCGATCGCCAGACTGACACACCAACTGTATGGTCCCAAACTAAGCAACACTAGTAATAGTACTATCGCCCTATTTGCGTCTATTTATACTGACACAGGACTGGGGGCGATTCCAGTGACACCTAGACTAGGGGAAATTACGAAAAGCCATTTCCGAAATTTGCCCCGTCGGGAATCGAACCCGCACCCACCACGTGCAGTGAGCCAAGCAGCCTACGCTCAAACTACTGCACCAAGCGGTCGGTATTTATAAAATATTATATAGAATATTAAATTTATTAAATTATTGATATTTTTTTTAATAAGGAATAATTAATTACCCTTAATAAACCATCTATAATGTAGTTCAAGAGTTAGAGGAACTGAATCTTAGAACTCACATAAAAAAGGCCACTTTGAAGCTCAATAATTTCGTAAACGAAAATTAATTTTGAAAAACTTTCAAGGAAACCTAATAGTACATTGTTACACGAGTGGTGAAAGTGACTTATTTATTCCCGAGACGGGGTTTGGCGCCCGAGCGTAGCGAGGGCGCAAATAGTTCGAGGGACAAAATAAGTCTTTCACCCGAGGTAAACACTGTGCTTTTCATTACGAATACAAGGAAAGTAAAAATAAAAACAGGAATTGGCTAAAGAAATAATACAAGGAAGTATAAAAAATACTCTACAACTCAAAAAAAAAAGATCGGATTGCCGCCTATTTTTTTTTTTCGTTGGCCGGCCAACTTCATTATTTAGCCATTATTAATCATTTTCGCCTTTAAATATTTTGCCCAAAACTACGTTATTTTAAAGAAATTCTTGAAACTAAATTATAATTAAGTCATTTAAAAATATTATTAATAATTATTATTAAAAATATATATTCTTTAATTAATACTTTTTCGAAATTAAAATTAAAATTCAATTACTTAAAAAATACAACTAATATTTACAGTATAACAACTACTTATAAACTAACTTTCAGTAAATTTTAATACTTAACTTTATGTTATTTCAATTTTACATCGTGCTGTAATTGAGTGACAGTAGAAAAAGTTTGAACATGGTTCCATAGAAATGTGAAAATGGAACTATTTTTTTTTTAATAATTTGACAACTGTCAGTTGAAAGCGATTCTCCCGGGCCGGAAAAGTATTACTTTCAACCCGCTCCTCAGGGACTTCAGACCTACTTTCAGAGTATGAGTAATGAAAAAATTATTGTTTGATACTTATCGAAAGATATCCCGAGGGGGTGAATAAACCATTTTTTTCACTCCCCTTCACGTCATCTACAGGAGTGTACCTTCACTAGAATAAAAATGCTTTCAATATTTATTCATATCAGTTTTGTAGCGGCACCGAAAATCTATTTTTGCTGCAATTTGCAGCCCTAATATTCTCTGAATAAAGTGACTGACGTCGGACGGACGGTTTAAAGGTTTCTAGTTTGACTACGGAATCCTAAAAAAGCCGTGATATAATCTAGAAAGAAACAGCCGGGATATAGCACTAGGAATTAAACGTGTCCCAAAAAAAAAAGTTTGTGCGCGCATTACAAAAAAACGGAATATATCCGTTTTTGTTATACTGTAAATACATATCTATTATATATAACTCAAAGGTGACTGACTGACTGACATAGTGATCTATCAACGAACAGCCCAAACCACTGGACGGCTCGGGCTGAAATTTGGCATGCAGGTAGATGTTATGACGTAGGCATCTGCTAAGAAATTATTTTGATTAATTCTACCCCCAAAGGGATAAAATAGGGGATGAAAGTTTGTATGAAACTTTGTCAATTAAATTCCACGCGGACGAAGTCGCGGGCACAGCTAGTTAGTTATATTTTAAATACTGAATTGATTTTGATGCGGTCTTCACCATTTGGTAGCTTGGGGTCAAATTCGAAATCTAAGCCACATTTCATCTAATTCCGGTGGGATGAACTAAAGATACAAATTTCAATACAATTTAGCCTTTCCGTACTACTAGTATTACAAGCCACACTACACTTAGGAAGTCATTTTGCTGTTCATTATGGAGCATTGTTGAATGGGCATTTTGACATTATTGTGGTTGCGTTGTCACTTTTTCAAAATTATATCCAGTTTACGAAATATTCAGCTTCAAAGTTGTAGCCTTTTTACTTCAGTGTGCAATAAAGAGTTTTTCTATTATATCCTCTAACTAGTGAACAAATACATATTTAATATGAACCATCACATATATTATTATTGTAAAGCGGTGTTATGTCTAGGGACCCCATAGTATGCGTGGACCGAACGCACTTAGCCGTTTTATTATAGTATAGATTCTATAGGTATCCTTAGTGAAAGTAGCGTAGATTTGGTAAGTATCCATAATACAAAAAAAAACCTTTCTTTGAAGTCGAAAATACTGACTTTACTGACCATTTTTCAGAAAAACTGACTTTTACTGACCAATGTTAAAAATACTGACTTTTACTGACTTTACTGACCAGTTTCGACCCCTGTGATATGGCTTCTATAAAATTACTTACATTATCATGCTTCTTAGAACTTTCAGATCTTGGATGTACTCCTTGGTTCTTGTACTCAACTGGTGCCAAACACAATCTAGCTGTGATTGTAATATCTTGTGGAATTTTTTTGTTATACAATTTTCTGTAGTGATTTCCTGGAGCAAGAAGAACCAGTACTGGATAATGATGCAAGGAATAGGTACTCATAAAGCTCAAAATCCAATGAACAATACATAGTCACAATTCAATTATACTTGCCTATAAATCTGATCGTCAGAGCAATAATAAGGTGGTAAAGCTATTACAACCACAATTGAAATTTGACTTTATTTCCTTTGAAATAGGTCTGAAAATGCGAAACCGCCCATTTCAAATGTGGTTTGAATATTCACCTGCATGTCCAATGTTCTGTTGATGCTTTTCAACTGTTTCACAGTATAGTTCATGATGTCCAGCAAGCAAGTCTGAATGTAACTCATGTTTGTTGTCAAAGGAACATGCAGTTCCTCGACCTCGGCTTGTCTAGTTTTGAGACTCTTGATTATTGATCCATGGAATCTGAAATTTTCGGTAGTTAGTTAATCATTTGTTATGAATGTACCTTCAATGCTCACCTTGACCCATGAAGATGTACCTTTTACATTGCATTAGCTGCAATAATTATGACTACTTTGGCCATTACTTGCACTGGAGAAACTGGCATCATACTTGAATATTAATGACAACAATAATATTATAAAACTAGCTGAGCCCGCGACTTCGTCCGCGTGGAATTTAACTTAACAAAAAAGCCCGCCCCCGCGTTGAGCCCGCACGACAGAACCCATTATTTCATTTTTTAAAATTTTGTTTTTCTAAAATAAAAGTTACTGCTTATAACATCAGCTATCTACCAGTGAAAGTCCCGTCAAAATCGGTCCACCCGTTTCGGAGATACTCTTTGATTTCATGTGTTTTTATTTTTTTACGCGGAACCCTAATTGTTTTTTCTAAAATTAAAGTAGCCTAAGTTACTCCCTATTACATCAGCTATCTGCCAGTGAAAGTCCAGTCAAAATCGGTCCAGCCGTTTCAGAGATTACCCGGAACAAACACACAGACAGACAGACAGACAGACAAACATTTTTTAAATCGCGTTTTTGCTATAGGTGTCGTATGTACTTTCATATGCATTTAGTGAAAATGTGTTATTTTGATATTACAAACAGACACTCCAATTTTATTTATTTGTATAGATTAGTTATTATTGCGAATGCTGGGCTTAGTGGTTTGAGGTCTCTGCCTACATACCTAATTCGGAAATACAGCCTTAATGGTATTTATTCATTTCATTTAAGTTGCGTCATGCATGTAAGGTCTGGTTAGCAACACTTTCTAGAATTAAATTGTTGATAGGTTCACTTCATAATGTTATACAGACCTTGGCCATAGATATAGTTCAGTAACAAATAGTGCCCTCATAACTTTCTCCACCTGGTGATAGCCAAATGTGAAGGATATTGGTGAGTTTGAGAATGCCTTTATGAAACCAGTCTGAAACAATTTAATATATTCATATGTTGCCTTGCTATAAGCATTTATGTGATATTTTTATAAATATTTAAGACTGACATCTCATTCATAGGAGTAGATTCTCTATGTGGTTTATAAAAAAAAATCCTTTATTGAATCCTACAAGAAACAGGTTCTGTTTCATTGGATTTACTATATATTTTTTTTGGACAGAATGGTGTTCATAAAAAAAAAAAAAAAACAACATACACACGAATTGATAACCTCCTCCTTTTAGAAGTCGGTTGAAAAGGATCGAAATCCACAAAATTCGCAAGACATTGTCCTTTGGGGTCCTGTTGTGATCTGCTAGGATCTTATATAACTGTTGCCCACCTGTTTCAATCATCTGTGGCTAACAGTAATTATTATTATTATATATCACCTGACTTCTCAATTTCAATTTACATGTCGCAATATTGATTTCTTTTACTGCAAGTTGGCCAAACATATATTTACAGCAATTTATGTTGGTCTTTTTTGAGTGAGTACAATAAAAAATAAATTCCTGTAAATGTTTTGACAATGAGATGATTAGAACAGGTATGCAACAGTTAAGTAATAGCTCTGCTGGCTGAGTGATAAGTATAATCATATCTCAAATAATACTTAATTAACACTAATTCTGTACCTTATTGTTCTGCCTGTACAATCTCAATGCAAATGCTTCCTGGCATGATTCTAGAACAGTGTGAGCTCTCAGTACAATTATACCACTGACATGAGAAACTGGAACTCGGTTCTTCAGAAAGTCCACTACTAATATGCGAGTTGAGACAAAATGCACTCCACCCTCTAAATATGACTTCTCCCTAAAAATATGTATATACTTAGTTCATTGATACCAGTCCTTTTTAGCTCCACAAATGCCGCACAAAAATAGAAAACAATAGAACATCTAATCTGTGATGTACCCAATGTGTGTGCATTCAATATCTAATTGGTTAAAAGGATGATGTTCTCAATTCAAGAGTACATCTTATTATATTTATTTTTAAAAGATTTTAAAAAATTACTTGATTTGAAATTTGTCTAATAGGGATTGTATGTTTGGAGCAACAGGTTCCACCACCGCTAGTCCCATATTGTGTGGTTCTTCTATATTATATTTAATTTCTTATTTTGGAGAAATAATTACATATCAATCCAACATTTTTTTACCAACCATTTGGGATTGCAGTAGATAGTGATATCTTGGATGCTATATAATTTCATGTATCTATCAATTCTTAATTAATACCTATAACAAAATTACCTCTCACTGCCAAGATTAGGTAAACTGGGTAGTTTGAATTTCTCAGTAAAGTATTTTTCTTCATGATCACTACTGTTTAATATTAGTACCAAATTTCCAGGATCTTTGTACAGCCACAGTAAATTGGATATTATGTTATTATAACTAATTCCTCTGCAAAATTGAAAAAAATAATTTAGAGAAATATGTATTTAAATTTATATGATATTTCATATATTAACATATATTTTTCAGTGTGCTGTGAAGGTAAAATGTCTTTGCACATACTTGGCTATGATAACAAGTGCATCTTTTTCAAAGGCGTCAATGAAAATGTCTTTTTCAAAGGATAATAAAGGATATTTAATATCAATATTTGTCTCAGTGGTTTCAGTATTTTGAAGTTCATTTTGTGCATTTTCGCTGCTTTGAGCCATTTTGTGATAAGGCAGTGTCTTTTGTTAACTGTCAGGACTCCTTAATTTAGTATTCCTCCGAGGATGAAAAATTATTTTCAATTCGAAACACGTTATGTGAATATTGTATTATCTTATCACCACAGATGATAGAACTAGTGTTGCCTAACGAAATATCGATTATCCCTCGATATAATATATCGGATATACTGTTTTGACTAGTGGTGAAGAAACATTTCATAGGTTACGTGTAAAAATAATAAGTAGCATCGCTACTGACATAATATGGTAGATTCGAGAAATCGCAAAGCTTTCGTTACTGTCACGATTATTATGATAAATTATTATTATTATTGACCAGTGAATTCATAGGATTACGTGTAATAGGGAAAATTTACTATGAATATAACCATTTAATGTGAAAAATCTCAAGTGAAGTAACAGGGAAAGAAAATTATAATTTCACGTATTTAATGAAAATGAATTGAACGTAGCAATAATTTCCATGCCCATTTTTGACACGTAAACTGTTCAGAGTATTGAACGATCGATAGAATCTATCGAAAATCACAATAATTTGATGACGAGCGAGAGTACCTGTCGATATATCGATGATAGTGTTTTACTGAAATCATTATCGATATTTAACAAAAATCATCGCAATTATATGTACAAAGACCAAAATTCAATAGTAACATTTGAATTGTAGTCAATATGTCCGATATACCAGTATACAATAGTAGTCTTTGCGATATACATTTAAACAAAGTTTTATTATAAAGTACACTTTTGCTGCATACAGTGCATACCTACATCGTTTATAAAGTTATGAAACAACACAATAGTGCTGCCTATTGATTGTCTATCGATCGGTTGCCATTCTATAGATAGTGACTGAAAACTAGTCATAATATCGACAGTACGACGAGAGTGTACAGCTCGCAAAATCATAGCGCAAACAAAACACAGAGGCCCAAAATCACAGAGTTAGAAGTCTGTGCGCAAAATAATAACTAAGCTTCGAAACTTCTTGGTTTGATAAGCGGATAGGCCGCCATGTTTTGATCGAAAGGCGTCGTCGACTCGTGTTTGCTCGCATTCCTTTTCACTCAACCGTTAAGTGATGAGAGAGGGATAGAGCTATATAATGAAGCAGTCAGCTGTCTCTGCATCCTATTCTTTTGTATAGCTCTGTTTCTCTCTGTCATTTAACACAGCGATTCTTCTATTTCCTTTTCCGTTGTGGCGTCGGTCCACCATTTTTGCGTACGATCGGCCATTGTTGAATGTGCGTGAGTCGCGTTCGAGCTTTAACTTTTGCGGTGTAGTGAATTGTGTGTAAAACGCAATAGAATAGACGTAAATATAGAGTAATCAATATCAAGAATCAAATACTCCAAAATATCAGTGACAGAAGGTAGATACTATTGATTATTTCCATTATTCACATTTTCATACACTATATTGGGACATGCCTAGCTGTATTGTCTGCCCGACTATGTTCATCTTATTCTTTGTATGAAACTTTCACTTAAAATTTTCTAGAATGCAAATGCATGCAATGAATCAATTCGGGAATCGCGGTTTCGGAGGTCCTCCACAGCCTCAAAGACAGGGTCGTCGTGGAAACAACAGAGGTGGATTCCGTAATAATTCTCGATTTGAGCATAATAATCAGAGGAATCAAAATCACGGCCAAGGAGGTCAACGGCCCAATAATGAGGTAAGTGATAGTTTTATCATTAAAAAAATCTGGATTCACATTGATATTTCATTATTTTACATATAAGTACCACGCAGAAAATAATGTATGAAGGAAAGCAAACTAAAAAGAGAACGACGCTCTGTCTGTTCGCTGGCAAGACGGCCATTTTGTGTCGAGTGGTTTCGTCGACTCAAAACACTCACTAGGTAGGGCGTTTATTGATCTAAACGTGATATTTATTTAGTACCTAGGTAAAGCTTAGGTGTTTACTTTACCTACATATCTATTATTGTTCATAATATCGTTATCAGCGATATGTGGCTATTGGATATAAGTAGCTATGTCAGGTTTTAGCACTTAATAATAAGTAGGTCAGTCTTGAACTAAGTAGGGACCTAAAATACCTATCACCTGCCTTACACTATTAGGTACTTCTGAACTCTACAAGAAGTTCAAAGGAGGGAAGGGGATGGGAGGTAAAGAGATTTTTGCATAGTAATAGGACACTACATATTCATACCTATGCTACAGAATGTTTCTTACACATTACCTGTCCTATGTACTTTTGAATGGAAATATATTTTGTTAACTTGTCTAAAATGCATTGGATTACATCTTGAGTTTACATTATTGTTTAGAACAAACCTAATCAGGCTGTTGAGAAACCCCAGCAGCAGCCTCAACAGCAAAACCAACAGCAGATAAAGCCACAACAGGCTAAGCCTGAAGCCCAGCCAACCACACAACAACAGCCCCAACAGGCGCCTCAACCACAACAGGCAAAGCCACAACAGCAGCAGGCAAAGCCCCAACAGCAGCTGGCAAAGCCCCAACAGCAACAAGCACAGCAACCACTACAACAGCAGAAGCCTGCACAGATTGCTCCAGCTAAAACTGAAGATGAAGTTGATAAATCCATCAAAGTTGAGCAGAGGAATCAAAATCAGAATAATCAAAATCAACAACAAAGGGTGTGTGGCAATTTTATTACTTTTGAACTAAAAATTGCTTTTTTAAAAATAACCCAGGGGCCACGATTTTAACTGTTCCAATAACGCTTGTCTTGCACTCCATTCTCAATGTCAGTTTTGATATTTACAATTGAATGAAATATTTCAAATTCCACTAAAGACTGCTTCTGGAGTCGAGTTGAGAATCTGTTGTAATGGGTGGGCGAGGGATTAGTAAACTACTGAAAACTGTCAAAACTGACCTGTTGCAAGTACACATACAATTACAAGCAAAGTACCACGGTTACCTTATAATGAGCTTAGTTATTACATTTTTAATTCTGTTCTGCAGAATGTCAATGGTAATTTTGGTGGTGGCAACAAGCAACAACAAGGAGGATCTTGGGGCCAAGGTGGTCCGGGAAATAAGCAGGGAGGCAACTTTGGCCAAGGTAATAACAAACCTTTTGGTCTGAAGCCCGGTGGTGGCCCTGGCCCTGTTCGCAATCAACAGCGCAACAATCCGAACAACCGTGGGCCACCCCAGGATGGTGGAAAACCTGTTCAAAGAGAGGTGAGTCATGATGCGTCTTTGATATGTTTTCATGATTATGAAATATTTGGGTTTTTTCATAGGTGTGGTATACATGTGATCCTACTAATATTATAAATGCGAAAGTTTGTGAGTGTGGATGTATGTATGTATGTATGTATGTATGTATGTATGTATGTATGTATGTATGTATGTTTGTTACTCCTTCACGCAAAAACTACTGAACGGATTTGGAAGAAATTTGGAACACAGATAGATTATAACCGGGATTAACATATAGGATACTTTTTAACCCAATTATCCAATACTACGCGGATGAAGTCGCGGGGCACAGCTAGTATCTTAATATTTGTTTATTTCAGGAGCACATGTTGGCGATCAAGTTGAAAGATTTGGTTGGACCGTTGATTGATCTGCCCACTATTGATCAGTCTGAAGTCAAGTTTAATGGAAGGAGCCGATTGTACATTGGTAATCTTACCAGTGATGTGACTGAAGAGGAAATCAACAGCTTGTTTGCCCCATTTGGTGAATCAGCTGAACTCTTTCTCAACAAAGAAAAGAACTTTGGATTTATTAAAATGGTGGGTGTAATCAATGATAATGGACTTTTCTAATTGAATGTGAGAAATAGTTTGCTAATTAAATTAATATTTTGTTCACAGGATTATAGGGTTAATGCAGAAAGGGCGAAAAGGGAATTAGATGGCAAAAATAGGAATGGAAGAACACTAAGAGTTAGATTTGCCCCCCACAACAGTGCTGTTCGCGTCAAGAATCTCCCACCTTTTGTTTCCAATGAACTCTTGTACCGCGCTTTTGAAATCTTCGGGAAGATCGAGAGGGCCTATGTGAGAGTAGATGAGAGAGGAAAGACTCTTGGAGAGGGAGTTGTTGAATATGCGCGTAAACCAAGCGCATTAGCTGCAATTCGTAACTGCACTGAGAAGTGTTTCTTCCTGACTTCGTAAGTATGATTAAAAAAAAAACTTTTTTTCTATCTATATTATTAGGCGTATAATATTTATTTTCATTGTGTAGATCACTTCGTCCAGTTATTGTGGAGAACTTCGAAGAACCTGACGAGTTTGATGGCTACCCTGAAAAGAATTTACCTAGAAAACACCCAGAGTTCCTTCGTGCACGTGAGGTGAGATTTCTAATTTTATACTGACATAGGTACTGAAAAAAAATTGTAAATGTTGGAAGTGGTAATTCACTTATTTTTTTATGTATAGATGGGCCCTCGATTCTCGGAGTCTAGCAGTTTCGAGCACGAGTATGGCACAAGGTGGAAGCAACTGCATGAGCTGCATCGTCAGAAGGAGGAAGCTCTTAAAAAGGAATTAGCTGCAGAGGAAGAAAAATTGGAAGCTCAAATGGAATATGCAAAGTGAGTACCGTATTATAGTTTAAAAGATGTCAGGGCTACATTTCGCATGAAGGAATTTCAAACAACTGAATATGTATCGAGACCGCTTGTTGGAGGCTCCTCAGTGTCGTCATGTCGTTGAAAATTGACATACTGGATTGGCTGAAGATCGGCGCCGGAGGAGTCTCGTTCTTCTCTAGCACATGCTGAGCCAATTACCTTTCGGCACAATTCGCGCTGACCCTTATATTTTATGTTTCCTATGTTTATGTTTTGTGTCTTGCGATTTTTGTCGAATTAAATGTTCCTTTCTTTCTTTCGTATTCGTAGGTACGAGCACGAGACGGAGCTGCTGCGCGCGCAGCTGCGGCAGCGCGAGCAGGACCGCGAGCGGCAGAAGCGCAGCTGGGAGATGGCGGAGCGCGCGGCGGACGAGCGGCGCGAGGCGGAGCGCGTGCAGCTGCTGCGCCAGGAGGAGGAGCTGGCGCAGCGCATGCGGCTGCAGGACGACGAGCTGCGCCGCCGCCAGCAGGAGAACACGCTCTTCGTGCAGGTGCGCCCAGCCCCGCACCACCCAGCCATGCCCCGCCCCGCCCTACATTTTACATTAGCTCACAAGTGGTGAACAAACTGTAGATTCTGCCAAATGTCGAGTTCCGCCATGTTCGGTATTAACGGACCTGAAACGAAGTTCGGTCCATATCTACATTTACCCTGATATCTTATTCTTAATTTCTAGTCGGAAGAATATATCAAAAGTACTGGTCCAATGTATGTTATAGGTATGCAATATGTTCCGTCACTGTTGAAATTAACTTTGTTTTTATATTTGCAGGCCCAACGCCTAAATTCTATGTTGGACCGTCAAGAACAAGGCATGTTCGACCAGCAGCAACCAATGGTGAGTACCGCTTATATTTGCCATTATTATCACAGCCCAAAGGATTGACAGACTGTCATCTGGGATCTGTGATAATAAATATTTGATATTTTCTTTTTATCTATATTCATATCACACATGAACATCACCTGTCTGAATTAGTATTTTTTGCAGATTTATTAAAACTACATTTTATTAGCACCGTCATATTCTCCAAGTATAGTTTTATCTGTCCTAACTAAATTATTTTCATAAAAAAACCTTATGAAGTACCTACTATTGTCACTTGTTGTAATCCTTTCATTATACATCTATTTCTTCATCAAGTGACAAGTAGTTTGTTAAGAAACCAAAATATATGAATAGTGTAATGTTATGCGATGATGTATATTTCTGCTGCGTGTACCTATATATTGAAAAACATATTCTGCATAATCTATTGATAAACCCTATTATTAACCACTTGAACGTATAACACGCACAGTTATGATAAACGTGTACACACCTAACTAGTATTATAATATGATTATTCAATTATAAAACATGAGAAAATAAGTCTTAATGAGGTTTTATAGTAAACATCAACCGTTTCTTAATGGAAATTAATAAACATACAAGAGTTCAATCAAATGTCTGAACCCTCTTTGATATATTAAGCTTTGTACCGTTTGGTACATGATGTTGAACCAATCATGAATGTAACTCGAATGTATGGTAACTCGGTGCTATAATTGTTTAAGTTTTACTTTCGTCATACATATTTCACATCTTTCACTTACATATTGATTAAAATGTATGGATCCAGGTACAATGTGTTAAGAAACATAATAGTTATCATTTAGGATTCGAACTCTGCACCAGTGAAATATCAATATTTACCTTAATCTTCATATCAAACATATCTGAATAATAATCGCTTTGCACTTATCTTTCGAAGAATAGTGTGGTGTCGGACTTTAACTCCAATACAAAATTATGACCCAATCGTTTACCGATGATTCTGCCAACGGCAAGATGATAATAAAAGAAAAAGAAAGAACTACTCATTCAGTCGCATTTATCGATGTTGTTATTTTATATTTTTATTCTTGTTGGGTCGTATACAAACTTACGGTCGCCTGCATATTTCGGGGAACATTCCAGCGCAAATAGCTCTCTTTTGACACATGGGACAAAAAAAAGGTTACCTTATTTATGCTATAAGTGTCCGTACCAAAGACTCATAGCGACTGGACAAGTTTTCATAGAAACTTATTCTATAACAACGTAGAATAAGTAATACTAATAATAACTTCAACTTTTCAGATTAAGAATCTTTAAAATTATAATTAAAAGTAGCATTCAAATTAGTCTACATGAAATACCATAATCTAAATAAAAATACCATATTGTATTGTAGTATTTTCTACAGCTTGACTTTTGCTGAGATTTTATGGTTTAAAGTGTCTAGAAGATCCATTTTAAGCATTATGAAGCCATCATAATAGTTATGAAAAAATATTGAGGCGCCTAGTCCTGACTTGTTCCCATGGGTGGGTAGATTCAACTATATTTTCTTCTGGTGGTATTTGGAGTGGAACGTAAAAAAACGCCTTTTGTTTATTGAAACATTATGAGTGAATGCATCGGGTATATTCAAAGTATAATTTCCAATTTTATGACAGCATCCTTGGATGTTCTTACTGTATGATTAATTTATCTCGTCACGGTTCCAATAGGTTTTATCGCGCTTACAAAACAAATGAAACTATTTTGGGCGTTAATTATTTCAGGTACAGGGGTCGAAACTGGTCAGTAAAGTCAGTAAAAGTCAGTATTTTTAACATTGGTCAGTAAAAGTCAGTTTTTCTAAAAAATTGTCAGTAAAGTCAGTATTTTAGAGTTCAAGGAAATATTTTTTGAGTATTCTGGATACTTACCAAATCTACGCTACTTTCACTAAGGATATCTATAGAATCTATACTATTATAAAAACCGGCTAAGTGCGTGTCGGTCCACGTATACTATGGGTTTCCGTATACATAACGCCGCTTTACAATAATAAAATATTTGATGGTTATTTTTAAATATTTGTTTTTAATGTGGTTCACTAGTTAGAGGATGAATTGTGCAACTCAACTAAAAAAGTTACTACTTTGAAGCTGAATATTTCGTAAACTGGATATCATTTTGAATAACTGACAAAGCAACCACAATAATTTTAAAATACTTATTCAACAATGCTCCATAATGAACAGCAAAATGACTTCCAAGTATAGTGTGGCTAGTAATACTAGTAGTACGGAAAGGCCAACCTGTATCTCTAGTTCATCCCACCGGAATTAGATGAAATGTGGCTTAGACTTTTAAATTAGACTCCAAGCTACCAAATAGTGAAGACGGCATCAAAATCAATTCAGTATTTTTTTCGTGATGCAAACGTTTTTTTGGGGCATATTTAAGTCCTAGTACTCTATCCCGACTGTTTCTTTCTAGAATATCTTTAATGTACAGACACGGCTTTTGAGGGTTCCGTAGTAAAACTAGAAACCTTTAGTTTCATCATGTCCGCCCGTCAGACGTCAGTCAATTTATTCAGAGAATATTAGGGCTTTTTTTTGGATTGATCCCGCCACTCATTCCGACCACTGTAACTCCTGTAGACCAGGATCGACAATGGTGACCAATAATGACGTCGAGGTTTGACCCTCGACGAGTCGCGGGGAAAAGTTAAATTGTCTTGGAACCCGCACGAATTTAATCGAAAGAAATAAGGAGATGGAAGAAAAACAATCCACTTTATTGCAACAAAAATTGCACTGCAAATTGCAAAAAAATAGATTTTCGGTACCGCTACAAAACATATAAATATTGAAACAATTTTTTTCTAGGGAAGGTACATGTAAATAATAGTATATTCACCCCCTCGGAGTATCTTTCGATAAGTATTAAACAATAATTTTGAAGTTTGTTTGACAGTTTTTCATAATTAATTCCCGTCTACGAAATTATTGAGCTTCAAAGTGGCCTTTTAACGTGAATTGTAAGACTTGTAAGATTCCTCCTAACGCTTGAACTACATTATAGATGGTTTATTAAAGGAAATAAATTATTCCTTATTAAAAAAACATATCAATAATTTTATACATTTAATCTAAATATATATAACTCAAAGGTGACTGACTGACTGACTGACATAGTGATCTATCAACGCACAGCCCAAACCACTGGACGGATCGGGCTGAAATTTGGCATGCAGGTAGATGTTATGACGTAGGCATCCGCAAAGAAAGGATTTTGATTAATTCTACCCCCAAGGGGATAAAATAGGGGATGAAAGTTTGTATGAAACTTTGTCAATCAATTTCCACGCGGACGAAGTCGCGGGCACAGCTAGTATTTTATAAATACCGACCGCTTGGCGCAGTGGTTTGAGCGTAGGCTGCTCGGCTCACTGTACGTGGTGGTTGTGGCTCCGATTCCCCCCGGAGGAAATTTCGGAAATGGCTTTTTCGTAATTTTCCCTAGTCTAGGTGTCACTGGAATCGCCCCCAGTCCTTTGTACGGTACCCATAGTACTAGCGTTGCTTAGTTTGGGACCATACATATCCTACTAATATTATAAATGCGAATGTTTGTGAGTGTGGATGTATGTATGTATGTTTGTTACTCCTTCACGCAAAAACTACGGAACGGATTTGGATGAAATTTGGAACACAGATAGATTATAACCGGGATTAACATATAGGATACTTTTTAACCCAATAATCCAATACTACGCGGATGAAGTCGCGGGGCACAGCTAGTATTAAAATAAATATCGCCAGACTTTTTGACTTTGCCCCACCAGAATCGAACCCGCAACCACCCGGTGCAGTGAGCCGAGTAGTTTATGCTCAAACCACTAAGCCAAGTGGTCGTCAATTTGAAAAAAAACTGGATTGTGTTTCGAACCCACACGCCACTGAACGTACGTAAAAACATGGCGAAATTATTATGCGCCGCATTACATGTTTCACATCAAAATGTAGCATCATGCATATTATTAGGGTTCCATATTACTGAAAAGAGGCGGAATGCCTACGGAAACCTATTGTATGCGTGGTCCGACACGCACTTAGCCGGATTTTATAATTAAAGGACCGCCATAATAATACAATGTGGCGGATCTTATCAACGCGGCCGAACTTGTGGGCAAAAGCTAGTGTTTAAGCTTAGGTAAATGCTAGAATGATTGCCTGCTTATACTTAAAAAAAAAAATTACCTCTAAAAACGGTGTACTTTTTACTTACTAACATTGTCTGTAACCTTTGACTTTGAAAGTCAGTAAAAGGTCAGTATTTTCGAGTCTTCAAGTCAGTAAATTCAGTATTTTTACCATGGCAATCAGTTTCGACCCCTGCAGGTATTGTCACTGTTCTCAGTGATATAATTTTTATGAAGTAAATTTGTACTGGAAAGTATTGTGATTGCTTACTTAGGATGGAGGCTACAGAGACCAGTACGACACGCCGCGAGGGAGTTATGACGACATGCCGCCGAACCGCGGTTGGGAAGGACCGCGCCAAATGGATGATTACCCTAACAAACGTCGTCGATTCTAAAGTTGCTCTGTTGGAGCTCATTACGTTATTTTGAGATGCTCCCGTTTTCGAAGCATTTTGCGATAATTTTCTGTACACAGGCATTGGTTAGGTACAAATAATGAGATTTTTTGTGAATGGTGACTACGGTAAACATTAAAGAAATTGATTTTGTTTTATCTTGTGGATAATTTTAATAACAAAGAACGGAATGGTACGTGAGCTTCCACGTCGAGGAACCGTCATAAATAACGTAGGCGGACATTTCATACCATAACTCCATTATTTGTCCTAACCAAGGGCTTGAAAAATGGCATATTCTGGCCTTGACATTATATGACAAATGTAGGTACCATAAATATATAGGCTAAAGCTCTGATAGTTTTATCCTAAAGTAAAAAAAAAGTAAAAAAATGAATTAAATTTATATGTTCGTAACTAGGTAGTTATTTATTTAGGAATCGTCTTTCAATGCTTAGAGATATAATATTTTATCCACTTATTTGCCGGGTACGGACAGACCAAGCGAGCGAGAGCGATCGGTATATTTTGAACGGATAAATAACACGACTTAACACGCGCTAGTACGGACGTTCAACTATGTGTGTTGTGTGTGTCTAATAAAACCGCAGTTTTACTTACTCGACCAGGACACGCACGTGAGATTTCTCGCGGATAAATTATGGCAGAAATAAAAGATAGCGTACCTAAGGTTTTAAATAAATGCTTACGTGTAGTTGACAACTGAGAAAACCCAGCTAGCCAAAAATATAATTTCGTTATTTAAATGTCTACGGAATCCTACATTATGCGTAGCCCGACACGCCCTTGGCCGGTTTTTAAAATATCGAATGTTTGGCCCTTGAGGAGAATTTCTGCTGAATATCGAAGTTCGGGAAGAGCTGCCTGCCGAATTCGGTATTACCGAATGTGATACAAAGTTCGGTCCATCTCTATTATTTACCGCAGGGATATCTAGGCAACGGGTGCATAGTTTTACATACCATTGACCAGTGCATTGGGTCTATTTGTCATTCACCGGCCTCACTAAGTTAGTTCAAAATAAGAAAGTGCAGTGTGTACAAACTCGGTACCCCAGGGCGTAAGGTCGCTCTTACGACTACTAGACTCCACTAGACATCGCAGTCTACTATTTGATGAATATGCGAATCACTACTGGTTTGGTGGTTTCGTCGTTCCCATACATAAACTGAAAGCGTTGGTAACAAGTATGGCTAGGTATTGGAGGGTGAGACCCCGATGCGGTGCCTTATGGCGACACTCAACACGTTAGTCCTCGTTCACTTGGTCTATGATTCCCGGCATTATATTAAATTATTCTATACCTTATTTTCATAATTTTACATAATACAGTGATCCAAAAGCTGTCCCTAAAGTTAACTTTTCTCACTGACTATATAAGTAACATTCTCTTAGAACATTCCTATTTTAAATTCAGTGCACGCGTTTTTTTATTAAATATATTTCGTTTATCTGAAAATACGATTCATAGTCATGAACATAGATTGTGAAGAATAAGAATTAGGCACTTCAGTAAAATCACTTCAGTATTAATATTCTGATATGACAACTCGCTAAATAAGCAATGTTATTTAAAAGTCAAGTATCTAAAACCGTTTTGATATCTTGTCTTTGAAATTAATATTTTGTTAATGCATTACGACTTTAATATGTTTGAGCATCGCATCGCAACAATGTTCCCATGATAATTTTCTATCATTAAATTTCTCAAATGTCATTTTATGTGTTTTAAATAGCGTAGCTAATGAGTGTGAAAAGTTTTATTCAATATTTCGTAAATTAGTTATATCTTAATAAGTTAAATAAATAAGCCTTAGTTGTATAACAATTTTTGGACTATTATTTTATGAAACCTGTTACATTTTTTTTGTCCACTACTTGTACACAGATCAAATCATTATACTTACAGAAGTGGAACTTTAATGGGCTTGGCCCGCGTAATGTATATTTTCGAAAAAAACCCGGAATTGCAATTTCTTGGGGTTCCAAATTGAAACTTTCCAGTATCCTCTGATTTCGCATCACTTTTACTGTATGGATTTTAGTCCGATGAAGGGTTTCCACGGGTTTGTCAAAAATTAAAATCCACGTGGACGAAATTGGGGAAACTATCCACTTTTAATAAAAGGTACATCATTAATTATATTCTGCTTAGGCAAGGTTCTTCCGTTAACTTCTCTCCCATTTGTTTCTATCTCTTGCCATTTCTGTCCATCCCAGAGATCGGTCGAGGTCATCACACCAAATGTTCTTAGTCGCCCGTTGTCGCCCCCCTCCTGTTCATGTTGTCGTCATAGTAGTTGCTTCCATTCGGCTCAAGTGTCCAACCCCACTTCAGCAAAGCTGAAGTTAGCCGCCAGTCTTTATGACTCGCCGAGAAAAATGCACGAATTACCTCACCTGAGCATTGCCACTGCCGCGGCAAAATCATCACATTGTCAGTTTATGTCGATGCAAAGACATCTAGCCTGGACCCGCCGAATGCTGTTTCATAATGCCATCTAAAACGATATTACCATTGAGAACATTTCAAACCTTACATTAAAATATTTTTTAATTGATTTCTATCTCATTTAAGTATTAAGGATGAAGCGCCCATCTAGCCCGCGAAGTTCAAATTTTTTGAGTTCTTTTAGATTTTTTTCAAAATCTGACAATAATAAAAGACAAATTTTGTAATTCGCGAAAAAGACCGTGTGCAGTGCATTTATTAATATATCCAACTTACTCTAAAACATTTCAAGAACGACAGCTATCCAGATAATCTGGCAATTTTGTATATTTTGTGATTTTCTAGTATCATATCCACCGTGATAATATTTAGAGTAAAATAAATGTATTAATAAACTCACTGCATACTGTGTTTTTCGCAAATCACAAAATGTTGTCTTAAATGTTTTCAGATTTTGGATAAACTATAAAAATACTCGAAAAATTTGAATTTCGCGGGCTAGACAGGCGCCTTCACCTTAAGTATTGGGTGGGACGTGTTCAAGTAAGTAAGTACAAGCACCCTAATATTCACCTGTGTATTGGATTCATGAAGGTCACGCAGTGTTCATAACATGTACTATACAAGTTGTTATAAGACTACATTTTACTTTGGAGATTAGAGAAATATGATAACGTTTGCAAGATAATTAAAATCTTAGAATCATGTTGATCTAATACTGTATGATCTTTAGGAGCCCATACATAATAATTTCACTTATGTCTATAATTTGCTTGACTAACATTATTATTCTTGCAATTTGCCTTATTAATTTTAATAAACAAAAGTTAACAAATTTATACGTAGGTTGTTATCGGCAATGGGCATGCGGGCATTTCCTGATTATATAATAGTTCTACTAGAACTTGGCTTGACACGCTACCGCGTGTCTAGATGAGCATTATAGTGCCCAATTTAATCATTCGTTTTATTCATAAATAAGCTGCATTGTATGCGCAAAACAAAATCCTTTACGCGAGCACATTAATATAATTTTCATTACTCATACTCGGAAAGTAGGTCTGAAGCTGCCTGAGGAGCGGGTTGAAAGTAATACTTTTCCGCCCATGGGAGAACCGCTTTCAACTGACAGCTGTCAAATTATAAAAAACTAGTTCCATTTTCACATTTCTATAGAACCATGTTCCAACTTTTTCTACAGTCACTCAATTGAAATGCGCGATGTAAAATTAAAATAACAAACTTAAGTATTAATTAAATAATATATATTTTTAAGGTGAAGGCGCCTGTCTAGCCCGCGAAATTCAAAATTTTCGAGTATTTTTATAGTTTATCCAAAATCTGAAAACATTTAAGACAACATTTTGTGATTTGCGAAAAACACAGTATGCAGTGCGTTTATTAATACATTAATTTTACTCTAAATATTATCACGGTGGATATGATACTAGTAAATCACTGAATATACAAAAATTGCCAGATTATCTGGATAGCTGTCGTTCTTGAAATGTTTTAGAGTAAGTTGGATATATTAATAAATGCACTTGCCACGGTCTTTTTCGCGAATTACAAAATTTGTATTTTATTATTATCAGATTTTGAAAAATTTCTAAAAGAACTCAAAAAATTTGAACTTCTAGGGCTAGGTGGGCGCTTAAGCCTTAAATGACTTAATTATAATTTAGTTTCAACCATTCCTTTAATATAACATAAAAAAAAATATTATAGATGAAAATGAAAAATAATGACAATGAATGAAAAAAAAAACCAAATTGACGGCAATTCGATCTTCATTTGTTTTTTCGTAGAGTATTGTTCATATTTCCTTGTATTATTTATTTAGCCAATTCCTGTTTTTATTTTTACTTTCCTTGTATTCGTAATGAAAAGCACAGTGTTTACCTCGGGTGAATGACTTACTTTGTCCCTCGGAACTATTGGCGCCCTCGCTACGCTCAGGCGCCAAACCACGTCTCGGGCTAAAATAAGTTACATTCACCCCTTGTGCAACAATGTACTATTCTATTATAATTTAAATTACAAATACTTATAAATTAAAATTGGGCACGGGTATCCGTTCAATGCGATGGGGCTTAGGCCATATTCCACCCTGGCGTATCCAGTAAGTGTTGGCGGATTTCAAATGTATTTCGAAAATGGGTTCGATTTTTTTAAGGCATGAAGGTTTTAACTTTAACACTATGCTTCACCGTAAGCTAGTAATACTCATTTTTAAATTTTAGTTTATCGGTCAGTTTATCAGTTTATCGCACATATTATATCATATTATGTTTCGAAGAATCCAGAGTTACGAGCCGAGATTTTAACCCAGGGCTTTGTGACATGTGCTTAACCACCGACTCCAAATTAAAGTAATTATAAGGTCCTTAGTTATTTCTAGCTTTTAGTGCACCCAAGTTTATTTGAAGTTAGTTAATTTTTTTATGAAAATATTTTTTGTATATAGCATTTTTTTTTAAATGGTCTAGTCCCGCCACACACTCCCACTTCTGTTGCTCCTGTAAGCCAGGGTCGACAATGCTGACCCATAATGACGCCGAGGTTTGACCCTCTACGAGTCCCGGGGAAAAGTTAAATTGTCTTGGAACCCCCACGAATTTAATCGAAAGAAATAATAGGAGGAGTTGGAAGAAAAAAAATCCACTTCCCTCCGGTGCAAAGCGGGCGCCAAAAATAGCTGGTAAGGGCTGATTACCATAGAAACAAGACTGTTACAGCTGATTGAAGACCAGCTGTAAGGCACCGCGGATCGTAACATGACTAAGTGGACCTAAACTCGTGAGCTGATTATACTTGATTCCAATAATAGGTATGGAAAAAGCGCTTGAACGCACGGAAATTATCCCAAGGTCTGTGTAATAAACTGCTGCAGATGTCACTTGCAGGATATTTAGCATAGTAGTCCGTTCGTTGTGCCAGAGACTGCACTCCCACAGGATGTGATGTGCAGATTGTTCATGATTGTTTTGCGGCGTCGAACATTGACAGAAAGGAGAAGGAACCAATGTGAAGTAGAATAATTTGCACCTAAAGTTGCCATGCCCAGTCAGAAATTGAGCCACACAGTGGTCCACCTCCAACCACGCTCTCTCCTGACGTTCTCGAACGCATGGAAAGAATTGGTGCAGGTGGCGGCCCTTAGTTGTTGTATCCCATCTGGATTGGCATTGCATATAGCATTATCTACTTACTGTTGTCAAGTTATTTTGTATTATTTTTAATTGAAACTACATTATAGTCATTACGTACCGATGGAATAAAGAAGTGCCAGTTTTAATCAATGACCATACGCCGGTACCATCCTACTAATATTATAAATGCCAAAGTTTGTGAGTGTGGACGTATGTATGTATGTATGTTTGTTTGTTTGTTTGTTACTCCTTCACGAAAAAACTACTGAACGGATTTGGATGAAATTTGGAACACAGATAGATTATAACCGGGATTAACATATAGGATACTTTTTAACCCAATAATCCAATACTACGCGGATGAAGTCGCGGGGCACAGCTAGTTCTGTATATTTTAATTATTTTAGATAAGATCCTTGATGCATACGGAATTACGAACACTGGAGTGAAATCTTTGAGCACTTACAATCGACTGTTTCGAGCGATAATAGTCAGCCCGGTTATTTTTCCAATGACATAATGAATAATTTTCATCGTAGTATGGGAGGGCACGTTAAGCTGGCGGTTCAAGCTGACATAAATTAATCCCTTTGGAAGTCGCTACGGGTGCAGTCAGAATCCCGGAAATTCTGTAAAATTTTCTTACCTATAGATTACTGATAAGTAACTACCATTACTTGGGACTCCCAGAGCAGCAATCGCTCTATGAAAATATTAATAATCAGTGAAATTGGGTAGACTAACAGCCAAGTTAATACAATTACGTTAAGTAGAGCAGGTCTACAAGGCACCGGGAGAAGGGAGGGCAATGGAATACTGTGCCTACGTACAAGTTTTCACTTGTATGTTATTAACAGCAGTCTTCGCTTCACCAATGTCGGGGGTGTCGATGGCGGTCCGTATTAACAGGGAAGAAAGATTTGTAGGTTCATCGGCGCCGACCAGGACTTTTCCGGGATCCGCGGCGGAGCACCATTTACAGTGTAGTAATTGCTCATCTAATATATTAGCGTCACTGGGCTGCCACCTCGGATTGTGCCTTGTAGCCTAGGCATAAAAAATCGCCGCCGCTGCCGTTCAATATGCAAGCGCAGACCGTGAATTGTATTTTAATATTTATGCTTTTAATATTTCATTCATAGAACTAAATTGTTTCATTACGTTTAGGCACACTGACACTAATATACTGGACGGGCTTCAAAGCCACTGACACGTAAGTTGAGCTACGGCCTTTAAATACACAGTAGTCGTTTTTAGATTTCACCTGAAGTTTGGATGGTATGTGGAGTAAGGGGGGGGGGGAGAGTCACGAAGTATGACCGTCGTCGCGCAGCAGTCGGCCTCTATAATAGCTGTTTTTTTTCCGGATAGGTAGGTACTTGTGTAAATTCGCGGGCCGCCTTGAATATAGGGCTGTCTAACCTTGCGCGGACGTAAACTCGGGAGGACCGCATATTTTCCGCATAAGGATGCCGTTTCGGGTGATAAAAATAGTGCAGCCATCTGCACGAAGTTCACGACGACCATGATAATACATACGAGTAAGCTGCTAGTTTGTGGATCCCGTGTTCAGGGCGGCCACGATATATCGGACATACTGAAATCAGCAGTTTTAATGGACAGGAGGCTATGGTTTGTGCCAACTCGGAATGAAACGCTGAATTCCGCAAGTACCAGGGAGAGCCAACGGTATTTGAAAATAATTTGATTCGAATAGTCATATTGGTCTAACTAATCCAAAGGGTCTCGGGAAGACCGGGCCATATTTTCGTGCGGAATTTAAAAATTTTATGCTATCTAGTCTCATGCATATGCGTAAGTATTGTTCTGGTATAACCTGTTAAGTAGAAACTCAATCAACGGCTTGCATTAACCGTTGCAGTAATGTATTTGACAATAATATTGGTTTCGGAAATGAGACAATATTATGTAAAAAAAACCTCTTAAAAAGTAGTGTTTCCATCAAGAAGTTTAGATGTTTTTTTCATATTACAGAACTTCCATGTGGGTTTAATTTCTAAATATTATTAAAGAATCCTGGCAGTTTCTGACCAGAGTCCTGACCGGTATATCGGAGACGTTCTGAAATTCTGACATTTGGTCAGTGGCGGATTTACCAGCAGGCTCTGTTGGCAAATCTGGAGCCTAGGGCTGCAGATTTTTGGGGCGGCAAATTTGGGGACCGATTTGTTTTTTTGCAACCTCATATATATCAAAAAGTTTCCGCATGACGGTTTTCTGATGTTTTACAGATATAACTCCGCAACAAATTTTTCCGATGACTTTCCCTTCTCACTTGTCATTGTACATTCGGTGTACAATGACATGACAATTGTAGAGGCGAGGGCGGCAAAAACTTTACCTTGGAATTGTGTAAATCCGCCACTGCATTTGGTAAACCCTTGAGGCTGTCAAGCAAAATATCAGGGAAGGACTATTGGATTCTCATCGCTAGCGCTCATAGTCAAGTCACTGATTGCAAGATTGATTTGAATTTATATATTTCAGATTTTTATTCTTTAGCCAGCGATTTCATTTTGCTTACTACAGATTTGGACGACAAAATGTCAGCAGTTATGACGCTCTGCTTACATCAAATCCCGTACCTAGTTGATTTCATTCTATGTCAAGTTCAACAAGATAGATGTGTCAGCCCCATACAACTTCGATGATTAGGACAGGGCACATGTCATCACTACAATCTACATTGGGAACCGAGGCGCCGAAGTTCTGAATAATTGTGAGAGATTTCACAATTCGGAAATGGATGTGCTTAATGTATGACTGAATGAGTTAATGTAGATACATTTGTTTCGGCCCCTGGGCCATAGTCTTCTTTAAAAACGTTTACCCTACTAGGCAGAAATTCTTACGACTAAATCTTCAGGATGTTTCTTTTTAGAATAACATTAAAACTCTTCTCAGTGGCTCAGTTTATTGAAGTGTTGTAAAAGCTCTTCATTCTACTGTTCATATCAAAGGTTTATTGTAAATATTCACCCTGTGCTAGTTATGCCTCATCCCTTTGAATTACCTCGTCGTTAAGCCCTTCAAATTCAATGAGATTTCGTTTCTTGGATTATATTCATTTCTCCAAGAAGAATACTTTGTCTTTCATTCCGCTGGAATGTGTTCTGGTCACAGTTTAATTCTTTTTTCTCCACTCAAAGTAACAGTTTACCTAGAATTTACTACCGAAATGGATTGGAGCGTTTACTGAAGCAACCCAGAAAGGAAAGCCCACATTCTTCAAAGAAGAAGACGTCTGTAAATGATTGAAAGGCGACATTGCCTACATGGTAAGTTGTAAACCGAAATGACCATGTCTTCATACATTCGCGTTTTATGAACATTATAATAATTTTTGACAATATAGGTACCATAGTCGCAAGGGAAAACTTGAAATGGCAAATATTATGTAATTAAATTGTCTCATTAAATATTTTTTTATTATATATGTTTGCATATATTTTGCCGCAATATTTTTAATCTCTTGTGCATTATTATTATTAAAGAGGATCTTACTGAAATTGAAATATTTACGCAAAAAGGTCGTCTTGACGACTTCTCATAGACTTTGTCGGCATTTCATGAAAATGAAATTGAATCTTGAATTGGTCTTGAAATTGGATTGACAGCAATTATGACTACTTATATTTTTGCATCTAGGTATTAAGGCTATTAACACATTGTACTGTTAACGGTTGACCAAGATTGTCAACCACCATGCTGTTTTTTTGCAGGCAAGTATTTATGAATTGTGACATTACAATGTCACTAAAATGCATACAATTTATTTTGTAACTTACTAGCGAAACATTTTATCAAATTTAGGACTCATCTACATACATACCTACCTAATTTACTTACCTATGCAGCGTTTCTTAACTCCGAAAACGTTATGCTGAAATTTTACTTACATCAATGATTGGGCCGTGAAACATAAGCTACAAACAGACATATTCTGAGCAGTGACGGGACCGCTTCTAAGGGTTTCATAGTCTAACTAGGAACCTTTATAGTTTCATCATGTCTGTGTGTCACAGCCATATTATTTAGATACTTAATTCTATTGGGCGACGAATATAATAACTTTCCTTTAAGTAAAATTTCATGTTACCTGTTATTTTTTCCAGAGTAGATTGACTCATCTTGTATAGTTTCAGTATTGGCGATATTTATGATGTTGTAAATGACTAGTTAATATTCTAGGGCTCATTATTAATCAGATTTAATGAAATAATTTCCTGTATTATAGGTACATTACAATTTACAACATAACTTCCAATTCCAATCTAGATGTTGAATATTTGTTCCAATGACATATCACTATACATTCGTTTCTTTAGCCTAATAAATATGTTGGTAACGTGAACACTTCACCAACCTATTCGGCCAATTAGATAATAACATTATGTACCTATTACGTTTTATTCTAATACTTACCTTAACATGTTAATCTTAACATGGAAATGAGAATCATTTTATTACACCAACGTGTTGTGAAAGTCTATGTTGCGCTAGGAAGAAATTGAGGACAACACATACTCTAAAATTAACAAGGACCATTATCTATCTTCACCTCACAACTCGACATTCGGTCTCAATTTCGACGAATGTTTAGTAACTTTACGTATACCCTGGACAACCATGACGTTATTAAACAATAGGTTGTCTATAGTTATTCATTCTATAAATATGATTTGTATTTCCTATACGGATGCGTACAGTGTAGCACAATTATGGGTATCTGGGTTCGACCAACAATATTATATAAGGAAAACAACAATACCTGTTAATTAGATTTGTTAATTTATATTTCGAAGTATTGTATGCATTTTCTCGCGATTCTAATATTTGAAATTATTTTTAATATATATTGAACTTGATGAATACATTCCAAGTACATTGGAGACCCCAATAGTATCTACACCATTACATAGTAGTACGAATATTAAATAATATTATTTTATTATGTTTACAGGTTTCAGTTTTCAGCTAGATGCGTCGCTCCGTTATAATCAGGTAATTAAAAACAACTGTTACTTATAGGTAGTTATACAGGAATAAATTTAACCAGTGCGCATTTTTTTATTTCTATATCTGTTATAGAACACAATTCCATTACTTCTGTACTTTTTAAACATACTTGTTATACTTTATCCCAGTACTTAGAAGTAAGGAAATAATGAAAAAGTTGGATACCTTAAGTTCGCACGCCGCAATGCGTCGAGCGCATGTCAGCTGATAAGCCGGACACATGACAATAATATTATCATGTTTTTAAGTAATCATTATCTTTCGTAAACATTAACTTAGGTATTTTTAGTAGAAATAAAAAATGTTACTTATATTTCGTTTACTTAATGTATAAATACATAAAATTCACGTACTTGTTAAAAATCCCTGTACTTATAGATATAGCGTTTATTAGTGGTTTCTTTTTTCAGAGGGCCAGGATATTATAAGCCTCTACGATTGCCAAGCAGACAGCCGATTAGTTGATAAAGGTGCGTTGTACATTTATTTTCATTTAATATTATAACTATTATCGTTGTAGCCGCAGGGTTTGGCTACTGCCTCCTCGAATTCGTGTGTTTAAATATGATGATTCATTATTTTTGTCTTCTTTTCCCGACTGATGCATATTGATGCACAACTTTATGAATTCTGATTACTGTAATACGTCGTTATGATTATCTATATATCTATAGGTTAGATTTGGAATCTTGACAGAAATATTACTATTGAGTACCTTGTACAATCATAATGACGTATTTACTTAAGTTCCATGTGAAGATTTCATTGTGTTGTGATGTAAAGTGTGTTTAATTATTACTTTTAAATTTTCTTACAGTGCGTAGGACTGCTGCCACGTCTATGCTTTGATGTCCGAAGAAAGAAATCTAAATTCGTATTTATGTGAAATAAGTAAGTATGGGTGCAATTCCAAGAGCATGACTTATGACTCTTATGAGTATATTTATACACATAGTTCAATGATGAATCTTATTTTTTTGTCTTCTTTTCCCGACTGAAGCATAATGAAGTATACCATATTTCACTCTGATAAACAGATAAAACACATGTGAACATATTAAAAGTTATAGATTTTTATAACTTACATATTTTTTCTTTTGTTACAGATCATTACATAAGGAGGTTTACAAAGTCGGTTAAAGTAATTACAAATTTTGTTCTTAATTAGATAGAAAATATTATTTGAATTCATTCCAGTAACATTGTCTATATTAGATACGACTTGTATTATTTTGTTGGCAGTTAAGAATAAGTCTTCTTATTATCTACGAAATGATTCATATACTTAATTTTTTTCTCACATAACTGATAATTTAAAAAGTGCATTTGTATCGATGTTGTATATTTTTTAAGTAAATTTAAACAAATATTTGTGATAGCAGTAGTTTAGTATGATTCAATACATTATGTTTAATTAAATATCTTGTTTCTTTTACGAATACTTACCGTCCACGCTATTTAGGTTGTATTTCTTAATATTATATATCTGCAACGAATTGCGTATTATTTTTCACAATTATCGCAGATGGCGTATATCGGCTCGCTGTTAGTGTAGAGGTAGTAATTCCCTCGAGCATCAGACGATGCTGGATATCCCATCATGGTGTAAATTTCCTTGCATTCCCCATTTTCAAATTTTTTCCAACTTTCACATTTGTATGCGATAAAAGGAATACCTGAATCGATAGATTCTGCGAATAGGTGTGTTGACCGGCCATGGCTGCAACCTTCTACAAATTTACAAAATTACGTATTATAATATGTTAAGCTGTAGGAGTCTTTTACACTAAATAATATTCTGTAGTGAGGCTTAAGAAATTTACCAATGACTTGCTGGACTCCTTCACAGCCCGGCTGCTTGGCGCGTCCATTGTTTGGATAGAAATCGGCATGTCCCTGACTGTGTTTGTAGCCGTAGAGTCCCCCACACGTATGAATAATATCCACGAAATCTGCATCGTTTTTGTCAAGGCGATACTCAGGCGGCATCAATGGTAATTCAAAAAGGGGGCGTGCAGGGTCAAGCCCTGAGAAAGTAAATAAGAGATGAATAATTAATAAAATTAGTATAAATCCACAAGAAATAAGCGGGCTGGCTATTACAAAGATCAAGCCTTCGCACAAGTTTATAATCCTTTCTAATGTAAACAAGTTTCCTACCAGTTATTCTGTTTATTCTTGTGTTTGAAAAATAACCGGTGTATCCCATGACGTGCGCTCCTAAACTGTGGCCTATGAGGTGGACGTGCCTGCTATCTGTTTTGAAAGTCCGCACAAACGCATCGAGCAATTTCGCAGTTTTCTTCCCTACGTATCTTGTGCAGAATGCTGCCCACGGGTAAACCGGGTTCCTCGCCAATTCGTTCCAGTCTATGGTTATCACATTATAATCGTATTTCCTTAGGAAAGCATCTTTTATGTCCTGTAACCAGTTATTTTGCTCACAAGATACCCAACCGTGGGTAATCACTTTGATATCGTTTGACGCATTGAAGTACTGACTTGTGAATGGTTCGTCGTCTTCCGGAACTTCTATTAATTCTGGTTCCAAATTACGTCTGCAATAAAATACTATTCTGGATTACTCTTCATAAGGTCTTAAGACAATGAGATCTCGGTCAGAAAATAATAAACCTGGTGTATAAATAATAATATGCGTCGCCTAATGTCATGCTGCGGGTCTCGTTCGGTATTGTAGAGAAGTTTAGCATGTGAGTCTCTCCTTTATAGTCATTAAACAAGAGCCATTCCTCCCCGTAATCAGGTCCATATTCGTTATCATAGGGAAGTGCCGATGCATACGTAACTGGAATATATTAAATACAGCTTAGTAATACCCATAAACTGATATATAATTCACAAACGGCAAAGTCATAATACTATTACCTAATACAAATGCAATTAAATGTCGAGAAATCATTTTGGGATACGTGTACACGTTATTGAAATATGTGTTCTAATGATTATTGTACAGTCTTACAATGTTCAGAAAAGGTCGGTGCCATTTTTTATGCTTATCCATGAATATTTATTTGCCTTAAACATCGCGTTATCTACATGCTTCCGAATACACTATTACTGCGATAAATGATAAGAATTACCAGTGCACGCTTTACCTATAGTTCAGGGTGTCCGGTGCACACGAGCGCAGTATTAGGGGGTTTAGTCTTAGCGAAGTAAACGGGCCATTGCTTCACAACATCATTTGTATTGCACCATGTGCACCCAAATTTCCGATCACTGGGACTAAGAATTCCATTTTGATCGCGCGCCTACTAGAGGTCGCCAGGGTATTGATAGCACCCGGGCGCTACTAGAGCCGGCGCTGAGATTTGCCATCAAATCAAATTATTTTATTCATGTAAGCCAACAACGCACAAATCTGAGTAGGTATAGTAGAACACAGGTAGGTTGAAATTAAAGGTATCATGCGAATGCCGTTGCGGAAATACTACTATACACACACTCATGTTAGTTATTATTTTAGAAGGTAGGTTCGTATTCCTTTGGTATTGCAAGCGTCTATTGTGGAGAACCTTGGGGGTGGCCTATGTCCAGCAGTGGACGTGTTTCGGCTGGGATGATGATTAAGGCGTTCCCTCACCGGGAGCATTCGCCTGTAATGTAACATTTCAGATTCGAGCGTTACATCACTGAGAGAGGAGAACCTATCAATGCTCAAAATCGAATCATGGATTGTTAAGTGCATTACAGGCGAATTCTCTAGTGTGTGGGAGTTCTTACTGGAGTACAATAACTGTCACCAGGCGGATCGTAGGCAGGTACCCTTGTTTGCAGACTATTATATAAAAAAAGTACTTCTAAGCATACAAGTGGATTTGCTTCTTAGTATTAACCAGTGAGCCACTATTAACCCAATGGGTAGGTAATTTTATATGACTGCTGAACGGCTGCCAGCAGCGTTATCAGTAGGGGTTTCTGAGATTACCCTGTAGTCAAGTACGTAAACTTACTGAAATGAGTAGGTAAATACAAATAGGTGTATAGGTAAATTATGTAAGTAGGGGATCTAAAATTCTGGCAGTATAGCACACCAATGTGTTAAACAATTCAGCGAGATATTGTAAATAGAACCTTATTTTGGGATGGGGTGTGTAGGAAATTGATCGTATGTAGGAAGTACATGCGACCACTTCGGTGAATCACCAAAGCCAGCTGGTGACTGAATTGCATAGGTAAATAAAATACAACGATGTAATCATAGCAACGTTATTGTATTTTTATTTTTTGAATTGAATCCTTTTTGTGCTTACACAGTAAACACATGATCTCAACACTTACAACTAAAAATATTCTATAAATGAAAATGGATATTTTACTCGATTTATAAAAATGTTGCTGGTGCATAATTATTTTGTTTCATCGAGGCAAACTTATTGTGGATTCATTGGAGTAACAGTTAGTGTTCGATAATAATACTTGAATAAGTACGTTATAATATCACTTATTGTGCTGAGATATTGTGCATTATGTCTTAAGTTTTTAATATTTGGGTGCCCTGTTCCCCACATTACATTCTGCCAATGTGCAAATAACGTCATTTAAGTACTTACTTTCTTTTATACAAACTGATAAATACAATTTAATTATATTAATCTAAAATATTGCTATCTTTTTCATTTTAGTCTAGTGAATGTCGAACGATTTTTTGGGCTATTTGTCAATTGTATTGTGTTATATAAATTGATCCTTACATTTATAAAACATAGAGACGAACTGAATCAGGTAGATGTTTTACTTTTAATATACGTTAAGTGATGAGACAGTGCAGTGTTATCTACATCGATTCTAAAGATTTCTGACAGACAAAACTCAAGACAAATATTAGGTAGAAATATTTCAAGTGTAAATGAATGGCAAGAAGTTAAGTCAACTGGATTTACATTTCCGTTAAAATATTTTTGTTTAGGTATGCAAAGGAGGATAATTTCAAAATGGAAAAGACTAGATATCACATGGTTTGAGCTATATTTATATATTACTCTTGTTTCTTACGCTGTACGTTGATACAATAATAATAAAATTGTCCAAATAATACCTAAGTACTGTACGCTGTGAATAGCCCGCGTTAATTGAATTTCAAGTCTTGATGGTTGTTGTTGCCGATCATAAAGTTCCAGATGAGGAATGGTTTAGGCGTTTATCAATACCTACAATAAACCCTATTCGATCTACATACTCAAATGTAGACGTGCACCTACGTATTGACTGCGATATAGCCAATGTTATATCGCTTGCAAAATAACATAAATATTAATAAAACAAATATTTACAGTGCCATGTTATACTAAGTGCTAGATCAATCCTTAAAAACAGAACTATTGTTGTGTTGATTCGTGATATGCTACTGCGATGGTTCACGAATTATAATCGCCTGTTGTAGGCCTGTGATGGCCACAATTAAGCTTGCCCAGCGATATCAGTTTTATGTTTACATTACCTAATTTCGTTTCGTTCAAATACATTCAGCAAAATAACGTTCTCTATACCGAAGCATGAAATCTCAATAAACAATCGTTATTTCGAAATTTACCGATAGTAGATATTTTTTACAGTTGGTCAGTCGAAAATATTGAGCATATACATAATATTTATTTTAACGTATTACAATTATTTATATTGAACAGTTGAATTTATTGCACAAATCGTCGATCCTAATACTCTAATTGTATGCTATGGCGGAAGATACTTAAAGAACATGTAAAAACGAAACAAGGATCTATTGTGTCGTTATACGTAGCTTAATTCTACATCGTCTGCAGCAATGAACTAATGTTGTGGTTGTTCGCTGTCTTTTATGTAACGTTACTATGCGGGGACCCGTCTCGAATGAGAGCCTAGTGATGCACACACTCAGTTCATTTTAAGAATAACAAGGTTTCAAGTGTAACCAATTTGACTTATAGTTACTCGTACGATACTGGTAGACGTCTCTGACGTCGATAAATCGGATTATGTATCGTGCGTTCAGTCATTGATACGACATTAAAAACGATGGAACTTAGAGTAGGATTCGACACGACAAATGTCACGATATATCGATTATCGTTTCTAAGAGTAGCACCCCTGGTTACGCCCCGGGGCCGCGCCGCGCCAGGCTCTCACAGTAGCCGGGTCCGTTTGACGCATCCGCGCCGTATTTCTCTGTATCAGACGCTCCCATGCACGCACATAAATAACTACACCTTATCATACCTACCTATCTATTTGTTATGAGTAATTTATTTCAATTTCTTTAAAGCGTACATTTTTATACTTATTTTAGGAGGTCCTTAACTCGATATTCGAATAAAAAATGTTTTTGCTATACAAACAATAGGTACAGAAAGTGCGACGTGCATGCAAGGAAATATCTAAGAGCACGTTTGATTGACACAATAAGTAAATCTAATAACGAACATAATACTAAACAGTCTTTGTTTTGACTGGTCAACTATAGGTGGGATTACATCAGGAACCGATACGTTAATAATGATAATTGTGAAACAGTGGATTAACTTTTAATGAGTAACAGTCAATGAACAATTAAACTCATACAGCACCCGACGATACCATAGTGGGACTCGACTGCTTACTACAAAAGAGTCGATTGATCTTGGTCGGCCATGTACTTGTTTGTGATACAATTAGCCTTGCCATCTATATAGATGGCAAGGCTGTTTATGCGGATATTTATACATATACTTATAACACACATACTCATAATATTATGCTTATAATTTGCTATGTTAAATAAAAACAGTTACATTATATTACATTTTTAAGTTTGCAACAATATCGCATTGGGTCTAGCCTGTAAAGATATTTGTATGTATTGAGAAAATAAATAAATATTATAAGTATGTGTGTTATAAGTATATGTATAAACACAGCTTATATTATGTTATGCTGTATGTTGTGTTGCCTCGATTATAATATCCTGATATTTATCGCCGGGAACTGAACTCGTAATTTTATTAAAAATCTTTCTGAATACAACTTTTGTCCACTACACACAAATAATTTGATAAAATAAATTGATATTTGAACCCTTGCTACTAAGTGTATGTTTAGGGTGAGCTCACACAAGGAGACCAAGTCTGTTAACGACAATCGCTCGATTCGATTCATATTCTACTCCCAGAACGAACGTCAAAACTGACTTCTGAATACGTCACTTTTGACAGTTTTCCTATATCAAAACTGTCTTATTGATTTATACGATACGCCAGTTTTGACATATTGCGAGTCAATGTGATTTGAATCGAGCGACAGTCGTTAACAGACTTGGGCCCCAGTTTCGCGTTACGCAGCCGGTACCTACCGGCAGTGAAACCCTGCGTTGCACTGCCATATCACTGCAGTGTGTGGCATTAGGCGTGTGAAAGAAACAAATAATAATTAATGGTATTTAGAAAACGTGAACAATACAATGAATTACACAATTATATATTAATTATATTCGTGGGAAGTTCCTAAGACGGCAGTGTCTGACGGCGACAGTGTCTAGTGTCTCGCTAGCACTGGCAACAAGTTCCCCAGAACCTCAATCATACCACCACACCTAAATAAATAAGTGTATAATATAATATCTAATATGTTTTTACATATTTACAGGTAGTTCTCATTAAATTATTGTAACTACATAAATTATAAAAAAATTATAATAAATTTGTACTCGTAAAATAATAATTCCTTTAAAATTTTTAAACAAAACTGACTTTACATGTTTTTTACCGATCTAAATTATTTCTAAAAACTACTTAATGATTATTTTGTTGTATATTATAAATGAGTACACTTGACTAGCAGTCCACCGCGCGCCCGCGGGGGGTCGCTGCGAGCCGCGAGCCGCGCCGGGCGGCCGCCGGCAGGCGCGCAGTCGAGTACCAGCCGTGGCCACTCTTAGTAAATCGTTACTCGTAATTAGTTACAATAATAACTACAATATAATGTTGGTATGAGCGGTATCGTGGATGCTTCCCCGCTCATACCTAAAGCGTTTAGGTGAACGTCTCCCGCACTGCCCGCTCGCCGGGCGCCGCCCTCGCGCCTCGCGCCTCGCTTGCACCGTGTCCGCACCGCCGTTTTACAACGTCTCTAGGTTGTCTATGGCACTTGTTTGGTCATCGTAATCACGTCCCTTAGTGCTTGTTGAGGGTATGCTAGTTACGAGTTTAATGTAGAGTTGTAATAAAGTGCATATAGGTTGCATTTAGTGTAGGGATAAGATAAGAATTATTTTGATATCCATTACGATTCGGGTGAGTAGCTAGCTAATTGAGAGGTCGTGCGTGCGATTACATCGAACAATTAATTGACATTTATCTGATAGGTGAGCAGGCAGTGCGATCATAAAACGTCACGGCATCCACTTTTTATTCGTAAATTATTACAGTCGCAAATAGATGCGATTCGAATCATTCTAAGTACCTATTATTATAATGGTTACCGGCGGCGTGGTTGTAGCGCCAGCGACCTGGTGGGATCATATTAACACTACATAAAAGGTGTACGTATCAAATCATATCTATTTCTGATAGCCCTCGCACGATGTAATCTCGAGCTAAATCAAATGCGTGCGATCGATCTCGACCAAAATCCATAAACAACGCGTCGTCATTCGTCCGAAGGGTGGTTTTCAAGCTAGAAATGTCATCTAATAAGGATATCGGTATCAATTCGAAGAAATAAATCTATCGATCTTGAGCTTCTGCGAGAGATCAAGCGCACAGATTCAATAAAGCGGTGTCGGTGGGAAGCGAGCCGTCCTCGAACCGGAGGCTCGACGAGAGTAAGCGCCGGTCAGCAGACGGTCTCGGCAGGCGCGGGCGTCGGGTGCCCGAGCGCGGCCAGCGGAGACAGCGGCGGCGGCGCGGCCAGCGGCTCCGGCGAGCGCCGCCGCAGCGCCTGCCGCTTGCGGAACTCCAGGAACTCCTCCTTCATGGCGCGCACCCGGGCCTCCACGTCGTCACGGGAGGGCCGCGCGCGCGTGCGCTCCGGCGTCGACGGCGTCGGCGTCCGCGTCGCGCGGTCCCACTCGTAGTGCACGTCCACCGAGCCCGCGTCGCCCGCCTCGCCCGAGCCGGGCCGCGGCGGCGGCGCCGGCGGAGGGGGTCTGTACGGCGGCGGCCGCCACTCGGCGAGGCTGCCCGTGCGACTGCTGCGGTTGTGTTGCGACGACGACGCGTTCTTGCTGCCGAAACCGCTCGACGAGGAGCGGCTCTCCGGCGAAGCTTCGTGCGGCGGCGGAGGCGCGTCGACAAGGGGCCGCGGGCGCGTGTGGCGCGGCAGCGGTCGGGCGCGGGGCCGCACCTGCGGGCCTCCGCGAGGGTCGTGCGCCGTTTGCCGCAGGGACCGCAACCGGAAGGGCGACGGGGGCGTCGGGAACGAGCCGTCGGCCGAACTCGGGAAGGGCACGGAGCTGAGGTCCGACACGTGCAGCGGCGACCAGGGGGTCCAGGCGGCGGCCCAGGGCGGCCACGGCGGCCAGGGCGGCCAGTGCAGCGCGAGCGCCGGCGAGGAAGCGCGGAACAGCGGCGGCGCGGCGGAGGGCCGCAGCGGCGCTCGCAGGCGCGGCAGGAAGCCGCCGTCGTCGGAGGAGGAGGGCGCCAGCGAGGGCGCGGGCGACGCGGAGGGCGCGGGCGACACCCGCCGCACCGACACCCAGTAGCGCGCCTCGCCGCCGCACCGCGACGCCGGCCACACCCAGTTAGCGGTGAACCGCAAACACTGCACTATACTCGATATTCCGCGTTCTCTAAATCTGGATGCAAAACGAATTTCGCTTTATAATAGGTAAGATACAAACGGGAATTCCTTCATTGCCTTCATACCGTGTCTTAAAAACTGACCTGATTTCCTATTGCAGCAGCGTAAATGATTACAAAAATTAATTAATTTATTTTAAGAAGAATTCCATTACGCTTAGGGCTTTTAAGATAGGTTTTAACCTACCTTGGTAAATGTATAAGATTTTTGTATCAATTATTTCGTGTACTCACTTCTTAAAAGGCACTTGAGTGCTGTCAGCGGCGCGGAGGTCAGTCAGGCGCGCGGCTACCATGTTGTATGCTGCAATCGAATTATTTCTGAACATTAACGCGTGCAGGGTGCGCTCGCCCCGCGCCCGCCCCGGCCGCCGCCCGCCGCCCGCCACCCAGCGCCACCGCTCCATCCCCACCCACCATATTGTCAACCACGAAGCGACAGCACACAGAAAAGAACATGATTTTCCTTGTTTCCCCATAATAAAATTTACAAAACGGAGAGTTTCTTTTAAAAAGAGATAGATAAGTATCGATCAGGGATAGGTATCTATTGATAAAACACACGTTAATTTTGATAGCATTACAACAAGGGCAACAAGATTTGGAAGGGCTCAACGACAGCGCGACAGTACCACAAAGTACGTTATAATACACGGGACAAGGACAAATTGATTTCAACTTCACATGTTCTTTTCAGTGTACGTTCCATTATATAATGAATTGCATAATGTAAACTAGTGATGAACGGAGCATAAACATCACGAAAATGTCTATTGCATAACATAATTTCTTATCAAGAATTGATCCCAGTTAGTTACTATTACTACACGAATAACTCGCTTCCTTTATCAAAGCTCGACATGCACTATTAGGTACCAAATTAATTGTCCTTATTTAAAGCGAGATCCTTTACAACAAGTATTAGGCAGAAACAACTTCAAACTGTGAAGTATAAAATAGGATAAGACATCGCTCCTTTCAATAGAGAACACAACACAGCGTTAGCCAAAATACCTCTTACATATACATGCATAGCTTATCATAACCAATGAAAATATTACAAATGAGAATGGGCTGGCAACTGGTAAATACAAATGAGTGCATAATTTGCCGACAATATGGTAAGTTATGTAAGGAAGTCTGCCTGTCTCCACGAGTGTTATCTGTGTGAACTATGAGACAGTAAGTGTGACAATGAATTGTTACTGATAGTCATCGTTTTTTAACGAAATAGTGTTAACTGGAGCTCTATCATGAGTCAATAACCCCTCGTTTTCTCGGTGGTGTTATCACTTTTTTTATGCCAAAAAAATAAAGACAGCAATATAAATTTGTATAGGTATACATTTCGCCAGGGGAAAATCACTGTTACATCCACTATTTGTGTAACATAATTGTTAGTTTTCGGGTGGCCGATAGGGATGTTGTAAAATTTGGCATAGATACAATATATATTTTACGGAGACGTAGTGACTAGCCATCGTAAAGCGCGCGTATAACTAATATCAGATTTAAAATTACTGTTTGTGGTAATACTTTGAAATGTTACCTAATATTAAAACTGTGACATATCTATGGTACTTCGATCAAACACCATGTTAATTAGTTAACTGTTTAAAGATAAAGCTTTAATTGAATTTATAATTACTAGCCCCGTTATTAATAAACGTGGATTAGCGGTTGTGTAGTTACACTATACATTCTCTTCTTCTTTCGTATGTCAAATTACTGATGACAGAAAGAGAGTTCGGTGTGTAACTATTCACCCGCTAAACCATGTTCATTACTAAGGGGGTTAGTGTTGTACTAACTCTTAGTTTTATATGCTCATGTTAATTACAGACTTCCATAACAAGCTAGCCGGCTACCGTGTAACAATTCATTGTGCTCGCTCGGCGGGAGCGGACCAGCGGCCGCCACCTCGTAGTAGGCTCACCTTTCTCCTGCTTACGGCGCTTCCGCTTGTTGCAGATCTTGACGGCGCAAACGGACAGAATGATGGCGACTATGAAGAACAATATGCCGCCCACCACGCCCGCGGTGATCGCTTTGTGCTTGACCCGCGCAGGCACAGGGAACTTCACCTCCTCGGAGCTCTCGTAACTGGTCGCCGAGTTGGCCAACACGCGGAAGTAGTACGTACGTCCACCGACTAGATTTTTAACTGTAATCATCGTAAACAAGTGTTTAGTCGCGATAAATCTTTCTGTATCATGACGATAGAGCCTTGACTTGGGAGCCTTGACTTGGGAGCTAGTTAGGTACAGTGAGGCTATAAAATGATAAATATTTTTTAGAAAATCTAAGTAGGTATATTATTTTCTCTTACGGAAGAAAAAAATGCGTGTATCTACCGATTTTTATCTAACATAGTTCGGAAGCTATCTTAATGGTAGGCACAAGCTATCGTCTATGTAAATATAGTTATTCGTTCTGGACATACGAAGCCACAAAGCGACAGACAGACCAAGACGTCAAACACATAACACTCTTCTATGACGTCGTTGCGAGTAAAGAAAGTCTACAAATGATCTACCTTTCATATAGGAGGATATATCACAGATGTAAGATTGTGTTAGGCCCATATTAATAAATCTATTTCAAGTCTGAAAGCGATCTTGAGTACGCTTTCGACACATCAGTGTACTAGTTTGACAAAGGAATGACATTTTCAAAATCGCTCTCGGACTTGAGATCGATTTATTAATACAGGCATAGTTTACCCAAGTAGCTGGTCTCCTCTGGCCTGATCTGGCCGCGGTTGAGGGTCTTCCACTGCGCGTCGGTGCGGTACTTGATGGTGTAGTATTGCACCAGGTGCGCGCGCTCCAGCGGCGCCTGCCACGTGATCAGGAACCCATTGTGCACCTCTGTCACCGTCAGGTTCCGCGGCGGTCCAGACTTGGGTCCTTTATATGGGTTTATGGGTACAGTCACCAGTGGTAGGTAATTAGCCGAGTATTGATTGAGAAGTTTCGCGAGGTTTATAAGGCTGGCGCTCACTTGCCGACACGGCGATGGTTTTTGTAAGCACAAATGCCTGTGCTGTGCCTCACCGCATAGTGAGCGCCGTCCTTTAATCAGCATTAGCTCTATGCCATGTGTCCGAGGACGCCCCACGAGGTATCTCGTTCAGTCAATACACGGCTTATTGCTTTTGATGTGGAAGGTGATGATGATGATAGCCTACTTACTTACATTACTGGTATGTGTTATTACTTATATGTTAACGAAACTATTACATTTTAGAAATATTCATTGTACTTGTCACTTTAGTCTTTCAATTTTCCAAGTTCGTAAGTACTTACCTACTTAAGTAACATTTGGGGAAAAAAAAATACGATTGCCTATGTTGGTTTGACAAAGTATCAGGATAGCTATAGTTTTTTATGGTGACAAAAGACAATATGATCTAAAAGTATTAAGAAGTTTTGTACTGATGTGTAAATTTAGTTACCTATAGAATAATTAGATAGTAGGTAACGGTGTTAATACAAAAAAGTTACGTTTGGGATAATTCGCGATAACCACGTGTTTAACTTTCTTGTAATAACACCGTCAGTGTTTGAATGTTATCACATCTAAGTCAAAAGCTGCTCAAGTTAGTTGTTGTTAGCATAAGTAGCATACAATATGCAAGTTAAAAAGCGGGAAATAAGTACCTACTCATGATGATATTAGTACGGATATGATCGGTTTGGATTTAAGTAGGTACTAAGTGAGATAGTAATATAAAATACAATGATAATATAATAATTGAGTGTATACCAGAGCCTTCGGGTGCGCTTTGGAATATCATTGGGTCTACAGGCCCCGTCGGGGTCGGCGGCTTTGGTTTGGCGCCTACATCTACAAAAAGCAATCTCAAGTTAGTCCACCCACTCATCTACTGAACAAACCTCGAATCTGAAATTTATATTATAAGAAATGTTAGTAGTATATCTAAATGATTTACTTTTCCAAACACCAAAACAAATACATACTTATTAAAAAAATATATTAGTGTAAGTAAATATTAAGCACAACTCAGTATCGGATGCAAAGTCATTTCAGTGTTGTAAACACGCATAGTTATAGGATTTATTTTATTATTTTTTTATTTTGTTAGAACTAACACCAAAAGTAAATTAAAACTTTATTATAACTCACCGAGTGTTCTTATCGTGATGGCTTTGCTCATCATTCCCTCGCCTATCGTATTCTTGCTGTTCACTTGAAACTCGTACGTGGTTCCCGGCTGCAGTCGGTTTATTGTCACCTGCACAGGATACAGAATCATTGGCGTTTATTCAGGTACGACTATACACCTATCGTAAAGTCCTAAACCAGGAATACTTGAGTACATTCCACTGGGGGGAGATTCTGGAATCTAATACCTGAACGAAGCAAACAACGACAGAACTATTTCTAACTTATTCTGACTCACTCGTATCACAAGCAGCAAAGCCGTATGCTACATGTTGGGGAAGTACCTATGATACTACGCTCATTTCGATTGGCCCTTTTACCGCACACTAAGACCTGTATTCATAAAGTCTGCGAGCGAACTCGAGTACCTACGCTTTTGACATGTTATTTTGCACTGGTGTGACATAAGAATGTCATTTCTAAGATCCCATTCCCACGATGCCCATATAAAAAGGTACCTATGAAATGTTCTCACCGAGGTAGCGCCAGAGGGCGTGACAGGTACTTTGGTCCACTCCGAGAAGCCGGCCTCCCGGTACCAGATGGTGTAGTCCTGCTTGTAGTCCGGGCCGCCCGCGTAGCCGGGCTGCCAGCGCAGCGTCACTTGGAACTCCGTGGCGGTGCCCGACACGTTGTACGGGGCGTGAGGCTGCGTGCCCTCGATCACCAGTTGCGTGTCCGCCACTATTGTGGCCACCTGATTGCGGGCAATTGGAGTTGAGTAATTATACCTAGCAATGTAATTGGGGAGATGGGACAATTGGAAACCTTCAGGTATACGAGTGAATTTGTTAATTAAAGTGGAACTGCTTTGGAAGGCTAGCGACTGTAGAGTCATTCTAACATCTATGACAGTGTTACGGGTGGTTGAAAGTCCGAACATTTCTGCCAACTAGTGGAAGTTACCTCGTTGGAGGCGACGCACTGGTATATGCCGAAGTCCTGGCGGCGCAGCGTGTCGATGGTGATGTTGCCGCCGAGCGCGCGCACGCGGTTCTTCTGCAGCGGCAGGCCGTCGCGCCGCCGCCACGCCACGCTCGGCCGCTGCGTGCCCTCCGCCTCCTGCGCCTCGCAGTGCATCTCCACCGACTCGCCCACCTACACACACACACACAACAATTTATACAATAATCTCATTTAATCTCTTGGCAGCAGCTGTAATCACCGAAAGCAAGTGGGAATTTATGCAGACTCTTCCACTCTTTCAGTCAAGTAAAAAGCGGGATTAAATTTTAAATCTTGCCATTCCATCAGATAATCTAGGGATTAAATGCAAGGTTGCTGGAGACTTTGAAAACAAATCATGATGGAATACGTTTATGTAAGTACACTATCAAAACTCATACTAAACAATAGTAAGTTTATACCTTTCTTTGGTAAAGGGGTTCCGGTTCCACGGTGAATACTGGCGGCTTACGTACTAAAACTTCCATTGGACCTGCGCGAACAAAGACCATTCTAGAATCACAAATCACGAATCCAATGAAGATCATCACGTATTTGAGGAGCTCACCTGAAGAACCCTGAGTTCCTTGAGCATTATAAGGTGTGCAAGTGTATCGCCCCTGATGGTTCTGGTTGACACGTGTGAACAGCAACGAGCCGTTGTTCATGATCACAATGTCCTTCGTCTGGTACGGCTCCAGGAGCCGCTTGTCTTTCGTCCAGGTCACGTACTGCAGGGGTGGGTTCGCCTTTATGTAGCACTGCACCACGCCCGCTAAACGGAACGGGAGGTACTGCACTGTCGGTGTGAACGTTACCTTCGCTGGATCTGTGAAATTAATTTATTTTTTTATATTTTTTTATAGCGTCACTGCCAGTCCTAGGGGCTGTTGTAAGGCACTACGAAATTGACGCCCTCTAATAGGAACTATAATGTTTTCTGCAACGGGCAACACCTGTCATGCGGTTGCGGTCGTATTCTCCATTATATTTCGTACATTTGACGAAGACAAATGCTGTGAAATGAAATGAAATTATAGTATAATTCTTGAGGCCATTTTTACTCTTATGACACCGGCATATATGGGTCAATTTGCAATATATAATTCACGCGTCTACGTGAAATGAACTGTCAATATTATATATATATATATCATTTTGTGGCAAATATTTGTTCCCAATCATGTTCTGACAGTCTCTGAGGTAAACATTCGTAAAGTTAATTTTATAAACTTATATATTTAGTTGATAAACTCTTACATTCAACATTCAAGTAGGCCGAAGCGCTCTGTGGGTCGCCGATGCCATTGGACACCTCGCACAGGTACTGCCCTGAGTCGTCGGCCGCGACGGGGTTGATGACGAGCGCGCCGTCCCTGCGGATGGTGACCCTGGTCTCTAGCGCCGCCACCTCCGCCACCGGCGCCCCCTCACGGAACCACTTCACTGTCACATTGCCAGGCAGGGCTTTCGCTTCGCAGGAAAACTGCACTTTTTCCCCTTCTAACTTCGTCTGATTCGTTGGTGGCATCTGGAAAACGGATACATTGCTTGTAATATGTTTGATACACCAAACAGGTTTACTTAGGGCTGTTACATTAAGAATTCCACACTATAAATCTGACCAACCATTGAATGTAGACCAACTCAATATCAATTATATTAATTCGGTATAGATAAACTCCTGTAGGCACCAGTTAATTTGGCATAATTGTCCAACATTACGATCTATACGATTTTTTTATACTACTTACATTGCTAAATGTCTTCTAAAAACAACATTTACAACAACAATTACACAATTACAACATTTTTATAATTTTATTTATACTAGGCGAAACAAAAAGGGTAGGTATACTATTTTTTTTCAACTTTAGGTACTTTGTAATCTAAAACTATCAGCTTTATGGGACAGTTGAAGTACTAAAGGTTTTGTAGGCTTGTGAAATCTGTCAGCAGCTGTATTCCTATAAGTTTAGAAAATAGAGTATACCCTTTCTGTTTCAACCTGTATAGTACTTAGCACAGGAACGTGCAGGAGGTACTTCATTGGTACATAGATTGATCCCGTAACTGAATGTGTCGTGTACCTTATTGTAAATCAGTAGACCAGTACGTACAGTAATGACGGCTCCACCAGCGATGATGACGCGCGCGGTGTGCGACACCTGGCCCTCGCCGTTGCGCGCGATGCACGTGTAGTCGCCGATGTCCTCGTGCCGGATGTTGCTGATGCGCAGCTCGGTGCCGTCGTTGAAGATGCCCACCGTGCCCGACGGCTCAACCGGGTTCGCGTCCTTGTACCATAGGATCTCGGGTGTGGGCGTGCCCTCTGCTTGGCAGTTGAGGATGATGGCATCTCCTGATAACACATCACTAATTAGCTGTGGACTTAATTTTTTTGTGATATTTTAGTTTTGTGATATTGTTTTTTGTTACGTGATTGCTGCGTTAATATAGAGCCGTTGAAACACAGTCTTCACAATTTTTTCATAGTCTGTAAATCTTTCGTTGGTAAATTAAAATATTAATTACTTATTCATATTAAAATACAAAATATCGCTAGATTGACACATGAAATGTACCTATAGTCCCAAACTAAACAGCGCTTGTACTATGGGTACCGTACAATGGACTGGGGGCGATCCCAGTGACACCCAGATCAGGGCAAATTACGAAAAGGCCATTTCCAAAATTTTCCCCGCCGTGAATCGCACTTGCAACCCACCCGGTTCAGTGAACCGGCCTACGTTCAAACCACTGCGTCAAGCGGTCGTCAAACTGGTATTTTAGTTACCTAAATTAACGTAGATAATGTCTTCCGGTGTGATGGAGAAGCGCGGCGGCGCGTGCACGTCCAGGTGGAACCATGTGCCATTCTTGTGTTGATTCGGTGACCGGTTGAGGAACACCACCTTACACTCGTACCAACCCTGATGACACGAACCGAAATAATAGCAAATATCTTGATAGGTACTAGGTACCATTAATTTGGTCAAAATGTAGGTAAGGCTTTGTAAAGTAGGTTTTGTCATGAACATACCTGATCAGATTCGCGGATATTGGTGAGGTTGAGGCTGGCAGCGCCATACGGCGAGTCGAGAGCGACGCGCGACACCCTGCCCTCGTACCCTTCCCCGCTGTGCGTCGGGTAGCTCTCGTACCAGATGTAGATCGGGATGTCCTGTCCCTACACACAGACCAACATACATTATGGTCTGACACACCACTGGTGCGCGATTTTAACGACTACCATTTAACATTGGTACATCTAAATACTTTATTTCTAAACATGATTCCTCACAAACAGATTTTCGACTCTACAATTCAACTCCGTCTAAGGCTTTTGATACGCTTGGATGCTTTTCACAAAACATAGAGACAGAACCGGATGCGACATCTTGTAACGTTACGTGCGATCGAGTAGAGCTGCACATTTCAGTCATTTGGGTTTTGTGGTTACAAGATACATATCTATCTACATAAGAAAAGAAAAGTACTTTTGAAACATGCAAGTATGATAAAAATATTTGAACGTGTTTCACTGAGCGACAAATAAATGATTCCGTTTTTTGTTAAATTTAATATTGGTGTCGATTGTACAAAGATAAGTGTAATGATGACTTTATTATCATGTGTACAGACATGATTTCCTAGCAGTTACAAGTCAAGCTCACCATAGTCAATCGGTAGACAATTTCCCTGCCATGCATTACGTGACAACGAGAAAATAAAGCAAATCTACGGCATGCAACGAAGTAAGTGCGGTCGCGTAAATTAAGTGACAAGGTTATAAATACAATATATGTAAAGTACTTGTACATGAAACTACAATTGCCGACAGAGCGTGGGAGAAGCCCACAGCCACAGGAAGAGAGAAACAGACAGAACCGCCGCCAGTGCGCGGGAGTGCGCGTGCCCCGTGTGAGCCGTGTAAGCGACAGTGCTCCCGATAATATCTCAAAACAAGTGTGCACCCAATAAAGAAAATAATAATGGAATAAAATCTTATCGTATATGTAAAGTGGCAGTGTATGTGTATGTTCGTATCTAACGGGGGTCTGCTGCTCTCTCGGACTCGCTTTGAAGGCCTTTATCACTGTGGTGTAAGTCGAACCGGTGACGAGCGCGGTAAGTAGGTACACGAGGCAATACGCAGAAGAGGCAGAGATACACAAAAGGCGTGCGGTGGGCGCGCGCGGGGCGAGGGCGGCGGGGCGGAGCCCCCGGCCCGCGGCGCCCGCGCTTTACCACTAGCGCGGACTATACGAGGTGTCGGTGCCGACACCAAGAGATATACTTTACAGTCTGCGGGGCGCGTCGCGCGGACGAGCCGTCCTCTACTGAACAGAAACACACACACGGTAGATGAGCAGCGTTGTATTGTAAGAGTGGAGTGTGGACCGTCGTACCGTTTCGCCTACCTTCTTCTCCCACTGCAAGACGTACGGCACTGGGATGTCTTCAGGAAAGTCCACCTGGCAATTGAACACGACGCTCTCGCCCAGGATCGCCGTGATGTGCACGGCATCTTGGTGGTCTTGGTGGCAGGTTACTGCGGATAAGTACCGACACTTCGATATACCGACCGAGCACACGTTCAATGCATGCGTGATTATAACGTTCAGTACTCTCGAGACTCGAGAGTATAAATTATTGAATCGGTGAGGTCGATATAAGCCAGATGTTATACACCTAAGTGAAATATCATTTTCTTGGTATTTTAACGTCTCAAAGGTATCGTTGAAGATGTTTGTATATTCCGGTGTTATTCCAATCAGATTCTAATTTGGGAGCATTCGTTTCAAAGAAAACTCGATTTCGTAAGAAAGTTGTATGTTCGTACCTATAGGTTCAAACTACGTCTCAACCAAATATTTTCATTACCCACGGAAGTGATAAACCAAAATTCATAGCATTATAGCTGAAATAATTTATTTGATGATCGAGCTGACATAGTCATTTGTTTTGGGTCCTATATTTTATTGAAAACAAATTCAAATCACCGTAAGATACAAGAAGCGGAAACATAGTTATCAGAAACTTCAAACAGTTGTCCGGACTCTACCCGGATCTGAATACGTAAATTTTGACAGTTTTTCTATGGGATAACTGACATATTAATTTGCGCGATACGTCAGGTTTGACGTATTTCGAGTCGTATGTGAGTCGAGTCGAGGGGCAATCGTTAACATAGTTGGGTCACCGCTCTACCACCCTATTGTTATACCACTGGTGATGAAAATAATGATAATCGAATTTGGGGTTTTAGGATGTCCTAGATTTGGTTCATAGGTCACCTGGCAGGTTGACTAGTAGCAGTAGGAGCAAGCCGGCGGCGATGTGCGGCGGTTGCACGGCGCGCCAGCCCATGCCTGCGCTCCCATGTCACGGCCGCGCGCGGCGACTCATCGTTGATGCATCACCTGCAGACAGCGAACAATAAACAAACAACTAAGTATTATTTACATTCAAATTCAAAGCGTTTATTTTGTTTAGGCCTACGGGGGCACTTACAAATTGTCAATTTTACATATGTTTTTTCTTATATCTACAACCGGATCGGAACGCGACCTCGACTGAGAAGATCCGGCAAGAAACTCAGCGGGCTTGTCTTTTTACATGTCATTTTTTTATTTATTTTTATCGCCAGTTGCTTATATTCAATAATTACAAAGGGTAGTAGATATAAATATAAATATTATAATAGCTCCAGTGTGTTGCCTTCTGATATTACTAAGAATTACACAAATAATTAATTTTCATTAATCAGGGTTGTTTGTATTCCTATCGCGTAGGTACATCTCAAGGTAGTTTTAGTTTAGCTTGCATCTCTTGTACGTATTTACTCTGGAGCAGATATATTAGGATTCAGTAACCAGGTATATCCTAGATTATTAAGCATAACCGACGACATTATAATCGGAGCTCAATTTTAATTGATCAAAACGGACTGTAGAGGAACAGTCATTAAGCAATCTGTTCACGAATTTTACCAAGTGTAAAAACGATGTTATTTCGTTTGATATTTTTATTTTGCCTTGTCGAGGCTGGCGTCGACTTAACTCGTTGCAAAATTGACGCGCGTCAATTACGAACGGATTTTGAGAAGCTACCGTTCACACGCCAACGCTTCCCAGCTCGGATGAAAGTCAAGGTAAAGTGTAGTCATTAATTCGTGTTTTGCTAAAATTATACTTGTCTGGAGTTTAAGTCACGCACGACTGTGTTTAATTTGGCCAATTTGAGAATCACTTGGCGAGAGGAACAAAGCCAACCAAATCCTTTTGATTAAGGTGAAAGCGCCTGTCTAGCCCGCGAAATTCAAAATTTTCGAGTATTTCTATAGTTTATCCAAAATCTGAAAACATTTAAGACAACATTTTGTGATTTGTGAACAACAGAGTATGCAGTGCGTTTATTAATACATTTATTTTACTCTAAATATTATCACGGTGGATATGATACTAGTAAATCACTAAATATACAAAAATTGCCAGATTATCTGGATAGCTGTCGTTCTTGAAATGTTTTAGAGTAAGTTGGATATATTAATAAATGCACTGCACATGGTCTTTTTCGCGAATTACATAATTTGTCTTTTATTATTGTCAGATTTTGAAAAATTTCTAAAAGAACTCAAAAAATTTGAACTTCGCGGGCTAGCTGGGCGCTTTAGCCTTAAATGAAACTTGCCTACTCAGCCTTTTATTTTTTTAAATTAGTAGCAACAAGCTTTGCAAGTTATGATAGCAGCTCAATTGACTTCACTTGAGAAAAAATCGATGGTGTCCATTGATTTTGTCGATGGTGACAAAAAAGTGAGGACGATGGCCGGAAATAGGTACTATAGGTAGTATTATTTGGACAGCAGTTTGGTGATCATTATACATTTCACAACGGCACACGAGTCTAGTCAGTAGTGGCATTTGACACGTAAGTAGGTACACTTGTTTGTAATATAGAGCAAGTTAGATGGTATATCGTAGGTGGGTGGCCTTTAAACCGCGACTCGTCCTTGGACTATTTCCCTGTGCTGACGAGTAATTGCACTGCATCACGACACATAATCGACCTACCCCTACCCCACCTGACTACCGTCTATACTCAGACTTCGCGTAGTATGTGTATAATAATATTAATACCGCCAGACTGACACACCAACTGTATGGTCCCAAACTAAGCAACGTTTGTGATCTGAGTACCGTACAATAGACTGGGGGCGATCCCGGTGTCACCCAGACCTGGGCAAATTACGAAGACGCCATTTCCAAAATTTGACCCGGCGGGAATCGAACAGGTTCGATTCCGACAGCTTCCATCCTTTTTGTAATTCATGTTTAAAAGAAGGATGGAAGCTGTCGTTTCAGGCAAGTCCTCTTCCCTTCCTTTCCCTCTGTCCCACTCTCCATCAGGTCGGAAACGTGCGAGCAATGTCTTTGGTATAAGCTACGGTTACTGCTTAACATCAAGCGAGTCGCACGTTGGTTTTAGACTATGTTAGATATAAAAAAAAATACAATTAATCATCTAATATATCTCGATTGCATATTCTGGTTGTTTCTGGACCTTACTTTTTGAGTCCGATACTGGGTATCTATTTAAATAGCTGTTGATTTTAATATTGGAATTTGGAATCCTCAAACCTCTCGATATCGGTCGTTTGAGAATGCCAAATTCTCAAATTATTTTAGGTAGCAAACATCATCAAATATCCCAAATATTCATTTTAATTTTTATCGCCAACAATACCTATTAAAATGCCTTTAGTATAATACATATATTTACGAATGACAAACAAAAGGTATTAAACGTGGGTCGATAAAAACTTAATCGTGGTTTATTTCAGTCACTGTTATTTATATTTGCATTAAATCATTACTTGAAAGCTCTCAAATGGTTTATTATGCACATATACCCAAGTTCTACTTACCTAAACATAATCTAATCAAGTTCATAAGTTAACATAAAAACGTTCGATAAAAAATTATATTCGTAAGTGGGTACCAACCATTCAAGGTAAAATAGCGGTCCTCTTTTTGTAAATTGCACATTATGATACAGCTATTTGGGAGGGCTCATGAAACGATTTTTCAAGTGTCGATTTTTGAGTTTTATACGCGGGGATTCCGTCAAATGGCTCCCTTTTATGGCTGGGTTCATTTTGATAAATGAGTTCCGATACGATTTATTTTATACGTGGCCGTGTTTCTATTGTTTATGTTATAGATATAATAGGTATATTGACTGTTACAAGTTTTTACCTACGATATTTCTGGATTGTAATAATAAATGGACATAGTAATAATGAATATCTATTGATTTATACATAGCCAGATGATTAAAATTAAATTAACAATAGATACTAAGACAAACTTTCATCAAATAAAAAATGGTGACTACCTTTTAATATCATGAAAAAACACATCGTTAACAAGACTTAATAATTTTGCCATGTGCCATGAACTGAGTTCAGGATTCGGTAATAAAACATAATGGATCTGTTCGGTCTTCTAACTTCAAAGTCATGGATGTTTCCTTTTTTAAGTAGGGAGGCATTATCTTCTATGTGAAGTAAAGAGGTTACAAAATATTTGTAACTGGTGGTTTTATAACTGTTGTCAAATTTTTTATTAACATTATTCCAAATAATTTATGAACAAAGTTGTAATTTGGCATGCTGAACATGAAATATGACGTTAGTCGTTGCGGCCCAGCGGCGAGCGGCCGCGGTGCGCGGTGGGCGGGCAGACTTCGGCGGAGGCGACAGCGGCGGCGGCGGCGGCCGGGTCGAAGCGGTCAGCGGCGGATGCTGCGGCACTCGGGCGGACTTATCGATTTTCATACCTTGTCGCGCGGTACGAGTGGGCGCGGTAGCGCGAGGCGCGGATGCTCGTGCTGGCTGCGGGCTCGGTGCGGCGCTCTCGACGGTTGCGGGGCTCCGTCATCTGTGGGGCACGGTCATGGGCTCGCGGCGGCGGTGCGGCGGTGCGGCTACGGCGGGGCGCGTGCGAGGCGTCGCGCGGCAGGCCGGCCACTGCCCGCCCGCGCCCGCCCGGTATTGATCGGTGCGCGCGCACGCCGCCGCCCTCGCGATGAATGGTCCCCGGTGAGCAGCTCACGTGCTCGCCTGTCCCTGCTCGTTGTGACCTCCTCGCGACTACGGCCGACGGCGACGCTGGATGTCGATACTCCCGACGACGTTCCAATTACAATTCGGTGACGGTTCAAGAAAAAAACTGCTGGTTTTTCTAATTCGCAGATCAATTAATCAACTTGATATGCGATTTTAAACCGATAACTAATAGACCACCCGATGAACTCATTAATTAATGAGCCTGTGATGAATATGCTAACCTACCTACTTACAAATCTACTCACACTCAAAAACTTACTTTAAATTTTTCAGTAATTGCATATTTAATCGCACAGAGTCTGGTCCCAGTTCCCATGCAGGTAGAATAGGTAAGTCAATACGTGTACATTTTTATCCACCTGCGCTACGCAAATGAGGGTAATGTGTTTTTAAATTAACCAGCATAATATTCCTCTTACTATACTTTTTATTCTAATAGGTATCTCCTAAGTTGAAGGAGGACCCGCAAACGAGCCACGGCTGACAATAGAGTCGTGTAGCACTTGATGATTGCGCTGAGGCAGGTACTGAGTAGGCGGCATATTATTGCCAATATAAGCTTATGCGACTGGCACAGATGCCACTCAGAACTTCGATACTATTTCTATAACACAATATGTAGAAACTCAACAAACTGGATTTGTATTTATTGTTAAGAAGCAGCGGAGTGTGTAAAATGTGAAATAATTATCCAATTTGATTGATCCAATTTATTTGTGTATCAACACTGTACTCACTAGTATGTTATTTCATTACATTTAATTAAAGACTTAATAAAATAAATTAAATATTATTGCAGCCTTTTCGTACAATGCATTGTTATAAGTTAGAATTTTTTGTTTTGTGCTACGAGTAGCTACGAACTACGAGAGTTCTACGATTTGTGATGCTATCTCAGCAGTGCTTAGTAGGTAGGTACATAATACATATATCATGTACCTGTTTAATGTATGTAGGTACCTATATCAGATATTGAGACGAACCTTTTTAAACTTTATTGTTTAAACATGTTGACAGTACCTACGTAACTAATTCATTAATTTTCACACAACATAATGTATGGTATGAGCCCAAACTGACATGTTTTTTTTTAATGTTCGGCCGGTCAGATTCGTAGGGTGTATGTAACATGAACACCGAAAAAAAACTGGAAATACTAAACGTTAATTACGTGTTTTACACAAAACAGGAGTTTGCGGGAATAACTTACGCTTGCCGCTTTGCACTCGTGTTTGTGGAAACACATGTTATTATTTTACCCCTCGGGAGTCGTATTTCGAAAAATCTGTACATTGCGTGCAGAGAATATAATTGTCTTGTCTTCGGATTAACACCCGTATATATCGTGTCACTTTTAACATTTTTACCACGCTTTCCATATGGAATTACTCTTTAAGACACATGGACGAAGATTGTGGTGCTTATATAATGTCATTGTACAGGCAAAAGCATTAAATTGAGTCTTATAATTCTATTCAGCTTTTTTTACTGGGAATTGTCCCGCCACACACTCCCCACCACTGTTACACCACTGTTACTCCTGTAAACCAAGATTGACAATGGTGACCAATAATGCATTATGCATGGTGCTTCTATGCAGCTGTTGCAGTTCGGCTGAATACTAATCTATCCATGTAATCCATAAAATTTCATAAATATGTCACAAACTATTGCATTTCTGATGCGGACCTGATGTGATAACTTATAATGCACTTGTGATAGTTAAGTGTGAACTTACCCACAGAGTGGAACTTTAAAATATGCCGTAATTATACTCATTTTATGGCGGCAAGTCAGCCCGCGGGCTGAGTAGATGAAGTTGCTTAAGTGGGTGAAATGACTCCTGACTCACGATACAAATTACTTAAAGTGTAACGTAAATGTATAGCTTATTCTGAAATATTTCCTTGTCTTATTACCGCAAGCATGAACACCTAAACAATACCTTGTAGTCGGTGTACCTACATAGAATACAATAATGTATTGTAAGTATTTGTGCATACGGAGATGTGGGGCGGCTATCAGTGCTGCTCGTGGAGCGATGCCAGCGAGGCTGCTGAGCGCTCATGAGAGCACCTAACTGCGCTTGTTATACACGAACAATATCGTACGTTCGTTCTCGTTGCCTCTTAAACGTTTTCCCATGGAGATTTTGTTATGATTGCGCTCATTCTTACGAATGAATATTTTAAATGAACAGAAATTGGCTGGGGTATACGCAAGAGTTTGAAAACTTGGGGGTGGGGATACGGAATCACGGATATTTTGAATGAATCGATACTGATCGCCTTGGTTTATATATAAGTATCAAAATTATCACAACAGTTGAGTTGAGTATCTAAAGTAAAAAAATCTGCGGCCTCTTCAATTCTTTATCGTTTCGCTTCATTTTTATTAGGTACTGGCTACCGCATCAACCCAAAGGATAGATATTCTAAATTGCATTATGCTTGGATATGCTTTTACTTCTGTAATAACGTTTTCCAAATCGCGAAACTATTATGATTCAGAGTGTCGTAATCGCAATCCCTTCGTCAAAGCCCGTCTTGCCATTATTTTGCAAGAAGCAAGGGGAAAAGATTATTTTTTCTAAGTGAGCCCTTTCTGAGACAGTATTGCGGGGGAAATGACGTATAGGTAGATGCGTACCACCTATTTCGTGACCGGAATGAGTGATGGAAGACGGGAGCCGGCGGGTTAACGCAGGAAGGGACGGCCAGTCAAATGACTTTCTCATCGGAAAATACTGCACACCGTCTTTATATATTTTACGGTCTTTTCATATCACTATTTCGCTTCTGACGCCTGATCTACAGAAATTGCGTACGATATTATGGAGCAATAAGGATAAAATTCTGGATAATTTGGATTGAATGAGTTATAACTTATACGCGGAGAAGATCACCAACGCAGTTTAACTAAAAGAAGATAGAGCACTGCAAAAATGTATTTAGTGTGTAGGTCTTATCAAACTGAGTATTAACAACTTCGGTAACAATACAGACCAATAAGCCATAGATCCCGCATTGCCGGCACCCTCGCTGGCCTGACATATGCATTGCCACTAACTTTTAAATTGTTCTATTCACGGTACAACCTTGAACCCTGACACAACATTTGATGACCATACAATAGTAGACGTGAGCATCGGTATCTTTTCTTATTGGTCTGGGGGTAGGTAAGTACTATTTTGAGACTAGACTCGCTCTATTATCTTGTTGACCGCGCGCAATAATCCAACTAATTTGCAAGCGTCAACGAAACTGCCAACTTTTCTAATTTTCAAGACAATAACGAAAAGCGAACTCTGTATTATAACGTTTCAACGAGCTCCAAGGGTTAAAGCCACTTCCACTCTGCACTTTAGTTACAAACTTTATAGTGGACTTTGAAATGCAGAATGCAGCTAAATAATGCACCAGACAACTCGCCGTGCCGTGGCAACGACGGGCTGCCTCCTAAATTTATCATAAAGCACGAGACCGTACTTTATTACCGAGCGAAGCCTACTCTGCAGGTCGATACGGTCGCCTTTTCGTGCAGACTAAATGATTGTATTATTATTTTAGTAACTGTTATCAATATCAAAGAAAATATGAATGTTGTAAAAGGTACTGGGTAGGTACTTTGGTATCCATGAGGGTACAAATATTGATAATGTTCTTGGTTTTATACGAATCCAAAAAGACAATTGTTATATCAAATAGTACTTCAAAAGATTAACAGGGTGTTTCAAAAGTCCGAAATTATACTTAGGGTTTGGATGAGGACGTGGCGAAAGATCAAATGGTATTAAAATTTGCTAGAAATTCGAACATGTTATTAAATTTTTCTTTCCCGCCAGGTTAAAAAAAATCGTAACTCAAGTGTTGCTATGCTATTTTTTGTTGAATTTTGGTAGTAGCTACTCGTAAATTCCCTTTACAGAGTCTTCTCGGCGAGTAGATGAATTTAAGGACGCAACAAAAAAGTTGTGCATGTCCCGTGGCTTAGAAAAAAATATAGTTACGTAGGTATAATTTTTATATTTATACATTAGCTGCCGTAGGTATACGAGTATACACCTGAATTATTATTTCGAACTTTTGAAACTTCTTACTGGAGTCGACGTGTTAAAAATGATATTGAATTTTAAGTGTTGAACATATTGGGCGTTGGAAACGCCACGATGTTTGCTACGAACGCCAACATTTTCCAAAGTACACCGAATAAGATCTAACTTGGAGTTTTAAAGGTTTAAGAAAGTTGTCCACGGACTGATCTTATTACTCTTTTGTCGCGGCATGCAAGTTTAAAGTAGAGAATTCAGAAGAGCGATCGACAAACTTCTGGCTGTCGCGACCAAAGCGGATTACACGGCGTGCCTTCCCGCCGCGGCTCTGGGGAATATCGCATCGATAACTCGATTATTTCAGCTCGTCCGCGCCGAGGGGACACAGTATCCGTATTGTGGCGCCGGCCCGGTTAATGTTGCCCGGGTTGAGTTTCCCTGGCTTGCGTTTTGCATCCGACTCTGACGTCAGTGTTGACCGCAAACGGGTTGACTCCGTCCAATTATATAAAGTCACCGCTAATTAGTTACGCCCTTCATTAGGGACTGCGCGGTACTGGTAATAGATGCAGGTAGTTTAGTTTGTGATAGCGTTTGGTCTAAATTTTTACTGTCCCACTGTGAATAGGGAATATAGATGGGACGTGTAATCTCTTGAAACTTTGCAACAATAGGGTTAATGACTAGATTGAGGTACGTTTTTGTTTAATTTTATTCAATAAAGTGATTTTGGAATAACATACAATAATTTCGGTCAATTACAATAGTAACATAATTTTATAGTTTGTAAATTATCTATTTTATAACAGTTTCGGCTAAAGCTTCTCGAGAATTGTATGGGAGCGTGAACTGCCAACTTGGCTCAAGTGCGACATATGATATAACGCCACAACAGTACCTAAAGAACTGAAGTCGACGTGTTAAAAATGAAGATAATTCTAGATAAAGTAAACACAGTACTTTTTTATTTCAAAGAGGTAAGTATCTTTTCGTTGATCTAAAACTAATAATAAAAGATTATTTATACCTAAGACTCCCTAATGTTCTATAGTACTTACACATATTTACCCGTTTATTAACTACATTCACACACATGTAGGTAGTCACTAGACAAAATCTCGTGTCCAACTAGCCTGAAGCTTTTATATCATCTCCATTTCTAAATAAAGACAAGGACTGGCAACAAGGGTGGTTCCTCACTTACGTCACTGTGCGCCTAAACGTGCCAAATTGAGCGCAAATATTCACAAGACCCTTATCTCAGGGTAATGAAATGAGTGGCGTGTACAAATTGGCGTGTAGGTACGCACGCCCTTAGCTCTGCAATGCTACTAACGATAGGTAATTGGTTGGAGGCTTCAAGAACACTTTTTAACGTGTGAAGTGAATTGTTTGATACATCGCTACTTGGTTTTGTCGGTGGATAGAATTAGCTAGATCTATACTCTAGTCACGGATTGTAATAGATAGTTGGTAAGTATGGCCGGGGTAGGTTTAGTTTAGGTAAAGTTTAGTTCTTAGTAAAAAATGTAACTAAGATTATGTACCAAATAAATTGAAATATTACACTGAAGTTAATTACATTAAAATATTTTATTGAACTACTTACAACTTTAAGTAATGACTACATTTTTCTATAATTATAAAACGTTTGGTAAAAAATAATATTAATAATACGAGTATTAGGGACTACAGGAATCATTTGTCATAAGCCAATAAATAAATTGGCTGGATTGTATTCAACACGACAATTCAACTGTTATGTAGGAAGTGTAATTAGCGAGGAGGCACAGAGCCAAAGCCAGCGAATAGTTTTCAGGGAAACAAAGTCAAGTGGGTATCTTACCAACGCTCGCTGCATCCGAACCCGCTGGCTCCTACAACAAGAGAAAACACTCTTTATTTTTCCATTTTACCAGCTAAAATAAGCTTCATATCGGAAACTTTATTGCTTTGTTAATGCTGCTGTAATGTTTCTTCACTTTACAATATTCTCCCGGTAATGTTGTAAAAGGAAAAGATTAAGATGAAAATAAATTTCTTAGATTTTTTTGTATAGAATCGGGGTTGGTTTTTTGACGCGGCTGAAAAAGCTATAGCTATAGCTGAAAATAATAAAGCTGAATGCATTTTATCGGCGGTATTACTCGACCTCAAAACCACGATGTTTGGCTCTTATAGATTAAACAATGCTGTTTTACCTAGTACCTATATAATGAAAAATCGTTTAGTTATTGGATTTATTTGTATTGAAACCGATTCAATTAATTATTTCAGACGTTAAGTGACTGCTAATGTCACCCATTTAAATAAAGCGACATCTAGTGAGCTGTAAATAAATTATTTGCATTTAAACCACATATTGCAAGTATCGCTCGGTTTTTAACCACAAACACAATGATCATATTATATGGTTATAGCAACACAAAAAGGAATTGAAATGGAATAAGAATGTTGACGTTGTTCACGCATAAATAAATTATATTACGGCAGAGTTATTCCCAACTTAGCGTACCTAACGACTTTGCGCTAGTTTAACGACGAGGGAAATTAAATTCCTACAATACTATCAATGGGTAAAATGTATTCAATTAAACAATCGTGTTTAATAGGCACTGGCCTATTGCTTATACCTACCATTGATAACTGAGATCTAACTACAAAATCTAGTCAAAATAATGAAATGTTTTGTGTATATAAATAAAACGCTTGTTCCTTATAGTAACCTACCACCACTTTGTACCCCCGATGGTAATGAATTGGAAATTGAATTCTCACTACTACCACTACGTACAACGAAATAATTTGATTAAATAAAATACCTACAATAAAGTTATATACATATTTAATATTAGGTTTTGCCCGCGTCTTCGTCCGCGTGGATCTTTGAACAGAATATACATTCAAACTTCCATCTCTAATTTTATTTTCGCAAGACATTACGTAGGCGTAGGCGCGAAAAGGTAACAAAAAGACAGACATACAGACAAATAGAGTTACCTACTTTCACATTTGTAACATTAATATGGATTAAACTACTCAATAACATACTCTATTGTTAGCGAGACCGCAAAAAAAGAAAACAAAGATGGCGGACGGCATGCATGTCTAATAAAATTGCGAGGCTATTCTACAACTAGGTTTCACAGTAATTGGATCCCCACCACACGCGCATTGTTCTAATCAGCGTTTGTTTATTTGTGACCACTCGTTAATGACGAGGCCGTGTGAAATGGGACGCAGTTATTTCGCATATGGTTGCCGTTTCAAATTTTAAGCGAAACGAATTAAAACTTTGAAAAGTAGTTTATAAATATTACTTATTTTTTATCATCTGAACTTGTAAACAATGTGCTTCACTATATAAATATGGCAGTGTTAATACGTCGTCATACAATGATGTGAATTGTTATATACTTGATTAAAACAACTGACAATCCTAAGATTATGTTAGTAAAGCGCGCCGCCCGCCCATCGCTTGAACGCCGCCCGCCCGGCCGCCCACACGTCGCGCGCGTGACGCCCGCCACCATGATTGATTGGCGTCACAACCGCAGCTCGCGACCGCAGTCATCCGCTGTCATTCATATAATATCTAAACCAAATGTATATTATAAACATTCTGAACATTTTTGCTAACATATTCAGGCAGAATTCATACCTAAATGCTGTTTTATACCTCTAGTTTTCACACAACATGATACCTACTTAAATCTAATCTATCTAATTATGTACTTATCTATTATTTGTGACGAGCACAGAGTTTGTTTTTATCATATTTCCCCTGTGTGTGTTGTTATTATTGTGCTTGTTAGGTACAATAAAGATTTATTTAAGTCGTTTTTACAGAGTCATTTTAAATTTATATTTTTAGATTTTTAGATTAACCTATATACCTTCTTTCTTTTGAACTAGCTCTAGTCTATCTTCACCATGTAAGCTAGTTTGTCAGGTCTACAAAAATATACCTACGTCTTCCACATTTAGGACGCTTCGGAATCTCAATAGGAGTTGGAATTAACTTCCCTCTTTTCTAAAAACCGCGCCGGCCTCCTTAACATGTAATCTAAATTCCGATTTAAATTGTGCTCGTTCAGTCCAAAGGGTCTAAAAGCTGTGGAATCTGAGGAATGCAATCAAAAACGTCTCAATGGTGCAGCGATCCGAGCCGTCACACGACGAATCGCTCCGCACGCGTCGCCGCCGCACTTGACACCTACATCAGATGTGATTGATCGACAACACTATTAGTTATTTGAATTGCTTTATTTATTTTACCAGCTCTTTCCCGTGACTTGGTCCGTGAAGAGTTCAAACTAAAATATCGTATGCACTTTTAAAATATAAATACTCAAGGAATGTATACTCTTATAATCATCCTTCCCCGTCAAAATACCAAAAAATACTGAAATACGTCTTTGAATATTTCAATTTTCTAATGAACAATATTCTACCGCTATTAAATGACATATTCCTATACTCTACATACATTTAACTTTACCAATCTTGTGATATAAAGACAGAGTTTTCACGTTGATAAAAACCACAAATGGCATGTTTTATGTGTGTAAAGTATGTAGAAACATTACTACACGTTATGTTTCTAATCGAGCTCACAAATAGTAATTGAATCAGGGAATGGAATAGTGAAGTGATAATTGTCCAGTGGCAGTGGTCGTGCGACGGTCCGCCTTTAGTGGACACAAGAGCGGTGTGAAATATTGTTAGCGAGGCGTTCAGCTGCAAAATATTAATTCCTCTGACCGTGCCAGCCAGCAGGCTTCATTTATCCGACCCCAAGTAATTAGATTATTTTCATTGCACGCTTTCAATTCGAGTAAACAACAGCTGTGTATATATAATAAATACATTGTTTCATATACCTAGTTTAACTGTTTCTTATAGCGTTTTTATAAATGTTACTTCTAGTGTCCCAAAATAAAATGGCACAGAATGGAAGTACTTGAGTGCGGAAAGAAATTTAGAAAACAAGTAGTAGATAAAATGAGAGAGATGGATGATCTTGATGGAAGAACGGTGAATGAGTGTTGGAATGAAATGGCTGAATGTATAAGAAGTGCGGCGAGAAATGAGTTTGGACTGTCAAAAGGAACAGGACAAATAGATAAGGAAACGTGGTGGTGGGATGATGAAGTACAGAGAGAATTAAAAGAAAAAAAGAATGCATTTAAGGAATGGCAGAGTGTTGATGAAAGAGACAGGGAAAGGAAAGGGATTACGAGAGCGATGTATAAAGAATGTAAGAAGAAAGCAAAAAAAGCTGTAGCTGTGGCAAGAGCTGCTGCGCAAGATACATTGTATCAATCATTAGGGCGCCCCGAGGGACAAAAAAATCTCTACCAATTAGCGAAGGCAAGAGAGAAGAATGCTAGAGATGTAAGCCAGATCAAATGCATAAAAGATGAATCAGGAAAGGTATTGACGAATGACAGTCAAATAAAAGATAGATGGAAGGGGTATTTTGAAAGATTAATGAATGAGGAGAATGATTGGAGTGGAGCGTTGCAGAGTGCTCCGGTTAACATTGGCGTAGTAACCGAGGTTACTGTTGAAGAAGTTAAAACGGCAGTGCAAGGTATGAAGAATAGAAGGTCTACTGGACCTGACGGGATACCAGTGGAAGTGTGGAAATTTTTGAAAAGTGATGGATGGAAGTGGCTGACTTTATTCTTCAATAGATTGTTACAAGAAGAGGCGATCCCTGACGAGTGGTGCAACAGCGAGCTGGTGCCCATTTTTAAGAATAAGGGTGATGTACAGAATTGTAACAATTATAGAGGAATAAAACTCATGTCACACACAATGAAGGTATGGGAGAGAGTGATAGCGAGACGATTGAGAAGGGAAAGCGAGGTATCACGGAACCAATTTGGGTTTATGCCGGGACGTAGTACAACGGATGCCATATTTGCACTGAGACAACTGTGCGAAAAGTACAGGCGTGCTCACAAAAACCTGCATATGGTCTTCGTTGACCTGGAGAAAGCGTACGATAGGGTACCCCGTGAGGTTCTGTGGTGGACTATGAAAGCGAAAGGAGTGCCTGGAAAATACCAGCAGATTATTCGAGCGATGTACTGTCATGCGAGTACCTACGTACGGTCTGCAGCCGGCCTAACCGACCAATTCAGTGTGGCTGTTGGTTTGCACCAGGGATCGGCTTTAAGCCCATACTTGTTTCTCCTGGTAATGGATGCACTGACATCAGACATACAGGATGAAGCACCCTGGTGTATGCTGTTCGCTGACGACATTGTTCTTGTTGGGGAAGATGGGCCTGAGGTACAGAGTAGATTGGTAAAATGGCAGGAGAAACTGGAGAACGTGGGGCTTAAGATCAGCCGGACCAAAACAGAGCAGATGTTCTGTGATTTTGGCGGCCTCTCCAGTTTTACTCCAGTTGCCCTAGATGGCGTATCCCTTCCAGTCTGCTCAGACTTCAGATACCTCGGCTCTATCTTGCAAAGCGACGGCGACATTGACCGGGAAGTAGCAAGCAGGATAAATGCTGGTTGGATGAAATGGCGACAGGTCTCAGGGATAACCTGCGACCGGCGAATGCCCCTTAAACTTAAGGGACAAATTTACAAGTCGGTTATAAGGCCTGTCGTATTGTATGGATCAGAATGCTGGGCTACAAAAGCGGTGGATGAAAGAAGAGTGCATGTAGCAGAGATGCGAATGTTGAGATGGATGTGTGGTGTAACAAGGATCGATAAAATTAGAAATGAGTATATAAGGGGAAGCCTGAAAGTAGCGCCGGTGACAGATAAAATAAAGAGCGGAAGGTTAGCGTGGTATGGACATGTTATGCGAAGAGAGGATGATCATGTGGTCAAAAAGACGATGAGTATGAGAGTGAGCGGTAGTCGGGGTAGGGGACGTCCTAAAAAGACGTGGATGAACTGCGTGGAAGAGGGTATGACCGAAAAGGGAGTGAGTGTAGAGATGACGGATGATAGGCTTGAATGGAAGAAGAGAACGTGCTGCGCCGACCCCACCTAGTGTGGGATAAGGGCAAGGTGATGATGACTTCTAGTGTTCCAAAAAATAGGGTCGCGCAATGGAAATCTCCATACAATATCTATCGTAAATCGTAACTAACCAGTTACGGACATTAGTTTGCGTACCTTTAGGTACTTGCCTACTTTATTCGAGGATCGTCTAAAGCTTGATTATCCGTATCGCTGCGCGAATCGGCAGATTCCTCTTGCATTCTAACAATACATAAGCAATCCTCATGTGATCAATACCGTGCATTGTTGGGTTTGGAGACGGCTGCCGGTGAGCGTAATTTCCGGCTGCGTTCGGCTTAATCACGCCGCTTCCGGTATCGGCTTATGAATCCCGTGGCACTGTGCAGAGTGCCGCATTCGCGAACCAATTGATTAGTTCCAAACGTTGCGGCCAATCATCGAGCTGGCTGCTACCCGATGACCTGGTTACAATTAGCTGATGGTTATAGTTATAACTATGTGTAGATTGAGGTGTACACGCTGTACAGTTGCATGTGAATTCAGGTGTGTTTGTTTCTAAAGGTATGCTTCATTTCTTTCGCGCCCTCTATCTACAAGGCGTTGTTTGTTTATATTTATTTCGAAATAATCTCTGGATAATGTACACGCAATGAGAGAATTTCTATAACTTTGCTTATAAACTATAATTAAAGTACTTAACCATAAAATTATGTAGATACTTATCCATAGGTGCATGGAGTTAGATAGATACCTATTCGAATGTTTAATGAAAACCTAGATATTTTTTTTTTTTTATTCAAATAGGAGTTTCAATTAACATTAGATAAATTATAAGTTTCGACAATATAGGTGACCAAGGACTCTAATATAATAAAATATTACAGATACAATCCTCTTTCACCAAAAGCGATCACCGACCAAAACAATTTAGAAAAATAGCATTACACATTGAGCCTAAATAAACCTATCGTTTGGTATTCATACCCGATGAAAGGGTACGAACATGCAACGTAATCAACTGGCTGGTTTTAATCATCGAGGGCTGTAGTTCCCGGCCGGCTCGCGACATAAAACCGTATCAACTCGGCTAACCAACGCCGACGTGACATGGGGAATATGTTTCAATACAGCGACAGTTTATCACGAAACGGCACGACACAATAGCGGGGATACGATGCAGAATATCGTGGGCGCGCCTAATTACGATGTTTCCGAGATTGAGCGATGCATGTCGTGTATGTGATAGTTTCCGGTCGATAGTTAATTTGGTGGCAAGTTATAATGAGTGTGTTGAATATGACACATTTGACGAGCGTCTGCGTAATTCTTCAAGTGCCTACCTATTATACTACCTAGACACAGCCTAGAGAACATGTTAGACACTAATTTTAGATAGGTACTATCTCAGTGTATCGAAAGGGGTATCTTTTATTTGCTTGCTTGCTTATCTACACTTCCACTTCACTTTATGTCGCCCCTATGTATCTTAATCACTACAGGCCTTTCTTGGTTAACAAATAGGCGCCCTTTGAATTCTGCCGCCCCAGGCCGCGGATTAGGTACTTATACGGTCTAGCTGTTGGCAAATCCAGCACTGGAGATAAGGATGCCTTTTTTAACCGCGCAAAATATGATAAGTATTATGTACTTACCTAATTAGTAAGTGTTATGTTCTTAGCCAAGTCAATATCAGCAATATTCGGTCAGTTGTTACTTAGACCAGCGGTCAGGGTGACTGACTCATGACATCTGACCTCCTTCGCGCCTCAGAAAATATGTTAGGCCGTCAGCTCAGGCTGACGATACTGACTGATTGCCGCTTGACGGAATCTTTGTCGTAAAAATATACCTAATAGGATGGTCTCCATTTTTGTTTTTTAAAGTGGATTGTTAGATATTTGTATTGTACGTGATTGTATTGCTATTTATTACATGACACTGGCGAAATACATATTACACTGGGTGGGCCATATTTTTAAAGGAAGAAGAAGATACCTAATAGGCAAATGCCACACTCACAGATATGAAATAAGTGGCTTTTTCTTGTATGTACAGGTACCAACAAAATTTATCGGTAATTTTTTACGGTATTATCGAAAATTATTGTGTAATTTGTATTTAACAAAAATAATATCTATCACTGCTGAAGACCAAAATTCCTGCCTCCTGCCTGAAGTGATTTATAACGTAACCCACAGTCGCTGAAAAATAATTTCTAATACATTTTCCTTTTCATTTTCGTCAGGTATACATTTTCCTTTGCCGTGGATGTGCTAAGTACCATAAAAAGCGAATAAATCAAGTCAGATACTGCTCTAAATAAATGTAATTTACGGTTACGTTTTCGTTTCCAAGAATAAAATGACGTTAGAGAAGCTCCCGTGCCTCTTGGAAATTCTTACTGGGGTACTTTTGTCCGGGCGTTTTTAGTAATGTGATTATGAAACGCGTTCCCTCACTCGGCGTCATTTTTATCCATAATGAATTAGATCGTAAAAGTACGGGCATTGTTGTGGGAATTTCCCGCCTTTGTTTCATATAAGTATGTACTTAGAAGGTATTTAGTCGTAAGACTAGTAGAATTATTAGTCTACGAGCTTTTGCCCACAGATTCGCTAGCGTATGTTTTATTTTTCAGGATGTCCACAACAATGCCCCTATTGGGTCCAACTATAGCTAAAAACCATCTAGAGGTGTTTAGGAAGAGAAGAATTACGAACACACGCACATCGGCATTTTATATATATATAATTATAAAGACTAGCTGACCCGGCAAACGTTGGTCAGCCATATAACTTATTTCTAGTTATGAAATATACTTTACGACCTATTCTCAGACCTACCGAATAAATACCAAAAAAACATGAAAATCGGTTAAGCCGTTTCGCAGGAGTGCGACCACAAACACTGTGACACGAGATTTTTATGCATTATTTTTAGATGAAGGTACATAGTTATAGTGGTATCTCTACTACTATAAACTGTAGTTATAGTCTCGTTATTATGATAACATCAATACGTACAGGGTTTGACATAATTCTTTCCGCGAAACATGCCTAATTATTTAATGGTGCCCATACAATCCGGCTTTCCATAGAGGAAACATTGAAAGCCACGCCGCTTGTGGGCTGAACTCGCTCGGGCCGCCTTATGAATCTATTATGATTCATTTCATGTCCCGTCGCCCTGTCTGCCACAGGAACCTTATCTAATCCATTTGTCACTTCTCCGCAGTAAAAACACGGGAAACGGAATAAAAATACGAAGATTTCGAGAGCGCATTTTTGAATGGCAAGAAGTCGTGTTGTGTCCTCGGTCTTTCCTTATTTTCTGACGACAAAAAAAAAATTTGGACAAGGAGCTGAAATGCATTTTAAGAAGCTGCACAATACATTGCGATTCATAGATACATAGATATTATATTATACTAGCTGTTGCCCACGGCGCCGCCCGCGTGGTACTTCGATAAGAAATAAAAGTAGCCTCAGTTATACTAGGTACTTATAAATTCAGCTGTCTGCCTGTGAAAGTCTCGACGAAAACGGTCAAGCCTTTTCGGAAATTAGAAAAACAAGCAGACAGACAGACAGACAAAAAAAATTATAAGTGTTAATTTTTTTTTGTTATAGGTATATGTATGTAGGGTATATGTATACTTTCATATGCATTTAGTAAAAACTGTTATTTTGACATTGCAAGCAGACACTTAATTTTTACTTATTTGTATGTATAGGCATAATTAATTAATGAAGTTAAAGTATATATAAACTTATTGCGATATAATATATTATCGCAATAAGTCTGTGGATTGTACTAAGTACCTACGCGTCGCAGCAAGATGTGCATTTTGTTTGTAAGTTTTCTTATTTCCTAAGGAGTATGGGTACTTAAATGGAAGAAAGACTGGATGCATTTATTACATGAGTTTGCCGAGCTCATCGTACTAAGTATCTACGTATAACATCTACTTAAGTAGGTACCTTATATGTTTTATCCTGTTAAGTTTATACTCAGAGATCGTTTTTGTAGGATTTTAGCCGATGTGTAAAAGTATAATAATTTATTTGAATTGTAAGTACATGTTTTTTTATAAAGAGCTTTTTTGACGTGCCATTATTCGGCACGAGCCTTCCCTTGATGCGAGGGCAAAACGTCTGACCAATACGAGCTAGCGGGCTACCCACTCGTAATAATGTAAAAATTTACCACGTTCGATTTTAAAATTAAACTCAAGTGACTACCGAAATAAAGCTGCGATGTGTGAACTAATCTTGGGAGCTTCAGTTTCAAATGTGAGCTAAATTTCGGTTTTATCAGTGCAAAGTGAGGGGAAGGAAACGGGGAATGCGCCCGGAATATTTGCTCGGCATATAGACGCCGCCGTCCCCGCTCCCAGCCTCGGCGCGGAAGCCGAAAGCTCTTGTTAAATTGCAACTTGTTCGTATTTAATCCACTCGGTGTATATGTTGCATGTTGAGTTTTTATTTATATCTATGAAAAGAAAAGAAGAAAACTATATGTCACTCAAAGATTCCTTTTTCACCAATGTCTACATCTCCTATTTAAATAAACTAAATAATAACGCATGTGATTCGTTCTTATTTGCCCATGGCCCTTCAGGTTATGGGCCCAGTCTTTATTTCGCGAGTAAGAAAGATTTTCACAGATGTCCCCAGTTTTATTTTCAAAAATTTTTTTCATTGAATAGCAAATTTTGTTTTATCTGACATGGCCGATTTAAATTTTTCGCGTGTCATAATAGAAAAACTCCGCGGTGCTGAAGATTACAGTACGTGGAAGTTTATGATGAAAATGTTGCTTATTCATGAAGATCTGTGGGATGCGGTGGAGACGAAAAAGGATGCGGATGACAAGATTCAGCGTAAGGCGTTAGCACGTATTTGTCTTCTAGTGCAGCCTGGAGTATTAACGCATGTGAGGAATGCGAAAACTGCACACGAGGCGTGGGAAAATTTAGAAAAGGCGTACGAAGGAAAGGGCTTAAGCAGGCGCTTAGGTTTACTACGTACACTTTTTAGTCTCAAAATGTCAGGATTTCCAGATATGCAGTCTTATTTATGCAAAATTACAGAAATAGGACGGCAGCTGCAGGACATAGGCGCTGGAGTGGATGATGATTTTTTAGCCGTAGTCATGTTAAGCGGTTTATCTGCAGACTATGACCCACTGATCATGACCTTGGAGAACTGTACCGAGAAACTGACAACAGAGTCAGTAAGGTCAAGACTAAGTCAAGAATACCAACGACGAGTCGAAAAGGACGACAAAAGTACGACTTCTGCATTGGCTGTAAACAAAACTAAGTGGAAAGGTTTTCGCTGTAGTAAATGTAACAAGCCCGGTCACAGCTATAAACAATGCAAGAGTAAAGAGAAGAGCAATGAGAAAAATGAAAAATCCTTATTTTGTGCTTTGTCGGTCAACCTAAACAACGATATATGGTATGTGGATTCGGGAGCCACCAACCATATGTGTAATAACAAAAATATTATACACGATTTTGTATCTGACACACCTGTTGCCGTAAAAGTTGCAAATGGAGATAAACTGATGTCATCGGGCAAGGGAAACGTAAAAATCCCCTTGCGTAACACTATAAAGACTGTAAGTGGAGTGCTATATGTACCAGAGCTGGCTGTCAATCTTCTGTCAGTTAGTTCTATGACAACTAAAGGTTTTACTGTAACATTTCAACACGATTTATGTAAAGTGTACGATGGTAAGGAAGTTATTGCCATAGCTAGGCATTTCAATGGTGTGTACGTACTAGATAAGGTAGGTGAGGCTGTATTCGTAGCGAGAGATGCGCCATGTATTCCATCTGGGTGTGGGGAGAGCGATGTCATGTCTTTGTCCACAAAACAGGTTTCTGATAAGATGGAGCAAGCGACTGTATCCGGGGTTTCCGGTGTGTCACAAGAAGTCTGGCACAGGCGGCTTGGGCATCTTAATGCACGAAGTATGAAGCAATTAAAAGGTATGAGCATTGGATATAAATACGATAATTTGTCTTTTAAAGCTTGTATCAGTTGTATTCAGGGAAAGCAAACCAGACTGCCATTTCCTAAGGAAAGTCATACTAGAGCTGATAAGATATTAGGGCTGGTGCACACGGATGTGTGCGGTCCTATGCAGCAAGCGTCGCATAATGGTGCACTATATTTTGTAACATTTATTGACGATTTTTCTAGGAAAACTTTTATTTATTTTCTAAAAACAAAATGTGAAGTTTTTGAAAAATTTTTCAAAGTTATTCAAAGCTCGTGTTGAAAATGAAACCGAAATGAAAATAAAAGTTTTGCGAAGTGATAATGGCGGAGAATACATGAGTTCTGCATTTCAGAATTATCTGATGAGCTGCGGCATTAGACATCAGACTACAATCCCTCACTGCAGCCAACAGAATGGTGTAGCGGAGCGAGCTAATCGAACTATAATGGATAAAACTCGCTGCATGCTTCAAGATTCTGGGTTGGATAAACGTTTTTGGGCTGAAGCTGCTAATACGGCGGTTTACCTGAAAAATCGTATTCCTACAAAAGCTGTAAAAAGAGTGACACCTGAAGAAAAATGGACTTCTAAAAAGGTAGATCTAAACTTTTTACGAATATTTGGATGTATAGCATATGCTATAGATGAAAATTGTAGGAAATTGGATCCGAGAAGCAAAAAGTACATATTCGTTGGATATTGTGATGATAGTAAAGGCTATAGACTTATAGACCCTGAATATCCAAAGAAATGTATAAAAGCAAGACATGTGACATTCTTAGAGAATGATTTTTCGAATAAGGGTGTGTCATATGATGACAATGGAAACACAATGGTATTGTTGGAGAGTTCATCTAGTCCAACTAATGGCAACGAAGAAACTGAATGTTCAGTATCTTCTCCTCAGTCCGGTTCTTCTGATATTGAGTTAAATTCTGATACCACAACAAACCCTCGCCGACGAACTATATTCAGTCTGGATGAGACAGTGGAATCAGGATGCACAGATGATCCGTTGGACCATACTTACGTTCCAGGCAGCTCCAGCAGCAGCAGTGAAGATTCAATGCTGTCATCCTTCGAAGACGCTGAAACGGTAACTGAGTTTGCCGGGTTAACAGAAAACATGGATGAGGACGATATTCCCAGATCTGTGAAGGAAGCAATGCTGAGCCCTGAAGCGGAGCAGTGGAAGGAAGCCATCCAAGATGAATATAACTCCTTTATAACAAATAAGTGTTGGACATTGGTTGATTTGCCTGAAGGGCATAAACCAGTCAAATGTAAATGGGTGCTTACCAAGAAAAGAGGTCCAAATGGTGAGTTACTCAAATATAAAGCTCGTTTAGTAGCAAAAGGATATACTCAGAAATATGGAGTGGACTATTACGAAACGTTTTCGCCAGTTGTTAGATACTCATCAATAAGAATACTGCTAGCTCTGGCTGCTCAATATGACATGACAGTTGAACATCTAGATGTGAAAACAGCATTTTTAAATGGAAATTTAGAAGAAACTGTATACATGGAACAGCCGGAAGGTTTTATTACTAAAGATAATAAAAGGAAGGTATATAAGTTGAACAAAGCAATTTATGCCTTAAAACAGTCGGCGAAAGCATGGTATGACAGAATAAATGATGTTTTAACCAATAAATTGAAGTTTAAAAGATTATCTTCAGAACCATGTGTTTATGTTTATAATCAGGATGATGAAATAATAATAATAGCATTGTACGTTGATGACGTCATACTATTTTCGTCAAAATCATCTCGAAACAAGGATGTTATTAAGAAACAACTCATGGCTAACTTCGAGATGAAGGATCTGGGCCATGCCCATTATATTTTAGGAATGAAGATTACAAAAACTGGTGATCATACATTCAAGCTAGATCAGTCTAATCATATCCGTAAATTTCTGGATAAGTTTAAAATGTCAGACAGTAAACCGGCACAGACTCCTATGGAAGTTGGATTAAAATTACAACGGGAGGAGAGTGTCAATAATTATAATTTTGATTATAGAAGTCTAATTGGCTGTCTGATGTACCTAGCAGTGTGCTCCAGACCGGACATTGCACACTGTGTGAGTTATTTAAGTCAATTTAACAATTGCTACTCCGAAACTCATTGGAAAGCTGCGAAAAGAGTTCTACGATATTTAAAGGGCACTATGAACTATCAACTAGTGTTTCAGAAAGGCGAAATGTCAATAACAGGCTTTACGGACGCTGATTGGGGTGCAGACATGCTCGATCGCAAGTCATATACTGGATATGTATTTAGTCTAGGAAACTCTTTGGTATCGTGGGAAAGTCGTAAACAGCGTACCGTTGCTCTTTCCAGTACAGAGGCGGAATACATGGCGATTTCCGATTCTAGTAAGGAAGCCATGTTCTTACAGACTTTTGTGCATGAATGTATGGGTATCCTATGCAATATAAATTTGTATAACTACAATCAATCTGCGCAAAAGATTTGCAACAATTTTGTGTCTCATTCGAGAACCAAACACATTGACATAAGACACCATTTTATTAGGGACTTAATAAATAAGAAAGTTATATGTTTAAGTTACGTTGGTACTGAAGAAATGTTAGCTGACGTACTGACGAAACCTTTAACTAGAGAAAAACATTTTAAGTTTGTATCTAGGTTATTTAAGATGCGTTGACGTGTTAGGTAAACATGTAACAAAGTATGTTTGTTTTATTTGTATTTGTAATTCAATGATTTGTGTCTGTGTTTGTCATAGTCTAGTTTTTTATTTTATTTCTATTATTGATATTATTTGAAAGAACTAGTGTGCTATGATTAATTGTTTTGAGTGCTAGCTATGCTTAGATTAAGGGCTAGTGTTTTTCATAGTATAAAGGGCTAGTGTTGAGTTTTTATTTATATCTATGAAAAGAAAAGAAGAAAACTATATGTCACTCAAAGATTCCTTTTTCACCAATGTCTACATCTCCTATTTAAATAAACTAAATAATAACGCATGTGATTCGTTCTTATTTGCCCATGGCCCTTCATTGCAGCCACATGGCGACTAAACTTAATTTAGTGTTTTATGAAAATCACAGTAGGTAGTTTGTAAAGCGCATATTGATGAAGTCGGATCGTTTCAAAAGACTTCAACGTTTGAATGTCTTTTTTTGTAGATAATTAAACTCATTACACACTAGACCTATGAAAAAAAATTGTGAAAGCATATTGGCTGAATAAAAACGTGTGGACGTTCAAAAACCACAAATTAATAATTACCTATATAACGGTATACCAGTCTATACCTAGCCAGCTACGTAAATACTACGTCGAATTCAACAAATTATTATTCGTAGGTCGAATTCCAATAAACACGGGCAAATGAAACGCAAACTAAACTCAATTAAAACTCAGGTGCAATTATTGCGGAGGGGAAATCGCTCGGTATCGCCCGCTCTGTGCGGTAGTTAGTACATAGTACTGCACACTGTATTATAAACCTCGCACAGACGAGACTGCCATTAAGCTGTGCACACAATGTTTGAACACGAAAATGTATGCTATACCCGTAGACTTCTAAAAGTAGCCGTATTTACCAGACGCAGAAAACAAAATTGGTTTTATATATATTCTAGCTGTGCCCCGCGACTTAATCGGCGTAGTATTGGATTATTGGGTTGAAAAGTATCCTATATGTTAATCCCGGTTATAATCTATCTGTGTTCCAAATTTCATCCAAATCCGTTCAGTAGTTTTTGCGTGAAGGAGTAACAAACATACATACATACATACATCCACACTCACAAACTTTCGCATTTATAATATTAGTAGGATATTCACACCTAATTTTATTATTAATTTGTAATTTAATAACACTCAAAAACGAGATTGGTAATTGTTATACCTAAAATATTGATTTTATTTCATTGTCACTTAAGCGAAGAGCTTCGTTTCACCAAATAGGTAGTTTATTGATATTGGATAAGTTATTGTACTTGGTATATTTTGTTTAAAAATCCTGAAATAAGAATATTTCGAGAAAGAAAGTAGCTACATTGAAGATAATAAAAACATAGCATTGACCAACATGTTTTTATTCGTGGCGTCGTCGTTAGGTACCTACAGATTTTCCATTACGATACTTTTATTGAAACGCGTTTTATTCCGGCGAATCACGGTTTTAATTTCCAGTATCGTAGTCGGGATGTTGCTTACACGAATTTTGGCGGGCACGTGATAAGCGAACGAATTTCCGGGGGAAAAAATTGAAATTCGCAGATAAAATTCCACTGGTTAAGTATATTTGGGATAATCGATCCGATCATGTTTGTTTATTTTTTCATAAAGAAAACACATTATCTCGATTTCATAATTCAGATCAGTAAGTACTATTCTGACTTAAGAACTCATTACAAACACCTACCTATATGATTTCGATATTAATAGATACGTATTGAAAGACATACCTATAACATATTCACTGGGACATTGTCACTGGGATCGCCCCCAGTCCATTGTACGGGACCCATAGCACAAGCGTTGCTTAGTTTGGGACCATGCAGTTGGTGTGTTCGTCTGGCGATATTTTATGTTTTCCCCATAAAATAATGTATAAAAAAGTAAGTAACCTGATCATATTCAAGGATGTTACCTCAGAAAGGAAATCGTGGACTGGTTAGGTTTCAATATAGTAGTTCCACACTGTGCGACTATCAGTTGACATAACCGCAGGCCCATCCGGTGCGAGCCCGCGCCGAGGCTGCCCGCCGCAAAACACCCGGACCGCATTATCACGGCGGATGTTCGCGTCGATAAAAAAAAGAGAAAGGTACTTCTAAATACCTGCAAGATTTTTTTCATTGTAAAGAGACAATCTCATAGTAATTTGGGTTTTATTTTTTTAAAGTTCACTGCATTTTCACGAATGTAATTTGTCGAATTATTGTTAAGGCAGGCACAGGAATTACCAGCAATATACAATAGCAAAAAGTAAATAAAATCAGTCTCGGATGGAACAATTCTTATTCGGCACCTTGTATCTTAAGAATACCATAAATACCGACTATTCAAAATATAAATACAACAATACAATACTAAACGATTAATTTATTATTATAAGCCCTTCACAGTTGAACATTATTCAAACCAGATGGCGCGTATCCTTTTTGTTCGCTACCTGACTCGCGCTATAGATTTTATCCAAGACCAACATAATACTCTCAACGGACTTAGGACTGTGCTTTAAGCCGGCTCGGTCTGCAGTGGTCCACGGACCCTACGGGCCGAGGTAACTAACCTAACCATTTTCTTGGACCTCTTTCGCGGGGTGGCGGGTCGACTTTCGGGTCAGGAAAAATTGAAACCCCGCACAAAACTCTTAATTAAACTCTTAGGTAAAAGAAATATTGTCAGTACTCCTACTCAGTACTTCAGTAGTGGTCTCTTGCTCTAGAGTGAGACTATTATGTTCAATTCTCTTTGGTGCCTTGGTCCTGGGGCAGGCATATAGGTAGTTCTAGGTACATAGTACTATTCTCTTTGGTACATAATGTAATCAAATCCAAGCAAGACACGGTGGTGCGGCGATGACCCGCACAGTTACGCGTAACAGCTGTTATACACGACAGCTTAACAAATTGGATGGACTCTTAATTTGTGACACATGAGTCAAAAATCAATTTGACGAATTTAGATCCTACTAATATTATAAATGTGAAAGATTGTGAGTGTGGATGTATGTATGTATGTATGTATGTTTGTTACTCCTTCACGAAAAAACTACTGAACGGGTTTGAATGAAATTTGGAACACAGATAGATTATAACCGGGATTAACATATAGGATACTTTTTAACCCAATAATCCAATACTACGCGGATGAAGTCGCGGGGCACAGCTAGTTAAATAATAAATGAAATTAAAATAAGTATTTGCGAACAGTTGGAATATTCATAAAGTAGATATAGGTAAGTACTTATACTTAATAAATAACATCTCAGTTTGTTGTGTAAAATGTACCAAAATTTTCCGAACAAATGGAAACATTCTCTTGAACTTTATTTAGGGAGGGGTATAATAATTTGTGACGGGCTCAGTCGCGGTTATTGAGTTTCGACGAGGGCCTTAACTCGTCATTGCAGTATTTAGCGAAGTTTAAAGGACGGCGCGCGGCGGCAGCGTGAAGCGGTATTTGTGTTGCTAACAGTTACTGTATAAATGAAAATATAATTTTTCTTTTTGTTATTTTATCATTTATACTTAAACATTTATATAGAAGGAATGACGAGTCCATAAATTATTATTGTAAAATCTATACCTGGTACACTTACTTAGGTACATTTTATAATAAGCTAATATAATTCCACATAACTTTTTGTACATACAGATACCAAACAAATAGGTATACAGAAAAAATAATATATTAGCGACGGTTACACGGAGATACATTTTATAATTATTACATGCACTTACTTAAGTACCTAATATAATACACCTGTAGGTACTTATATAAGTGTATATTACATTATAAGAAGGTCGTCGTGGCCGCGCCTACTCCCCGCGTGTTATTATTTCGGCGATCCCATTTCCACGTTTAATAGCTTAACGTCTAGAGTAAAAGTTTTGTCGTCAAACAACAGTTATTGATTTTAGCACATTCAGTTGTTTCAGACAGGGTCGTTTGAGGGCGCGAGCGGGCTGCGAGAGGCTTCGGGGACGGTGGGGCGCGGCGCGGGGGGCGGGGGCTGTAACGGAGGCAGTAAAACGGCAACCATACCTCCACACGTGAATATTTGATGGTTGAATCTCGCTGTGGCTACGGATACAAGGGTATTCAGGTTATCAGGCACAGCTCTGAGACTGAATCGACGCGGACTCATTAACTACACTGATTACGGACTGAGCTTCTAATAAGCTTGTGTTGTAAGTATACCTCTGATGTTTTGGACTCAATATTTATTTATTTTTTGTTCCACTGAGGTGGTACTGGGAACTCTCAATAAATTGCTATGAATGTAACTGATATTGCAATGTGTAGGCAGGTGATTATTATGTATGTAACTTATCTATGTTCTTTTCCACGTTCAGTAAAATGCAGAAATATTTTCTATTTCAGATTCTGTTTTTTTATTTGTGTGGTACATTGCGAACGTCGTCAGAGGTGGGTCCTTAAATAATTGATACCCACCCAGCTCCGAGGTCTTCCTTACGTTTCGTGCGCGAAAATCCCTCCCTGCCACCTGGCTGTATTTTAAATAAACCTAAAATGGTCATCACTATTCCTGCATGATAGGGTTCAGAATTATTTATATTGAATTAACCGGAAGTCGCGTTTTACCCTGCCCTACATGCATGGGGGTTTTCCCACGAGAACTTTTGACCGCAATGAAAATACACTTGTTTTTAAAAGAAATATCAACCTTATTTTGACAGTACCTAGCGCTTTTGTATTAACTAAGTCTACGCAAACAAGCCTACGATCCGCCTTATGCTAAGCAGTTACCGTAGCCTCTAGTTGCTCACAATGCCATATTCTTAGGTACACAGTTTTGAGTAACTAGCCCAGGTATTTTGCGTGATGGTCGCAGGATAAGTCTGTTTTGAATTACATACTTAGGGCACCGAACTGGGGCCCAACTCTGCTAACGACTGTCGCTGGATTCGACTCGCAATGCGGGACAACTGACGTTTCGCGTAAATGAATAGGTCAGATTTGAACGTTTTCCGATTCAAAAACTGTCAAATCTAACGTATTCATTTACGCGATACGTCGGTTTTAACGTATTGTGTCGAATCGAACGACAGTCCTTAGCAGAGTTGGCCCCTGGATGGATAGTAAAGAAATGTTAGGGAAAACGTGTTGTTTTTTTTTCTATTATTATTAAAGTATTTAACTTCTTTCCCTTTTGTTTTTACAAAAGGGAAATCTTCATGCTTCTTCGTTGCATTCTGTTTCCGCTCGGATGACGGCGCGGCATCACCGCGCTTCCGATGTTAGGTTAAAAACTTGCATCAGTTCCGTGGGAGACAGACACCTAATTATTGTTTACGCCGCCGATAATGACGCTCTAGCCTAGCGGACGCATAGCCAGATTACGACCTATATTTTTTTATTGAATAACATCATTGCTTTTGACATCTCGACTTCATTTATTTTTAATTAACCTTACTGTTTGCTGGTGAGCCCCGCGACGACTACCGACTTGAACTCGAACATTAATACCATTTCCCGTGATATAAGTAATTTGTTTTACTTTGGTCTGTCCGCTGACTCCATTTTGTTATGGTTCTTTAAAAGTATTTTCTATGATTTATTTTTATACTTATTCTGGGAATCATACATCAATTAAATTAACAAATTGGAACATAATAAAAACAAGTCCATTTAGATAAACGTAGTCCACTATATTTGCTTATATTTCAGGCACTTACAAGATTAGGTTTAATGGGCGAATGTGTGCAATCATGCTACATTATGTGTCTGTATGTGGGTTGCCCTGGGGAGTGTTCGCACGAGGGCATGGCCGCCGCCGGCCAGCGCTGGCGGGCGAGGCTTGCCTCGGCGGCTGCTTAACGACTTTTTTAATATTTTAACTTCGACACGATACCTAAGTAATCACCTCCTGAACTGTAGTTTGACTAGTTTTATACTGTTCCTGTGTAACTATTTCGTTTTTATTTGCTGTGCCAGAAATAGTCAATTTCAAACATAATAATAAATAATGAAATGAAATGAAATGAAAAATGACATGAAAAATATTTAATCGGCACAGTACACACAAGAAAATAACAGCACAAAATTATAAAATAAGTAAAATAGAACGACATAAGGTAAGAAAGCTGCATTTCCTACAGTGTGAGCTGTACCGAAGGGCATTTGGCTCAGCATGTGCTGGAGGGGAAAGAGATCTCGTCCAGCGCTGATTTTCAGCCAAAGCCTCCTCATGCCCTGTCTTACATACAGCATTAAAATAAAGCTTAAATAATAATTTAGCCCTTATGATGTCCCACTCCTAGGCACGGGCTTCCCCTCAATACCCGAGGGGGATTCAGCCCATAATGCGCTACGCTGGCCCAGTGCGGGTTGGCGGATTTCACATGTCTTTCGAAAATTGGTTAGATATTCTAAGACATGCAGGTTTCCTCATGATGTTTTCCTTCACCGTTAACAAGTGATAATGATATATAAATTCGCACATAGGTTTCGAAAAATCCACAGATGCGAGTCGGGGTTTAAACCCAAGCCTTGCCCAGGTCTTGAGGCTTGCGGGCACCCGCCCGCAAGACGCATGCTTAACTAATCGGCTATCACTGCTCTTTCAAATATTGTGGAAAATGTTAATTACAAAGCCGCGCCCTTCCATTAGTAAACATTGAACGTGGCACACATGACTCTTGCGTGTGATTGAAAACGAATCACGTTTCAATAAAGACGTGTAATGTTCCAAAGCACTCGTATATTTAGCAACACGTCGCGGCACACATTGCCCAAGACTTTTTTTCAAAGGTTCGCGTAACTATTGGGTACTAATTTATTCAAGGGCTTGCGCAACCCGCTCGCCCCTCGCTCTACCTTACGGCTCTTTAGAATATTTATAGAGACGCGGCCCTTCATATAAATAATCATAATATAACGCTACTACATAATATAATTTTAATCTGTTTATATATATGCGATGTTGTAAAAATAAATAAGTAAATAAATTTCGTATTGAATTAGAAAGCACGGAAGAAGGAAACCGGGGAAATCGAGAATGTGATATACGAGCAGACGCTCATTGGTGGTAAAGGGAAAAACGATGAAAATATTGGGTTAAGCAGCGAAATTCGTAGTTCCCTGTAGGTGTTGTTAGCGTGCTATGAGCTATTATTTACCCACACATAGCTATTGGTGTACACACCATGTGATATTTTCAATATCACACGCTGTTAGCATCCCGTGGTTTCACCGCTTAACTACTTATACCACAGCCAACGAGAAACGATGCGAAAATTATTTTTAATGCTGGTTTATGTTTGACATTTCGCTTTTATTTATTTTTAATTAGTATTACGGTTTCGGACACAGAATGAACCACGAATTTGTGAACACGTTTCGTACGATGAGTGAGAGAGCCGTAAGCCCAACGCGGACGTGCGAAAGATCCCTTTGGTATTGCAAGCATGTATAGGCTACGGTAACTGCTTCACATGAGGAGGTTCGTAGACTTATTTGCCGAGTTTGTTGTATAAAAAATATCACATCACTTCTCGTTGGCCGTTGTATCGGATACTGGTCAAAATATTTTTTTTCTGAAATTTGAATCTAAAAGTAGGTAAATAGGGTTGATGCTATTAAAATGAATATAATTTAATACACTTTCAAGTTTTATTTAACATTTAATAAATATATATTGCGGTTGTTTACCTTATTGCCATTAATCACTCCAAAGGTCTTTACCGTGATCTTCAAACGACAATTGTCACGGTTATTTCGCCGCCATTTACCATTGGCCACATAATTTACAATGGTGTAAAGTGTAAACATATTATACGGCTATAGGGCTAAATTCTTGTCATTATTTTTGTTTAATTGTATTCACAACTGGTAAAGTTGGGTTTTTCCCAAACACGACCATAGTGGCATCCCGAGTTCTATTAATTTATAATTAGGCATGACACTAACACCGATACAATATTTATTGATCATTATCTCCCAGTATCACTAAACATGCCCTTAGAGACTTTCTCCTAGAGCTATTCAAATGCAAAATGCATGAATAAACATTATATTAATATATTACATAGATTTAAATCTACCGGAGCGATAAATTAAACGTTGTGAGCGGTGCCGGGAATCCAATTATTATCGGTAAGTAATTAGGTGTCTCGGGATGCTGCCGACTCGTCTTGCGCATTTCCTCGATCTGCGCGGATCTCTGATCGGATCTAGATTACGGATGAGCCGGCTTCGCGGAGTCGCCCGCATAGTGTACGGCTCAATTATTTGATATCACTCTTTAATTGTACAGTCAACATCGAAAGCAGCTTGGTATTTGAAATTTCCATAATAATAATATTATTTCCAAACAGGTCTTATACTTAGTATGACACCAAAAAAGGTTGTATTAGCAAAATAGATCACATACTTAGGTGATTTAGTCCCGTATTAATAAATTTGATACGTCACGTTTTGACACGTCATTTTGTACTGGGATGACATAAAAATGACAGTTCTAAGATCGCTCTGTAACTTGAGATCAATTTATTAACACGGGCCTTAGAGACCTTCGGGTGTCATACTACTAATGTGATTCCATTGGACAGTTCAAATACCAAGGCAGTTTTGATGTTGACTGTAATTTACTAGGAATAAAATTGCTTAGGACATTTTGTTATAGTGATAACTTTGGAAGGAAAGAGAAAATAGTTATCTCTGGTTTATGGAGTAATTTATTATTTGTCGAGGATTCTACACACGTATACATGTGCCTAGCCGCCAAGAATGCCAAGATCCTTCCAAGCATTTCTAAAAGCTCTTTTGCTTTCAAGTTAGTGTCGGTTACAAGAAAGTCATTCGCTGGAGTAATGTTTCTATATAACAATGTATGTAAGTAAACGCCTTAAATTTATCATTATACATACATTCATTCATGTATGCATACGTAATTATAAATAGAATGATGTTATTTGGTGTAATGTTCGATTTGTGATATTACGATCAACTATATTTGGACAAAGGCGTCACGTTGCGTCACCCATCAGTACCTTGACCTAAATAACTTTTTTTACATAATATTATGTAAATTTATATCGCCTACGTATTTGAAGTAGTTTTGTGTAGGTATATTATAGCGATTAAAATGGAAACGTTAGGACAAATAAAGGCATAAAGTGGCACTATCACCTCCAAACCTCTCAAATTTCATTTGCGAAAATTTTATAAGGCCAGCGTTAAAACGTGTTAAATTTTTTTTAAATAAAACAATAATAGATAGATAATGATAATAGTTAATTATAGATCGGCGTAAATAAGCTATTGTAGCTGCGTTTCGTACAATGAGTGCGAGAGCCGGTAGCCCAACCAACGGTTTTACTCGCAAGAGAAGGGATCCTTTTCGTGCGAGTGAAACCGTTGGTATTGCAAGCAGATACTTGATGATGTTAGACAATTAGATGAATGAATTAGATGTTAAACAATTACCGTAGCCTAGTTATAATACAGATGTACTATAACTAGGCTACGGTAATTGTTTAACATCAGGCGAGACGAAAGTTTGTTTGGTCAATTTTACATTTAAAAAAAGTTTATTGAAGCGAAGCGTCTATACGGACGTTCGGGCAACTCGCCGCGCGGCTACTATAGCCGTGGTAAGCGTCAGTAGCGTTACACAATGACGTCAGTAGCGTTACACGATATATATAGGTATATATATACAGAGTGGCAGCTGCGGCGTCCTACGCTTTATACTATAAAGCTTCGCTTCTTTCAGGCGTCTCTAGACGGCACTGTATTTTTTCTTGCTCATACGCTGCGATGCGACCATGAGTAACACATATCACATGAGAATAATCCACTACCTTCCTGTGACATTACATTATGTCGCAAACATAATAGAATCAAAGGTAGGTACACCAATTTGTCATAACGCCCTCGACGTTTGATTGTTCCGTGTGTTTAATTAAGCAGATGACTAATCGACATTTATAAATATACCCCCTTAGTAATAAAGGTGGTTTAGCGATTGTATAGTTAAACCATGCTTTGTCTTTACATTATTTGTCTGTCAAATTACAGATGACAGAACGAGATAATTCAGTGTATAACTATTCACCCGGTATCCCACGTTTATTAATAAGGGTGATAAAGCTTCTGGTTGTGTGATCTTTGAGAAATTATGTTTCGCTATATTGAACTACTAGCTGTGCCCCGCGACTTCATCCGCGTAGTATTGGATTATTGGGTTAAAAAGTATCCTATATGTTAATCCCGGTTATAATCTATCTGTGTTCCAAATTTCATCCAAATCCGTTCAGTAGTTTTTGCGTGAAGGAGTAACAAACATACATACATACATACATACATACATACATACATACATACATCCACACTCACAAACTTTCGCATTTATAATATTAGTAGGATTTTATATACAAGTATGCATGTGCCGTAAGTAGCCTTTTATGCGCTCGGTGCGAGCATGTATAACTCATCGCCCTTGAAAAATGAACTCCTGGTCTAGTTATTTCTGCGCCCCTCCAGGGTCTTCGCCCTGTGCCTGGGCACCGCTAGCACAGCCCTAGTTACGGTACTGCGCATTAATAATAATAGATAGATAGCAGGCTATCTCTCGTGAATCGTACAGCGTGAAAAAGCACCTACCTACTATTAAATACGTTACTTTACAATGACTGCATTATATTGCGCGGTAATACACACACATTCAAAGAATATTCTCTCATCAAAGAAGCTTTTGAGATCAGCCAGGCAGCTGCGAGAATGCCGCGGTGGGGGCGCCTACGCAGCCATCCGCGACGCACACGATATGGGTAGCTGTCTTCATTCCCACATGCACTATTCCATTGTTTACACGCTTATTATGTCCTTTTAAAAGCATCGCCTACGTATGTCCATGCATGTTACGTAAAACATCCGAGATAACTTAATGTTGTCGAGTTTCATATTACTACCTACTACGAATATTTGTAGTGGCCGCCCACGACTCGTCTGGCGTGGTACTAATCAAGATATTTTTTGTCGGTCCAAGGAGTTTTTATATTTTTGTTTCATCTATATAAAGAAGTTGTTGAAGAGCGAAAGTTTCATCGGTTTTGGTTATGTATTTTTCATTAATTGACCTAACATAGATTGATTTACTATACACAGACATAGAGCTGTGTAGTACCTGCCAATTAGATTTTATGATCATTTAGATGACCGTAAATACCTATAAATATAATCAAACTAGCTGTGCCCCGCGACTCCGTCCGCGTTCTGTTGAAATTTTTCCTGAATTTTCTTTGCTATAAACCTCACGGAGCCCGAGACCTTTCCAATGAATGCAAAACCGTGGAAATCGGTTCGTGCGTTCTGGAGTTATAGCGTCAGGAAGGAAAACCCGACTTATTTTTATATAGTAGATATATGACCTCAAAATATTAATTTAATTTTAAATTTTAATTTGGTACTTACTTATTTGTAGTGTATACCTACTTGACTACAATATACAATCTGCTTTTTAATCTTGTATGTTACTCTTCAATACACCTTATATAGAATGATTATAAAATTAGATAGGTACCTATCATTGCTTTGATAGGTATTAGTTTACAACAGACGTTGGTTACTAAAAAAACTAGTATTAGTGTTCTAGGAACTTCGATCCGGTTCCGAAGCGGCCACTTGAACCACGAGGGCATTAGTAGCGTAAACGGCGATAGATTCAATAAAATAGCAAACAGTATTGAACGAGCTTATCAGTGGTGTCGGACGCAGTGGCAAAGGCGCTGATCACGCGTGGACCGGTCCGCGGTCACCGACCCCGCTAGAGCTTACGCGCTTCTCCGCTAGCCCGCTATCGCTATGTGTGCAACTAGGTTTTTCAGACGATAACCTTGTTTGGCAACACACCGACGGGTTTTCAACGTAATAGGAATGATTTAAAGCATAAAAAGTGACATAAACCCTCCTTTTTACGTGGCTTGTACCTTATAGAGTTTCTAGTTTCCATGTTCTCAGTCCACGCACTATTTTTTGCTGACGTTATCTGTAACAGACAACGTGCTTTCATCGTTCGCGCGTGGTTTTTATTCCATCATAGATCGGTCGTTATAGGTACAGCAAAAAAATTGACATAGCGCTCTGTTAACTGACTTGTGAGTTACAATTTAAGTACCTTCTATCTGCGTTTACTCTTTCGTTCATTTTGTAAGAGTATATCGTTAGGTCTCTACCTAGCGATCGACAATCGAAAAATAATGCAGTATTTGTTACTTTCTTTGTGACAGTCGGTTACGGTCGCTGATTATCCCGGCGGATTCCCTCCACGATTCACACTGTAGCTGATTTTTTATACGACTCTATGTCACGTTGAGGAAAAAAACCTGTAAAATAGATGGAACTCGCGCGACGGGGTCTCTCGCAAGTCGCACCGCTGCACAGGGGAATTATACAGCGGTATTCGGAATTCCGAGATTTTAATTTGAATATTTTGATAGGTAAGCGGATTATATCTGATAACTGAGGAAAAATCGTGTCACATCAAACTTCAGGTTTCGATTCATAATTTGTGTGTTATTAATTCTATCATTGCGTTTTTGAAGATGAAAGAGGTAAATAGGTACGAAGTGTAAAATAATTAGTTTACCTATTAGGTACTGTGTCCATCCCATATACTAGGATCCCGGAATATGGTAGCAAATTAAATAACGTTACATACTCCGAACAGGTAAAATTATAAAATAAAGAATTTGGAAGTTGGTACCTATTTCCTTTTGAAATATGAATTAACAAATATAATTAAATACTTTTGGCGAATCTCCTTCGCTTCGAGTAAAAGTAAGTGCCCGGGAGTGGGACATCAAAAGGGCAAATTATTTTTATTAATAATTATTATACAATATTTCGGTAAAAGTATATTTTTTTTTATGTGCCTTAAGGACGTTTGCAAAAGATAGATTTCTGCAGGATTTCTTTACACTCTACTGACATAATTTTCAAGTTCGTTGAACGTCGGATATACGCACTGTATTTATACGCACGATCATAGGAACTACTCAGTCCGCTAACAGGAAATAACAACGCACAAAATATAATGCCGCCGAGCCTATATATGAGGTAGCGGATCTCTGTCATAATGATACCTGACGGATAGTGTCCGTAGTAGAACCCCGAGATAATGCCACAGCGGCTCAGTCCACTGATTTTCAGTTGGTCCCAGATTTTCCTCGGACGTGACTCAAATTGCAATTCTCCGTTTAGAAACGTTCAAGCCGTGTTTTGCATTGGTATTTTGTATTCTAGTATTCTCTGTTTTAAAGCATTCGTGCAAAGTTTTATTGATTTCCTAGTAGTGTATAGTAGAGCTAGAGGTTATCAGCCATCAACCGACAGCCGTGGAAAATTCGCGCGAACATACTACTGCCGCGGTATTTCTACGGTAGTTGTAGATTACTCTGACAGTTTATAAATAACGATTAAATATTTCTGGCAATACAAACCTGCCAATATGCGGATTTTCCGCAACAATGTGTTGGACATTCTTGCGATCTTAGGTAATGTACCCATTGCAGAAGTGAGTAAAATTGGTTTTACTTTAGCAATGAGACTATTGCGGATAACGTGTGTCGTTGTTGGACATGATGACACGATTGTGGTTATGGCTATGTGGTTGTACCTGTAACAAAGAATAAAATAAATTAATACACTATTCTATTACTTTTAACTTGTGAAAGATACTGCCTATACCGCGTTTCTAGTGTCACTGCTTACTAGACCAAAATGATAATAATGAGTAAATTCTCTTATATACATGGGGTGTTTGTTTAACCAGCGCAGCACAATATACAGAACCTTCGTTGAACCAAACTCGTAGCTCAGGGTCCTCAGCAAATATTGAATCCTGCCGAAGTCTATTCCGCGCACCCCGTAATTCGAAATGGATTACATCTGCTGTTGTACCAACAAATATTATCAAACACCGTTTATTAATTAAAGTGACTGATTTGAATCGAAAAGTACATATTGCTAAGGAGGAATTTGCAGAAACTGTGGGTGGGTAGGTACATTTCAATTTAAACTTTCAAATTGTTACCAACAGTTTCTTTAGATAGGCATCTTGTTTGCTTGCAAAACGTCTTCACTTCGATTTATTTTTAATTTGACGTACAGTATACCTATCTACTTTTATTGGTAATATGATTGAAGAAAAGAAGAGAATCAAGGATTCAAGGATATATAGGTGTACCTACATTTACAAAGGTTTTTGTATATTCATAAATATGCCAGGTATAGTTTATATGTGTGTATTAACTACTCGGTAACTATAAGTTTATGGTAATACACTTCTGAAGATGCTTCTCGTATCTCTATAAAACAATTACCTACCTACCGCTTAGCTTATAAATTTGGTGTTTAAGTCCGAATTATGATATGATAAGTGCCTGCATACATAACGCTGAGCTAGGAGAGCGTCGCGTCGAGCTGCAGCAGCTGCAGTGAGCTCGCTCGCCAATGCGGGCCCATATATCAGCTACCACCTGTATTATCTGCCCATGTTTTTATTGCAAGCGCCAGTGCCTACCGTGGCGCTTGGCGCGAGCCGAGAGGAGGAAGTGCGCACTTATTTTTTTTTAAGAAAATTTATTCGGTTCTGCTTTTACGGTTTTAATATCATGGGAGTTTTTTTTTTATTTAATAGGTGAGCATTATTCGTTGCTTCAATTTAGCGACCGGACGTTTTTTTGTGGCCTTTTGACCAATGATTCCCACGGGACTCTCGGTATTGGTTTCATCCCGTGCGTCGTATAAATCAATGGTTACAATTTATTGTTGTGCGAAAAGGTTTTTTTCCTATATCATGGATATAGAAACTAATAACAATACAGTGTTTGTACCTCTACTTGGAATTTATTGATTACTGGCTGTTGCCCGCGGCTCCACCCACGTGGTACTTCGAAATAATAAAAGTAGCCTAAGTTACTTCTTAAAATATCTGGTACCTGCCGGTGCAAGTCCTGTAAAAATTGGTCTAGTCGTTTTGGACTTTAGCTGGAAGAAGACAGACAGATAATATTTTTTATTGATTATTTTTTGGTTATACCTACGTTTGCATTTAGTAGAAAGCTGTGATTTTGAGATAACAAACAGACACTTGAATTTTATTTAATTGTACAGATTAAACACATTTATGTAATTTAAGTACCTACGTGTTATACTAGAACGATGTGTTATATGACCCTGGATCAAGTTGGGATGAAAAATAGTGTGAAAAATAGTGAATTCGAACTCTATATTTAACATTGGCATATCGTAGGTACGCAAAATCTGTCACAATCGTCACAATTAGCATTCTGTTTTATCGATTGAACTTTTTTCATTTGGTGGCGGCCCCTTTTATGCGTAGGTAACTCATATGCCGGAAATCCCTGCACGCCGCCGCCGCCGCCGCCGCCGCCGGGAGACGACACCAAATTGCCGACATAACGTCAACGATAAAGCACTCAGCCGAGGAACCAATCTCTTTTACGGTTTAATCAGAACTTGCCCTACCTAATATCACACACTGGCTTACGAGCGCAATCCAGCGCAGTACTCGCTGCTGGCTGCGGAATGCCACCAGACGCAGATGTCACATTTCTATGAAAATGTGACGTCTGTGACGAAGTAAAAAGGTACTTAAATACTTTTAATTAAGCGTAATGAGGCAAGGCACAAAAATCGTTTTATTTTACAGAAGTAAGTATACCTACTTCTGAAATACTTTTTTGTCACTTTCTATTTTTTTACAGCTGCACGAAAGACGCCGATTTTATGCGACACAAAGCGATGTGACACTTTTTTCCTACTTATTAAAAATATCGTTTTATCTTTTGATTACGCAGAAGAACTTTTTAAATACCTTTTTTCCCATTTTTTTAATAATTATGTACATTGCATACATGAAAGACGGCGATTTTTTGCGATACAAAGCGATGTGATAATTATTTTCCACTTATTTTTCAGACACCTGCATGCCTACTTCCATATAATTTTATTTTAGATCTCAAATGGATCATTAATCTCCATATTTATTGGATGAATAATAAAATTATAGACATTGTTGTCAGATCTAATCACATGTCAACGACCTTAAATCTATTTTATTTATTGATTTCGAACAAATTCGATGTTTTATGTGGTATTTATAGGAAAAATAACCGTTGTTCCGGACCTGTTTGCGAGCAGTCAATATCCTCATAATAACACGCGTGATTATATTTAAATACCTAATTATAATGATAATTAACCTCTATCATGCGTATAGTTACGGTATCTGACATCGATCGGGTATAATATAATATTGTGTATGAACCTGAAGCGAGAACTGTCAAGTCTCTGTATCTACCCAACATGAGTGGTACTAATAGTACTCTACGATTCAACCCATCATAACATTAGACTGCGGTGATATTATAACTCTTGGTGCAATGTAAGAAGTTCTAAAGACAGTCAAATTTTGAAACTTTAGGTTCATGGGGCCCTAACGCGCGTCTCCTCTACAAGGAGATAGCAGCGCGTCTGTTCGTCGCATCACGTGACCGTCGGGATGGTCTGTTTTTCGCGCAATGATTAAGACTCTCTATTCAGCGCGGAAATGCGTCCAGCCTCCTGAGCACTTTTGCCATCGACGACGATATGGAAGCACTTTTGTATAGATATATATATATATACTAGCTGTGCCCCGCGACTTCATCCGCGTAGTATTGGATTATTGGGTTAAAAAGTATCCTATATGTTAATCCCGGTTATAATCTATCTGTGTTCCAAATTTCATCCAAATCCGTTCAGTAGTTTTTGCGTGAAGGAGTAACAAACATACATACATACATACATACATACATACATCCACACTCACAAACTTTCGCATTTATAATATTAGTAGGATACTAGTTTCCGCCCGCGACTTCGTCCGCGTAAACTTAAGTAAAGTATTATATGTGTTAATCCAGGTTATAAACTCTATGTGTTCCAAATTTCATCCAAATCCGTTCAGTAGTTTTTGCTTGAAAGAGTAACAAACATATATCCACACTCACAAACTTTCGCATTTATAATATTAGTAGGATTTTAAAACAATGTACATGTCGCCGCCAACTGGCTTAATCCGCCGTTCAATTAACAGCCTAGGCACTTTACTAAACAGCGCCGTTCAACTAACGGCCTAAATGATATTCAGCCGTATAGTCTATTACAACATTTAATAAATTGGCTGGCTAATGCTTAGGCAACTGGTTGAAATTTAAGTACTACAAAACTTTTTCAAAATACTACCCAAGCAGAACGACCTGGATGGGTTTAGGTTAGGGTTATTTTTTTTATGACCCCACAGAAACCCCACCCGGCAAATAGATTCGGTGGATCTAAAAAAAAACGTAAAAAACCTAAGTACCTAATAAAATGATTCCATCAAAGTTGTTTTTTTCCGACGCCATATTGACCATAGAGAATATAGAATATAGAGATATTGACAGTTTGGTGAGTTTCGGCGCTAGGTGGCAGAAAGTAAAACTAAATAGAAATGAACAGTCTAGGCAGGTAATTAAACGGCTAGGCAAGTAGTTAAACGTCATCGATCCAAGTCATTTGCCTAGCTGTTTGATCAAATGGCTGAATATCATTTAGGCCGTTAGTTGAACGGCGCTGTTTAGTAAAGTGCCTAGGCTGTTAATTGAACGGCGGATTAAGCTATTTGGCTGCGACATACACATAATCAATCAATACACGAATCAAAACATAATTTGCATTATAGTTTATATCTTTACCAGTGTTAAGTGATCATCAATATCATCGCTAGGTGACACAGCATGAGATACTCTGCCTGTACTTTTTCTTTACCGTTACTATGTATAGGTATATTATTTTGTACTGTGGTAGTGCTACGCTGTAGCAATTTGACGACAGCTCATATACGGGCTGGCACCCTATAAGTAGTATAAGTATAAGTATCGCCAGACAGACACACCAACGGTACGGTCCCAAACTAAGCAAAGCTTGTACTATGGGTATCGTACAATGGACTGGGGGCGATCCCAGTATAATAGCTGTGTTTCGTACGACGAGTAAGAGAGCCGGAAGCCCCCTTCTTCCCCACCCTCTTTCCCAACTCCCACTCCCCTTCAGGTCGGCAACGTGCGAGCAATGCCATTGGTATTGCAAGCATCTATAGGCTACGGGGGGGCGTCCATTAATTACGTGAGGCATTTTTGAGAATTTTTCGAACCCCCCTCCACCCTTGGTGAGATATCGTAACGTTTTTCAACTCTTCCCCGTTGCCCTAATCTCACGCGACATTCTTCAAAATTTATGTTCTGGCTGTAAACGTGTTGGATTATTGAGAAAAAACTTAGGAAAATGGTTGACCCTACAGGCCCTCCTTGCAACTTCCCGCTAATTCCATACTTAAGCGCTCAAAATTGCACGTGGCCATATTTTATTCTAGAAATAATTTTTCACGCAATTTTACACTGTTTTCTGCTAGAAAAATAATTACGTGATATTTGCCAAGGCCCCCTACCCCCTTAGTGAGATTTGGAAAGATTTAGCGTGAACCCCTCCCCCCCTAGAACACCTTACGCAATTAATGGACGCCCCCTAACTGCTGAACATGAGGCGAGTCGTATGCTTGCTATCCGACGTTGATACATAAAGAAAGTAATAAGTAACGATGTTATTAAATTCAGTAACACCTCCATAGTTAGGCTCATAGTCTAATCGAATTAGGTATAGAATTATTCATCGGATTCTAACTGGTCCCAGAGATTAGAAAACTCTACAAATACATCTCTTTGAATTTATAGATCTTCAAGCAATACCTATCAATGCATGTATATTTTCTCCTGGCATACTCTGGATAGTACCTATTACCGTCGTCAGCATTTATGCATTCACTTCAAAAGTGCAGAGAACACTTCACTTTATTAGAGCGAGGTCTTGGTCGTTTTCTATTTGCGTTTAACGGTCTTATAGAATAAGGATAAAGACTACGTAAGTACTTAGGTACCTACCGCTGAACTAAAGTAAACTCCGTCTATCAGTCTCATATTGTTTTTATTTAGTACTCACAATATTTAATAAAATATGAAAAAATATACTATTAAATAAGACCCCCATATTTTTAAAATTAATTCGGTGTATTATAAAAACACAGTTAAATCACAGCAATGAACACGAGCTATGTCAAATTTTGAAAGTAAAATTCAGCGAAACTCGTGTTTCGTCATTATATACTCGTATTTTTTGTATAATAGCACCGATAAAGTTTAGCGTGCTCCCACGTTCGCCGTGGGAATGGCGGTGATCGTTGTAGGGTGACGTATATACGGGACCACCTTGCTTGTGGATGCATGGCTACTCATTATTTAGGTGTGAACATAACAACGAACCACCATAGCTAGCTATAGGTACTCGTAACTGGGCGGTACTGTAACTTACTCTCAATAGTCATACAATTAATCTTTAAATATAAACCAAAATCTTTAAGTACACTTCAATGTGACAACAAAAAAATATAAAATTTAATAAAAAACAGAACCAACTTCGAAAATCCTAGATGCACTAAAACGCTAAAAATAACTAATAACTACCTTATAATCTCTTTCATTTAGAGTCGGTGTCACAATTTTTTCACTACCTACGTTAAGACTTCTTAAGTATCTACCTACCTACCCCTACTTACTTGAATTGGCATCAATAGCCGAGCGGCCTACGCTCGAACCACTACGCCAAGCGGTCGTCAAACCGGGTGGGCGGTATGTCTGTACTCAAATGTTCCAGCATGAAAACACCACTTTACTATGTGAGAGATTGACAACATCAAGTCAACATTAATTCTTCTACCACCATTTTTATACCAACGGAACATACCTACCATCTATTGAACATCGTTAGCGATGTCACCAAGAAAATAAGGGATCCAATAATCAATATCCATATTCTAGAGACATTATAACATTCAAATAACCGCGCATGAACCGTAATGCCTGGGCCCCAGGATCGTGTTGTAACATCGCATGCAGTTAAACATAGAGGCGATACGAAAAATGTACCAGCTTTCTAACCTCGTCCCCTTTCCTATAATGACAACCAATTTGACATTTATAACCTTTTTGGAGCAAAGATATTAATAAAATTATTCTACCTTTGTTATAGGAGTTGTTTTTGGGGACGAATATTGTGGGATGTGAATTTTATTTTTGTGATTGATAGGCGCCTCTTAGGTCTGTGCTATATTTTCTATGAGTATTTATCTCTATTTTTCAGGCACGCAGGTTATGGAATTGTGAGGACTAATTTCAATTAAACTACCCGTCTACTAATTTTACCAGGTAGGTGAAATTTTAAAGAAGTATACTAATGGGGATGCGGTAAATTTGTTGTATATTATGTCGAAAAAGAAAGTCCAGTCTAGTTAGTCACTCATAGATCCCAGTGCTGTTGTCGTCAAACAACGACTAAACCAAAAACACATCTATAAGTTAGTCATACTACTGTGAAATTCAGGGCATGTTAGTTAAGTTTAGTTGTATAACTATCAACTGAATCAACACTTTCCACCTAGAATTCTAATTTTTGATTCATAAATTCTCTCATTGAGCGCAAACGACTTTTTCGCATCCAAACTATTCTGAGGCGTGACAAATGTAGTTAATGCCTGGTAATATCTTTAGTCAATGTCTGAATCAAAGTCGTCTTCCGTTCACCTCGGCCATTCAATAAAGGCGTCAGGCTCAAAAGGAGTAGCAATATTTTTCTTTGATTAAGCTTCCTCTACATCTTTTTTTTCGGTGGCTATTAACCTATTTGCGTGACCCGAGACCACCGCTTGACCGCGTCCGACACTGTGCAGTAAAAATATAAGGCGAATAACTTCAAAAGTAAAATATTAATACGTGAAGCAAAAACTTTTAAATGCTTAATACGAAAATTGCGCTTACGGAGGAGTATGAAATTGGCACACTTATAGTTTATATGGAGAAAGAGTGCAGAATGCTAATATTTTTATATTATAATACTTAGAAATACATTAAAATCAATAAATAAAATATTTGACACACTACCATGGATTGACACACACACATTTGTAACCTCCTCACCGACTGACTGTCTGACTGACAAACGGTTACAGTTTTTGGAAAGCGGGACTTCCATAGTGCCTTCTGCGTGCCAGTATCAAATATTTTACAGTAAAACTTAAATGACGTTTAAAATTAAAGTTTAAATGAATTATGGTCGAATTTCGAACATTATAACAGGAATACTAGTATTAAAAATTGCACCACGAAGAATTTCATAGTGATCTGTGTATATCTATCTATAAAGGATCAACACTAATGTTTTGATTAGTAACATCTTGGTATAATACCGGCGCTATCTGAGTGTCCGGAAAACAGTCACAGCTCGACCGCGTGCCATTCAATTAGTAAAGTATTTAGCATGCTATCTATCCATCACACGTGTTAGTAACCTGTCAATTAGCAATGACATTTTCTGACAAGAAGTGTAGCCAGTGTAAATATTTTGTTTTGCGGCATAGCGTTAACTTTTGCAGCTAACTGTACACGGCGACAGGCCCGCCCGCCCGCCGCGCCGCCGCGCGCCGCCTCGCGCCGCACGGGGCCCTTCCCCATTGATTATTTCAAGTGCGGCTATGGAAAAGTGGGGTATTCGCGTGTGTACAGAATTATTTATTTTCTATTCATGTTGATTTAGAGCATATACTAGGTGAAACAAAAATAGTATAAATTTTTTTTTTGGAACTTAACTTTGTAAATCTAAGACTATCGGCTTTGTGGGACAGTTGAAGTACAGGTTTTGTAGAATTGTGAAATCTGTCAACAGCTGTAGTCCTATAACACGTTTTGTTTTCGAAGTTTCCTCCAAAAATGATAGTTTTAGAAACACAAACTTAAGTTTTGAAAAACAAAGTATACCCTTTATGTTTCAACCTGTATACAGGCTGGCTCGACCGAGGTAGTACCACCCTCTCACAGATCGGTGTCAAGTTATATAAAGTATTATAGCTGTGTTTCACACTATGATGCCCCCATCATATTCTGCCCAATTCTGCCCTCCTCCTATTTAGGTCGGCGAAATGGGAGCAATCCCTTTGGTATTGCAAACATACATTGTATAGGCTACGGTTACTGCTTAACATCAGGCGGGCGGGCGCTTGTTTGGCGTAAGCTTGCTATTATATAAAAAAATAATAAAGTTTATAGTTTGTGTTCTACTTCCGCGCTATAGGTGTAATTAAGTAGCAATGTGTATGTGTTTAGGGAGAACCTGAATTTTATATATACGTAGCTATAGTTTAATTATTCAAATGTGCTATTCACTAATTGTTTCTTGTCCTAACACATACTAGTCGATGTCTATGCCACAATGTTTACACAAATGTCGTTAAATTATAGAGTTGTGACAACATGTCGAAAACTTCAACTACCAAGTTGAAGGGACACAATTTCACAATCTTGCAGAACGTACTCCGCTCCTCACGTGTAAGAATGTAGAAAAGATACACGGCCTTTATTATTATCATACCTTATCATACCCCACGTAGCACCTAACTTTTATTTTATTTTTGAAGGCATCAATAGCTTAGTTGGTAAGAGGGGCCGCCCTCGTAGCTGCAGGTTCCGGGTTCGATCCCCATCCTGGCCATTTAACTATTCACGTGAGTCGACTCCTAACACAAGCATTAGCTTAGCTGGAGGGGCTAACGGGAATACTAGTATTGTGATCAATTCACATAGCTAGTAATATTTCAAAAAAATAAAAATAATTTACCTGAAAATAATTTGATACGCATAGCTTTAGATCGGCCTAGTGATACGTTTATTATGAACGCTATTTCCCTTTAAAATAAAAAAAATAATTCTTATGGCCCTTACTTACCCTGGTTTCACTAATTGCTCTTATACAACTAACTTAAGGGTCAATTGATCAGCCATCAATCAATGATCGGTCGACGATCGATTGAACGTTGAAACTGTCTCTACATGGTCACTACATAGAAACTGTCGATCGTCGATCGAGTCATCTTATCTACCATCGAATGATGGATCGATCAAAGACCGTCGATCATTTGGTGGGTAACACCGTAATTGAGCAGAACACAAAGTTGAACATCAGCATAAACATGTGATATTAATCTCGGAACTCCCGTGTAAACAAGTTCCCTAACCACTCACCTAGCAGGTTGGGTGAAGCACGAATCCGCCCTATTGCGGTGACAAACTATCCCGGTAAACTATCCCGTCAAACTTGCCCCATAGGTAGTGAGGCGCGATCGGCCCGTGCCATCTGCCCACCGTACTTACCGCCTACCTTAGATAACTCTCGTTGACGTATTAGACGTAGTTTTTACTTATATTATCATTGTTTTCCTCTTAACAAGGTACTTACTTAAACAATTTTGGACTTTAGATAACATTTATTATTTATTTATTTATTTATTTAAACTCTATGCACATGTAAAAAAACACAATGTACAAAGGCGGACTTAATGCCTTAGGCATTTTCTACCAGTCGACCTTAGGGTGGTGCAGAAACAACATGGCGGGTGCAACTTAAACGAGAGAAATAGAGAGAAATTTATACCTATATACATATATTGATAAATACATAGATACATACATATATATAAAACAAAATTGATAAGAAAAAAAAAAAAAAAGTCCAACGAATTACCGCTGTGACAATTCTACCAACTTTTTGCGAATGTGCTCTCGTGCCTTCACCTTAAAAGACAACCGACTTTTTGCCGTCCTGATATTCAGAGGGAGCGCGTTCCAAAGAAAGATCGCCTGAACAAAGAAAGAGGAGTGGATAAACCCAGAGCGGTGCGGACATCGTAAGAGAAGATTATTTCTCGAGCGCAGATTTTTACTTATGATGACTTTTTACTTATGATGCAGATTTTTATATTATGACGGTTGATTCATACTTTTATTTATCCTAATGAGCGAGCATAAGCAGATACAGTGCCTCCATAATATATTGTTCGATATACACCCGGGAGTATAAACGACTAAGCTAGGAAAACTATATTTGAAAGTTCACTTTTTATTGTAGGTAGGTACGTAATATTATAAACCACTTGATCCGTGGTATAATTATACTTAACTAACTAACCCAACTACCCACGCGGGGCGAGATCTGTGGTGGGAGTTGTCGACTAACACTTATTCAGGAAAAACATACATCTAATCTAACAAATAAATAAAATTGGAGTGTCTGTTTGTAATATCAAAATGACACCTTTTCACTAAATGCCTATGAAAGTACACGTTACGACATCTATAACAAAAACGCGATTTAAAAATTTTTTGTCTGTTTGTCTGTCTGTCTGCCTGTCTGTCTGTGTGTTTGTTCCGGGTAATCTCCGAAACGGCTGGACCGATTTTGACGGGACTTTCACTGGTAGATAGCTGATGTTATAAGCAGTAACTTAGGCTACTTTTATTTGAGAAAAACAATTTTTTTTAAAATGGGTCCTGTCGCGCGCGCTTAGTACGCGGGAGCGGGCTTTTTTGTTAAGTTAAATTCCACGCGGATGAAGTCGCGGGCTCAGCTAGTTAAATATAAAAAACACAGCAAAGAGAGTTGAAGCCGAAAACAAACATGAGGTTGACCTCAACAGGGATTACTGGAGCGGAGTCATAACATAACGCTAGTTTATCAGTCTCTAGCAGACTCAGACGGGTTAATTAACCTGAAGTTCAGCCAGGACGGCGTAAGTTCCGATGAAATGGGCGGAAGGCGCGATATGAGAAAACTCCGCCAACGGCTAAACAATGACACCGCTCTCCCCAACTTATCGTTCCCATATTGTTATTGTAATAAAAAAGTTTCGTCCTATACTGTTATCCTTGTTTATCTAGTTGGAGACGTGAGTGTCTGTACACATATTAAGTGAAGGCTCGATACACATCGCTTTGGTGGACAGTGAAAATAATGGGCAAGCCCAGGCCCAAGTCAGATATTGTATTGGAGAAATGAAAACGGCTGGCCCATGCTTTAGATGGATGTTAACGCTCCATTATTGATCATAATATAAGTATATATATAATAATAACAGGCGGACTAGCACTCTTGGCCGGTAAATAAAACAAGAAAAATTCAATCAAAATCGGTGCAGAAGTTAGTTCGTGAAGAAGTAAGAAACATCTAACAATAAAAACATTTTTTGCCACGATTAGCCACCCCTAATATCCGGCCGCCCTAGGCCTGGGCCTAGTGAGCCTTAAGGGATATCCACCACTGATAATAAATAATATAGGCTTGTATAAGTTGCTTGTGTATTATAGCTTGAAGTATTTGTTACTCCCTCTCTTTAAATCTGTCCCCTATTTTTGTAGAGTTCAGCTTCTAGTCTACTCTGAATTGGCTGATTTTTTAGGACTCTAGGTCTACCTTGCACTATTGTTACTGCTATCAGTAATGTTTGATAACGGTATCCAACAATGACGACGCCGCGCTGTAGTTTGATCCTTCACAAGCCCCGAGAAAAAGCTATGTTTTCTTGAAACCCATTGAAAATTGCACGAATTTAATCGAATGAATGAATAGTAGGATGGAAGTAATATTATCCACTTGCCTTCGTTGCAAAGCGGGATACTAAAATAACTGTAAACTGATTGCCACAGAAGCAAGACTGACAGCTGATTGACGACCAGTTGTAAAAGCACCTTGGATCGTACCTAATTAGACTAATTGGACTGGGAGAACCTGATTATCAATATTTACAATGAGCGTCTAGTAATATTTTTTTTCAGGTTTTCATTACTAAATCATTATAATTCAGATCTCCGAAACAATTAAGTACGTGTAAGGTGTGATGTTAGGAATTTACATTCCGGGGCCACCACTGAGCATACCCCTTGGGGAACAGTGGGTATAAAATGATACCCTATCAACCAGCTCCCAATATACACAACACCTTATACAATATATGCGATCTGCCCCGGTTTCACATGGCTTTACTAAATTAAATTTCTACGTATATATTAACCTATACATATATAAACCTTATTATCTAGTATAGTTTAGAAGAAATAAGCGGACAAACATACAAGCATGGATAGCGATTTGTTTTATATTATTTTTAATGATTTGTCAATATATATATATGTCGCCGCCAACTGGCTTAATCCGCCGTTCAATTAACAGCCTAGGCACTTTACTAAACAGCGCCGTTCAACTAACGGCCTAAATGATATTCAGCCGTATAGTCTATTACAACATTTAATAAATTGGCTGGCTAATGCTTAGGCAACTGGTTGAAATTTAAGTACTACAAAACTTTTTCAAAATACTACCCAAGCAGAACGACCTGGATGGGTTTAGGTTAGGGTTATTTTTTTTATGACCCCACAGAAACCCCACCCGGCAAATAGATTCGGTGGATCTAAAAAAAAACGTAAAAAACCTAAGTACCTAATAAAATGATTCCATCAAAGTTGTTTTTTTCCGACGCCATATTGACCATAGAGAATATAGAATATAGAGATATTGACAGTTTGGTGAGTTTCGGCGCTAGGTGGCAGAAAGTAAAACTAAATAGAAATGAACAGTCTAGGCAGGTAATTAAACGGCTAGGCAAGTAGTTAAACGTCATCGATCCAAGTCATTTGCCTAGCTGTTTGATCAAATGGCTGAATATCATTTAGGCCGTTAGTTGAACGGCGCTGTTTAGTAAAGTGCCTAGGCTGTTAATTGAACGGCGGATTAAGCTATTTGGCTGCGACATATACACACCTACAGAATGTCACAAAACACACAGTCGTGACTAGGTCCTCGTTATGTAGGTGGAGTACACACATTATTTGCGTTATGACTTCGCTAAGAAAATGCAGCATCAGTGCCCACACAGTTATTTGAACCGTTGCGTTTAGCTACTTTGCTATGGCATCAACCAAGTACAGTTAAATGTATTAATATGATTAAAATATTACCTACATAGGTGATAAATAATGGTTGTCTACATTTTATTGGTGAGGATATTGACTGCGTTTAATTATTCGTGATCAACTTTCATAAAAATTATCCGGAACAAAGTTGCGGGGCGGGAGCGGATGCAACGACATTTATATTAGTCGAGAGCCGAGACAACGCATTGTGATTGGTATACTGAATATAGTAATGGTTTTTGATTGGTGAAATCTTGTTCACCTGCATTTTGGAGACTTTTTTCGTAGAGTGCGGAGTCCAAAGGATAGTTGGTCCATGTTGTCGGGTGTTTGTGATTACCTATATTATCGATATCATCAATTTTCATCCATCGTCCGTCTGAGACATTATTATTAATTCATTTCACGAAATACCTATTGTTAGTTTTGTTAATAAATCCTTAATGTCACAATTAGCTTATTCATTATTTCGGGTAACGAGACATAATATGTAATTACGACACCGGCGGTGTACAATGATTATATTATTTCGCTGCACTTTGTGAATTCCGCGAAATGCTGCGCTTTGAGGAATTTAATTGTAGGTGTTGTCGGTAATTGAGTTTGTTTGTTGAATTTCATGGAAAATGTATTAAAACATTGTTCTACGTGAAATGCATGTAGGGTGGTTTGTCTTAAATTGACTCAGAAATTATTAGAGGTGTAACTATGTTAAAGAAAGTAGAGCTCATTAAAAGCAAGTACTATATACTTCGACGTTTAATTCTCTCATCGGGTTGTAATTGATAAAATTGTTGAACATGGGTACAGTGGTGCATTGCGCTTGCTCAACACATTAATGAAAAGTTTCGTGGGCGAAGTTGACTAAAAAGCTAGTTTAAAATAACAGGTTTATGATAAGATAATTGGTTTTATGCATCAGTTCGAATGAATACTTGCATACTCATTATAGATAATGGAAGAATTTTTATAGAAATTCATTTTGATTTTGAAATTTATTGTAATAGCAAAGAATTTCCACCAACTTCACGCAGGTACACAGCTGTCGATCAGCATTGAGGCGAGCTTTTTTTTTATTTAGATGAGCGCCCGGTAGATTCGTTTGGCTTCAATTTATGTTATTCGCAATACGCAACATCAAATAGTTAAAGTATTACACCATAAGTGTCTGTACTTATGCAATAACATTGATTGTAATTGCTGTGCTGCTGCACTCTTCGTAGAGATCAGTTGTCGCTAACGACAACGAATGTGATATGTTCGATTTGCTTTGTGCTTGTGAAGCTACGGGCTCACTGAAAATAAAATACTGTGGATATTTCAATACTTACAGTACGCATCGTCGTGCAAGCAACGAACCATATACCCTCTCATGATAGGCAGACTCTACACTAACTTAGTTTGGCCTTTTTGGCCTCTTCTATTATCGAGCAATTTATTTGATTTTTAATTATAGATATTGACATTGGCAGTGAAAATAAAAACAAGTAACCACAATATATATGCGCCATGCACCTATGCGATATTATCCTAATCATTAGGTACCTATTTCATTTAAAAGGGGTAAATCATTTATTATTGGGATACTCACTTTTATTATCATTCACAGAAAATAGAAGCTCGAGATTACCTCATCTGACAACAATATCAGTGTTAAAAGGCTTTAGATGGGGATAGGTTGGTGGAGGGATGTTTACAGCGGCTTATTGTCTGCAAACAGCGCATCCGGGGTCGGCACACACTTGGCACGATGGTAGCTCGTCTGGGTTGCGAAATTATTAAACAACCGTTGATCCTAGAGGAGATCGCAGGGAATTGAATGAGGACAGGTGGAGGCGACATGTGGCATGCGGACTACGGACGCGGCAGATGGCTGTATTGGTAATTAATTAGGTAGAGGATGTTATTGGGTACCTATATTCTCGGCTGGTATTTCGTGAAGGCATATACAGGGTGTTTAAAAAGCCTAAGTTAATAATTTAGGTAGGTATATAAGGTGGCTGGTATAAACAGATGCTCCGCAAAGAAATACTATGCGTAAATATTATATTTTCTGAGTAACGGCTCTTTTGAATATTTGTAACAACGTCCGTGTTACGGCTTTAGAACACATCCAATGGAGTATAAAAAAATGAAATTGCTATTTACGAGTAGCAGCCAATTGTAAAAAAATTACATTTTCGTACATTTTTTTAATTTTCAATGTGTTCGAATTTCGATAAAATATTAGGTACACCTTTTAATTCTATGCCCCATAATTATCCATTCCCCGGTATAATTTCAGACTTATAAAACACATTGTATACCTACACGATACTGTAAAATTTTACCGACTTCAATTGACAATGTCTCTGTCTGAGTGTCTGGATTACATACGAGCGGTATTTGTATCACATAGTTGTTACCCGCGGCGGTGTATTCCCACATAAGGCCCCTTTGAAGCCCCATAACCGCTTAACATCCGAAAAAGCAAAAAACAAAATCCGAGATTCCCGTCTCGATGTGGTCGTTAAAGAGCCCTGTTGTTACAAAAAATCCAAGGTCGCGATACTGTATGATCATGGGAGAGTTGATAAAAATACGGACGCGCGGTGTGCGCGCCAAGTGTCGGCCGGGCATCGAACCGCGCCCGTCCAGCAGGTTTCGCCGCCCTGCCGCTGTCTTGTCTCACCACGCATCCGTCTCTTCGCGTCAACTGCAATTATGTAACGGACACTCGGTAGGTACTCAGGCCAGCCTTTAAACTTCGGCAATTAGAGGCACCTTGTTAGAAAAGAAAACGAGGTAGGTACCAAAGTTCATATATTTGATAAAGTGCCGGCTTCTTTTTATTTTGTAGGTGGGTATCTATTGGTGATTGTTTTTTAAACTCTAGTCTAGGTATCTATATATATATAACTCAAAGGTGACTGACTGACTGACTGACTGACTGACATAGTGATCTATCAACGCACAGCCCAAACCACTGGACGGATCGGGCTGAAATTTGGCATGCAGGTAGATGTTATGACGTAGGCATCCGCTTAGAAAGGATTTTGATTAATTCTACCCCCAAGGGGATAAAATAGGGGAGGAAAGTTTGTATGAAACTTTGTCAATTATATTCCACGCGGACGAAGTCGCGGGCACAGCTAGTATACGTATATACCTAGTTCTTATTAAGCAAGGTATGTCGATGAGTAAAGACAAAAATATCTTAATAATAAAAATAGTGTATTAAAATAAGAGCTAAAATATTTCAGTTGCTAATATAGGTAAGGTAACTTAATGGTTATTTTTGTTTAAATTATCTAAAACATAACGAGTACTTACATATAAATAATATCTAGTAGGTCATTCTATATACAGCTGTTTTGTAAAAAAAACTACAGGTTATTTTCGGCTACATTGCTAAATTAACAGTTTATCATTATTGCAAAAATACAACGAATAGGTATTCAACTACTCATAGAAAACTTTCGAGTATTCAACTTTACAATCGTTTTGGCAACATTAATTTAACGCCGTATTATTTGGGCTCAGATCTCCGTGTGTCCGCTGTATTTGTCCGTACAAATTAGTAGTAAGGAGGTCGGAGATAGTGTGTTAAACATGTACGAAATAACAAGAGGGCGAGCGAGGAAGTAGGTGGCGGTTAGAGCACACACATCGACAACGCACTGAGGAGGCTGTCTGCGGCTCCTGCGGTCCGCTCCGACCGAGCACTTTCACCGATTCCCTGCTCATTAGCGTTGCCGCACAGTCTCTTCAACAAACACTTGCCGCGTACAAATGGCTCGCCCTGTTTCACCCCCGCGCTCCACGTGTTGGGGAACAATCTTTTCAAGAAATCGACACACAATACCCCGCCGCCGCCGCATGATAGAGAGATACCTTTCAACCGTGTTGGTCGGGCACGCACTTTATTTTGCAAAACTCACTCGTTATTTTACGGAGTGACATAGTCAATAGTAGTTAAAAGCGTAGGCGGTGAAACACTCCTTTCACTAGTTACTTGTCTACTCATAGATACCTACATAATAATGTCATTATCTATAAGTAAACCGTGGTCATTGCATTAGTTAAATTTTCTTGTAATTTGTTCGTACAGTAACTAGGTGGACGACAAAAATCAATTTTCGTCGTGTATTTGTTTACCAACGATCACAAAGCCAATTCAATTAACCTTTTATTCGATTAAAATAATCAGAATAAAATTATATTTGGTTGTTTACTTAATACGTTTTATATAGGTAGTTGTTACTTATATACTTTATGAAATACTGTGTTAAAAAAAATCTCAACTCAATGTCAAGCATTGTAAAGAGATGATTATGTTTCCAGAGCGAATCATCTTTGAATAATACAAATGGTGTCGGCACAAAGCGTTTATACCACAATACGAGTACAGCATGCATCTACTTAAATGACCCGGGGCGTGGCGCGTCGCTTCCATGCCAACACATTGTGTCCGACACCACGCACTCCTTCAGCGTACCATGTACCAGGGTTGACATCACTGTTGGCTTTTTACGAAAAAAATACAAAGGAAACTTTGTGAAGGAAATACACAATTGGTGTATTCACCATTTTCAACATACCCACAAGATAACAAGAAACCCTTAGGTACTCACATTTTTCTCACACACATGACACAACACTCTAGTCTGCTACTAAAAGGCGCTAAATAACAGCAAAACGCTTTTATTCGGAGATAAAGTGTATCGGAAGACTGATAAAATATCATCGGATACTAATAGGTAGCGCTATGCAAACTAGGTATGATAATTTTCGAGTGATATGGACTATTGGCACAAATATTAGCTGTTTTGACAAGTCATTGTTCATATATTGTTACGTGAAAGGTCATATCTTGTTCCGTGAAAGGACATCGACCATGTTCCTTATGTAGAAACGTAGCACTTTCGGGGACAAGTCGGAAGAGATTACAGGTAGGTATATAAGGTAACGTTGTGGAACAAAAGCTCGCAGAGAAATGGAGGTAGGTAATGTGCAGCGCGCGCCGCTCCGCCACCCGGAACACAACCGTTGCGTAACAATGTTTTGTTTTACCTAAACACAAATGTATAACACTAATTTACATTAACCAGTATGGAATGAAACTGGGTTGAAAATTGCATCTGCACATTATTTCAAAAGACATACTTACTAAAGTTATTTTATTTTATCATCGCTGGTATCACCCTGTTAGTGGAAGAAATTGGTAGTTCATAATTTATGAGTTTTTTTAATATCAGTTCTACTTTTTGTTTTTATTTTGCATTATGTAATCAAGCAGAAAATCAAAACATAAAGTGGAACTGATATTAAAAAAAAACTATTAAAAAATTAAAAATAATAATAAAAAAATCAAGCCTTACTATCAATAGTTTGCAATAAACTAAGTTCAAACTATTTACTCATTGTAACAAAGTCACAGTCATGAATTGAAACAAGAAAAAAATTAAAATTACTGTCGTGAAAACTATTTTTTTTTTCAAATATGACGATGTTGCACCGGATGAGCAATATGAATATTAATCCAGTGTATGTGACTCTGATTGAATAGTCGAAAGTTTCCCATCAAGATATTATTAGCTTAGTACAGTTAGGATGTGCAATCAAAGAAAGTGTGAATAACAAACAAAACAAACATACATTAGCATTTATAATTCAGTAATTAGGTATCGTCTCTACTCGGTAGAGATTATAAAACCGGTTCCCCGCACGTTCCAAGTTCCAACGTATACGTCTACTATCACGCTAACATTATGTTTCCGAGCTCTTCACACCGCGCCATATGCGGAGTTTATCCTTGACCAACAAACGGTCGTTACGTGAATCGTTATATAAAACAAATCGATATAAGAGCGGTTTGGTACACTTGGTTTTATTCGGTTTGTATTAGTTGAATAAATGTTTGATAATGACCGTAGCTCCATTTACTGACAGTTAAAAATGATATGCCCCATATCATAAATAGGTATATTTCAAATCCTGGGGTATACTTATCTGGAAGACATACATTTATATTTATAATAGCATTGAGTAGGTATCCTGTGGCCGTTATATACACATACTAAAGGCCTTCTTCTATAAAATAATAGATACCTACAGAACTCTACACAAAAAATGCATGCATATTTTTTATATCCTACTAATATTATAAATGCGAATGTTTGTGAGTGTGGATGTATGTATGTATGTATGTATGTATGTATGTATGTATGTTTGTTACTCCTTCACGCAAAAACTACTAACGGATTTGGATGAAATTTGGAACACAGATAGATTATAACCGGGATTAACATATAGGATACTTTTTAACCCAATAATCCAATACTACGCGGATGAAGTTGCGGGGCACAGCTAGTAATTTATATTTCCAACTGCCACCCTCGATTCAATTAGTCGGCTAATTATATTCAAAGGCAGATAAATGTCCTGCGCGTGATATGGTCGGTAGTACGAGGCTAGCATATCATATTGTCGATCATAACGCAGGTCACACCCAGGACAGTTACGCGTCGAGAATTAATCCTTAGCGGGTCTGATCTTTTGTTCTTTGTTCAAATTACATGAGATTAAAAATAAAAAAACAAAATTGCGACTTCGTTCGCGTTGTTGATTATCTTGTGACTATCCTCTTTAATTCCTGAGAAAGGATAGCCTATAACTATGCTAATCCATTCAGTTGTAAACCGTGCACAGCTTTAAAACATTTTGGCGTCTGTATTAAAAATAATCCCACAAAGTTATTAAGTTCCCATTAAGTTTTGTATGTATTTATATTTTACTAGCTGTGCCCGCGACTTCGTCCGCGTGGAATTTAATTGACAAAGATTCATACAAACTTTCATCCCCTATTTTATCCCCTTGGGGGTAGAATTAATCAAAATCCTTTCTTAGTGGATGCCTACGTCATAGCATTTACCTGCATGCCAAATTTCAGCCCGATCCGTCCAATGGTTTGAGCTATGCGTTGATAGATTACTATGTCAGTCAGTCAGTCAGTCAGTCAGTCACCTTTGAGTTATATATATTATAAATTTACCTCCGTAATTAAGATAGGTAGGCAAATGCCTTTTTTGATTTATTCACAAAGTAGCTATAATTAATATAATAAATTGAAAGTAGCTGGCGCTTTTTCACCCTAATTCGTATAACTAGGTAAGCGGAGTCAGGGCACGGCCTGTTAGCCCCACCCCGCGAAACGGATGAGACCAGCATCCAAAAACACTCTTATTTTTCGCAGACTTTAATTAAAGTACGAACTTATTTATTTACCGCCTATTAGTGAAATGCGAAAGTTTGGGAGCTTTTGGGATTCACCTCTAAGGATATTCTGCAAGGGTGTGTTTAGATTGGTTTTTATTTACTTCATTATAATGAAACAGTGACTATATGGTCATCACACACAAATGTGGATCTTCACCTCAATCTTCATCTAGTCTTATTTAAAAATAAACAACTCTTATCTTATTCCACTCAGCACCTCTATGACGAAACTAACATATAAGTAGATAAACTGAGGAAATCTACGTCTCTGGTCTGAACATGAAAAGGTAAGTACGACTCGCAGTGGTGGGCGGGACAGGTTTGGCTCTAAGAATTTAGTAGCCCAAGGCGGACCCTGGATACTGTGGGATCTTGAGAAACCACCTTGGAGTGCCTCGAATGTATATCATTGTATCATTGCACGTCTACTCGTCTGTGCGTCTATTATTACATCGTCCGGTAACCTAGTTACCCAATCCGTTCTTGAAATCACAGGTTGTACTTGTAGTCCGTTCTCATTTGATTGTAATTGTACTAGTGATGTTACATAAATTTGTCAAACGAAGATAGAATAATTATAGTAGAAATTGAGATTATATTTTGTGCATTACTGCTCTATTTTGTAATATAGATAACATTATTGATTTATTTATTTATATCATACAGTATCACTTACGTAAAAACACAAATACGTTATACAATAAGGGATGATGTCGGTACATTATAAAAATGAAATACTAACTTGACTTTTTTTTACAGAGATAAGTCGGCAAGAAGGCCACAACCGCAGTTAGCGCAGCCTATAGATGCTTGCGATACCAAAGGTATTGCTCGCACGTTGCCGACTTAAAGGGGAGAGAAACCAAGGGAGGGGAAGGGTAGAGAGTGAAGCTTCTGGCTCTCCGGAGTAGTACTCGTCTTTTGTGAGATGAGTACTACTCCGGTCAAGGCAGCCCGTTCGTGAGCTACAGCTTGGTTCTACCTTTATTAAAGTTGAACATTCTTCGAAGCTAAAACCGTGTTAAAATATCCTACTAATATTATAAATGAGAAAGTTTGTGAGTGTGGATGTATGTATGTATGTTTGTTACTCCTTCACGCAAAAACTACTGAACGGATTTGGATGAAATTTGCAACACAGATAGATTATAACCGGGATTAACATACTAGGTGATACAAAATGGGTATACTATTTTTTTTGCAACTTAACTTTGTAAATCTCAAACTATCGGCTTTGTGGGACAGTTGAAGTACTAAAGGTTTTGTAGACTTGTGAAATCGTTCAACAGCTGTATTCCTATAACACCTTTTGTTTTTCAAGTTCCCTCCAAAGATGATGGTTTTAGAATTACAAAGTTAAGTTTTGAAAAAAAAAGTATACCCATTATGTGTCACCTTGTATAGGATACTTTTTAACCCAATAATCCAATACTACGCGGATGAAGTCGCGGGGCACAGCTAGTATTCTATAAAATCTTTCAATACTTACTTCCGAGAAAGACTCCAAATAGAGTCCTTTAAAAACGTATTTATTCAAACATATAAGATCCTACTTAGTTCCAGCTCCTAAGCTAATATTGAAAAGTCCAGAACTTAAACGGCATCAGTCAATAGAATAGATATTATTTATTTGACGTTCCCACGTTGAAAGTTCATGCTTGAATGAACTGACTTGAGAATGCCGTGATGCTTTTAAAGAAATCCCTAGAGCATTGCCTTAGTTTCTTTTGAGAATGGTATATGTAAGTGAATAAAATATGAAAGGATGTTAGTAGCACACTTCTAATGTGAGAATTTTCAAAAGAATACATATAGATTAGATATACGACTACCAGCGTGAGGTCTTCCTTGAGAAATGTTCTACGAACAAAGATGATAACTCTAGCTAGGTGGTCGCCAACAAAAGCTACATTGTTACCTCACAAGAATGAACGAAAAACAACGTGTTATGGAAGGTAACGTATTGATTGTTCAAATAGAGCGAGGTTGTACTGTTATACGAGCGTTTATAGGTAAAGGAGAGTCACCCGCCGCGGTGAGCCGGCCAACCCGCCGCGCCAGCCGCGGCGGAGTATAGTTGCCATCCGATCAATGGGTACACTGGCACTGGATAGGCGTGGAAAAAACTAGATTACATTCATGTAATCTGCTTTGTTAAAGCCAGAGCTAGAAATATTAACAACTTATTCACATATTTCAATGACACAAAAGCAAAAGCTCTAACGGAAAAAACACCTCAATGCATCATTTACCTAGAAAAGGTGACCTTGAACGTTACCCTAAAACATAATGCTCAAATGTAATAACTTTAACTTAGCACTATAGACTCAAAGCAATGTGTCTAAAAACCGGACCTGTCCCGGTAAAACTGGACGGTTGGCGAACGTACGTCGTCGCGCCGGGCAGCGCGCTTTGTCAATAGTTTCTACCTGTATAATTGAACACGCACGTATCAAGCACTTCACACAACGCGAGGGTTGTTTGAATGACGCAAGGACGGTCCACAATAGACGGCCAACAATGGGCCCTGGTACGCGGAACTGGGGATGGTCCTGTGGCTCACCATTGTGGACTGGGCAGTCTACACTACACGTTTGATGCGAGAGATAACTGTTATCAACTTTTGTCATGCTTTATTGTGAGATTGTATATTATTTAAATTACATCTCCATGTTTAACGTATAAAAAGTGTACGTTTTATACTCGTGTCGTGGCTGGCCGTTAAATAAGTTAATAAAACCTATTTATTTGAACTTTGATATAATATATTGTATTTATTTCAGTTCACAGCCGAACAAAGAAAATCGTCTTTTTTTCTTTTACCAGAGTCTGTTATTTTTTAACATCCTAAACATAAAAAATATGCCCAAAATATCTTGAGAAAGTATTCACTATCTACCTGGTACGTATAATTAATGTAAATAAACGCTAATGATGTGCATCGTTGATTTCAAATTGCCAAATCCATTTAAACGGTAGTTAATCGGTTTTGCGCATCGGTGTTCGGCGAGGGTGTCGGTGCCAGGTTACGGTGCGGTACTACTAAAGAGCCTACAGTTTCCCATCTCATTTTACCACATCCATGAGCACACACATTACCAGAATCCCAATTAAGCTTTCGTTTGATATTGATTCCAAAATTGACTCTACATTGATTTTCTCAGTGATAAGAACTTCAGACCTAAATAAATGTTATTAAATATTATTTTGAAGTTAATTTGGAATGTATTTCAATGGTAGTAATTGTGAGACGTATTTTATACAATTATGCATTAAAAAGTGATTGAAATAATAAGTTAAAAGAAACGTTAAAATTAAATGTAAATAATCATCACATGTTTGTAAGGAATTCTTCATACTAAGAATGCAGGTATGTGTGCAGGTCACAGGGCCACGGTCTGTCTCGGAACACTTATGCGCACTTGTTCGTGGCTTGCGAAACATGGATTACGACAATGCGAATTCTGTGTTAGAGAATAATTGAACTATTGCAATGTGGTGTTAGTACGGAGACATGAAAGAACTCTGATCATATTAGTTAAGTTATGTGGTTCAAAAGTTTTAATAAATGTAGTAGACGGTACTTATTGTTAAGTAACTGCCTGCTTAATGCTTGGTTTTTAAAAAAATTGGTTTCTCGCTTACACATCCTGCACTACGAAAATAAATTACGACAAGAAGATTTTCGTAGTTCCTAGTATGTAATGCCTCGTATTCCTGAATTATTAGCTGCTAAGTATTAAAAAATGTTTAGTAAAACTACTAAAATACTACTATATAGGCCTAAACAAAATAAACGCGTTGAATTTGAATTTGAATTTGAACTATGGGAACTGCAAAAATAATTTGACCGTTTTTTCTCAGTGTGGAATTGTATTTTTATTTCATGTTTATCCACATACTACTAAGTGGGTTTATCCTTATTTGCTATTAGTGTAGTTGTTCTGAGGTCTTCTTTGAAACAAATTAATTATTCACAATTGATGGAAAGTTTCTTCATCCTTCTGTTACAAATGAATTAGATGAATGGTGAACGCTGTCCTTTCCGACACGGAAACTTTCCGTCAATCTTGAATCCCTGTATTAGGTTTTCAAATGTTCCGTGAATTTGTTTGGTGACAACGGTGAAAATCAAAATGGAACTGAAACGTACAAGGTCGTGATTGAAATTAGTTTTTAATTACACATAATGTTCATCTTTAATAAGTGCGTTACAACATTCTTGTCTTCGCGGCATCGCGTAATTACCTGCTTTGAATGTCAATATAATCATGATGGATGTTAGATTCATGAATGTTTGTTTATATCAATGCATGGAGTATTAAATATTGACACATGATGTTAGTACAGTAAAAATAATCTGTACGTGGGCACTTATTTCGTAATTTTTTAATTGATTCAGTAGAAGGTTTGCAGGTTTTTTTTTCTTTTATCAAAATTATTTATAAATTTTCGACTATATTCGAATCCGATTATTGACCAGCTAGGTATTTTGTCTCAATCAACAAAATTAACGACTTGAATAGTCTCTTATTGCTTCGTAAATATTTAATCAGCGTTCAAAACAAAGCTTCTTTCACGTCATTATATGTGGCAAACAAGTGGTGTGTGGTTACACGTATCATATTATTAACTACCTACTTAATGAAAAACTATTTATAAAATTGTGTCTTGTACTCGTATTCTTAAATTCCAATTCAGTTTGTTTTAATGTTAACAAAAAATACTTTGTAATTACTTTAATTTCCACATCAACACGAACGTGATCACCGTATCGGGTGATTAAACAATATTCCTGGTATGGGTCCTTTTGTCTATACAAATAAATAAAATTGGAGTGTCTGTTTGTAATATCAAAATAACACCTTTTCACTAAATGCATATGAAAGTACATACGACACCTATAGCAAAAACGCGATTTATAACATTTTTGTCTGTCTGTCTGTCTGTCTGTCTGTGTGTTTGTTCCGGGTAATCTACGAAACGGCTGGACCGATTTTCACAGGACTTTCACTGGTAGATAGCGGATGTTATAAGCAGTAACTTAGGCGACTTTTATTTTAGAAAAACAAAATTTTAAAAATGAAAAAATGGGTCCTGTCGTGCGGGCTCAGAACGCGGGAGCGGGCTTTTTTTTATGTTAAATTCCACGCGGACGAAGTCGCGAGCTCAGCTAGTTTTAAATAAAAATAATGCATTAAATTCTTAGGCGTCGTAAATATAACGCTATACTGGTACCGATAGCTAAATAAGGCTGTGATAAAACCAGCTCTTCATAACTGGTTAGTTTACCACTCAGAATTTGGAATACCTGTTAGTAACAATTTAAGGAGAACTAGTTGAGTGTAAATAATAAGCCAAACACTGCTTATATTTTTAAAGAAGGTTGGCATTGTCGAAAGAAATGTTACAAATAACTTTTTACAGTAGGCTTTTAAGAAGATTCTGGAGGTAAGAGACGTTAGTCGGTAATATTGGTTTTGTTCAGCTAGATTTATATTGGGTATTGATTCCTACCGTCTCCTACCAGAGGTTGGTAATAAATATATATATTTTTGACACAGCTCCGAAATTGAGCCTCATTGCACCGTAAAAAGCGGGGAGGGAAGTGGATAATTTCCTCCCATCTTTCTTACGAATAAATTCGTGCGGGTTCTGACATAATTTCGCTTTGTCCTGGGACTCGTCAAGGGTCAAACCTCGGCGGCATCGTTGGACTCCGTTGTCGATTCAGGCTTTCAGAAGTAGCTACTGTATCAAGCACAGTGGTGGGAGGGTGTGGGGGGCCTAGTCATTTTATAAAATCATTACAGTGCCATTACTATTTCGGAGACTGCAACTCGGAGTAGATTCAAATACATCAACGTTTATGAAGTATAATTTTCTGACCACACTGGTGAACAACCATGCGCAGAGGAAGGTTAATGGGTTTTACTTATACACTACAGTTATAGTCACATCTATTGGTGATTTTAACAGTTCGCGCCCCAAGAGCTCTACATTTTCGACTTCTCTTTGTTATACACCAAATCGGCGTTAAATCTAAAAATATTACGTTTCACAAAGGTACGAGTAATAAACACACAAACAAAAAGAAGTTAAAACAAGGTTTTGACCTTGTTTTAATTCAAGTTTCAATTTGGTGATTACATTTTTTACCCCCGTTTCAGTCAGTGTCGAAATAATAAAGCGAGATGATAATATCAAAAAGCGGAGGAGTGATGAACAATGCACATTTCGTATTTTTGTTCGCAGGCCCGCGTTCACCGTGAGAAATTGAGAGCGAAACTGAATGGATCCCTCCTAGACACGCCGCTCGGCCGAAAAGAAAGCGATCCTCGGCTATCTTACTTAATCCGTCGTATACCTGCTCTGACATCACGTCTCTGTTGCAACTTCACTGCGCCAGAATGGCTCAGAGACTTATTACCTTCAATTATTTTAAATGTAACAGAACCAATTCGATAACTATAGTAGGTCATTGGCGTCAATTGCTAGTTATCTAACTTGATGCTTTGACTTTTCTTGTTATGTTTTTAGCAATAAATATTTCCATTAATTTCGTTTATGATTATACCTGCTCGAGTTGATATATAATATGGTTGATATTAATTACTTCAGGCCTTCCTACTAGGCACGATGCAGTTTTTCTCTATTTTATATGTGTTCTATGTGCAGCAGTGTTAAATGTCGTATCAACAAATACTGCGTGACATTGTAACTACGTATATAGGTGTGTATAGCTATGGATAATGGTATATTATTAGTAGGTAGGTATGTATCTAGCTCGGTACATACCTAAGTTATAGGGCGTTGGCTACATCAATGTTTCCATCAAGCTATAAACAGTTAGATATCAACGTCTATCTGATATGAATGAAGTCATGTACAAATATATATCCTTAATTTGTTTAATAGGAGGTATACCTACCTATATTATGCCTCATTTAACAAAATAAGAGGAATACATTACCTTATCACTTAAGGCTATAACACGAGTTTAAATATAATATCATCATAGCTTATACAAAGAAAAAAGCGCTACATAGCTCATCTTTTTAAACATTTTTGGACAAGTCATAAAGGTTTTGGTGAGCTTTTCCTGATCATCTTTATGGTGCTCTAATTGTGGTTATATAATGCTCCAAAATATTTTAAAACTTCAGCAGCTCTTGCAAGGAATGCAAATGAAAGCTCATTGGAATTTCGGTATACATGCTACATACATCTTAATACACCTAGGGTACACGCTGCGCGTCTGTGATACTATTAGCAAGCCAAGTATACTATAGTATAGTAGGTATACTATTAGCATTAGGGAATTGATAAATAAGTAAGATAGTCTTCGGTCTTATTTTGACTATAATACACTAGAAACGCACGAGAGTTCTGAGAAGAAATGAGTGTTTCAAGTTGAAATTATATAATTTTAATTTCATGGTCGAAGGTGAAGAAAACTATTAACTTATGAATTATATTAAAGATCATTTACCTATGTATGTGAGTGTTTTAGTGATATCAAACATCTTTTATTATAAAGTATAGCCTGGCTTTAGATATTGTAATATTGCTGCATATGTTAACGAATTTGAATTTCAGGGGGAATATAATTAAACAGACCACTTACCTTATTTCTTGGTCTGTAATCGTTCGATCCCTATTCTTATATCGGTCCCGGGGTCCGCAGTAGTTAAAATTGCCGCATTCCACTGTAGTCGGGCGTGAGACCAGCGCAGCTTCCCTATCTGGACCGGTCGGTGGAACCGGGAGAGCACTCGGCCGGGGGTATCACATAAACTGCTACTGAAACACCGCGGCAAGGGGGACAGTGTGCGAAATCATTGTTATTTCATACAGTTCGGTGGTCGGCAGTGCGGCAAGCGGGCAGGCGGCGGCGCACAGGTACTGCGGGCACGGAGACGCGCACGGGACTGCCTCGAGCGCGACGCCAGCGCCCCCGCGCGCACGCGCGCGCCAGCTCCGCCTGCCGCCGCTCCGAGGGCCCAAAGCCTCATTTACACACATGGACTCACACAATGAATGCTCAATGCAGTCCGGCAGGTTACCTAAAAACCCTCGCCATACAAAACGGGATAGTCGCCGGCCGAGCCTCGGCGTAATTCGCGGGACGGCGCCGCGTATAAGGGTGGCTTTGACCCAATTCCAAATTCACACAAATATTTGAGTGAGTTTGGGAGTGGCACCTTGACGTAACAATGTGTCTCGCTCGGTAAATTTATGTAGATACACCTATGTGGCGCTGCAAGGGGTGCCGCCGGATTATTTGCTCGCGTCTGCCCGCCACTGTGACCGTTAGTGAACGATCACACCTTACGTGCACGTAAAAATGTACTAATAAATTAGTTGCGTAGAGTGTAGCACTCGCCTTATTATTATTTAAGCCTATATATCTTTAATTATTTTAATTTCCTTGTGTAGCCCTGGAGCGTAGGTTACCCTCCAGGCCTTCGGCTCACTTCTTCGGGTGGTTGCGGGTTCGATTTCCATCCGTACATATTTCGGAAATGACCTTATCATAATTTGCCCCGTTCTGGGTGTCACCGGGATTGCCCCCAGTTCATTTTACGGTACCCATAGTACAAGGGTTGTTTAGTTTGGGAGCATACAGCTGGCGTGTCAGAGTGGCGATTTTTATTATTATTTTATTATTATGAATCCCAATAAAACATGTTTTTTTATCAAATTGTAGAGAAAGATTTTTGTGGCAGTCACGAGCGTATGGGATCGGAGTAGGTAGTTCTAAAGTTCCACAATTACCTACGACGACTTAATAATTAATATGAGTAGGTAGGTACCTACTTAAACGTTGTGCAGTTTAGTTTGACGATGCAGTATTTACGACTTACAATGTTCGTACAAAAGACTTCAACGAACTCTTATCATTATTTATTTTTGATTCTGCCACAGATAGTCATTGACATTCTGTTAGCTTAAATAATAGGTGACTTGGGTTTACCAGATGTTTAATATTTTTTAACAAACTATACTTTATTATGAACAAAAATGGGCAAGTATTTAAAAAGTTTCTAATAGGTACCTATATACCTACACTACACCTGAGTATTTATACCTACATAACGCCTCCTAATCTCTCGGTCTCTACCGATAGGTAGTAGGATCTCGTTTATGAATTACACTAACTTCACTATTTAAGAGTGGAAAAATTAAAATGCATTTTTACTCATAATATTTTTTTATACGAAATGTTCTAGTTTTCATATATGACATGTTATACGTAAAAAAGTTATTTTATACTAGTTACCGTCATTGCTCCTTACCTAGCAAGGAAGATTATTTGTTTATGATGTCATAAGAGGAATCTTACTTTTATATCGGTGGGTATTTAGTTAGGTAAGTAATTATTAAGCGCACAAATCTAGCCTGTCTCAGAGAACAATGATTTGCTGCGCTCAACCGATTCATTCTCCTGATGTTTAAAGAATAATTTGTAGATTAACGAGTACGATTTCGTAGACGGACTTGAAGGTGAGATAACAACTCAACTTATTTGAAACCACACTGCCTAAATGTGCTAAGTGCACACTTTAAAAATAAGACGACATCAAATATTTGACATTTGACACCAAATCAGAAACAGCTGCGTTCGCTGTGGCTGTCAATTGTCATAGAAAAACATAGTGGTTGTGGTTGATTGCGGGTTTGTTTATTATACTCGTATAAATAGTCACAAATACCTGTGATTTTAATTTACATGCACATATAAAATACATAGTTTCGCTATACTAAATAACCTAACGTCGAAGAGGACTCTTGAAATTGTAGTGCAATAAGAAAACATTCATCAAAAATGTCTAAACAAAGTATAATGTTTCACCCTATTATCAGCTCAATACAACGGATAGCACTTTATGAAACAAAAGCGGTAAGCGGAATACCTACTTACCTTTAGCCAATGATGCAGCGAGATCAGTCAAGTCTATGGCTTTAGAATGTAGTGGTTATATTCTGTCTAGCTTTAGCTACACTAAGCTAAAGCCAAATTTGATTTTGTGAACCCGCAACCACCCATGCAGTGGGCCGAGCGGCTTACGCTCAAACCATTGCGCCAAGTGGTCATCAAATAATTATAGTCAAGTTTTATTAGCTTAGTTCCTATTTAAGCTATTTAGTTTCATTTGCTCAAATGTCCATGCCCAATAAATCACATCAGTTTTTAAACATAAATTTTATTTGTCTGTTTTTGTGTTTTTGTTTTTCAGAGGTTTTATCTAATTGGTTCAAACAACACACAGACACGGTTTCGTGTTCTCAAAATTGACAGAACAGATCCGAGGGAGCTAATATTAGTTGACGACAAAGTAGAGTACAATAAACAAGAAATACATCAGCTGTTGAACATGATTGGATTTGGCAACAGAGCCGGCAGGGCCGGGGGAATGAACAAACTTGTGTCTGCTTTTGGAATAGTTGGTAAATGCTTTTTACAATAATAAAATTAAAATACAAAGGAATTGAGAACTTCCTACTTTTTTTATTAGTTAAATATGAATTGGCAGTCAAATTCAGTTGACTTGGAAACCTTTGTCTTTAGTTACTCAACATGTTGGTATTTGTATATTATATATATTTATAAGTACATTAGGCTAGGATTGATCCTGTGGGCTTAGTACAAGTTTTAACAGCATTAAATACTAATTGAAAGATGTAATCGTTCCATAAATTTCACAGTGGCACTCTTAGCAGAAACATGCAGCTTCACTTAATATATTATGGAGATATTAGATGACGTCAACTATTATTTGAATATGTTCTAAACTTACACTTACTCCCCTAGTACATCTTAAAGTAAAAAAATATACTTCTTTTTAATATCATACTTACAGGTTTCATAAGATTTCTCGAGGGATACTACATAATTCTAGTTACAAAACGCAGAAAAGTTGCAGCCATCGGATCACATTCCATATACAAAGTGGAAGATACTGCTATGATACAAATTCCAAACGAGAGCAACAAACCTCTTCACCCTGATGAGCAGCGATACTTGAAAATGTTTATGGCTATAGACCTCTCAACCAACTTCTATTACAGTTACAGCTATGACATAACACATACATTGCAAATGAACATGGCCCCACCTCGGAAACTTGCACCTGCTTTGTTTCCTAAGCCTGTAACTGCAGCGGTATATCATTCCAATTTGAACTCCAGTTCTAGTGACAAAGCTGAAGAGAAGAAGTGTGAATGCCAGCAGCCTGATGATGATGAAGATATATTTGAAACTTGGAAGCAGCAGCTACAACAGAGACAAAAAACTGGGTAAGATTTACTAAAGTTAAACACATTATGCAACATTTATTAACACATTTTGTTAATTTGTTGTTACTGTTATATTGTGACGTTTTTTTTATTTCGTAATAATTTATAAAACAATGCTAACAGATTATTAAACTTTGTCTACAGTTATTGGTTACTAAACAACACTGGTTAGTTAATAAACTTTCCATATCCAGTTTGGCTTCAGTACCTCTCTGACTTGCCTATGTGCCCAACAATCCCAGTGATCCAATATTTTTTTTTATCAATTAAGTTTAATAATACTCGTCAATTGGAAATTTTCAGTCGCCAACCAAGCCAACAAAGGTTGGATTTCGGTATTCGTGCGGTACCAGAATGGCGGTTCGTTTGGAATAGCCACTTGCTATCAGCAGTGCACTCCCACTTACACCCTGACTGGATCCTGTACATTGTACATGGCTTTGTTGAACAGAGCAATTTGAATATATTCGGCCGGCCTGTGTACTTGACTCTTATAGCAAGGCGAAGCAACAGGTATGCAGGAACGAGGTTCCTCAAAAGAGGTGCAAATATGCATGGGGATGTGGCAAATGAGGTGGAAACCGAGCAGATTGTTCATGATTCCATGGTATCATCATTTGCTGCTGGCAGGTCAGTGCCTCATACGATTATGAACACCTTGCAGTTGGTAGGTATCTACTTTTAAAATTGTATCTTTCAATTCATCAGATTCAGTTCTTTCGTCCAATTAAGAGGATCCATACCAAGCTACTGGTCCCAAGATGTCTCAAAAATGGTACCAAAACCACAAATCGCAATCGACCTCAGTGACCCCTATGCTGAAATACCAGGAAAACATTTAAACAATCTACTAAGACGATATGGTTCTCCAATAATGTTCCTGAACTTGGTGAAGAAGAGGGAGAAAAAGAAACATGAATCTCTGTTGACAGATGTGATAAGCAACGCTGTGAAATATTTAAATCAATTCCTTCCCCCAGAGTATGCTATACAGTATTATCATTTGGACATGGCAAGAATGAACAAAGGAGCTGATGCAAAGGTCTTGGATAAGTAAGTCAAAGAGAGTGAAACTGTAGCCTCGGGCATGCTACCAGATATGAGAAATGGGCTTCCAATGTTTATTAACAAATTTTTGTGATTTTTTTGTTGTTATTGTTATATTGTTGGTATTTCTTATTGTTTTGACTTGGTATAAACACCTATTAAAAATGTTGAATATTGCTGAAAGGTTGATAACATCTGCTTAAATATCTGCCTCTCATTGGTAACTCGGCAAGGGTTTGTTAAAAATAAATAAATAGCCCTTTTGTCGTCCCACTCCTGGGCACGGGCCACCCCTCAACACGAGGGGATTCAGGCTGTAATACACCACGTTGGGCCAGTGAGGGTGTGCGAATTTTACATGTTTTTCCAAAATTGGTTAGATCTAAGAAATGCAGGTTTCCTCACGACGTTTTCCTTTACCGTACGCAAGTGATAATCATATAGAAATTACGATTCGCACATAGATTTCGAGAAACCCTGAGGTGCGAGTCGGGGTTTGAACCCAGGCCCTGTTGGTTCAAGGGTTTTTGATTAAATATTTAATATTGAGTTTAGCTTTAGTACAGAGGGGTTGATTTTCTGATTTCACGTAACTTATTTCCCTTTAGACTGTCAGCAATAGCCCGCACCGTGGTCCGCAAGACGGGAATATTTCTCAGTTCTCGGGTGTACGGCGAGGCGAGCGGGCTCGAGGGCCACCAGCAGGGGCGCCTGCAGACGGGGCTGGTGCGGGTCAACTGCGTCGACTGCCTCGACAGGACCAATACGGCGCAGTTTGCCATTGGAAAGTGTGTTCTAGCACATCAAGTGAGTTTTCTTTTTCCCTCGTTCACACTGACGCTATACTTCGATCGGCCGGTTGGTGTGATACCACCCTAAGTGGGCGATATTTATGTGTGGTGGTAATTATTAGTAAGCCCTGGCCCTGGCCCAGAGCCTCTTTAGTCTGATATAATTTCGCCACGTAAAAAATCCCCTGGATGTTATTTATATCTGTTATCACTTTTAACAAATTATATTTAAAAATATAAAAACGGAATACAATCGCTACTTATGACGACTCCTTCATGCTTATGACACAAAATTTGTTAAGAAAAAAAGTCGGGAATCAGTTCTGACAACTACAATCAAACAGTGACATCTATTGCAACTAATCCAAACAAATCAATAACAGATGATGATTAAAGCTCGACAGATGGCGTTACGTGCCGCTAAAGTATAATATTGTCCACTAAGCACACCGCCTGTCTGTTTGTCATGAATGTTTGTTTTCGTTTCAGCTTTATTCATTAGGATTGATTGGAGAGCCGAATATTGAATTCGACTCGGATTGTGCGCGACTTCTTGAGGGATTGTATGAGGACCATGGGGACACACTGGCTCTGCAGTATGGAGGCTCCCAGCTCGTGCATAGGTAGGTAACCCTCAAAATGTGCACAAAACATTCTTAGAATTCTCTCCGGACATGTTGCCGATTTGATCCATAAATGTCCCTGAAAAATACAGTTACTATTTACTGTATTTTTGTTTTATAAAAATAACTAGCCGTGTGCCCGATGCAACAACTTTAATATATACATAATCTCTTTATATTAAAACCCCGATTCATTTGCGAAATTTCTATCGATTAAGTTCATTCACAACACTAAGGCCAGTATTAATAAATCTATCTCAAATCTGAGAGCGATCTTCGGTACGCCTATGACATGACATTTTGTATTAAGATGACGGTAGGATTACATTTCCAAGATCGCTCTCAGACTTGAGATTGATTTATGAATTAATACGGATTTATTAATAAAATCCTGGTTTATGTTTTATGGCCACGAGTATTGGTAAAAATATAATTAAGTTTTTTTTTTTACAGAATAAAAACCTACCGTAAAACGGCGCCATGGTCGTCTCACGGTAACGATATAATGCAAACACTGAGCCGATACTACTCGAACACGTTCTCGGACGCCGAGAAACAGAACACAATGAACCTGTTCCTGGGGCTGTTCGTGCCGGACCCGTCCAGACCGCCGCTCTGGGAGTACCAGAGCGATTACTACTTGCACCGTCCTGAAGCGGTGGTTTATATACCTAGTAATAAGTATGTGATTTCTTATTTCTTTAATATTGCGCACCTCTATTTTCTTGTGTTTGGCGATAGCGATTCTTGTTGATGATATCGTGGATATCCAGTCGGAATGGGTAACCAAAGTATACGTAACAATTTGACCTCTTTCTTGCTTTATTGGCCGACTAAAGCATAGGACTGTTATAAGCTAGAATACAAAAACACAACTGACGGAAGCGAGTCCCTTGCCGCAATTTCTTTTATCCAATCATCCTCGAGAAAGAATCCTATCACTGACATTCTTATTTATGTAATCATTAGTGTGAGCCAGACAGATCATGCTTAACACGCTCACTTTCTTAAACTCGCATCTCAAAAGGGGAAATTTTGCAGAAACATAAAAAATCTCGCAGTATTTTTTTCATTTCGTATTTATTACCTATCAATCCTTGAACCAACTAATCAAAATTCACCGTCTATCCCGATACCGCGCCCACTTTGACGATTCTCATACAGTAGTGGACGTTAGTGTCTTCGCTTATTCGTCTATGGTGAATACTAAGAGTGTTACCGTAGGGTACCACACCTATCGATCGATCGTCAATCGATGTTAATAATATGAGATTAGTCAACATTGATCGTCAGTTTCCACATAGAGCAACGTTGGATCGACGGTTGATCAATCAAATTCAAATATTTTTATTTCAAATAGGCCAGATTAACTGGCACCTTTTATAAAGTCAAGAGCTAGGTGCATGTTCCAAAAAAAATATCCTATGGAGAAGAACATGCAAGAAAGTCCATGGATACACCTTTTCTTTTCTCTTTTTTAAATTCATTTTAAATCATCCATCGACAGTCGATTGATTGGCGTGGTAACGCCTTTAGTGTCGGAATGATAATATAATTTGGCCTTTTTGAGGTCCCACTCTTGGCACGGGCCTCCCCTCACTACGAGGGGGATTCAGGCCACAATCCACCAAGCTGGCCCGGTGCGGGTTGACGGATTTCCAATGTTTTCCTTCACCGTAACCAAGTGATAATCCTACTAATATTATAAATGCGAAAGTTTGTGAGTGTGGATGTATGTATGTATGTATGTATGTATGTATGTATGTATGTATGTATGTATGTTTGTTACTCCTTCACGCAAAAACTACTGAACGGATTTGGATGAAATTTGGAACACAGATAGATTATAACCGGGATTAACATATAGGGTACTTTTTAACCCAATAATCCAATACTACGCGGATGAAGTCGCGGGGCACAGCTAGTCATATTATAATTATAATTCGCACATAGATTTTGAAAAACACAGGTGCTAGCCGGGGTTTGAACCCAGGACTTGGTGCCCGCAAGACGCGTACTTAATAACTGCTTGGCTATAACTGCTGCAGAATGAGAGTTTTCAATTATTTTACAGGTCTTTAACAAAATGGTGGGACGACGACGTTCTGCGTCACCTGCCCCTGCCCTGCAACGAGATGAAGAAGCTGTGCTGCGAGATCATCGGCATGCAGGGCGACGGCACCAGCACCGTCGAGATGGTCGACCCTTACCACGACTACAACAGGCCGTTTGAGTACACCGTGCTGTCGGAGTGCTTCGAATTTAAGGTATTACTCCTTCACTGTCATTAACACCGTACAGTTTTTAACCGACTTCCAAAAAGGAAGAGGTTCTATGTTCGTCCGATTTTTAAGACCAGTGTTTTTTTTAAACTTTAAAGTTGGCAAAGATATACTAGGTGAAACAAAAAGGGTATACTATTTTTTTTGCAACTTAACTTTGTAAATCTCAAACTATCGGCCTTGTGGGACAGTTGAAGTACTAAAGGTTTTGTAGACTTGTGAAATCGGTCAACAGCTGTATTCCTATAACACCTTTTGTTTTTCAAGTTCCCTCCAAAGCTGATGGTTAAAGAATTACAAAGTTAAATTTTGAAAAAAAAGGTATACCCATTATGTTTCACCTTGTAGACGTTTAAAGTTTCCAAGTCCGTTTTCTATATATGATTTAAAATACCCTTGCAGTAATGGCAATGACCGATTAATTTCTCAACTAAAGAGTCTATAGAGAGATACATACCTATACGACCTGTACATTTAATTATTTTGTGTAGTTATAGTGTAGTTGTCTTTGTTAAGTCAGCAGCGTTGTAAATAAGTACGCTCTGGGAATCCTATATCTCTGGTTATTCGCAGATGTGCCACACTCTGCGCGACTTGGCGCCAACATTCTCAGAGAGTTTCAGTCCGTTTGTCGTTCGCGGTCGCACCATGGGACAAACTAAAGGACCGACGTCCAAGAACCCAGTTATAAGTGGCCGGTCCAGCACCACTTCTAACAACTCTAGCGAGTAAGTTAAAGCTTGTACACACTCCGTGAATCACGCTACCCATTTCGGATAGTAGTATGGGCATATTCGTCAAAATATTAAAAGGCAAGTCTACAGGTTCCTTAAAGGCATTGCGTCTGCTCTCCATAAGCTGTGATGTTCTGGGCGACGTTTACACTTACCATCAGATGGACCGCCAGACAGTGTGCCTAGCTAGGCAATAAAAAAAGATGAATAGTTCTTAATTAACAAATGACGTCTAATTATCACGGTTAAATTCAGTTCTTGCGGGCACTAGGTCCAGAAAAAACCCAGAGGTGCGATCCGGGATTTGAACCCATTCATACCCCGCCTTGCACTTCAGAGATTTGTAGAAATTGATGAGTACGAACACACACTTAAAATATGATCATTAATTGCTTACGGTGAAGGAATATATCGTGAGGAAACCTGTATGTGTAAGAAAATTTTATAAATTTTCGAATGACCTGTAAAATCTGCCAACCCATAATGGACTAGCGCAGTGGATTGTGGCCTCAATCCCCCTCGCATTAAGGTTATATTTGTGCCAAGGATTGGGATCAAGGAAATTAAAAGAGCTATATTTTGCTAAACAGTTCAAATGGTGATACTTCTTCGGATGACGACTTGACAAGCTCCACTCCGAGTTCGCGCCTGGTCGTACCCTGTCCCCTCACGGTTGTCGCAAAAGCTTTAGAAGCCCAACCGTCTGATCACACACCTATGTTCCCAGCTATTAAACGAATGAATAGAGTGTTATTGAAAGAGCCCAGTAAACGGGATATGATCACGTGAGTATTTACATTCTACCATATCTATTTGAGCCAACATTTTTTATCATTTTTGCATGGATAACATTTTAATGAAACATAGATTTGCATTTAGCCTATCATGGATTTGCGATCTGGTTACAGATAAGCGAATTTATTATTTATCTACATTTACTATATAAAGTTATTATCGCAGTTTTGCATAAAATATTCGGAGAGCCCGACCAAATGCGCTAGACTTTATTGTCGTTTAGAATTCAGTATATCCACACAGTTAAGGTCCAATATGAAATATTGTATCGATAATGTTTGGGGAGGAATCGCTTTGTCTATATTGTGCATTTTTGTTTTAGGTATAAACGTTATGTTAATTTCGAGCGTCGATCCAATCCTCGCTACAATTCCAACACCCACGTCGTGATGACGGTGAATAGTGCGTTCACGATCGACAGCTCCGTAGACGTCATCCCGCCGACCGTTTCCAAAGCATCCAGGGAAATATACCACAACTACGTCCAACGTAGCAGTGGAAGAGTCGCTCTCAACCCGGCATCTATTGCTGCATACAAAAAATATGTTAATTTCAGCTTGTAAAGCTGTACTGTACCTATACGATGTATGTTTATTTATTTAGTTGTATTTACCAACTCTACCAACTCCTTATAAGATCAGCTATATCCTAGTAAAAGTCCTGTAAAAATAGGCCCAGCTGTTTCGGAGATTAGCCGGAACAAACAGATAGGCCTTTTTTACCAGTTTATCCACAAGTTCACGTTGGTCATTGTTTGGCCAGGCTGAGCCAGCATGTGCATGACCTATGAGAATGAATATTATACTGTATCTACTATATAACTGGTGTTTTATTTTATTATTGGTAGTAAGTACTAATGCGTGGTTGAGCGCAAGCATAGGTATGTTAATAATATTTTATTAATGCCAAATCACAGAACCTCAAACGAATGAATCGACGAATCGTCAGATCAAGAATAAAAATAGATTCAGTTCACAGAGTATTACCTAATTATTTTTTGCTGATCCTGAGCATTCTTCTGAGTGCTAAGTGGTGCCTCCTTCCTCCTAATATATCTGTGCCCCACAAAGGCCTCATCTGTTACATTCATAGTCAACAAACTTGGCGGCTCCAAAGGGCTTGTACCCAGGGCCCTAACACCATCTATAAAACAAAAACAATCTGACTTTGACATTTCCGAGTTTGACTTTTTAATTTCAGATTTCCTTAGTTGACGGACGATTCGATTGTTGTAGGAAATTGGAAATTGCTAAGAACAGGGGGTGGATGGCTCTCGGCTTCATGTAAGTTGACTGACGGTCTCCTGTAATCATGGCTATGTCAAAAGGGTTCAAAGTTCTGGAGAAATCTTCACCGCCGAATCCTTACAGTGTTATATTGCAGCATAGAAATAAAGACTCGGCACTTCTCTTCGAATCCCAAGCGGTAGTTGCGCTGTCCTCCCAAGAAACAGAGACTTTGCGGAAGCAATACCATAAGATAGCAGACGCGTACGGATGCCTTGGAGTGCTACAACTGAACTCTGGTGAAAGCTGTTTGCTGTATCTGGTCCTCGTCACGGGCTGCTGCTCTATCGGTAAGATCGGTGATGTCGAAGTCTTTAAGATTACTCAAACGCAGTTCCTGCCTCTGTTCTACCAGTCACAAGGCGAAGATAAAGTTTCCGAAGTGAGAAAATTGATAAACTCGGGAACCTTTTACTTTTCATGGAATTCTGGGAAATCAAATGATATCCTCTTTGATCTCACTCTATGTGCGCAAAGGAAAAGCAAGGCGGCCAGCTCTGATAATAGATTTTTCTGGAACAGAACATTGTTTATACATTTGATTAGATTTGGAATTGATTGTGACGAGTGGCTCACCAGAGCTATGTGTGGGTCAGTTGAGATTCGCACCATTTATGTTGGCCATCGCCAAGCAAGAGCTGTGTTAGTTTCCAGATTGAGCTGTGAGCGTGCTGGAACTAGGTTCAATGTGAGAGGCTGCAATGATGATGGGAATGTTGCTAATTTTGTTGAGACAGAGCAGGCTATCTTTATTGATGACTCAGTTGCATCTTATATACAAACTAGAGGGTCAGTCCCCTTGTTTTGGGAGCAGCCTGGTATCCAAGTAGGTTCACACAAAGTGAAGATGTCCAGAGGACATGATGCTTCTTCTAGTGCATGTGACAAACATTTCTCACAGTTGAAGCGCAACTATGGGTCTGTAGTTGTTGTCAATCTTTTGGGATCCAGCTTAATTGGAGGAAGTGAGGGTGAAGCTACTTTGAGTAATGCTTTTCAAAAACACTTGAATGAATCTGCTCATTCTGATGTGATCCAAATAATTTTTGATTATCATCAAGAAGTCAGGTCATCTTCCATTGAGACCGCATTGTCCAAATTCAAAAAGATTATTGAACAATATTATGATGACATCGGTATATTCAGCGCTAAAAGCTCAGATATTTATAATATTCAAAAAGGTGTTATTCGCACCAATTGCTTAGATTGCTTAGACAGGACAAATTCTATACAGACATTTATTGGATTGGAAATGCTGGCTATTCAATTGATGTTATTACAATGCATTGACAAGAAGCAGAATGTCAATAGATTTGAGGAAGTTTTTAAACAGATGTGGATTAATAATGGAAATGAAGTATCTAAAATCTATGCTGGCACTGGTGCTATACAAGGAGGTTCTAAGCTCATAGATGGTGCTCGATCAGCAGCTCGCACAATCCAAAATAACTTACTAGATAACTCTAAACAGGAAGCGATTGATATATTGCTATTAGGCTCCACTTTAAATTCGGAACTCGCTGATCGCTCTAGAATTCTATTGCCATCCAACTTATTGCACACATCTACACCAGTGTTAAGGGAAATGTGCCGTAGGTCCAATGAGTTCACTCAGCCTGCTACTATAAGAGTCACCATAGGTACATATAATGTGAATGGAGGCAAACATTTCAGAAGCCTAGCATATAAAGATGTCTCATTGGCTGATTGGTTACTGGATTGTCCAAATTCTGCATTGGTAAATACTGTTAACTTAAAAGAGCACCCATCTGATATTTTTGCTATTGGATTCGAGGAAATTGTAGATTTAAATGCCAGTAACATTATGGCTGCGAGTACTGACAATGCCAAAGCTTGGAGTGAAGAATTAGAAAAGGTCCTATGCAGAGATGCACCATATACACTGCTATCGAGCCATCAGTTGGTTGGTGTTTGCCTCTTTCTTTTTGCTAGAAAAGATTTAATTCCCCACATTAGAGATGTGGCTCTGGATTCTGTTAAAACTGGGCTCGGAGGTGCTACGGGAAACAAAGGTGCAGTCGGCATTCGGATGGTGATTTATGGGACTTCTCTTTGTTTTGTGTGCGCGCATTTCGCCGCCGGCCAGTCTCAGGTCACAGAACGCAATGCGGATTATACTGAGATAACAAGGAAAATTGCATTTCCGATGGGAAGATCTCTTTACTCTCATGACTACGTATTCTGGTGTGGCGATTTCAATTACCGTGTCGATTTAGATAAGGATGAAATACGTTCCTTGGTGATGCAGAATAAATTACAACGAATTATGGAACATGATCAGCTGATACAGCAAAAAGAGCAAGGTTTAGTTTTCAAGAATTGCTTCGAAGGGGATGTTACATTTCCGCCCACATACAAATATGATTTATTTAGTGACGACTATGACACCAGTGAAAAATGTAGGGCTCCAGCGTGGACTGATCGGGTTTTGTGGAGAAGCAGGAAATATACCATTGATCCCGAGGCGACGTCGCAGTTAGCGGCGGGCAAGTTGTTGCATTATGGCCGCGCGGAGTTGAAGCAGAGCGACCATAGGCCTGTAATAGCGATATTAGAAATTGAAGCACTGCAAGTAAGTTATACAAAGTGCATGGAGGTGTTTTACGATGTAGTAAAAGATCTCGGACCGCCTGATGCTAGTATAATCGTGCAACCATTCCATGAAATCTCCAGTGAAGATTCTGTCTTCGATGATAACGTGATGGCAGCCGTATTACAGGAGCTGTCGACGATTGGCGAAGTGACGTTGGTTCGTTTCATCGATGATTACACTCTCAGTATCACTTTTAGAGAAGGACAAAATGCGCTGGCCGCGGCGCAAAAAGGCGAAATATCAGCTTGTTCGATTCCATTACGAATCATGCTCAAAACACCCAACTGGATCGATATAGTGCGATCTGAAATTAATTTGTGCTCAAACAATACTGTTCCGCTATTCGGGGATGCCCAGCCGGAACGGCCATTGCGGTCCGCTCCGCCTACACCGCGCAGACAACAGCCCAGTAGACCGCCGGCTCCGTCGCCGACTCCATTGGTGCCGTCTAGAGCGCCCGCAGCGACCCCGGCGCGTCCTCCACCCCCGCGGCCCGCGCCGCTGCCGCCCGACGCAGGCAAGACGGCAGCACAGCCGCCGATCGCATCTCCTCCGCTGGACGGTGCGCCGCCGCCAACGTGCGCGCCGCCGCCGCCGCCGCCAGAGGGCGGCTCGCCCCCGCCCGCGGGCCCGCCGCCGCCCGTGCCTGCCAGGCAGGGCGCACCGCCACCGTTGCCCGCACGCCCTCGACCAGTAATGTAAATGCAGCGTTATATTTTTGTTACATTCATATTAATTCTTGATCAAATCGTATACGTTAGACAATTCGTTAAATCATACTTTATTTTTTGTATCGCGATGTCAACTGTAAGCAATTCTAGTTTATAACTTTTATACCTGCTTATTATATTTTATGCGATAGAATCGCACTTTACACGAAGTTATAATTAATACCCATTACTTACTTACCTATTACCTAGTATTTATTTTTTGTTATTAAGTTAAGGACCTACATAGGTAAACATCACATTATGAAATTTCATACTAAGTACGTAAATGTAACTTACGTTAATTATTTCTATGTGTCTGGTTTTCTATGACAGTCCTAAGAAAAAAAAAACCTATTGCTAAGCAGATTATGTTCCTGCATAAGTCTGGGCGCCCACTACTTATACATTGAAGTACTTGTATATTGATTGCTATCTATACATACATATAAGGCGCTGCAAAGACATTCGATGTAATTCGGTGAAAACCATAATACCTATTTGGTGAAAATGTATCCTCAGTCCCGCGATCTTCGATCTTTATATCACAAAGAGGTTGGACTCTAATATACCTTAATCCATTTACAAGTTAAAATATATTATCAAGTAGTACAGGCTTTGGACCAGCGTAAGTATAACATAACTAATGTAGTAAGTACCTAATCGTCGTATTTGCTTTACGCTTCGAGAAACGTTGAACAGCATTCTATCGAAAAAAGTAGCTTTATTACTTAGGTACCTACATTAGTAATTGCTAGCTATTAATAATATCAACTATGATAAGAGGCGTACAAGCGTTATCAAAAGATAGACGTTCATCGAATTTTAATAATCGTGTAAGTAGGTATTTATTTAAAAATATACCTTTATGATATCATTAAAAAGCCTAGTAGAGATGTTGTTCACTGCGTTTCGTTTGAGCTATGTTGTTTGCGTTCATGTAGGCATATTTTTTTAAAGCTCTGACAATTTATAATAATCAAGGTAATTGTAAAAATCACTCAAAACTAAAAAGTGTTTAGATGTAAGTTTTATTTAATATTTATTTTATTCACACTATGGTGTTCACACTACCTAGAGACTCAGTATTCCAACTTTGGGTTTTCAATACATATAAAACTTTATATTACCCTATATACCTAAAGGTACCTATAATCATAATTTGGTAAGTTACAAAATCTCATTTAATTTGAGTTTATTTATTACAAGAAAAAAAAATCCTTATTATGTGGCTGTGTTATGCATTTGTTTAGTAGGTAAATTAAATCAGAATCTGATATGAAAAATGATTTAAATAAGTAGATTATTTTTTGTCTCAAGATCTTCCGATTTAAATGGTATCTAATGTCCTAAAAAATATTTTGTATTATTTTACTGAGACTTCCTACAATTAGTACCTACTTATGTAAGTAATTATTATTCCTATTTATTTCCAGTGATTAGTTTCCTTTGGCTTTTCACGAAGTACCTGAATGTTTCCCATTTCTAACTTAGAATGAAGATAGTTATGTAGATACCTACCTACATATTATTATGTAAATTAATGGATCAAATTAATTATGCTAAATGTTGAGTGTCAATAGTATTTTTCTCAAAAATTGTAACTAGTTTGATGTTGCAAGGTAGTGCTTTATGATTGTTAAGCCAAATTAATACAAAATATAGTTCGCAATACATATGTATGGTGTTGTTAGATAAAAATAAGGCCAGTGTTGGTATGCACGTTATATAGTTATGATGAAATATAGAAGTGTTAAAATAGTATTATAATTTTATTTATATGTATAAGCACCTCTAATCCCAGTGGGGCTTTTGGTTATTTTCAATGTGCTGATTGTGTAAATCACCAGTAGCCATGTTAAGCTGGAAATCGCGTGAATGGTGACGTTTCATGATGCGAGTTTTCGCAAGTAAACGTAACATAAAAGTAACATGCTGAGCCATTACCTTTCGGCACAGTTCGCGCTGAAGGTGTGTCAAATAAATGTTTATTTCTTTCTTTCAAGATCGGCTTGCAGAATACTCATTACACATAGTAGAGGCGTACCTTTAGATAGACCTACCTAAGTAGTATAATTGTTTTTGGGACTAGACCACACACACCCACCACTGTTACTCCAGTAAGCCAGGATCAACAATTGTGACGATAGGGTCACCATGTTGTAGTATAATTGAGAATAAATATACCAATTGCCTTGTTAGCGTAATGTCATGGGTTGAAATGAAAGTAACCACTACACAGTCTGCATCAACTCTTAGGTATTTTAAAACAAATACAAAATCGATTTGATTTCAGTTTATTTCTAATCACAGTGCTGAGACACTTATAACACAGGCAACTAATACATAATTGTATGTCGTTAATTTACTTATTCATTTATTGCTTCTTGGGAAAAGCGTTGATGTAGATGGTGTGTCCAATGCCAACCAGACCAGCGATGCAGAGAGCCATTGTGAAGCGGTACAGAATCGTGTCAAAGGGACCACCCTTCAGGAACACTGGGATATCATTCTCCCTCTGTAAAACAAAAAGTGATTCCAATGAATTGTGGTTTGGGCAAAACTATAATATGTATGTATACCTTCATAATGAGGATAATTTATATAGATATTGCATATTGTCCTTACATTAGTGACAGATAGACAGTATGCCCAACTTTATAATACATATTAAACTAAGTACTAAGTAGTTACTAGTACTAAGTACATATAAGTTGATGTTTAGTAATCAAATACAGTGTGAAAGTACTTCAAATAAAATCTAAACTTGTATGGCTTTAGTTGCATTGATTTGTCTATAATTCTACAATGACCACAGCATAATCGCCAGTAATATACAAGTATAATCTAGTAATTAACTGGTACTATCCTTCTCTCATATGAACTAGCTTAACTCTCATGTCGAAGTTTTCAGTCTGCCAAAAGTGGAATATTTTAGGGAGACTTGGTCACTTTAATGAAATTTATTTTTTTGTATTTGCATAAGATTTAATACAAAAAAATTAAATAATATTCTCAATTACTCTCATTTGAGACTGATGACACTGGATGTTGTAATCTTAAGTAGGTCAAATGTTGAGTTTCTACACATTTATTTATATCTTGTAAATGTTGCTTATGCTTCAACGGTTAGTCAGTTGCCGTAAACAAATGACAAATAAACAGATATTCTAAATCAATTAAGATATTATTCATTTGAGTTGTATATTTTTTACATAAGTGGGAATTTATTATTAAAAGTTAATAACTGTATTTAATTAAATTAAAACAAAAGAAGGCATAAAGAATATTTCAAGCTCTATGTTGAGAAGTATGTGAACTTACATACCCATTTCTTTCTAATCCTGAATATAATTTACATATTGGAAGTAGGATTTTTTTTTAATGAGCAAATTACCTGGAACAGCTCCTGTTGTTGACGGATCTTCTCAGGCACGGGAGGGTATGGGATGTTGGTGCCAGGCATGAGCCTCCTCTTGCCGGGAGCAGGGCATGCTTCAGCTACCGTGGAAAGGTGCGCGGTGTTGTACTGGATCGCTGGAGGCTCCACTCGTTGCAAAGCAATTGGCGCCTGAACGGGAAGTCAGGTGATAAGTCCTCGAAAAATATTAATAACCCATACTTATAAACAAACTACTTACTATAGGGAATAGTGGAGATTGAAGGTTTGTGGCAGCAACCAGCCTACCGGTAACTTTGCTCAGTTGGTGATACATTTTGATCTGGTAATATCTGAAAAAAGATGTGCAAAGTGCCTGAAAATCGAGCGATTACGAAACAAGTACTTATCAGTTACGTTTAGAAACCACTGTTCTTCGACTGTTCAGGTTCAACCACAATGTAATGTGAAATTTGTTTAGAATACTTTATGTTAAATGATTTTAAAAAATATTACATTATAATCACAATAATATATTTACTTTATAATAATAAAATTGTTTTGCTATGATAAATAAAGTATTTTTCGTTATCGGTTTCGAAACGTACTCCTGTCGTTCAAAAACCATAGAGCAATTTAAAATTCGGCGTTTTATTTTTACATGATTTGTTAGATATCGCGTATACCTGAGTTCCTTTAATATTATGTCGGTTATGTACAAAAATAACCTTAGTTGTGTTTTACAACTGTGTTTTTTCCATATTTTATCACATCTAAAAACCTATCGTATCTGTAAAATCCATAACATCGTATCTATATCGATTTAGAACGAAAGAAAAGTGCGGGCGGCGGCCATTTTAGTTTTTGACTTTGACGTTTCTTTTACTCTGAGCACGTTTTTGAGAAGAGGTAATTTTGCTAAAAACTATAAAATAATATAAAATCTAGTTACACATTGTACTGAATTAAAAGTTCTTAATGTAATTTGATGATGAGTTTGTTTCCCGCGTTTATCACATGCGTGTGTCAATTGATGATATTCCAAATTTGAAATAATATCCGCGTGGCGTATTATGTCAAACCGACTTCATTTGTTTTTACAATAAATTTGATTTGGCCCGGCTTCCACGGAAAAATTCATAAATGTTTGTTTAAATCAAGTAACAATTTTTCAGCGCTACGATGCAGATCTTCGTAAAAACCTTGACGGGTAAAACCATCACCCTTGAGGTGGAGGCTTCAGACACAATTGAAAATGTAAAAGCAAAAATCCAAGACAAGGAGGGCATCCCCCCAGACCAGCAGCGTCTTATCTTCGCTGGTAAACAGTTGGAAGACGGCCGCACTCTTTCTGACTACAACATCCAGAAAGAGTCAACACTTCACTTGGTCCTTAGGCTTAGAGGAGGTAAGGTTAATTTTTCATTTGATACTACTTATTTAACTTTGGATTGAGATTATTCATTTAATAGGTTAATGGGAATTAACGTTGCATCATTTTACTGACTGAAATCATTGTTTTTGTTTGTACAAAATACGATATTTGTTCCAGGTACCATTGAACCTTCTCTGCGTATCTTGGCAATGAAGTACAACTGTGATAAGATGATTTGCCGCAAGTGCTACGCCCGTCTCCACCCTCGTGCGACCAACTGCCGCAAGACCAAGTGTGGTCACACCAACAACCTCCGCCCCAAGAAGAAGCTGAAGGATTAAATTATCTTCTCATTGCATTACTTTCCCCATTATAACATTTTGCAATTAATATAAGCCAAAATAAAAAAATTGTAACATCTATTTGTGTCGTTTTTATTTTACTGAGTGGGAGTTCCTAATATGTAAAGTGCCTTTACACAATTACACCACTAGTGCTTGCGGTTAAATGCTTGTAACATAAATTGAAGATTGAATTTGAGTTTTTTGTGTTTTCAAATTAGATTATATTAACACCAAGTTAACAAACTCAACTTTAATCTCTTCAGTAGATACCTACCATCAGCCCAGTGTAAAACTACTGCTTTTGGTTGGTTAGGTATGTATAACTCATACCCACTAAAAATATACCATAGCTCCACTAGTTAGTTAGTAGACCCTGGAAAGTGAGAATGCTGCAGGAGCATACACTCACAACTGCCATTGCTTGGAACTTATATCCTATTAATAACAGGAAGGGTAAATAATAAAATATGGTATAATATTCAGTTTGTTTTAATAAATGCATTAAAATATTATAATTTCATTAAGCCCTTACACCTCATGTGATTTCCAAAAGTCAGGGACAGAAAGAAATAAAACAATCGGTTACCCGACTCCTTTCTGTAATTCTGTTTGTTCCTTTTGAAAATTGGAAGTCTGATGTGTGTGATCAAGATTTTCTTGGGTGTGAAAGGTGTTCTATTTTTTTAATAACAGTTATCTCACTCACATTCTTTTACTACTCAAAGATAACAAGACCATTATTTTGTTGAAGGTATTTCAAAATAATCCCAAAAATAAATAATAAAATGTCTTAGTTCAGTACCTCAATAGGTGGTAGGTATCTTTTGTTTTAATTATACATAAAATAATCTTATCATTGATTCTTATTTTAGCTACAAAATTATAAGTCATTTAATATAAAATTATAAAACATGTGTTCATTGTTTTATTTCCTAAGAATTAAATACTGGACGGATCACTAAATTGCACTTTTTTTATGGAGAGAGCGGAATGTATCTGCACCAATCTGCTCTGTTATTACACCATACCGAAATGGACAACTTTAATTTTAGGCGGCTTTTGCGTTCCATTCTCTGTAATTAAAAAAAAGTTGTTGTAGAAAAGTTGAATGAATCCAGCAGAATAATATCATGCGTCAGTGACAAGGTGATAAACTATAACTAAAGACGTTGTCCTAATAGAACGCGATTGCGCAAAGTACTAATCTTACTATATTATGCTCGATAATTAAACATGAATTGACAACATCTCATCACTTATTCGCGTGTTATTATAGACAACGCATTATTGACATAACACATGCAATAACATTAGGTACTCACAAGGAATAAAAATATACGAGCAATAACATGGAGTGGAAATAATGGCCATATTAATCACGTTAAGGCAACATCGGCTCTGTGTAAAGGTGCAAAGGGTATAAATTAATTAAAAAGCATGGTACGTGCGGATAGCGTGCTAGATGCAAATGTTGTGCAAAGGAACAAACATGTGAGTGCTGGCATGCGTGCGTGCTTCACACTTCGACGTAGTCGAGCTCAGTACCGGCGGCGGGGGGCGCAGGGGTCGCGGGCGGTGCGGGGGGCGCGGGCGCGTGCGGCGCGAACGCCGACAGGTACTTGTGCGGCGGACACAGCGGCAGGCTGTCGGCCAGCTCGCGGGCTGGCTCCGGGCACAGCATCGGATCCTGACGATATTTAAATTGTATCATGTTATTACGTTATTTTTGGTTCACAATATTGTCACTTAAATCCAATAAAATCGATTTATTTTGCGCAAAACTAACATCTGAGTCAACATTGATATCGGCGACATGCAATATTATAACTTGATACTATGACGAGTGAGCGCGTTTGTTTACGGTTCGTAATAGGTACAATAATCTACATTTTTTTGTGTAGAAACAGCAATTATGGGTTCCGTACCTCAAAAGAAAAAAAACCGAACCCTTATAAGATCACCTTGTTGTCCTATAAGATCACCTTGTTGTCGTTCTGTCTGTCTGTTAGGACCCTTTTTGGATATAATATTTATGGGAGAGGTAACTTACCGAAACAACAGCAATGGTAACTGTATCCGAGAATTTAACTTTATTCTTCTCCCCGGTACGACTACCATGTTTCTCTGTGCCGTCCGTATCATATCTGTAATGCCTATCTTTCGTACTCGCACCGGGATGGTAGTTGTTATTCTGATAGCGGTACAGTGTATTGGGAGCTTCTTCTCTCAACTCCTTCTGGTATAAGTGTTTAAAGTGAGCGGAGGTTGCTCTGTCATCGGGCCGGGGGATTATATCCACCACCGAATGTGAAGGCTTGGTGGTTCCCTCATTTATTGTCACAAGACTATTCCTCTGCGGTTTATAGTTGGCCAGCACGTCCATACTGTGCCACCGTACATTTTGCATGTTCAGAATAGATTTCGGGTGTTCACGATCCGTTCTTATGTATGTATCGTCACGTAAATCTTTATTCCATATAGTATTATCTCTTTCTAAGTACTGATGCAAGTTCGGTCGAATGCTGTTGGTGGATGCTTGTTCGGTGTGCGTGACGGGCACCTGCATTAGCGTCGCGTGGTTCGGGAGGGCGACTCTGGGTAGCGGCGGGGGTTTCGGTTTAACGGCTTCAGCTACGCTTTCGTCTTCCGATCCCGTATACGAGTGGGAGCTGCAGTCCGAACAAGATTCGGAACATTCGGACCCTAAAAAAGTTCATGCTTATACAAAATGTAATATTTGGTACTCTGACGAGTAGATGGAGTCACTACTTAGAAAAGAGGTGATATTTTTTATCGGCCCTCACGTGTTATAAAACTGTCGGGAATGGTTATTGACAATAATTTACGACTCTAAATTTCGTTTCGTTGCGTCGTCCGGTCTCGTGTCATTCCCGAACTAATCATCTCTTGGACTCCGTACTCTGGGATAAAGATATACGATCAACCAATCAAAATCGCATCGCCACGGAGTTATTTGGTGCTACCTAGTGCGGAGTCCAAGGGGTGGTCCATCCTTAGCCTTATGTGATATCAGACCACTGCAAGTAGGTAAAGGAATCCTTACTAATATTGTTGCGACCTAGAAACTATTTGGTCAAATACCTCGAAGGATCCTTATTTTATCAGCTTGATACAAAAACGCATTGTTATTCTAGATGAACCCCATCGAATAATTACGAAGGATCTCTAAAAGTTGAATGTTCGAGACTGTAGGTATGTAGGTATAAAGTGAACGCGTTATCGGCGCGGCGACGGCTGCGAATACCTACTCGCGAACGAATACAAAGGGAAGCCGACAATGGGTCTCGAGATCATTCGATTGGGATTATTATTACCTACATACCTACCGAGAATGTTCAGGAAAATACCAGCTCGCATTTTTATTCCGTATATAAGGTGTTGACGACGGACAGCGAGTTAGTTACTTCTTGGAAGCGACAGTGTACGGAACTCAAGTAAGCGAACGAAGAGTGATATATCAGTGACCTAGGCGATTATATTGGAATACTGTGTGACTGCTAAGTGATTCGGAACAGTGTTTGTTGTATGTAACTAGTGATAGTGAACTAGTGTAGTACTGTGTATTTGTCAAGTTTGTGGAGAGCGGAAATAAACCCTTTATACACCGGAACGGCATTTAGTGTACCTACCCCTTAGTACGTAACAATTGGTGTCAGAAGTGGGATGCCGTTACTACCACGAGACGAAGAAGGGCGTACTCCACGAACCAGACGTCAAGTCGAGATGGATGCCGCACGTCAACGTAGCCGTGAAGAAGAAGAGCGTCAAGTTGATGCCGGTGTTTCGGCGGGAGCTGAGGCAGCATCAACAGGTAGTTCTTCGGAACTGAACTTGGCAGCGTTGATGGCCTCTATGCAGCAAATGCTCAAGGCCAATCAAGAGGCCAGCGAGCGAATGATCCAGGCCAATCAAGAGGCCAGCGAGCGAATGATCCAGGCCAACCAAGAGGCTACCCGGCAGGAGTTCAAGGAGATGATGCAGTCCAACCAGGAGGCTAGCCGGCAAGAGATTAGAGAACTATGGGAGGCCAATCAGGAGTTCAAGGGAATGATGCAAGCCAATCAGGAAGCGGTCTTGGGTAAAATCGACGCTGGAATCACTATTCTTGGTGAGAAAGTGAAGACATTAGAAGACCGCATGCAGGTGCTGAACGAGGAGGTTAATCAAAAGACTGGAACTCTGGAAGACCGCCTGCATGTGCTTAATAAGGAGGTAACCCATATGGTAACCCAGAATGAGACCGTCGAAAGCCGTTTGGAGGTAATAAATAAGGAAATGATAAGGCTGAAGACTCAAGGACCTATTTCAGTAGCTTCACCATCAGCCACAAAGCTCGATCTCCCGCGCTTTGATGGGACTTCTTCGTGGACAGCTTTCAAGTACCAGTTTGAAATACTTGCAGTAGGAAATTCCTGGAGCAGCGAGCAGTCCTTTGCGGCCCTGGCGCTGGCCTTACGGGGAGATGCTTTAATGGTGTTGGAAAATCTACCGCTTGAAGGAAGGACTCTGGAAACTCTCATGGACGTACTGGATACACGCTACGGTGAGAAACACCTGGAACATGTTTATCAAGCGCAACTCCACGAGAGAAAACAAAAGCCTGGTGAAAGTCTACAACAATGGGCATTGGAAGTGGAGAGGCTGGTGCGACGTGCATACTCATCCAAACCAGTGATGATTGAAGAGAACCTGCTGGAGTTATTTATAAATGGCATTCGAGAAACGGAAGTCAGGACCTTTGTACGGCTGGGACACCACCAAACCATGAAGAACGCACTGGCTCATGCTCTCGAGGTGGAAGCTGTTCGGCAGGACACGAAACTAAATAAGGTCAGGGAGGTTAAGGAGGTTGTTAAAGAAGAAAGGAAGCCTCGATTTGTCCCAACTTGCTATGGTTGTGGTGGTAGGGGACATATTCGCCTGGAATGTCCTTCGAAGAAGAGAAAGGTCACAGACGAGTCTGAAACCCAAGGTCAAGTTATGGCGCCAACCGTTACCATAACCCAAGTTTGCAATGGGAATAGTCTGATCGTCGAGGCCACCTTGAACGACCAACCTTGCGGCTTAACTGTGGATACAGGAGCATCGCGTACAATTGTGAAACCAGAGCTACTGAAACGCACTATAATGTGGGAAAAGCGATCGCCATCGTGTCATCTGCAGACAGCCACTGGTCAGCCAGTTTCCATCCTCGGTGAGACAGATGTCAAGATAAGAATTGGCAACCGGGTATACCGTCAGTCAGTTTTGATTGCAAGTATTACTAATGATTGCATTTTGGGACTGGATTTCTTGAAGAATCAACTGTGTGTTTTGGATGTAGCCAAAGAAGTGCTAAGGTTTCCTGATCAAGAAGTCTATTTACGAGGATCGCGCCCGTGTAATATTTATCGTCAGAGGAAGGAAGTCCGGGAAGAGGTTAAGCTCATAAGGACTCATGGAACTGACGACGAATGGACCGGAAGCAGTATGAAGAAAGCGCAGGAGGAGGATAATGACCTACAACCTATACTGCAATGGAAACAGAGCGGAAACAGACCCCAATGGAGCGATGTGTCTATCTACAGCTCAACTACGAAGAGTTATTGGGCTCAGTGGGACAGTTTGGCTCTGGTAGATGAAGTGCTGTATAGGAGATGGGAATCAAACGACGGTAAGGAAATCACCATGCAAGTGATAGTGCCGCGGAGTAAGGTGGCTTCTCTTCTACGGCACATTCATGATGGTGTTTCTGGTGGGCACCTAGGAGTCAAGAAAACCCTGGTTAAGGTGCGACAGCGGTTTTATTGGCTGCGCTGCCGAGAAGACGTCGAGGATTGGTGTCGCAGATGCACGGCGTGTGCGTCAGTGAAAGGCCCGCAGACAAGAAGCAGGGGAAAACTGAAGTTGTACAACGTTGGAGCCCCGTGGGAGCGCATCGCCATTGATGTTGCTGGACCGTTTCCGATGACTGAGGATGGGAATAAATACATCATAGTAGTGCAAGATTACTTCACTAAGTGGCCAGAAGTATTTGCAACACCCAACCAGGAAGCAGTCACCGTAGCGAAGAAATTGGTCCAGGAAGTAGTCTGTCGGTATGGCGTACCTATGGAGATCCATTCTGATCAAGGAAGGAATTTCGAGTCTGCGCTGTTTCAAGAGATGTGCAAGTTACTCGGAATGAATAAAACTCGTACGACTCCAGCGCATCCGCAGTCAGACGGAATGGTCGAGAGGTTTAACCAGACATTGGAAAACCACCTGGCCAAGGTCGTAGACGAACATCAGCGAGACTGGGACCAATACATTCCGCTGTTTCTGATGTCCTATCGGTCTGCAGTACATGACAGTACGGGACACACTCCAGCCAAAGTAAATTTTGGTCGAGAAATGAGGCTCCCAGTGGATGCGATAACGGGCACGCCACCCGACAGTCCTAAGGCCGTTACGGACTATGTGAGTGAACTTCAAAACCAACTGGACGAAGTGCATCGAATGGTACGGGAAAACAACTTGAAGTCAAGTACGAAGATGAAGACCCGGTACGACCGAAGTGCAAACACCAATGGTTTTGAAGAAGGAACACTGGTGTGGCTCCACAATCCTCTTCGCAGAAAAGGGAAGTCCCCGAAACTTCAGGCTCGCTGGGAAGGACCTTATACAGTTATTACGAGGATCAACGATGTGACCTATCGCATTAAGAAGGGACTTCGAGGAAAGCCCAAGGTAGTCCATGAGGACAGATTGGCTCGGTATCATGGAACAAATGATGCTCGGGACGAGCATGTCTAAGAGGGGGGTAATGTTGCGACCTAGAAACTATTTGGTCAAATACCTCGAAGGATCCTTATTTTATCAGCTTGATACAAAAACGCATTGTTATTCTAGATGAACCCCATCGAATAATTACGAAGGATCTCTAAAAGTTGAATGTTCGAGACTGTAGGTATGTAGGTATAAAGTGAACGCGTTATCGGCGCGGCGACGGCTGCGAATACCTACTCGCGAACGAATACAAAGGGAAGCCGACAATGGGTCTCGAGATCATTCGATTGGGATTATTATTACCTACATACCTACCGAGAATGTTCAGGAAAATACCAGCTCGCATTTTTATTCCGTATATAAGGTGTTGACGACGGGCAGCGAGTTAGTTACTTCTTGGAAGCGACAGTGTACGGAACTCAAGTAAGCGAACGAAGAGTGATATATCAGTGACCTAGGCGATTATATTGGAATACTGTGTGACTGCTAAGTGATTCGGAACAGTGTTTGTTGTATGTAACTAGTGATAGTGAACTAGTGTAGTACTGTGTATTTGTCAAGTTTGTGGAGAGCGGAAATAAACCCTTTATACACCGGAACGGCATTTAGTGTACCTACCCCTTAGTACGTAACAATATTATAAATGCGAAAGTAACTCTGTCTGTCGGTCTGTCGCGCGTTCACGCCAAAACTACTGAACTGATTTAAATGAAATTTGGTACACAGATAGTCTAGAGCCTGAGTAAGGACATAGGCTACTTTTTTTAATGCGAAAAAAGGGTTGGAAGGGGGTTGAAAGGGGGGATCAAAAGTTGTAAGGAGGTATCGAGCTAGAAGCTTGAAACTTATTTTTTTGTCTGTTGATTCGATATAAATTGTGTTTTATGTGTAAAATAATTAGCCTAAATAATTAAGTCGGTCGAAGACGCGGGCACAGCTAGTGTAATATTAAAAAGCAAGGTAGTGTTACCGCTGCGCGCGTGGTCCCTGGCGAGCGCGGCGGCCTCGGCGGCCAGGCGCGGCAGCGCGCGGCGCGCGGCGGCCCAGCGCGCGTCCGCGAACAGGTCCGCCGCGCGCAGGTCCACCGCCAGGCTCAGCGCCTTCTCCACCCGCCCGCGTCTGCGCGCCGACACAATATACCAACACACACGCGTCACATTATACCAACGACACCAGTGTCGCTTTGGCAAGGGTCAAGTCGACGGACGACCTGCACATCGCCTGCATAACGAGCCGCGCAGTCGGTTGACAGTTTCGTTGCAGTCACATCGACTGCTCCGAAACAATCGCAATTTTGCAGCTAGCTCGCCGCCTGAATGCGGCTCGTTTGAATAGTCATTCACACTAACCCTCACTAATGCCTCAAAGTTTCGCCTCCATTTTTGAGTCCTCAAAAATACCTGTTGTACGGTTGTAACTCTATTTAAAACGCTCAACGGAGACGGACAGGTTTAAAATAATGACAGACCCAGTAATTGCCTGACTTTTTTCTTATAATCCTCCATCCCTGGGTCGAAGGGACAGTGCGGAGAATACGGTACCTGAGCAGGTGGTGGAAGAACTTCCTGGCGAGGTCGTGCAGCGGCGGCGCGAAGCGACGTGCGGCGGCTCCCAGCGGCGCGCGCGGCGACAGGAAGGCTCCCAGCGCCGCCTGAGACATCTCCTCGCCCTCTGTCGGGGACCACTCGCATCCTGAGGATGAGAGGATATCCCACACAACCGAATACAAATATTGGCAGACTAGTAACAAAATTATGTGTCCGTTGATTATATTCTATAGGTGCAACTTGGAATTTTAAAAATAAGATTGGAATAATGGTCACTCACTACTCAAGAGGCAAAACAAGATAACAGATCTGGAGTGGCATGAGCTACACACCACACTCATCATCCCGAAATAAAAATAACTATTTAAAAAACAAATAGTGAACAGCAAACAATACTCACCGTCAAAAGAGATTCTTCCTTTCATTAAGTTAGACATGCTAAGATTATTACAATTTTAACTTCTTATAAATTAAAGTATTATAACATAAGTTTTATATGCTTAACTGAGAAAATATATTGAAAGTAACTTACCGGATCTGCCTCTTAAGGCAGTGCAGACGAGCTTATTCACAGCCCAGAGACACTCGGTGCCTTCTCGATCCCAGTCCATAGCCCGCAGCAGCGCGACGGCGTTGGACGTGCGTCGGACGCGGATCCATGCCTACAACAAAACAGACAAACCAATTATATAACTAAATTCAACGGCTTTAGGATGATTTTCGCTAAACCACACCGATTACAAGCTGTGGCTATGCAACTAAGAGCCCCGGGCAAAAATGTAATTGGGGCCCAATTTCAAATAAACTATAGGTGCAAAACTATTTCATTATCAGCTCCTTATCGCCCACTGCATGGCATAATAAAGCAAAGCTAGTTACTACTAGGTATTATGTGTAAAGCAGCAGATAAACTATATACATATAAATGAATCTCTCTTTCCTTGGTCATCGCATCACGCGTGAACGGATGGAACGATTTCGCTAATTTTTTTGTTGTTGTGTTTATTATTGTCAGGAGGAGGTTCTTATGAAAGAAAAACATCGAACAATTCGAATTTAACATTCAAAGTTAAGACAGGACAACGTCTGACTGGTCAACTAGTATAATATTGTTGCGACCTAGAAACCATTTGGTCAAATACCTCGAAGGATCCTTATTTTATCAGCTTGATACAAAAACGCATTGTTATTCTAGATGAACCCCATCGAATAATTACGAAGGATCTCTAAAAGTTGAATGTTCGAGACTGTAGGTATGTAGGTATAAAGTGAACGCGTGATCGGCGCGACGGCGGCGAGCAAATACCTACTCGCGAACGAATACAAAGGGAAGCCGACAATGGGTCTCGAGATCATTCGATTGGGATTATTATTACCTACATACCTACCGAGAATGTTCAGGAAAATACCAGCTCGCATTTTTATTCCGTATATAAGGTGTTGACGACGGGCAGCGAGTGAGTTACATCTTGGAAGCGACAGTGTACGGAACTTAAGTAAGCGAACGAAGAGTGATATACCAGTGACCTAGGCGATTATATTGGAATACTGTGTGACTGCTAAGTGATTCGGAACAGTGTTTGTTGTATGTAACTAGTGATAGTGAACTAGTGTAGTACTGTGTATTTGTCAAGTTTGTGGAGAGCGAATTAAACCTTTATACACGTAGTCGGCATTATTTGTACCTACCCCTAGTACGTAACAATTGGTGTCAGAAGTGGGATGCCGTTACTACCGCGAGACGAAGAAGGGCGTACTCCACGAACCAGACGTCAAGTCGAGATGGATGCCGCACGTCAACGTAGCCGTGAAGAAGAAGAGCGTCAAGTTGATGCCGGTGTTTCGGCGGGAGCTGAGGCAGCATCAACAAGTAGTTCTTCGGAACTGAACTTGGCAGCGTTGATGGCCTCTATGCAGCAAATGCTCAAGGCCAATCAAGAGGCCAGCGAGCGAATGATCCAGGCCAATCAAGAGGCCAGCGAGTGAATGATCCAGGCCAATCAAGAGGCCAGCGAGCGAATGATCCAGGCCAACCAAGAGGCTACCCGTCAGGAATTTAAGGAACTGATGCATGCAATGGAGGGCAATCAGGAGACGGTCCTTGGGAAAATCGACGCAGGCATCACGGTCCTGGGTGAAAAAGTGAAGACCCTAGAAGACCGCGTGGAAGTGTTAAATAAAGACAATAATTCAGTCAAGGACCACTTAGAGGCGCTAGATAAGGAGGTTTTGAAGCTGAAAATACATGGACCTGTGACAGTAGCCTCGCCATCGTCCACAAAGCTCGACCTCCCGCGCTTCGACGGAACTTCTTCGTGGATGGCCTTTAAGTACCAGTTTGAAATACTTTCGGTGGGAAATTCCTGGAGCAGCGAGCAGTCCTTTGCGGCTCTGGCGCTAGCCTTACGAGGAGATGCTTTAATGGTTTTGGAAAATCTGCCGCTGGAAGGAAGGACCCTGGAGACTCTCATGGAGGCACTGGATACACGCTACGGTGAGAAACACCTGGAACATGTTTATCGAGCGCAGCTCCACGAGAGGAAACAAAACCTGGTGAAAGTCTCCAACAATGGGCATTGGAAGTGGAGAGGCTGGTCCGCCGTGCGTACTCGTCCAAACCAGCGATGATTGAAGAGAACCTGCTGGAGCTGTTTATAAATGGTATTCGAGAAACAGAAGTCAGGACCTTTGTACGGTTGGGACACCACCAAACCATGAAGAACGCACTGGCTCATGCTCTCGAGGTGGAAGCTGTTCGGCAGGACGCAAAATTAAATGAGGTCAGAGAGGTTAAGGAGGTTGTGAAAGAGGAAAGGAAGCCTCGGTTTGTCCCAACTTGTTATGGTTGTGGTGGTAAGGGACATATTCGCCTGGAATGTCCTTCGAAGAAGAGAAGGGTCACAGACGAGTCTGAAACCCAAGGTCAAGTTATGGCGCCGACCGTTACCATCACGCAAGTTTGCAATGGGAATCGTCTGATCGTCGAGGCCACCTTGAACGACCAACCTTGCGGCTTAACTGTGGATACAGGAGCATCGCGTACAATTGTGAAACCGGAACTACTGAAACGCACTATAATGTGGGAAAAGCGATCGCCATTGTGTCGTCTGCAGACAGCCACTGGTCAGCCAGTTTCCGTCCTCGGTGAGACAGATGTCAAGTTAAGAATTGGCAACCGGGTATACCGTCAGTCAGTGTTGATTGCAAGTATTACTAATGATTGCATTTTGGGACTGGATTTCTTGAAGAATCAACAGTGTGTTTTGGATGTAGCCAAAGAAGTGCTAAGGTTTCCTGATCAAGAAGTCTGTTTACGAGGATCGCGCCCGTGTAATATTTATCGTCAGAGGAAGGAAGTCCGGGAAGAGGTCAAGCTCATAAGGACTCATAGAACTGTCGATGAATGGACCGGAGTCAGTATGAAGAAGGCGCAGGAAGAAGATAATGACTTAAAACCTATACTGCACTGGAAACGGAGGGGAAACAGGCCCCAATGGAGTGACGTGTCCGCCTATAGTTCAACTACAAAAGGTTATTGGGCTCAATGGGACAGTTTGGCTCTGGAAGATGAAGTACTGTATAGGAAATGGGAATCGAAGGACGGCAAAGAAATAACCATGCAGGTGATAGTGCCGCGGAGTAAGGTGACCCCTCTTCTACGGCACATACACGATGGTGTTTCTGGTGGGCATCTTGGATTCAAGAAAACCCTGGTTAAGGTGCGACAGCGGTTTTATTGGCTGTGTTATCGGAAAGAAGTCGAGGACTGGTGCCGTAAATGCACTGTATGTGCGTCAGTGAAAGGACGGCAGACAACGAGCAGGGGAAAGATGGAGAGCCGGTACGACCGAAGTGTGTGCACCAACGGTTTTGAAGAAGGAACACTGGTGTGGCTCCACAATCCTCTTCGCAGAAAAAGGAAGTCCCCGAAACTTTAGGCTCGCTGGGAAGGACCTTATACAGTTATTACGAGGATCAACGATGTGACCTATCGCATTAAGAAGGGACTTCGAGGAAAGCCAAAGGTAGTCCATGTGGACAGATTGGCTCGGTATCATGGAACAAATGATGCTCGGGACGAGCATGACTAAGAGGGGGGTAATGTTGCGACCTAGAAACCATTTGGTCAAATACCTCGAAGGATCCTTATTTTATCAGCTTGATACAAAAACGCATTGTTATGAACCCCATCGAATTACGAAGGATCTCTAAAAGTTGAATGTTCGAGACTGTAGGTATGTAGGTATAAAGTGAACGCGTGATCGGCGCGACGGCGGCGAGCAAATACCTACTCGCGAACGAATACAAAGGGAAGCCGACAATGGGTCTCGAGATCATTCGATTGGGATTATTATTACCTACATACCTACCGAGAATGTTCAGGAAAATACCAGCTCGCATTTTTATTCCGTATATAAGGTGTTGACAACGGGCAGCGAGTGAGTTACTTCTTGGAAGCGACAGTGTACGGAACTTAAGTAAGCGAACGAAGAGTGATATACCAGTGACCTAGGCGATTATATTGGAATACTGTGTGACTGCTAAGTGATTCGGAACAGTGTTTGTTGTATGTAACTAGTGATAATGAACTAGTGTAGTACTGTGTATTTGTCAAGTTTGTGGAGAGCGAATTAAACCTTTATACACGTAGTCGGCATTATTTGTACCTACCCCTAGTACGTAACAATATAATCATATTTCCTAATAATATTATTATTTTCAAGTCGAGTGAACAGGTACCTTCTAGGCAAGTATGCACCAACGTAGACCACATCGTCACTTACCATCAGATGAGATTGTGGTAAAATACTAGCCTATAACTCAATAAAAAAAAAAATCGGACGTCGTTCATAGAAACAGGGGCCCTTGAGCTTGAGGGCCCCGGGACACTTCCCCACCTAGCTATTCGGTAGCTACGCCACTGATCTCGAGTCAAGGTAAGTCCGAAGCACGACTCCATAAGACTAAGCCTCCAGGTATTTTATACCGCCAGTTTAGGTTACATCTTTGTATATTGCAGTAATTAGTATGGAATTAATTTAATGATTTACTTACCGTCAACAAACGAGGGTGTGTGATATGGAGTAGCGTTAAAGGTCCACCAGAAAATGTGGCGAAAATAATTGGCCCATTTTTTGCGGTCCGTGTCGCTAGTATCTGCATTCGCCTTGAATCTCTGGAACAGAAAACCTGAAGGTAACATAAATACAGACTAAGCAGGTAAGGAATTAAGGTTCAAAGTTGTTTGTAGAGCTCATAATGGAATACCGTAAGTAGGAGGTGAGGTCGAGGCACTTGGCGTGGTAGTGCAGAAGCGAGAGGGCGCGGTCGAAGCATTGCAGTCTGCCGCTCTCCTCCGCGGCTATTATCAACTCGCCCGCCCATCGTATGTCCGTTGCTATCTGTAAACCGTGCTTCATATAATGAATTATGCCAGAATAATTGTGTCCATTGGCTGTGCTTTTGATGTGAAACATCTATTGGTACACTTTGGCAGTAAAAGTAAAATCGACCAGTTTGCCGTCACGGCAAATGGCATGACGCTCTCACATGCCGTCAGGCCCCATACGCCGCCGCTCTCGACTCCCTTGGGTGTGTGCGCGCGCATACTGCACACTACACATGTTTGATATCTGCCGGGCGTACCGTGACGGCCAACGTTTTTTTGTGCAACAGTGATTCCTTCTGTTAATATAAAGTTTTTTAGCCGTAGATACCAGGGCTCGGAAACCGGTAAATTTTCCAAACCGGTTTTAACCGGTTAATATAAGAAACCGGTTTATTACAAAATTCGATTCGATTGAGCGAGATTAACCGGTTCATTTCAGATTCGGCGGTATAAGCAGAGTACTGACTGTTCGCGCCATCAGTTTCATACCTACACCGAATAAAACTCGCTCTTACACGAATACATGTGAAGAGAAAACGTTTTCGTCGGACAACTTTATGTTAGAAGATACTCACAAATCCGGGTCTGGTGGAGTGCGTGAGGCCAGCGGCCGCATGTATGACGTGCAGGGAGCCGTCGATGCAGGCCGCCAGTAGCCTCGCGCCTGGCCCCGCGCCCGCGCGCGCCCCGCCCGCGCGCCGCGCCAGCCGCGCCGGCGCCGCCAGCCGCACGCGCGTCGCGCTCGAGCGCCGCGCCGACAGCGCGCCCGGACCCTCCGCTGACACCTCATACCGGATCCAGTCTAGACTGACGCCGTTCTACAATTGCGATGTTCACAGTTCACACTAACATTTATTTATTTATAATCAGGCGTCTCAGGCCCATAGATATAACTTATATAAGGTCATACAAATTTATATTAAAACAAACACTAAAGTATAGGTGGTGCCGACGGCAATCTCCCCCGAAAGCGCCTGGACACCACACCCTTCGGCCAGTGGACTTCCTGCATGAAAGTTAACAGCCTTTCAGTGCGGCGCCTAACCACAAACCAATTTATGTGCGGCCTCAATCGAATAAATGTTGACCATAAAAACAGTCTTAGCATTCAGGCGGTTAGGACGCTTTTAATGTTGAGGGTTGGTGCAACAACTGCCAGACTGTTCTCGCATCAAGTCAACTGTGTATGAAAAAAACATGACCGCCTCTGGGCAGACCGATATCCGCGCTCCACTAGGAGCGACTACCTAACTAGTGAAGCCCTTCAATAATAAATAAGCTTGATATAATTTTAAAGCAGTTAGTTTTATTATGAACACCTTATGTGGCCTCAGATTATGTCTCACCTTATGATAATTAACTTGTTCTACAATGTGGACTATATTGTCGCCTTCGTTTGATAGTTCAGCAGACAGAGTTTCATTTTCCAATTGATGGTATGCTGTCAATGATATATTCTGGCTGTAAATCAACAAAATTGGTTGCAAAATGTTGAAAAATTTAAACATGTTTAGTTTTTATTGTGTGTTACACTACAGACCCATTAATGGTATAGAGGTGGAGATTGGCATGGTCCTCGACGATGGGGCTCCACGGTGCTGGTTCTGCGACAGTCACACTCCATACAAGCACCATCACTCCATTGCTTATCTCAGCGGAAGACACATGACGTTCCGTTTTACGGTTACCACCACCTAATTCTATAGTCTGAAATGGAATACAAATACATTGTATATTTATTTTATATTTGTATCCATCCATGTTTTACTTGCACCCTTACTTATATACTTAACTAGCTGAGCCCGCGACTTCGTCCGCGTGGAATTTAACTTAACAAAAAAGCCCGCTCCCGCGTTCGGAGCCCGCGCGTCAGAACCCATTATTTTTATTATTTTTTTCTAAAATAAAAGTAGCCTAAGTTACTCCCTATAACATCAGCTGTCTGCCAGTGAAAGTCCCGTCAAAATCGGTCCAGCCGTTTCGGAGATTACCCGGAACAAACACACAGACAGACAGACAGACAAACATTTTTTAAATCGCGTTTTTGTTATATGTGTCGTATGTACTTTCATATGCATTTAGGGAAAAGGTGTTATTTTGATATTACAAACAGACACTCCAATTTTATTTATTTGTATAGATTATTATTTCAAAATCAAAAAGTGATTGTAACATAATCACAATTATGTTATAATCATTATCCTAATGATCTCATAAGCATAATTATATTAAGCAACCTCACCTGTAAATGTGGATCTCTATCAGACACCCGGCATGGAAGACTAGTGATATTGTTTTTGTTAAATGTAACTAATGTGGCTGTTCGATCAGTGTGTGTTAATAACATGTGAGATTTGCATATTGCAACTGGAAAAAAATAAATGAGGAAATAAAATATAATTTAGAACACACAGGTACCTGAATATAGGCAGTGTTACTTATATGTATTTTTTTTGGTTAATGGCCTCTTTCCATTGAGTCAGGCCCAATGTGATTCTGCCAATGTCGATGTAGTAGAGGAGACACGATGGAGATTGATTGAACAATCGGTTTTTATTACAAAGTGGACTTTTCTATGTATATTATGATTTGAATTGCGGTTGACACACTTACCATTTGTAACAGTTTGTCCAGCAAGCTTACCAACAAAATATCTATCAAAGAGTATCTGAGTGATATCTAAAGTGTCCTGCTTGATAGTGAGGTAGGCTATGGCCCCAGACAAGAATATTATTGTGATGAGCGAGTCATTGGTCCATTCACAAGTGACAATGACTTTGTCGCGAAGCTTCGACTCCAGCTGCCTGATCTGCCTCGGATGAGGCGCCCGCCAGTACCCACCCCGCCTCTCGCAATAATTTCTTTTACCAGAATCAAAGATAGTTTCATCAAGTCTTCTCTTGGCTTCATATCTAAAATGTTTGAGGCCCACGCATTAGGAAGTTAACTAACTAAAACATATGTACCAACACCTTGACTTTTAATACTTTTTGTTCCAAGTAAATACTATATTTTAAAACTTACTTGAAACTTTTTAAGTCGTTGCCTTTCAAGTGTATTGATTCGTCGCAAGTAAGAAACTTCACGTCGTAGTTTATCATTTTAATAATACACTAAACATGCTGTCGCTTTAAGAATATATAATTATAATAAGTACCCAATTAATTAACACGAAACCGAAAACTTTAATTTTGTTTGTTTTGCTCTAAACTTTCTTTGTATAAATATATTGTGACAGACGGAATTCTGTCAGTTTGACACATTTCTGAAAGATGGCTGAGCTGGTGTTGGTTGACACATGGTTGACATTGCTGACCTCTTTGGTTGCTGACAGTCCAGCAAGCAAATTGGACAGCTGCAGCCTGCAGTCAGTCTTGTCTCAAGGATCCAAGAAGATTATGGATGGGACCATTTTGGTTGTACTGTTTTAATTGTGTTTGTTATTGCAATTCGTTACTCGACATTGGCAGAATCATACTGGGCTTGACCCAATTGTAAGAGGCCATTAATATAAAAATATACTTGAAAGATTATGAATGCAATGAATTTTTCAATTTTTTTCTGTGTGCTTTCGGTCTTGTGGTTTCAGTTTTACAGTTAGGACAGTTCACAGACTTCTAAATACTAGCAGTAAGGGTCAGTTAGTGGTTAGCGGCTGTGAGGAATTATTCTGATTTGTATGTAATAAGCATGAACCTACGTAATACTTACTAATTATTTCGATTCTCGCTCAGGCTACTAAAAATAGGCATGCACGTGAGATCCTAAAATCTCACAAGGTTTATAGGTAGGTAATGCTGTAAGATGGTTATGTTATGTGCCAGAGTATAATATTTAGTGCTTTTTTAAAAAATAAAACGGTAACTTTAGTTGCGATTTTTGTTTTTATTTAAGTTAAGTACTTTTTATCCCTGCTTGGGCACTGGTTTTTATGTTTCTTTCCTGCGAATGGATACATGGATATGCCTGTCGCTTAGAATGGTGTTCGATCACTTAGGTAGGTAGATAGGTAGGTACCTACCATAACGTTATTTTAATCATAGCATGGTTGGGCCAAAAAATATCGGTGAATAACGATGCAGTGGCATATCTAAACATGCCTAAATAATATAAAATTTAAACCTGTTTAGGCTAAGATACCGACCTATTGAAAATACTTATCCCTTTGTTTGTCTGCGTCATTGTGGCTCCCGAACGGCTGAACCAATTTCAATGCGTATTTCCTGATTTGATAGTGAGTAGGTACTGACGAAATGAATAATTTTCAGTTTTTATAGATAGTTATCAATATACCTACCATTACGGTCACCACCCTGTGTTTTGAAAATATACCTAAGTAGGTATGTACTTGCTGTATTTGGCACTCACCTAGGAACTAACCAACAACCCTACCTTCATTATTTCGTTCGAATAACGCCAATAAATTTTATCATCAAACTCACTAAGTAACGAGCTGCCATAACAATTCCACCTCTAGTTCCTCTTTAAGTATCGAATAAAAATCATCCCTTTCAAAAATATCTTCGATAAAGTGAAATAACGGGTGGCATCTGGTTTTAACGCCCCTTACCGAATTACCTACAGGGACGTCAGGTAAGTATTCTTCGTAGCAAATTTTAATTACTTACTTAAAACCAGAGGCGCCTCTAACGCGACGAAATGATCAAGTTTGCAGAGTTAATTCGGCTATCAGCATAAGCTATCAGTTTCATTCAATAGGTAGGTACCTACTACCTAGCTATCAATTAAACCCTATTCCCCTTACTTAACGTGGATTAGCGGTTGTATAGTTACACCATGCTTAGTCATCTTCTTTCGAATGTCAAATTATTGATGGCAGAAAGAGATAGTTCCGCGTGTAAGTATTCGCTCAAAAATTTTGAGCGAAAATAATAATTTTGAGTCAAAATAATTAAATGAATGAATGAATATCGCCAAATGAATATCGCCAGACAAACACACCAACTGTATGGTCCCAAATTAAGCAAAGCTTGTACTATGGGTACCGGTACAATGGACTGGGGGCGATCCCAGTGACACCCATACCAGGGAAAATTAGGAAAAGGCCATTTCCTTTTTTTTGGCCTGGTGGGAATCGAACCCGCAACCACCCGGTGCTGTGAGCCGAGCGGCCTACGCTCGAACCACTGCACCAAGCGGTCGTCCAATTAATTCATACTCGTACCAATAACAATACTTAATCAAGTTCTACCAGAGACTTGTCAGTTTTCGTGATTCCCATGAACCGGTTATATAGTTATAACTTCCTTGATGATACACTTTTTGGCGGGAAGTGGAGAAGTGATTTTGTCATATTTGTTTAAAATTACAAAACTTGTGCTTTGCAATATTTTAAGTTAGAACTGATATTATTAATCGCTGATATTATTTAGAACTGATATTATAAATCATGTTAGTAATATTGTTAATTAATCCTACCTAACCTACATTTGATATTGCGTTCCTAAATCAGCCAATCGCCACGATTTAAATGAAGACTCCAACCGACTGTTGAGGAAAATTTGCACGGATTATCCGCAATGGTTTCTTTACCAAAGTAGGTATAAACCAAATGTCCACTTCTTTCTGGGCACATTTTCTAAATAAATCACAAGAATGTCCAACATATGCTGAGGAAAAACCAATATTTTTCTTCCCGATAACTACTAACATTTTTAAAATATAATAGATTTTCATTCAACGTTTCTCGAGTGGGGATACCTAACTAATTCGCGCGAATTTTGCCATGCGGTCGTCGGTTGGAGTCATTGGAGCCCTTTAATTAAAATCCAAGCTCTTTGCGAATCTGCCGTTCATCTCGATTAGGTAGGAATATTTACATTTAAATGAAAACATTATTATTGAAATATATTGTCGTTTGGAGTTAGAGCTACATACATACCTTACCTACATTCAACGTGAATGAATCACTACATTTATAAAACAACTAGCTGAGCCCGCAACTTCGTCCGCGTGGAATTTAACCTAACAAAAAAGACCACTCCCGCGTTATAAGCCCGCGCCACAGGACCCATTTGAAAAAAAATATTTTCTAAAATAAAAGTAGCCTAAGTTACTGCTTATAACATCAGCTATCTACCAGTGAAAGTCCCGTCAAAATCTGTCCAGCCGTTTCGGAGATACTCTTTGATTTCATGTATTTTTATTTTTTTATGCGGAACCCTAATTGTTTTTCTAAAATTAAAGTAGCCTAAGTTACTCTCTATAACATCAGCTATCTGCCAGTGAAAGTCCCGTCAAAATCAGTCCAGCCGTTTCGGAGATTACCCGGAACAAACACACAGACAGACATACAGACAGACAGACAAAAAAAATTTAAATCGCGTTTTTGCTGTAGGTGTCGTGTGTACTTTCATATGCATTTAGTGAAAAGGTGTTATTTTGATATTACAAACAGACACTCCAATTTTATTTATTTGTATATAGATATAGAAGTCGCTTCCCGCTGTCTGTATGTCCCTATGTATGCTTAGATCTTTAAAACTACGCAACGGATTTTGATGCGGTTTTTTTTAACAGATAGAGTGATTCAAGAGGAAGGTTATATGTACGAGTATAATACATGCATAATATTGTAGAGAAACACTGATATTTTTAGAGGTTTCTAAGGTGATGTCGTAAATAAACTATTTTTTTTGCGCTTACATTGCAAACGCTGGCTGAACCCTACGAATTAGATCAAATTAATGTACTACAGTTTTGTACAACTTTAAAAGGTCTACAAAAAAATCCAAGATGATATATGTCTATCTTTTAGGGATAACCCACAATAACCATTTTTTATCCTTTACTTTTTACGAGAAATAATGGCTTATTTACGAAGTGGTTTTAAGCAATACTACATTAATCCTTATCCAATTAAGTACCTTAAATAAAATGTGCATTTAATATATATCAATATTGCCCTCTACAGCATTTAATTTAAACGAATATTTTAGAAGATATCACAGATTTAAAATGCAGGGACATAGCGGCCGGGGGGCCGCGACGCGACGGTGGCGAAACTACTGAACCGATTTGATAAATTATTTCACTGTTGGGAAGTTACACTATCCCTGGATGGCATAGGCTATATTATATTTTCAAAAAATAGTGATCCTTACTTAAACTAAAAATAATGTAACCGTAATTTACCCGTGCGAAGCCGGGGCGGGCCGCTATAGTGTGTAATAAAATGATTTTTTTCGAAACAGTTCCATCCAGATAGGTAGGTTTGGTACTTACTATATTACCTATAACCTACCAAATTGATGTTTTTATTCAATTGTTTTCTTCGCCAATTACTTCCTAAGAAGGTGTCTTTTATTGCGGTGATTATTAAGTTCATCTCAATTTCACTCGAAAGCGACAAACTTGCTTACCTAACTGCCAAAGTTCTGTAACAATCAATGTTACAAAACAACAGAGCACTCAATGAAACTTTTCTTGGATAAACTTAATAGATATACTTATAATACCTACTTACCTATTTTTATATTATTAATTACTTCCCGAGTGATGTCATGTAATTTCCATAAGATTAGGTACAATAAATAAGTATTAATAGTAATAAGTATATTATTTTATGATGCTATCGGTATTATACTTACATATTTCCCGTTTCTCTATTTATTTTCTCTTCCAATTTTATAAGAACAATAGCAGCCCGCCCCGACTTCGCGCGAGTAAATTACGGTTACATTGTTTTTAGTTTAAGTAAGGAAACTATTTTTTTTAGATATAAAATAGCCTATGCCATCCAGGGATAGTGTAACTTCCCAACAGTGAAATAATTTATCAAATCGGTTCAGTAGTTTCGCCACCGGGCGGCGCGGCCCGCCGGCCGCTATGTCCCTGCATTTTAAATCTGTGATATCTTCTAAAATATTCGTTTAAATTACATGCTGTAGAGGTCAATATTGATATATATTAAAAGCACATTTTATTTAAGGTACTTAATTGGATAAGAATTAATGCAGTATTGCTTTAAACCACTTCGTAAATAATTATTTCTCGTAAAAAGCAAAGGATAAAAATGGTTATTGTGGGTTATCCCTAAAAGATAGACATATATCATCTCGGACTTTTTTGTAGACCTTTTTAAGGTGTACAAACCTGTAGTACATTAATTTGATCTAATTAGTAGGGTTCAGCCAGCGTTTGCAATGTAAGCGCAAAAAAATGAGTTTATTTACGACATCACCTTAGAAACCTCTAAAAATATCAGTGTTTCTCTACAATATTATGCATATATTATACATATACCTCTTGAATCACTCTATCTATTAAAAAAAACCGCATCAAAATCCGTTGCGTAGTTTTAAAGATCTAAGCATACATAGGGACATACAGACAGCGGGAAGCGACTTTGTTTTATAATATGTAGTGATGATGTTTATGTATTACTAGCTGTGCCCCGCGACTTCGTCCGCGTAGGATTGGATTATTGGGTTAAAAAGTATCCTATATGTTAATCCCGGTTATAATCTATCTGTGTTCCAAATTTCATCCAAATCCGTTCAGTAGTTTTTGCGTGAAGTAGTAACAAACATACATACATACATCCACACTCACAAACTTTCGCATTTATAATATTAGTAGGATATAATACAGTGTCTCACTTCAACGCTAGAGTAGTATAAAATAGCTCTCAATTAAGGAAGATTGGCCTTCTCTGTAATAATACGCGATTTTATTTGTCGCCCGTAAATCTCAGGCTATCATTGTAGGCCTTATCTTTATTTCATTCGTTGGAAGTAAAACAAAAATACGGCCGTTTGATTGCAAATCTATTCGGATTGAATGTGGCAGCTCTGGGCAGAGAAGTATCATATACCTTGTGGAACAACGTACCTAGCTATACAAAAAGGATTTTGTTTTATGCTCAGGAATTGAACGAAGTCAAGGTTTGCTTCGTAGTTTTTAACTGAAAACTGTATTGGTGTATTTATCAAAGAAATGGGGTTCACCTAACACAGTTACTGTTTCCCTATTTAACCTTGGTAGTTGTACAGGGTGTTTTAGGTGTCCGAAATAGGTAGGTACTTGAGGCGTTTTCATGAGTATCGGACATGTAATTAAATAGTTTTTAAAAAAAAAATTGACATATCTCAAGTACTTACCTACTATAGTAATACATTTTTTAATTATTTTTTCTTGAATTTTGGTGGCTGCTACTCTTGATGCAGTTTTCATTGTATTTGCCATAGCTAGACTTGAATGTGTTCAAGAGCCCGTAACTCAGAGAATATGATGGTTATGTAAGTAAATCATAATATAGTCTGTCTTCACTAGGCATGTACATACGTAGCTGATTAAGCTACGGTATATAAATATGTATATTTAATTTTATTTACTTCGGACTATTGAAACACTTTGTAATAAATAAACTTTGAAATACACAGAGAATGTTTGAAAAGTCAATTTCTGGGTCCACTTTTAAATTGCACCTATCACTGAAAGTTTTCTACTTGCTCTTGTAAGTTTTGCTTTAATTTTCCTTTTGCATCTCGATATCTGAGTATCGAACTTAAGATCCAAGGATTTCACTTTACTTTGTAGGTAGTAGGTAATGAAATTGTTTTCGAAAGTTGCAAACAAAACCAGTCAATTTGTAGTTCTAGTGTTTACGTGGTCCATACAGTTGCAGCTTTTTGGAACATACTTAAGTTTCATTTATACTTAATACATATAACCAAAAGCCATTAAAATAATTTAAATCCCTTTGTACTCGACGAACGTGAGAGGACTAGCAGCTGTATGCTAGAAAAGTCAATGAAGCTGTGAAGTACTTTAAAGCTAAATGCGTGGGTTATCTTTTCGGTGGTCTGAAGGTAGTATTGCATAGACAATAATCTCCTCCTGCCGCCGTATTCCAGTTGGCGGAAAGTTCCCAATGCCGGAAACGACAAATTCAAATTCAAATCGTTTATTTTGTTTAGGCCTACGGGGGCACTTACAAATTGTCAATTTTAATCCGTCTGTGGAAACCCCCCCCCCCCCCCCCCCCCGGGTTGGCGATATCTCGGCCGACGACGGTAATGCGATTGCTATATGACAGCAAGCAAAACTCTATAATCATAATGACGGACGGCGGCGGCTGCATTATATAAGCGAAAATTTGTTAAGAAATCGCAGTCGCGTCGCATTCGCCTTACCGATGCGGAAAAAGTGTGGGGCGTTATATCGATTTACTATTGAGCGGTGTATACCACGCCGAAACACGTATTTTCGATTTTATAGTTACTTTAAATTCGGTGTGAAAACAGATCTAGCCTTGACTTTCAGAAATGTTGTTGTTGGAAAATCAACTTATCTATGAATTTAATCAACAAATTAAGTACCTATCAGCGATATTACACAAACAATAAACAAAGAGAAAATATTCCTGGGTAGGTAGGTATGTCGCCTGAAAAGTTTTTTCATTGGCGAACATAAGTCATTAAAAGTTTGAAGAACTGCCACTCTCCCCTCAAGAAGAATATAACAGCAATCAGTAATAATTAAATTCTAATCATTGAAAATTATTTGCATTATATTAAATTTAATAATATGAAATATTGAAATACCTATTGATTTAGGTTTATAGATATCTATAGGTACATTTCTAGTTCCAGTTAAAGTGGTACTTATAGTTTGTCCCATGGTGCTCACAAGTTTTATTAATCGTATCTTCGCGTGACCGGAAAATTTTCAGCAAATTACCTACACTACTTACAACAAACCTCACAAAAAAGTTTTAAATGGATGGACGCGTTACATTGAAGTCATCACGCGATGTCGTCGGCTCCTGACGGCTGTAATTGTTCCATTGATAAAACATGACGGTGTCGTTAACATTGTTCATTCTAGTTAAACTTTAGGGGAGTTAGATCACGCAAGACAAGTATCTACTATCAACGTATTTTATAAGCTCGTCTTGTGGGCACCAGGTCCTGGGTTCAAATTCTGGCTCGCACCTCTAGGTTTTTCGAAATCTATATGCGAATTATAATTTCTATTATCGCTTGTTTTCTCCAGGTTAAATAGTACCTATATCAGTTAAATTGTTAACAAATTAGGTATAACACTAATTAGAAGTAAACCTAAATATTTTTATTAAGATAACGTCATATTTCTAGCACATCATAATATTAACCCTTCGCAGGTGCCTATACTGCTTCGTTTGTTTGGATCCTTTATTGTCGCGAGCCCGGCTCGCACTTAACTGGTTTCCATTGTATTTGGGAATCAATTAAAAATTCATTCGAACTGGTATTCGGCCATGACATTTAAAGTTATTTAAACTATGTATTATGATAATATAAACTGCATGTGTTAACCTTTTTAGATGTATTTAAAACCAACTGTCTGTATTCAAAACTGGTTAAGTAATTACCTATATCAATAATAGCTCAGTTAGTGTGCAGTTTCAAATCAGAGCTCGCACTTCTTGGTTTCGGACTTCATGGGAAAATCTAATTTCTAATTAAGTTTATCACTTGCTGATCGACGAAAGAAAACATCGTGAAGAAACCTGCACGTCTTTCGAAGGACCCACGCTAGGCATAGCCTCCTCCGGATAAATCTGAGTGAGATTTGATTATTTTTTACTATTACTTATTTAGTGGCAGTGGTGTTGCCTGCTCATATTTTTTATGCTGTTCCTGAGTATGTACACCATCTTTAATTCATTAAAAAGAGTAACCATTGAGTTTCTTGCCGGATCATCTCAGTAGAAGCAGCATTGCGAACCGGTGGTAGATTCTGACTATTCATAAATGCTTTGTTGGCTTACGTGAATAAAAACAATTTTGAGTTTGAGTTTGACTATGGGCGGCCTGAAACCCCCCCGCATAGGTATGAGTTTTCCGCCGGTATAATGGCAAATAGGCATGCCCCTATTACCTAAATCATTGGTACCAATATTTCAACTGCGAATTATGAGTGCTCTATATATAACCACTGCCTACCCTCTTGGGGAATATAAGCGCGATGGTGTACATATATTTAATAATAACTTCCACACAGAGACGTCAATAACACAAAAAAGTATTAAATTATGTCGAAATCTGTACAAAAATAACAATTTCATGCTAGTTCAAAGTTAATTGACGACTGTAAGTAGGTACCAAATACCTATATATGGCAGTAAGATTTATAAATTACTAGCCACCCGCTCCGGCTTCGCACGGCTCTAAAATTATCAGTGTTTCTCTACTATATTATGCATGTATTATCTATACAAATAAATAAAATTGGAGTGTCTGTTTGTAATATCAAAATAACACCTTTTCACTAAATGCTTATGAAAGTACATACGACAACTATAGCAAAAACTCGATTTAATTTTTTTTTGTCTGTCAGTCAGTCTGTCTGTCTGTCTGTGTGTTTGTTCCGGGTAATCTCCGAAACGGCTGGACCGATTTTGATGGGACTTTCACTGGCAGATAGCTGATGTTATACGCAGTAACGTAGGCTACTTTTATGTTAGAAAAACAAAATTTAAAAAAATGAAAAAATGGGTCCTGTCGTGCGGGCTCAGAACGCGGGAACGGGCTTTTTTGTTAAGTTAAATTCCACGCGGACGAAGTCGCGGACTCAGCTAGTTATACATATAAATCTTCCTCTTGAATCAATCTATGTATTAAAAAAAATCGCATCAAAATCCGTTACGTAGTTTTAAAGATCTAAGCATACATAGGGACATACAGACAGCAGGAAGCGACTTTGTTTTATACTATGTAGTGATGTGATGGCAACTTATCGGTAGGCCGAGGAGTCATTAACTTAAAATTCTTTGCAGGCGTAGGTAGATTACCGCTTGGCGCAGTGGTTCGAGCGTAGGCCGCTCGGCTCACTGCACATGGTGGTTGCGGGTTCGATTCCCGCCGGGGCAAATTTCGGAAATGGCCTTTTCATAATTTGCCCTGGCCTGGGTGTCACTGGGATCGCCACCAGTCCATTGTTTGTAAGGTACCCATAGTACAAGCGTTGCTTAGTTTGGGACCATACAGTTGGTGTGTCAGTCTGGCGATATTTATATTTAAGTATATTTATATTTATATTTATATTTATATTTATATTTATATTTATATTTATATTTATATTTATATTTATATTTATATTTATATTTATATTTATATTTATATTTATATTTATATTTATATTTATATTTATATTTATATTTATATTTATATTTATATTTATATTTATATTTATATTTATATTTATATTTATATTTGGGTGTTTCTACAAAAAATGGGTAACTCAATGTCATCAGTCAATAAAACGAAGCATAATTATATTTTGTTTATATTTTATGATTAATTTCAAAACAATTAAAAGCCTTTTATTTGGTCACCCAATTTCAGCTATTCATTTTTAATACAAATTTGTAAAACTTCACAATATATTCTCAAAAAGTCAGTACTTTGGCGTGTCACAACCTCAAAAGCGCGCAATCAAATAGCTGTGTATTAAATATTACCTTGAATACACTAAAACTTAATATTTCACTATAATCTGCAATGTATTTAATATTATATAATCACAAGTTTCATAATTTATTATTCTCACCGTTGTTGTTAAAATAATAAGAAACTTTGTGTTCAGTTTTATTCATCAGTCCGTTGTGCGTTGTTCGAATTTGAATTTCCCGCTAAATACCGGCGACTCAAGTTCAAATCCGCGTTAAATTTAAAGGTTGGTACTAAAGTTAGCTGCAGACCGCGCCATTGTTTGGCCGCCATTACTGTGCCAGTGCTAGAGTTGTGTTTGTCGTGTGAACACGTGCCGATCCAGACAAAATTTCAGTCCTATGGTGAGTCGCTATTTCCTTGTAAATCTGTGTTATATTTTAAATTATACACAGTTAACTTTGATTTGTTAAAATGTAGCTTCTTGATATTCGAAAACATCAAAATAAACGTTAGTTCTAAAGATAACCTCAAATTCATGTTTGTTTCGTCAGTCCGTTGGCGTCAGTCCGCTGTCTGATACTGCGCCAAAGGACTGACGTGTTTCCAGGGTGCTGACTTTTTGAGCGTGTCTAAGCATTTTTTTTACTTATTGCAGTTTAAAACATCATGGCTCCTAAAAAAAACAAAACATGTCTAAGGATAGAGAAGATATATTGAAAAAGAAGAGAGAAGTCATGAAGATAAAAGAAAGTTCAAACAAGCTATATCCGGAAATGTGGTAGATAAATACAAATTATGGAGAATACCAAACAAAGCAGTGACTTTTAAAAAAGCAGGATATAATCAGCCAAAAAAAATAATAACGTCAAAGTTAAAGTGCAAAATCTAGTTCAGCAATTTTTAGAAGATGATTCTAACAGCCGTCAAGCAGCAGGCAAGAAAGAATTTGTGACTCGTAAACAAATTAAAAAACAGAAAAGATATCTACAGGACACTATGAAAAATCTTCATGAGAAGTTCTTGAAAACCATGCCATTTAAAATGGGCTATTCCCTATTCCCTATTTACCCGACTCCGACCATTTTGGGTGGTTCCCCCTAAATTATCAAACCGTGATACCTGTGCTTGCACGGTACACGAAAACATGGACCTTCAACTTGCTGCTCTAAAAAAGGCACATATTCTGATAACAGTGAATAATAATTATTTTAGTGTTAAACTATTTAGAAGCATTCTTTTTATTTTTTGTTGACAAAAAGATCTCATTTTTATTATTTACTTATAAGGCATAGATTATTATTTGTAAGTAACAACGATTTTAGACATGTCAGAAGGCTGCTTTGAAGTCTGAGATAGTATTACTTGGTAACTGTTATTACGTTAATTGGTATCTTTAAGGCAGAGAGAGTGAAGTATATTTTTGTTTCATTTGTTGTTGATTGCTTAGAAAATGTATATTGTTAAGTTAAACTACCTCAAAGTAGTTATGTTAAGTAAAATAAAGTTAATAAGGAGTTGCTTTAAAGGTAGAGAAAGTTGTTCCTCACAGCTTTACGTTTTTTTTTAATGGTGACTTAAGTGAATTATGATTAAAAGTGAGACTCAAAATATGTGCCATTATTATTTTCTAAGAGATCTCTTCTAAATCTTAATAAATTTCTTACATATCTTATGAAGTTGTGCGTTTTATCAGTACTTTGTCATCCTCGTCAGTCCCCTGGAAGTCAAATTTGGAAAAATCGAAATATCTCCGCATCTACTTTAAAAAGTGACTGGCCCTATCGTGAGCAATATATTCATTAGATTAGCTATCTTATAACGCGAATTTGTAGGAAATATATTTAAAAAACTATCATAAACAAAAAATCCCGAAAAGTTACCCAACTTTTGTATATTCGCCCATTTATATTTATATTTATATTTATATTTATATTTATATTTATATTTATATTTATATTTATATTTATATTTATATTTATATTTATATTTATATTTATATTTATATTTATATTTATATTTATATTTATATTTATATTTATATTTATATTTATATTTATATTTATATTTATATTTATATTTATATTTATATTTATATTTATATTTATATTTATATTTATATTTATATTTATATTTATATTTATATTTATATTTATATTTATATTTATATTTATATTTATATTTATATTTATATTTATATTTATATTTATATTTATATTTATATTTATATTTATATTTATATTTATATTTATATTTATATTTATATTTATATTTATATTTATATTTATATTTATATTTATATTTATATTTATATTTATATTTATATTTATATTTATATTTATATTTATATTTATATTTATATTTATATTTATATTTATATTTATATTTATATTTATATTTATATTTATATTTATATTTATATTTATATTTATATTTATATTTATATTTATATTTATATTTATATTTATATTTATATTTATATTTAATTAAGCTGGCGACAATCACTGCTCTTCTCGATTCTCCTTCATCCAATTGCAACAAACCCAGAGGCTTATTGAAAGGCGTAGCGTGGAGGGTGTAAGCGGTCGTAGCCAAAGTAAAAATTGCCATCGCAATTCCGGTAAGGTAGATAGGTCGACTCGTTCCTAGCAAAGTTGTGCTGAATCAGAAGCCCAGGATAGATACCTACTCCTGCTTCCTAAGTTCGATATAAACTTCAGCTGTATTTCCCCAGAGTTACGTGAACCGGCGCGTGCGAGTAGAAGCAATAACCCACTGGAGTTCTACATCCTGGGGTTTAGGACGACCATTTTTCAGTTCAAGTGCTTGGACTTTGTATGGAGAAGCATTGAGGGAAAAGCATTAGCGGACATTCACAAGAATAGTTACGGCCAACGAGCAGGAATACGAAACTTGATTATCGTATTCAATTAGTTATTTAAATTAATAATAAAATAATGATTAATTTTTTAGTTACCATGACAGTTCCGACACAGAATGAATCAAGAATTTATAAAATGACCGCTCAAACGTTGGTGAGCCTGGCGGTGACCGACTTGAGCTCGTACATGATTACCATTTCGTATCGCTTCTCGTTGAACGTGGTATAGTAAGTATTTATCATGTACCACATCTTACTACTTCGCTACTACATCACTACTACATCACTACTACATTACGGTGATATCATTTTGCCGGAGCGGAGTGAATCAGTCCAATACCTATCAACATCGTAGTGCTTATTAATTCGACGCTAAGGCTAAAGCGCCCATCTAGCCCGCGAAGTACCAATTTTTTGAGGTTTTTTTGGAATTTTTCAAAATCTGACAATAATAAAAGGCACATTTTGTAATTCGCGAAGAAAGATTCACGTGTGCAGTGCATTTATTAATATATCCAACTTACTCTATAACATTTCAAGAACGACAGAGAGCTATCCAGATAATCTGGCAGTTTTTGTATATTTAGTGATTCACTAGTATCATATCCACCGTGATAATAATTCGAGTAAAATAAATGTATTAATAAACGCACTGCATACTGTGTTTTTCGCAAATCACAAAATGTTGTCTTAAATGTTTTTGGATTTTGGATAAACTATAAAAATACTCGAAAATTTTGAATTTCGCGGGCTAAACAGGCGCCTTCACCTTAATTAACAGTCATTTTGTACTATCTGTTAAAACAAATGTTAGCTCTATCATGGCTTCTTTATGCCCTACTTCTATGGACGCTTCGAAGAAAATACACCCTTGTGGAACATAGCCATTCGAAATGCGCCCTTCCTAAGGTCGTTAGGGCACGGTGGAGGCTTATTAGCCGTCCTATTGGACGGCCTGGTATCTCTGACGCAGAAAGGAGCGGGTTCGGATGACGTCACTAGACTACGGGCTATTTCGACCCATCTTATCATTATACTCGAAGGTGTATCTACCCTATTAAATAGCTCCTACGTAGCTTTTAGGTGCTTTCTTTTCGATTTAAGTGACTTTCAAAATACGTAGGTGACTGTTACGCAACTTTTTCTTTTATAAATAACGTAAAGCGTAGTAGAAAATAATAAAAAGGAGTAGGTATAATTCATCACGTATCATTTAGTGATTGACAAGAATCTAGATGATAAACGGTATGACGTCACATGATGATCCATCAAATAAAAAAATATTCGACCAATATAATTAATTTGCTTAAATTTTCTAATCTTGTGTTTCTTTGAATACAGGTAGGTAATGTGTTATGTTGGTGGAATATTAATCATTAAGTAAGTAGGTATATCATGTTCATAAATGTGCGAGAGTGTGGGCGATTGGAACAAAATTGGTGTTACATATTTTTTTATCTGTCAGTAAAGTAAGTACCTACCTATCTGGCACTTTACTGATAGAGTTTTGGGGAGTATATAAGCCTACCCAAGGGCCTTCCTGTGCTAAACACATGTAATAAAACTTGAAAATATAATTTCACTTGACAATGGCTAAATGCGAAAAGCGAAGCCAAACGGAAAAAGAACTTCAAGCGTGGTTCTCAAGCACGTGCATTTTAAACGTTAATAAAACAATTCGCAAGAGCCCTACTGGCCCACTACACCGAGTGTTTGATTAATTCCTCCGGTCAACGAAGAAACTTTGCTGTTAATTTTAATAGCAATCCTCGCAGATTTCATTACATGTGAAATTATTTTGAGGGTTCGTGTAATAGGTAAAGACAGGTACTTGCTTACCTACTTATAAAATTAAACTTTTTTAATGAATCATATTGGTTTTTTGATGGACGCGAAGTCGATTCAATAACTTCTATTTTTCTATGAGTAAACTCACAGGGTTTTAGTGACTGACTACAACAATATTTTTTTACGAAACTACTAAAAACGTCGACACAAAGTTTCAATTAATTTATTATTCCTAAAATAATTTTCATCATTAAATTATATTTCTCTAACAACGAACTTTTCATGTTTTTCTCCCTAAAATAATATTCGATTGTTAGCCCATAAGCCCTACTTTTCAATGTGATCTTAAAATGTAGGTACTTATATAACGCTTCCTAACAACGAACTTTTCATGTTTTTCTCCCTAAAATAATATTCGATTGTTAGCCCATAAGCCCTACTTTTCAATGTGATCTTAAAATGTAGGTACTTATATAACGCTTCCTCAGAATATTTCCAATACACCACCAAGTAGTGACCACCAAGTAGTGACCACCACCACCTCGCTCGTAGTAGATCTTGCAAGGGCCAAGTTCACACGTTGAGATTTCTGTGTACGTAAGTAGGTAGGTACAGGTATCGTTCTAGATTAGAAAAATGGTGGCAATGTATTCGTAATTTGTATTAATTAGATGTTCGGTGTTCAGACGAGTTGGTCCGACACTGGTAGCAGAGCAATTTTTAAAGTAGCGAAAGCCACTTTATAAATTTCATTGGGTCAAAAACATCAGCAAAAATTATAAATCAATAAAAAAGGACTCCACGTAATAAAAAAAAAGCATACGGTTGTCCTGTGAACTTTGCCTATAGTAGAGAAAGAATCACGTACAAATGAACGTGAAATTATAAATTATAGGTGATAAATTAAAAATTGCATTCAGTGATGGATAAATAACGGGCTTGCGAACGGCCACGATATCTTGGAACTAGGTTAAATGGATAGGGAAAACAATACAAGCCTACGTATACCGTCTAAAATAAATCATTATTATAATACACTAGCTGTGCCCCGCGACTTCATCCGCGTAGTATTGGATTATTGGTTTAAAAAGTATCCTATATGTTAATCCCGGTTATAATCTATCTGTGTTCCAAATTTCATCCAAATCCGTTCAGTAGTTTTTGCGTGAAGGAGTAACAAACATACACACATACTTACATACATACATACATCCACACTCACAAACTTTCGCATTTATAATATTAGTATGATTACCATTGCGGTACCTACCTCCGTTACAATGCACTTGATGTCTTATTTTTAACTAGTTTTTTACCCGAGAATCGTCTGTGTGGACTTAAGTAAAGTATCATATATGTTAATCCAGGTTATAAACCGTCGTCTGTGTGCCAAATTTCATACAAATCGGTACAGCCGTTTTTGCGCGATTTAGTAACAACAATCCTTCAAATATTATTAGAAGCATTTAAAAATTCAAGTTGTCTTCTCTTTTATAAGATTTTAATAACATCAATTTTATTTTGAATAATATTAGATATTATTTAGAATTTTATTTTAATAAGAATAAATAAATAATATTATTATAATAATGTCATCATAACGTAAAACTACTTATATCGATAACACTGAATTTATCGATAATTTATGTGTTAGGTAACATTATATTGTTGATTATTGAATATAAATAAGAAGGTACCTATATACCTTATTGATAATTATTATGCTAGGTAGGTATACTCACCAAAACATATATTATTATAATTAATTAACAATATTAATAGTGTGAGTGCGAATCTACATCAACTCCATTTAGTTTATAACAGTTCCGTCATTTGGAGAGTAGGAAATATGTACTAAGTAGTCTAATATGGATTACCTATACCTATTTGGAATGGAAATTAAGTGAAATATCGGAAAATTGCATCCAACAAATAAATTGAAACCGGTTTATCAAAATAATTTTAAATCGTTACAATACTACATAGAAAAATCGCGATGATGTGTTGGAAATTATGTAATAAATCATTATTATTTAATCAAAACAGATTATTAATAATAAATGCCTACCTATTTTTATAATATTATTAATGACTAGAGTAGAGATGGACCGAAGAAAATCGTAGACTAGAGCCCGGCGAGACACAGTCATAGGTACAAAATATTCCCTGCGTTCCAATTTTTTTTTAATGGTGCAGTAAATTGGAGTACCTGCTTACCAGGGATTGAAAACGAGAACAAAATGTTCCAGCATTTCACTTTCACTTTGTATATAGAGTTCAGTAGATATACACTAGCGCCACATTTCGCCGGCGCCGGCGTAAGTGTTAATAGCATAAGTGTAAATATTCGCAATGTCATAGTGAACCTATTACCATTGTTATTATATGGTATTCAATGTTACACAGTATTCGATACCCGTACGCGATATACGTCTATGAGTATTTTCAGTATTCGGTTGCCTACTCGAGCTGTATCGGGACATCACTATTTATATTCGTTTTTAGTATCAAAGAAGCGGCGTTATTTATTAATATTTCGCCGCAAATCAAATACCATACGCCGAAGTAGATTATGATTTCCATAAATTAAAATAATAATTAGGAATTGAAGAACAAGGAATCTTCTGAGCACATAATGTATGAGAAGATGTGATTAATTAATAGATTTTTAAAGACATTATTTCTAGGCTGATTGGTTTGATCATTCCAGCATTAGATACATCGAAGAACATGATTTATTTTTCGTATCTGGTATTGTTATAGATCGCTCTGAAGTATTTCGGAAATAACGTTGACCTTTAATTTTGCTATAAAGATAGTGTCAAAAGTTTAACGTCGTCAGTCGTAATAGCTGAAACCATGAAATTAAAAAGTAAAACACACGAGATAAAACATTGTAAGTAGACAGTTGTTCTGAGAGTGAATTTTCATAAGGAAATCCTATCTAGTAGTTATATTTTCTATCTATCCTGTTTAGCCTGCCAAACGCCATTAGTCTCGGGACGTGGTGGTTATAACGTTGGTTGGCAAGAGTATAAAGGGTCGCTTAGGTTTCGTCTGTTATTTGCTCACGGCAATATTTGCAGGGGTATGATAATATTCCTCTATCTGTGGACCACCAGCGCTTGCCGTCGGTTACGGTATAGTATAGTATAGTTCGTTTCACCCTTCGTTTGCACGACAAAACATTCATACTAAAACATAAGTAATATTATTTTTGCCTCTATTTATTGTTGTCATAAAATAGCGACGTCATTAACCTCGGGGTCATTGTTGGACACCATTGTCGATGTTGTTGCACAACATGGCTTACAGGAGAATCAGTGGTGGGGGTGTGTGGCGGGCCTAGTTCTATTTAAGTATATTGTCTTAATCCTTTGATGTTCGGCTCCTTTGACAATGAATCGTGTGGCGTACAAGCGGTTTGTAGTTGTTTCTTGCAATCCGATTCGTAGATGAGGTAGATCGGTACCTCAGATTGCAATACAATCTGAGATTGGTACATTAAGGCCCGTATTAATAAATCGATCTCAAGTCTGAGTGCGATCTTGGAAATGTCATTCCAGAACAAAATGACATGTCAAAAGCGTACTTAAAATCACTCAGACTTGAGATCGATTTATTAATGCGGACCAAAAACTATTATTTTATTTAGGTATTTTTCGTAACTACTGTGGGAGTCTAAAGTATGCGTCAGCTTAGGCAAAATGATAAAATTTGATTATAAAATGAGCATGATTGGTGGTGTATTGGATGTGCTTATTTTTTAGGTGTCTATTAGAAGATACCACTCAATGTGATGTAGACGAGTTAGAGATAAGAGTTGTATCATATATACGAACAAATCATACCTACATACATATTGTGAATACGATTTATGTTAAAAGAAGTACATAAAAATTGTGCGCAAAGCTACTTATATAGAAAATTTCATTTACAGAAACTTACAGCAAAACTGATTCATGTTAGATTAGTTATAAAAAAATAGTTAAGTGCCTAGGTACTTAATTATTTTAATTATTGATACCCAATACTTATTTATGCTTGCTACTCATTAATGCAGTCCTAAGGCCGATACATAAAAGTGACAAATACCTATTTAGATGCTGTAATTCGAAAAATATCTTCACTAAGCATCCATACCTATATCCGCTACAGTATGCGGACTTCTGATCGGTAGATAAAATATATTATGCAATCATATATAGATTATTATCATTTTGCATTGAAAGGTCAACAATTTAATTTTATTGCTGACGTAAAAGGAGTAATAAAATTGGTAAAAAAGGTGTCGCAGAGTCGTTAATGCATTTCTGTTTAATAATAATCCAACTCCTCCTATTCTTTTTTTTCATTAAACTCATGTGGGTTCCAATATAATTTATGCTTTTCCCCGGGACTTGTCAAGGGTCAAACCTCGGCGTCATCATTGGACCACTATCGATCCTGGCTTACAGCAATAACAGTGGTGGGAGAGTCTGGCGGCCTTCTGTTAGACTTAGTTCATAATTATAAACGTCAAATTGCACCGATACAGCAAGATAGTCACGGTGGATTCAACATTGAGGGGGTCGAGGCGAGGCACGCACGCAGCAGCCGGCGCGCGGATCACCGCGGATGTTTTCAGTCGCTCCTCGACCGCGCGGCTACTTCGGCGTACATCTATGTCGAACCACGACATCCGCATTCGTAAATAAAGTGCGTAACAAACTAATAGATAAGTGTATTATTGTAACTAAATGTTATTTACTATCGGTTTTCCATCGCTTCCGTGCACCTGTAAATACTGTTAAATGTTTTTTAATGTGATTTCTTCGTTTTAATTGTGTGTTGTTAGAATTTTATGATGAGTGATTGACATTTTTAAAATATTTTAGTGCTACTTCGTTAATTGTAAGTGGGTATTTTAATTACTATTTGATATTTATTTATTGAGTTGTTAATATTATAATGTGCCGTAATTAGGTACTTAAGTATGTATGCATAATAAACTGCAGGTTACCCTACTACCTACCTACCTATAAAATATGTTCTACTTTGTGCTACTTTGTTCGTTATAAGCAGTATTTTAATTATTATTTAAAATGTATTATTATCAGGAGCCGTTATCGGTAAGTTTCTATAGAAAATATGGTTGGCATCAAAAGATTATTTATGGTTATGATTAAATATCTACTTAGTTGTGCCATATTTCTGAAAGAAATCAAATATGTTTGAAGGACCGATCGCACTAAGATTTTGAATAATAAAAAATAAATCAATATGTAGGTCCTTCTGTTGACTTATGGAGTGCAAATAATCCATTTATGATATCAATTTGCAACCTCATAATACGAGAATAAATGAAATCTGAATTGTATAAACAGATAAGGTGTCTGTCGGCCCCTTTTTATTTTCAGAGTATGAATAATTTACACATTTTTCATGAAATGGGAAATTGAATGTGTGAATACACGCAAAATATTTTTTTATTAAGTAGATGGCTACCCTAAGTACAATAAATGTTTGAGTTTGAGTAGAACTAATAACTAAAATTGAAAATTTAGAAAACCCCCGACGCAACGACTTTTTAAACTAAAAAAGAGCTGATAATTTTCAAACGGCTGAACCGATTTTCGTGAAACATAGCAAAGAACACTCTCGACCAGAATACCTATCTAACAAAAAAAACAAAATTGAAATCGGTTCAACCGCTTGGGCGCTACGATGCCACAGACAGACACACAGATACACAAATACACATGTTAAACTTATAACACCCCTCTTTATTTGTCGGGGGTTAAACATTAGGTTATAGGTAGGTAAACATTTACTTATTAAATCTGTTCATCTGGGATAACACTGTCACAAATCTTTCAAGATATAAGTCGATTCGATATACCTACCTAGTGCTAAAGTTTGCTTCGATGTCAATTTAACTAGGTAGGCAATCTATTATCACGTCATGATTTACAAATCTTCAATTGACTTAACATTAGGTATTTACATAAAAAAAACGATTCTGGAATCAAAATTGAATCGATATTGTGCTCTTTGCTGCGAGACTCTATTGCCAGCATATCCACCCGTAATATCCTTCATAAAATCGAATCTCCTGAATGGCTGTCGTGTGTATTCACTTTAAACTTACAAGCAGATACCTACTTCAATGACGTCAGCAGCATCCAGTGACCAACAATAGGGACGGAAGTGGAAATGTCCATTAGAAACTATATACCCGGAAAGGAGGAAGAAGAGATATTAAGATGTGTATTCGATTAAGAGAGTAATTTTCCGTTTCACCTCGCTAAAAACCTATGAATAAATTCTTGTCGCATGGGTTCGTAAATATACTTATACAAGGGTGTTGTTACATCCTTCTGAGAGTGCGTAGCAACTGAAGGGTGCTATTACCCGCTATCATTGGGTAGGTTGGTACAATGCTATCGAATTATATACATTGGTATAAGGAATGTAGCGATACTATGTATCATCCAACACATAACAGGTAACTCCAAGATTCATCACAGTAGTGGTTCCAAGTTAGGGTTGTCATCTACCACTTCTAATATTTTTACGGGAGACATTTGAAATAGCATTTTTAATGAAAGTAATACATTTATTATTTTCACTCTCACCTTGTGTGAGGCTACTTAATTATGAAGAGTTGAGTAAGTAGATGTCTCTGAACCGATAAAAATATCAGGGTGCGCCAAATTTCAGCCATGGTAATAATGGTCTCCTGTCTCATGGTAATAATGGAATACCTGTTATCATACCTAATACTATGCGAGACAGTGAGATAGCCGCTTTTTATTTGAAACTGACCATTACTTAGCCCAAACAAAAACATTTTTTTCTAATTTTTGTCTGTCTGCCTGTTTGTTCCGGCTAATCTCTGGAACTGGCAAATAGCGCCACGCGGGTGGAGCCGTTGGCAATAGCCCTTATAAATTAGGAACAGTGAGACTCCAGCGTTATATGTACGGTACGTGACCGGCTCATTCCGTGCATATTACTGAATATTCTCCGGTAATTTTCCGCTCCGCGGTCACAGTGCTATTTTCTTTATGAACACCCTCTTCCCCCTGCAGTTTCCCGGTATCGATGAAAGTAAAATTCAAATTCACTTCGGTGAAACCTGTTGCTGCAGTACCATTCTAGCAAGCAAATCAGTTTATTATTGTGATACAATTTTGATTTGAGATGTCGTTTTCTTTTCTCGTTTCTTTTTTTGTTTCGTTACAAGTGGTATTACGAGCTACGAAGTTCGTAGGAATGCATTAAATCTTTATTGTCATTCAATAATTTGGGACTAGCATCTGAACGTATTAGGGCCTGTGCACACCACGTTTTTTAAACGCGCCGTCGACGCTCGTTTGTAGCGATACAGACGCGATACACACGCCAGTCAGACGCAGCCTGTAGACCTTTGCACATCTGTCCACGTTTATTAAACGCGCCGTCGACGCGCGTTTTAGCGATACAAACAACAACAAACTGCTCAGTAGGATAAAAGCGCGCCGTCGACGCGCGTTTGTAGCGATACAGACACGATGCTAACGCGCGTGTGTATCGATACAAACGACAACAAACTGCTCTCTAGGATAAAAGCGCGCCGTCGATGCGCGTTTGTAGCGATACAGACGCGATGCTAACGCGCGTGTGTATCGATACAAACGACAACAAACTGCTCTCTAGGATAAAAGCGCGCCGTCGACGCGCGTTTGTAGCGATACAGACGCGATGCTAACGCGCGTGTGTATCAATACAAACGACAACAAACTGCTTTCTAGGATAAAAGCGAGCAGTCGACGCGCGTTTGTAGCGATACAGACGCGATGCTAACGCGCGTGTGTATCGATACAAACGACAATAAACTGCTCTCTAGGATAAAAGCGAGCAGTTGACGCGCGTTTGTAGCGATACAGACGCGATGCTAACGCGCGTGTGTATCGATACAAACGATAACAAACTGCTCTCTAGGATAAAATCGCGCCGTCGACGCGCGTTTTCGAAACGGCGCGTTTAAAAAACGTGGTATGCATAGGCTCTTACATTCGTGGGATCTGTTATATGACGTGGATTCGTTCATATCGCCTCATGCCACTTCAAGTGTGGGGATTTACTAGTCATTACTGGATTACAACCAAGCCGTGAGGTTTGCACAAGTATAAGATACGACTGCCTACTTTATTGCTGACGGTTTATGCGCGTTGTTAGAGCTCGGAGGAGCCGTGAGATATTTTCAAAGTTACAGCCTATTGGAGGGCTCATTATGACCTTCTTATATAACAAAGTTAGCAAATAAGCATACGACTCGTCTGATGTTAAGCAGTTGCGGTAGCGTGTAGATGCATGCAATACCAAAGGCATTGTTCGCACGGTGCTTGAAAGAGAGTGGGACACAGAGAGCCTCTCCTATCAGTACTTTTTCTTTTCTGACAAGTATTTCGGTGGTATTTTGAACGCCATTTAAGAAAGAAAGAAAAGCTTTATTGAACCACGGAACGTAATTAAATATTATCCGTGGCCAAGCACTTACATTTATTAGGATCGTAAACGTTCTTCTAACAAGAGATTAAGATGCAATTATAGTATTGATTTATTTCGCTCGTAAAACCTTAGAGACGTAAATGTAAAGGACCATTGTCTTCTATAGTGCAGGTGAACACTAAAACACTTCGTTTAACGAATACATTGTCTTATGAAGTTTTCCTTATTTATGTTTTGATGGTAAAAATCTATCTACGCATTTACAATTTTAAATACTTACATACTTAACGTCAATGTTAATGAACGTATGTCAATTTGCATGTGACCCAAAGGGGATGTAATTTGTACAGTTTTCTCTCTTAAGCCGCGCATGAAGATTTTAAAATATTTAAATCATAATCTAAAGGTGGATAAAAAACAGATACAATTATTGAGAAAAATCATTTCCTACGAAGTTAACAATTTTTTTCTAGGAATACAATGGGATAATTAGTTTTGCTAAGCTGTGATAGCCGATTGGTTAAAGCACGCGTCTTGTGGGCACCAGGTCTTGGGTTCGAAACCCCGGCTCGAACCTCTGGATTTTTCGAAATCTATGTGCGAATCATAATTTCTATATGATTATCACTTGCTTACGGTGAAGGAAAACATCGTGAGGAAACCTGCATGTCTTAGAAGATCTAACCAATTTTCGAAAGACATGTGAAATCCGCCAACCCGCACTGGGCCAGCGTGGTGGATTATAGCCTGAATCCCCCTCGTGAGGGGAGGCCCGTGCCGAGGAGTGGGACGTCAAAAGGGCTAAATTATTATAATACGTTTTACTCGTTATCTGTTTATTTCATGATTTTGCAAGGAATTATGAATTATTGGGATGATGCCTGCCCTAATTAGGTAACTAGTATTACTAGTACACATCTTGTTCAACATGTAGCCTGGTTAAGTTATTATTAAGCACTAGGTATGTGCAGAGATTACTAAGTTTACCTTTGTAGGTACTAACTCAGCCAATAAGTAAGTATTATCTCATGTCAGAATGTTTTGCGGGGCGGTGTCTTAACATGGTAACTCATTAAATCTCGTATAGGTACCTATATTAAATTCAGATCCTGGTTGGTGTTTAATGATTCAACATAACATACTTACTTATTATGTATTTGATCTCGTTGAGTACATTACGTATATAAGTTTTATAGTATTTTTATTTTTCTAACTGCCAAAAAAGCGGTCAGGTTTAAGCGACAACATTTGTTTAAGCGACTATTCTCTATCACCTATTTGGATGGGCATATTCACCTCAATTCGAGAGGGATATTAAATAATAAAAATTCTAGTTAATCAGCATCTGAATTATTGTTATTAATATTTCAACCTCTGGCCTTCAAAATAGCGCTTTAAACATAATGATGTAGGTTTTATTATATTTCAAACAGGTTTCTATTGCTGTGCACCGATTGGAAATCACAGCTTTTGGGCTTTGCAATGAACCGCTTGACGATATTCGTTTTCTACGATATTCGTAATTCATGCCGCGACGCCGCCGGCTGCCGGCTTAATTGGGGTTTGTTCGGAGTCCAGGGTCGCCGAGGTGAGAACTGTTCGGTAGGTACAAAATACACCTCTGTTATTATAAACTTATAATAGGGTTGCCAGATGCCCAGTATTTTACGGGTTATCCCGTTTTTCAGGCTATCACAATAAAACCCGTAATAAAAAAATAGTAAGAGGTAAACAAAAATTCTGTATTTTGTTAGAGTTCCGTAGTTATACTGGGAATTATAATTATTTGTTTTGTCTTACTTGTCCGTTCGCCTGTCTGTCATTATATTTGGAGACCATTATTACCATGGCTGAAATTTGGCGCACCCTGATATTTTTATCGGTTCAGACACATCTACTTACTCAACTCTTCATAATTAAGTGGCCTCACATAAGGTGAGAGTGAAAATAATAAATGTATTACTTTCATTAAAAATGCTATTTCAAATGTCTCCCGTAAAAATATTAGAAGTGGTAGATGACAACCCTAACTTGGAACCACTACTGTGATGAATCTTGGAGTTCGGGTTAATTGAACCGTTAACCCTCATTCTCACGGCAAAGCGCCGCAGGTTTAGACTCACATGCTGCAGGTTTTAGTTTTTCCATAATTATGTACATTAGTCGGTACCTATGTTTCCTATAAGATTGTCCTCCTACCGAAGTGTGGTTCTTTGCCAGGAGAATGAAGGAATATAATAGGTAGATACCAATGCTTGCGATTGTAGAGATATGAGATAAAAAAACTAGCTTGTTATCTGTCTAGCTCATAGGTATGCATAATATTGCATACCTATGAGCTAGACAGGTAACGAGCTAGTTTTTTTTATTTCTAAAAATGTCGTCAAACAAGCATACCATCCGGCTGATGTTAAACCGTTACCATAGTCTATAGATTCTTGCAATACCAAAGGCATTGCTCTCACTTTGTCGCCCTGATGAAGCACTCATCTCTTCGGACAGAAGGGAAGGGAGTGGTTGGTTTCACGAACACCATTTCAAACTACTATTCTCGAAGGACGTAAAAACACACTTCCTTTTCTAACCGACTTGCAACGAGGAGGTTCTATATTTGTATATGAATATGTTCACTGATTGGTCAATTGTTGACCGATTACACTAAATCTGTAACGTAGAAATAATAGTTACTTTACCCCGATCTTTTGTGAGAAGGTGGTATTATCCTGTAGTCAGTTGGCTCTACTTTGGCTTTACCACCTTAAATCTTGCCACGACAAAGCAATGGGCAATTTATTAAGAACAGTGAACGATAATGGTAAAAAAAAAATGTAGTGTCCCGGGGAATACCCACAATCTTATTTAGAGCCAATTTTAGTACGTGGACTTGTAAGTGTGTGATAAACAAAGATCAGGTTCTTTAAAACGCCAATGATTGCTACAGCGGGTTTGCTCGGTTTTGTTTTATTGAAAACCTTGCTTGGGTATTACCAGTTTGAAGTAGGGTCAAGGTATGTTTATGAAACGACAAAATAATTATATAAAAAGCTTGGAGTAGGGTTTTATAATTGTAGGGCTAATTTAAAAATTGTATATTACTTACATTAAAATTATAAAAAAGGTATGCTTCACTCACAGGTAATACCCAACAAAGTGTTAGCTCATTTTTCTCGTGTTGGCATCAGATGAACAACAGTATTAAAATTTTGTTTATATGGGGTGTAGGGTACGTTGTATTGTAAATAGGTTTTATTAAGTATATAAAGTGTAGGTGTTTAAGTTAGAACTTTGATAAGGGTCTAAGCGTTGCCGTGGACACTAGCGGGATTATGATTTATGACATCGGGTTATTCATTCATTTTAACTAACCTTAGTATAGGTAGGTACCTTACCAGACTAAAAAACATGATCTACGCATTATTTAAAGGATCAAGGATGAAGAGAAGGTTGTAGGTACCTACTACATTTGCGGTAAGCTAGCTAGCATTCTAAAAAAATCAGAAAGACGTTGAACTGCGTACAAATCTGCTAAAATACAAAATGTCACGTAAATATATTATGAATGTTCATTTGTTGAAAACATCAAAACAATGTCAGCAATAATAAACACCCATTTAACAATTATAGTTAATATAGGTAATGTCAAAATTTTACTGGTATCGTCATTGTACCAATAAAAAAATTTATAAAAAAATTTAACCGCCTTTTTGACGACCGGTTTTTTGAAGTCGGTTAAATTTTTGTATTAAAAAAAATATCAAGGTTTTCAGTAGTAAATTACTTATTGAATTGGTGGTAACCGTAAAAAAATCGATATCTTTCAAACTACTGAACCGATTTTTATGTTTTTTTACGGGACCAATAAGGGATACAGACAATCATAGCCACACATAGTAGGTATACGACTCATACCAATATTTGGCATTTATAGCCAGAATGCATCTCATGACAATGCCTCTAAGCCCAAACACGACTAGGTTACATTGTTTTATTACGGAGTTCCGGCACCACCCTTCCGGTTTCATATCATCTGATGATGAGGCTGGAAGGTTGGCAGTTTAGTGAGACTATTTCAGTGACCGCAAACACCGCTGAAGAGTCACCAGAAAGCAAATTACGTAATTTCGTTTCCTTGAATGACGTATTTTTCCAGTTATTTTGATTTAAATGTCTAACTACTGAACCGATATTGATGAAATTTAAATGGGACCAATACCGGAGGAACTGCCGTTCAAATAAAAAAAAACATCGGTTTAGAAATGACAGAGTTCTGTGGTAATAAATATTAAAAAACATACAAACGAATTGATAACCACCTCCTTTTTGAAGTCAGTTGAAAAGGGTCACGATTCTTAATTTAGATTTAAATCCCTTTGATCGTATTTTGTTAATTATGTATATTCTCTTTCCTTTCGGGCTTTACCTATTCATCTTCTCATCATTTGTTTCACACTAAAAGTTTGTGCTTATAAATGTAATAATATGACCGGTTCCGTTTAACTAAGCCGGTATAAAATACCGATATGAATAAAATATACTGCCCTAAGTACCACCACACCTGCCCTTCAGTGACATCCCCGTAGATTATAGAATGCGGAACCCTAAAAAAATATTACTGAACTTAATGACCCTTAACAGCGGGAAATAAAAACGCGGAAAAAAATTGCGTCAAGATGTTTGGTTCGGAAGGCAGTTTATACGCACGGGCCCGGTTGTAACTGCTAGTTTTATTATTTTGATGGGCTCCGCGCTATTGTTTTCGTGTCGGAGGGTATCTATTCATAGGTATTCACGTGGAGTTAAACTTTAACTACAATATCCGTTAGTAATTTTGACACCCGTAGAATATAATATGGTATGGTCAATTCAATCTAGTTGTAAGGTTCTTGACCTCTGCTACGTAGAAACATATTTTTATATGTAGGTATTAACATTTTATATAATTAGTTTAAAGGTTTTTTTAAAAAAAAAAAAAAACTTTTAAACTAATTATATAAAATGTTAATACCTAAGGTGTTAAGAGATAACATAGGTTTGTTGCAACTGGGAAATTGAAAGGGGAGATAGCTCAATCCCGGCACGGTTGGTTACAGAACAACTATTATTTAATACTCGTATGTGGCTGCAATGCGGATACCACACATACAGGACGATAATTAGTTTCAGTGGTTGGGGCAGATAATTTGTTTAATAATAACCAGATGAAGTGTATTTCATTAATGTCGAAAATTGATTATGTGCTCATAAACGATATTCAAAAGGGTTGGTTTTTATTGGTATTTCTGTGTAAGTTCTGTTTGGTTGCTATTTCTTAAAGGTGTACGCATCACACATACCTCTGTGACACTTCACTTCTATAGCATCATTGTTAAGGTCTCACAGAAATTGGAGTACTGTTTGTTTGAAGAAAACCATCCAATTGCAAATCTACCTATGATCCGTGGTTATTTTTGTTTATATTATTATTTAATATCTACAAAGAGTTAAAGGTGAATACTTAGGTACTTGGTTATAAACTTTTTCCTTCGTCAATAGTTATAAATCATTCCCCTCTGACATCGTTGCATGACATCCAGCTGTGGCGAGCGAGCGTCACTCGACACTGTATCAATGTTAGTTCACCATTTCACTTATTTATCTTGTTCCTTTCCTTTTTCCTATTTTGTTGACGTTACTACCGCAAAATAAATCGTATATTTTGTGTTGATGGTGTCTGTTGCTGCTTCCTCTGGGAATGTTCTGATTGTTATGATATGGTGTGGGCTATCCGTATTTTTCCAACACAATTTCGGACTCTAATAATTAGATATTGCAATATTCAGTACTATAGTTTTGTAGAACTGAATCATCTTCAGAGTTTACTGAGGCGCAAAAATATCGTGCATTATTCAATAATTTTAGAATATATATTATTATTAATTAAACCTGCAGTTTATCATAAAATTGAATCTATCGGAAAATATTTGGAATAAAAATAATAAGTAAGTATTAGTATGAAGTACTTCCATAAAACTTTTAACATCACTGACATCATGAATGGACCTATATTTACAGCTAGGTATGTGTAAGTAGCTTTTTACTTTTTATAAAACGTCCAGTAAAGCATATTATAAAGTCGATGTTGGTGGCGAGAGATAAATAATCAAGAATCAGGCTGGAGTGGGTGTGCCGCCGAGAGGGTATATTTTTTAAAAATCCTCTTTTTATTAGACCCTTATGGTGTCAACGGATATAATCCGTGTTTAAGGCAGGAATGAGACGTTGGGCGACTCTAGAATATGGATAATGTCACAACTACATATTGCTCTCTATTTTAGACAAAATGTGCGCACTGTAATAAAGATTAAATAAATACTTGTTTGATTATATTTATGTGAAGTCTATAAATTTTTAATTAGATAATATTGACATAAAGTCTATCAATTATTATCAATTGCAGTTATATCTAAACTAAAGTCCACCCTAAGGATTCTTTGGAAGGTCTACCGTCTTAGCGTGAGTGTAGAGATCAAAAGTTCTGATAGGCTCGGTTTGAGCGGTTTGAGCAAACAATAAACTGAAATATACTTTGATCACATAACTTAGGATCTTTGGAGATACTATAAACACTTTAAGCCGGCCTTGGCAATAGGTCAGAAACCAAAATAAATATCTCTTCGAGTTCCCAAATGGATGGGATAAACAAACGGACGATAACAATACGCAATCGAAAGGCATTGGAATCGGTTTATTTGTATACGACATACCTAGTGTACTTTTGTATCATTCCTAAATATTGTCCTCTTTTTTGGGTTTATTAATTCCTTCTCGATTATTGCTGCCGCTACCTGTGTAGCGTATTTTTGGGTACAAATTCACACACATTTTTGTACAAAAATTTGTACAAAAATGTGTGTGTGAATTTCATATCCCCGCTACAAGATGTAAACACTGCTTGATACCGAATTGAACCGAGGACCTCAGTCCATACATAGTTCATGTGTCAGTCTGGCGGAATTTATCTTTAAAGGTACCTATAACAACATTAAAGCCTCCAATGGACTGGGGCGCCTTTAATACGCGTATATAATGGAAAATGTACTCTGTTAAATAAAAATCATGATTAAATATTTCTGGCAAAAAACCTGGATATTGCGTATTTTTTATACTAACTCGGAAGTACTTTAGGCATCCTTGCGTATTTTTTTAGTAAATGTACCCCATACTAAAAGTAATAAAGTATAAATATATTGCAGGTACCAAATGTAGGTAGGTACACTTAGTGCTTTAAAAAAATGAGTGTCCCATGACATCCTAAATAAATATCGTGAGTATCGTGAGAATATAAAACAGTTTATTTGTAGAACTAAGGCGCGGCTCAGACATCTTATTTAAGAACTGTTATAAAATTATACCAAATCAAACGTGATTAAACTGATACGGAAGAATTAACTGTTACTTTAGTAATATATTGAATTATAATACTGAATGTGGCAACCAGTTGGCCTTCCCTAGTATACTTACGTGTAATAACAATAAATTCTGATTTCAATAGTGGCATTTCTTGTAACTAACAAAACAAGCTTCCGATTTGAATAAAACGTCTGTCTGTGGCATCTAATTTAAGAAAAACATTTAGATTTTTTTAAAAAAACGTTGTGACCCTACGTTCGCACTGTACATCTTGAACATGTTGTTGTCTCTATTTTATGACAACAAAACATAGAGACAACAACATGTTTCGTCCAGTGCGAACGTTGAGTACGGCTTAAAATTTAATATTCCAATTTTTTATTAATATCGAAAGAAAACTTGAATGGCGGGAACCAATTCAAACAATGTTACTACATGTATTGTGAGTTATCTTCACGGCTTGTTGTTTGGAAATACCATATATAACGTAAGTTTTCCGAGTGATAAAACGCAGCTATTACTGTTTGTCAGTTTATTCACATTTCCATAATCCTCGAATATTCGGTGAGGAATGATTTGTGAGTGTGGTTTCGGTTCCTATGAAATGGTATTTTAGTGTCCTTCACTTCTCTGTTTCCGATATCAAACATTCGATTGTGATGTGTGAATGAAATAGAGAAATGTCGACGTCTTAGTAAGCAAAGCTTTGCCTACGGTGACGTCAATAATTTAAAAAATATCGATTAGATTAGATTTCACTTAGTTCAATTTGTTTTCCGAAATAATAAAAATCTTGTTGAAGGAGATTTAATCGTACCTACAGATATGGAATTACTTAACGGTAGAGATGCCTCTATCCCAAATCTTGGAAATACATACTATTTGAAGTTTTACATTTATCAGGCAGCAATAACATTGTGCAAGCGTATCTACTCACACGATTTCAAACAAGCTTCTAGGTAGAGTCAAGCGATTATGAAAAATATAATACACAATACATATGTTATATTATTGTAATATTGGTAGACATGCCTAGTAGTAACTCTTATAACTATAAGCAAATAAATAATACAATTCCTTTGACTGTAAGGTAGGTATGTCTTAGATTTTGAGAACCTGTAGGTACATAATATATTGATATACTAGATAAATTACAAATTAATAAATGCCACAAATTAACTAACGAATGACGCAGTGTGGCGTCTCTAACCACAATATTTTAAGATGTTACCTTTTGAGCAAAATCTGTATTTTTATTAGAAGGTAAAATTTTCAGTGGAACCCTCAAAACGGGACAAATTTTCAGTGTGGAGTTGTGCTTAATCCATCAGGGTCAGACGGTAAGCCAGTGTTTTGGTAACGCGGCTAGATATTTCACGTTCGGATTTATGTGATAGCTCTCGGTGTTCGAATAGAGTGATTTCCGTTTTCGCACGATTTCACCCTGCTGAATATTTATACCACTGGAGTTTTAGAACTAAACTTATTGGATTTTAGTACCTAAATCTCCTCTCAGCCTATCTAAATATATATAACTCAAAGGTGACTGACTGACTGACTGACATAGTGATCTATCAACGCACAGCCTAAACCACTGGACGGATCGGGCTGAAATTTGGCATGCAGGTAGATGTGATGACGTAGGCATCCGCTAAGAAAGGATTTTGATTCAATCTACCCCCAAGGGGATAAAATAGGGGATGAAAGTTTGTATGAAACTTTGTCAATTTTAAACCGATCGGGCTGAGACTTTGCATGCATAAAGCTACTATGACGTAGACATCCCCTAAGAAAGGATCAAAATTACACGCGGACGAAGTCGCGGGCTCAGCTAGTGTAATATAACATGGTCTGCAAATAAATTGCAGGTGGGTTTAGTAGGGGTTTAGTATGTAAGATGAGGGATATCATAGCCCATTTATTCTCAAAACTATTTTTAAAACTTTGTTATTACATACATTAATAGAGGTTACCCATTTCGCAAGAAGTATCAACTAACTGGAATTAGAATTTTGTTAATAGGAATTTGTTATATTTTCTGATCAAATTCTATTTTACCGATACGGACAACTGTCTAATAAATTAATTATGTTATTTTGATCATAATACAATGAAAAGTAAATAGTCCTATTTACATGTAAGTAGGTACCTAAAGACCTAAATAAATAAAGTGTGTTGGAACAAAGAAGTTGCGTAGGGGTTATTTTAATGAATATAACGGTTTCTACTCGGTTTAATTATGTCGCATATGAAGATCATGTGTAACGTTGAAGTAGGTACTTATTAAATTTTGTAAACAAGCGTCACTCGATCCCGTTGATTGGCTTGTGGTCGTGACAATGGGGAAATTGCGGCTGTTATAAGCCCATGTTCACAATATCAACCTTCATGGTTCTATTGAAGAACTTTATCCTTATAGTATCCATTGAGGTATTTGTTGTACTCAATACCTTATCGTTTAAATGCACAACGTTGCAGCAACAAGCTCTGAGTTGAATATAGCTAAACGGGTAAGTAATTTATAACGTTATAAGAGCCGCAAGCATGAAAAATTTACAGTAGTTTAACGCTAATAAAGCGTGACCGTCACACTCACGTGACAGATTTCATTAATAAGATTGACAGTAACAGCACACTTCGTTACTTGACACTGGCGAATTAGCTATTAACTTGCGTGGGTCATATTTTTAAAGAAAGGAAGAAGAAGAAGATTACGTTACGATTACGTTGCGCGACTGGGCTCACTGATATTAATACCTCGACGACAAGCCCAAAGTTAATATAACAGGCATTATAAAACGGTCTGAAGGTTAAAGAACGTGTAAACTGTAAAGTAATGAAACTACTGTCATAAAAATCTTAGTAATTAATAATAATAATAATTTTGCCCTTTTGACGTCCCACTTCTGGGCACGGGCATCCCCTTACTACGAGGGGGATTCAGGCCGTAATCCACCACGCTGGCCCAGTGAGGGTTGGCTGATTTCACATGTATTTCGAAAATTGGTTAGATTTTCTAAGGCATGTAGGTTTCCTCACGATGATTTCCTTCACCGTAATTATGAATGCAATCATCACTTTAATATTGTGTTATTTTTGATCAGAATTATTATCACCGTTGTAATGAGCAATCGTTTACGACCGATAGTAATTCGGAAACTTGCTTTTATTAATGAAATGAATAGGTATGTAAAACAACGGAGAATATAAGTGGTATGTTTAGTTGGCAACTGTGTTTATTGGGATAATTATTTACATTCGCGAGACGGTCTCGACCTTTCGTAAATACCAATTGAAAATATGGACTAGTCAATACTATAAAGCCTTGAAGTCGTAGTTGTATTGTTGCATCGTTTCAGAATATGATTTGAATTAAAAACCTCTTGGTATAGGTAACAACCCTGACATAATGTCCCAAAAAGCTAATGTTTAACTTTAAAATAAGTTGGTACATTTGTATAGTATAGGAAGTATTATAGAATTCTGTGGTTTACTCCTATTTATCAAACTTGAGCGATATAAAACTACCTACCGGTGTTGTGTAAGGGACTTCTCTAACCGCGCTCGTTTGCACTGTAATGATTAAATTGTTCTCGCTAATTAATGTCATTAAGTATCTCAATTTTTACCGACAATCACTTTTTTATATGGGCCAAACCTGTGGTGTATTAGTAGCAAAGAATTTATTGCCGGGTCTGTCTTGTACACGGTTTTCCAGTAAGCGATTCGTAGCAATCGGAGCGTGTGAAGAAAGCTTTAAATGATGTTTTTCTCGCCTACGGCCGCAATTCTAGGGATTCGGCCTTGGCCTCGGGGCGCAGGCGAGGAAACAAGGAATGTTTGATAGATTTGGATACTGACAGAGTAGAAATTATACAGACTAGTTAACTAAACTACGCGTAGTGAACGTAGCATAAATAAATGTGTATCTCATCGAATATATTCATTTAGTAAGTACCTATCTATTATTAACTTACATATGGCGACCGCTTGGCGCAGTGGTTCGAGCGTAGGCCGGTCGGCTCACTACACATGGTGGTTGCGGGTTCGATTCCCGTTGGGGTAAATTTCAGAAATGGCCTTTTCGTAATTTGCCCAGGTCTGGGTGTCACTGGGATCGCCCCCAGTCCATTGTACGGTACCCATAGTACAAGCTTTGCTTAGTTTGGGACCATACAGTTGGTGTGTCAGTCTGGCGATATTTATTATTTATATAAAATATAAACCTAGTCAGTACTGGCCTGGCAGCATATCTTCACAAAATATGAAGTAGGTATATTGTTCATAGGTACTTTCTCAGATACTGTTAGGTTTTACAATTTTTTGGTTGCTGTTCCAACCTATAAAATTCGTAGAAAATTTCCAGAGTGATTGACGTCTAACAGCTGATGTTCTATTTCCGCAGTGTTCAGGGACTGTTTCCGCTTCCTAGGTGTTGAGACTTCAAGAGTAGATTTTATAAAATGAATGACTTTGCCATTATCGAAACCCACTCGATACGATGTCGACATCCTCGCGGGTGTTGACAATTCGTTAGCGAAGAGAATATCTCAGAAGCGGGGATCAAATTGCCTGACAAATTGCAAACTTCCTGTCAACAAACATATTTTTAGGTTTTCGCAGCCAAACTAAGAGGAGCCCTTATAATTTTGTTCATAAAAAAGTCTTCGGGCCTTCCCAATATGTCGTTGTTTAATAATTTATTTTATTAGTACAAGAGAGTCGAATTTTGGGATCCTACCTAGAAAGGCGGTTTTTTTTAATTCTACCTTTACTTGTGGGGTATCGGTGGTAAGGTCTCGTTAAACGGAGTAAAATCATATTTTGGGGCGCCATCAAAGTTTCCATTTTAAGAAATATTTAATCATGGTTGAATAAAATGCACTAGGTGAGCACTAGTTTAGGTTACTAGTGAAGTGACGAAATGTTGTGAAGTAAGACTTAATTTTTATATGTCCATGTTCAGAACCCTCTATGTGCAAGTCCGATATGCACTTGGCCAGTTTTTTATCCTACTAATATTATAAATGCGAGAGTTTGTGAGTGTGGATGTATGTTTGTTACTCCTGCACGCAAAAACTACTGAACGGATTTGGATGAAAATTGGAACACAGATAGTTTATAACCGGGATTAACACATAGGATACTTTTTATCCCGATAATCTCGAAATTTTTGTTAAGTTAAATACTACGCGGACGAAGTCGCGGGGCACAGCTAGTATATAATATAATATAATCCTACTAATATTATAAATGCGAAAGTTTGTGAGTGTGGATGTATGTTTGTTACTGTTTCACGCAAACACTGAAACAAATTTGGAACACAGATAGTTTATTACCTGGAATAACACATATTATACTTCACTTAAGTCTACGCGGACGAAGTCGCGGGCAGAAACTAGTATGCAATAATTAAAGCGTACGACCGGCCCGACATTAACTCGACGAGATTAAAAATGAGTTTATTCAATCACTAGACTACAACTTTACGCGCTGTCATAGTCACGGTCATTGTTTAAATTAATTAGAATTATTTTTCAATAATGCTGTCTAAATGAACGACTCTTTTATTTAATGTTCTGTGCTATTTATGTTTAAATCCTGATTGACTACTCATCAAAGCAGCGCCGAAACCACTGAAGATAGAAGCATGAATTTTTGACTTAGGTATAATTATTTTATAACGTAATTACCTACCTAAGCAATAAGAAAGGATTTTAAATTATTTTTTAAAAGATATTTTAGATTTAGAATATTAAATAAAAACATTCTAAAAATATTACTGATAACTACGAAAGCCATTTTTATCAATATGAATATCGCCAAATAAACACACCAACTGTATGGTCCCAAACGGGAGCGACCCTGTTTTAGTTTTTTTTGTCAAATTCAAATTTCGGCATTCAATCGCATAAGGTTATTTTGCAATGAGGTTATTTCGATATCTACCAACGTCGATTTAAGTATACTGTATATATGAATCGGTCACTTGAATAAATAATTTATTATTATTTTTATAGTCGTATAATAATTTAAAATTGAATTCAAAAGTTCATTCAGATTATATAATTGTCTGTGTATAGTCAACATATTATTAAAATTTATACACTCATATTTGCACATTTATGATAAGATTAGATAACTATTTGACCAATGGTTGGTGGTTAACATTTTTAAATACCTAGGTATACTGTTGGTAGGTATGTATTATGTACCTAGCTGTAATGAACCAAATGAGTTCATCGGAATAAGAATATCAATATACAGGTCTAATAAATAACGCCTTAAGTATACACATAAGGCGAATAAATAATAACACTTAAAATAATTTAAGCCATATATATATACATATATGGCTTAAATTATTTTGTATTAATCAATTATTACCGGTCTTAAAATATTTGGTGACAATCGTTATCGCAGTATGGTGTCCAATATTAAATTTATTTTAGTAACTAATTTCATCAATAGAATAAAGTTGTTCTATTGAAAACCGTTTTATTTATGATGGCGGTTACTATAGACAGGCCGGTGAGGTATTACGAGTACCTACCAACTACGTTTAGAAATAGCCAAATAAATTAGAATCAATGGCGAAGAGGTTTTATATTATAACAAAGTCGATATACAAGCGTACCTACGACCCGACTGATGTTACGCAGTTACCGTAGCCTATACATTCTTGAAATACCAATGGAAATACTCGCACGATGTCAATATGTAGGGAAGTGGGAATTGGGGCGGAAGGACGGGAACGGGGGAGGGTTGAGCATCTGGCTCTGTCACTCTTCGTACGCCACACAGCTATTAAGTATAGCTACTTTACGCAGATCTTCTGTGAGACGGTGGTAGGTTCTACCCCGGTGGAGCCAGCCCGTATATAAGCTTTAGTGAATTGGCTACAGCTTGTCTCTTGGCTCTCTCCGGGTATGAACTTGTTATTGCCACCTCGGCCAACAATACAGAGACAGGCTGGAACCCAGGACTTGGTGCCCGCAAGACGCGTATGCTCAGTGCCGGATTTACCAGCAGGCTGAGTAGGCTGGAGCATAGGGCGGCAGATTTTTGGGGCGGCAAATTTGCGGACCGAAGTATTTTTTTTGCTACTTCATTGAAATCAAAAAGATTTCTGCATGACGGTTTTCTGATGTTTTACAGATAGAACTCTGCAACAAATTTTGCCGATGACTATTTTACGTGCAATTTCAACGAAATTTTTGGATTGTAAAAATAATCTAGGACATGACAATTGTAGAGGCAAGGCCGGCAAAAACTTTACAGCCTATACTTTGGAAATTTGTAAATCCGCCACTGCGTATGTTTAACCAATCGGCGATCACTGCTTACAAAAAATAATCATATCACTGAATAAATAATAAATATAAATGTTATCCTTCGAAATATCTGAGTTCATTGGCCAAATAATTATGTCTGGTTCGTTATAACATTAGTAATCTGCCGGCCAAATTACACCACTCCCCTGACTTCAATTAGATTCGTTTTCGATTCAACGATTACTTATTACCTTGCCTTCATTAGCGGCGATCTTTTTATGGGGCTGGCGAGATCTGGGCCTTTGTAGAACCAAAAGTAAATTGAGTCATTTGTTTTATTTCGATAGATACCTACGATTTGTCCATCCCCGTTACCAGGTAAAGGTAACCTATCTACTATTGCTAGAATTTTGTAGGTAATGTGTCAGTACATTACCAAAGGGAATGAACAGCCACAAAGTATCTATGAACTTACAAAATTGGGATTATTACAGCTGTGTTAACGAGATACACACATATGTACTAATTCAATGGTGTCTAACAAGGAGGCCATATGTTTTAGTGACGCATAGATATAAATCTTAGTAGGAATTACGAACTGCCTACCTAAAAAGAAAGAGCATACAGTAATATTAGTTACTACAACTGAAGTTAACTATGGCCCGTATTAATAAATCGATCTTAAGTCTGAGAGCGATCTTGAGTACGCATTTGACACATAATTTAGTACTGGGATGACATTTCCAAGACCGCTCTCAGACTTGAAATCTTTTTATTAATACCGGCCTATGTCTAACACGTAGGTACATAAATCTCGCCAAATCCAATGTAACCTGCCTCTCTAAACATATATATATTATTATTTCGAATGTACCTATAGTAATCCAATATAAATTGGAATCCGTATACAGAGAATGGAACCTAATACTTAATTTTGTTTTAATCCAAAAGGTTGATCGAGTATCGGCCTACTTGCGTTAAAAAGAGTTTGCTACACTTATATTGTTTTACTAGCTGTGCCTGCGACTTCGTCCGCGTGAAATTTAATTGACAAAGTTTCATACAAACTTTTATCCCCTATTTTATCCCCTTTGGGGTAGAATTAATCAAAATCCTTTCTTAGCGGATGCCTACGTCATAACATCTACCTGCATGCCAAAGTTCAGCCCGATCCGTCCAGTGGTTTGGGCTGTGCGTTGATAGATCACTATGTCAGTCAGTCAGTCAGTCACCTTTGAGTTATATATATATAGATTAACACAGTGATTTGGGGCCGTACACCCCTGGCAACCCCGTTCAAAGAAGTGCATAATTCGGAACCATTACCATGGAATGCCTTATTAATTTCTTGTTTATGTCTCGGTTCTAGCTTTAATCTATAATAACCGTAATATAAACTAATTTGAAACTCCAGTTGAATTATTTAATAGATAGATTAATTATTTAATAGATTAGATGCGATCTCGTAGATTAACCTTCGTCGTATTATATATAATTCTTCACAAACACATCGAGCTTCCTACATAGACGAAACTAGCCTGATTTATATTGATAATATCTTCCGAAGCTTCCTTACGGCTTTGCCCTGGAGGGCTATAGCTGATAAATACGAGGTAAGAGGATCCCGAAAGCACATTTCAGGGTTTAAGTTCAACTTACTAAGGTTTTCAAGTATTTTAAGACAGTTTTTCGGTCTATTCACTTGTGTGTACAGGAGAGGAGAGCTTAATATTTGGTCATAGAACCCACAGTAAAAAAAATGTAGCAAAGTTGTGATAAGGGGCGGTACACAGAATCGGCGCTTCGAGTACTAGAATAAAGTAAACTTGAAAAAAAACCCGGTTCATCCGTTTCAGAGTTACGATGCCACAAACAGACACACAAATACGCATGTGAAACTTTGCCTACGGGTGTTTAAAAAGAACAGAAACAGAATTTTGGTCAGTTAACATTAAAACTTTTTTTTTTTAAATTATACCAAATAATATAAAAATATGATGTTGTGCTAAGAAAACAATTAGGTACGGTAGTATAATAAATATTGTGTCTATAATAAATGATAATGCTTCGATGAATGTAATAAAATGAGCTAATGCGTTATATACCTATGCGATTGTATACATAAACGAAATGAGGAAAATAATGGCGACATCATTATATAAATGAAGTCGCTAGCGTATAGGCTTGGTTATGGACCTGCTGTTGTTTTTGTCAGACAGGTAAATAGTTGGCTACCGTCTAAATTAATATTCATAAAATAACAAATGAAATTTCGACTCTTGGTAGTCATATTCCTAGTAATAGAGTCGTAGTTTGTTAGATATTCAAACTCTACTTACCTATGTGGTTCTTATGAATGCTCGTAGTGCAGTCCGATCTGATAAATCAGGATAAATCTATAATAGCGTCATTGGTCAATATCGTCAATAAATCAATATTACTTATGACTTCAAAGAGTTCTACTCTTGGAACTGTTAAAAAGTGTTAAAAATAAGATGTCAAGGAAGTTATAAATATGGTACTTCCGCTGCTTTCACGTGTTATGTGCCTATAAAATATCGCAGATGCCACGTACATCACATTACTCTACTATTTAAAATCTCTTAAATACAAAATTTTATTTAACACGAAAAAATGCTCGATGGCTCATGCAAAATTGTCTTAAGGTGGAGGCGCCTGTCTAGCCCACGAATTTCAAAATTTTTGAGTATTTTTATAGTTTATTCAAAATCTGAAAGATTTAAGACAACATTTTGTGATTTGCGACAAACACAGTATGCAGTGCGTATGTAATTAGAAAGACAATACAATATAGATAATAAATTAAACTAATTGTGATCACGTCATTTTAAATAGGTGACAAACACATCAAAATAGAAATCGTCATTAGGTACATACTTCCTTAAGTAAATGGAAAAGTTGGGGCTCACGCCGGATCTGGGTAGTCTTTGGACTTAATTGCTCTACGTGGTAAAGTCCTGATTTCCCTGAGGAATATATTCCTTATGTGTCCAATTGTTTACCGAGGGTTTCAAGTAAATAAATATTTTATATTATTATTTATTATAGTTATTTGTTATTGCACTTAAACTTCAGTCAATTTCAAATTGACGCCCAAAAACCTGAGATGAAGTACCCAAGGTTCATTTTGTTTTCAAACAACTTTGATCGGTGATTGTGTTGTGTTACATTTCCAAACCAATATGAACAAGTTACATTATTTGTGGTTTCGTACTCGGATCGTTTTATGTTTTATGAATTGATTTATTTTATTTTAAATCTTTTGATATTGTTTTTAATGTTTTACTACGTACTGACCATACCTAATCTTAATAATCCTTTCGGCCTTCGACCCATAGACCTTTCGATCTCGGATACTGCTCCCTAGTGAAATGTAAGTCAGAGCTTTCACGAGACAGGCTAGTGTGAAAGCCACAGATCCCACATTCATTTTCATAACTGACGATTGTTTTAAAATCTTATTTAGTTTCTTTCATTTATATATTAACTTGTAGGCAAGTTAACCGAACTTGATCGCATTTATTTTTATTCTACTATTTATTTCTTTTATTTATTGAACACCGCGTAGAGGTTGACCTCAATTGAAATAAAAAGAAACATGTGTACCTTTACTCGTATTATGTATAATAAAGCAGTCACTACTATCTGAGTTCCGAAGGTAGTAGGTACAACGCCCTCGCGCGCATGTTTACATGAATAACAAAATTAAAAACAAAAAAACAACATAAATTAATAACTAGGTACGACATTAGGCGGCGAGAAGTATTTGTTTATATTAATCTGTTTATTATACATAAGTATATTAAATATACCACTTATTCGCTTTGATTGAACCTATTATTTTACCTCGCACCGACTAATCAACACGTTGATCGTATTTAAATTAATTATTTGGCCGAATTAAGGGTCAATTAACGGTCGACCTTCAAGATGTTTCCGTACTACTTGTACAGTAAACAACACAATGATTTGACGTTTATATCGATTAGGTAAATGAATAAATTTTATGTTTGGTGTGAATAACACATTTAACAATATTCTCTAGTTCATTAATTATTTTCAAAGTTTTACTCAATTATAATTACATAAGCCGACATTGATGGATTTTGTGATTAACTGCGAAAATTCTGCCCCTTGTTTGTGCATAAACAATAAAATTATTATAAGCTTAGGAAATTTTTTAGCGTTTTGAAGGGTCGATTAAGGTTTATCCTCTTTGCAGGTAAAGTGATGACGTTGCCGGCACCTCAAAAGATGGAGGATTATGAGGAGCCGTTAGTACTGAATACGACCAACGTGTCAGGCCACGCGGCGGCGTACGACGAGCCTTACACCCTAGACCTGCTCGTGCCCCTCACTATCACATACGTCGTAATCTTCGTCGCCGGCATCCTTGGAAACACCAGCACCTGCGTGGTTATATCAAGGAACCGCTCCATGCACACGGCAACCAACTTTTATCTCTTCAGCCTCGCGATCTCGGATTTAATACTGCTAGTGTGCGGCTTACCTCTCGAGCTGCACCGCTTATGGAACCCGTTCACATACCCGCTGGGCGAGGCGCAGTGCATCGCCATCGGACTGGCGTCTGAAACGTCGGCCAACGCGACAGTGTTGACAATAACGGCTTTCACGGTGGAAAGGTACATAGCGATATGTCACCCCTTCATGTCGCACACTATGTCGAAGCTGTCCAGAGCGGTGCGGTTTATCATAGCTATATGGGTGATCGCGTTATGTACTGCGGTACCACAAGCTATGCAGTTCGGTATAGTGTCGCACGTTCAGAACGGACAGAACGTGAGTTGGTGCACGGTGAAAGGTGTCGGTGTCCATCAAGTGTTTGTGATATCGAGTTTCGTGTTCTTCGTGGTGCCTATGTCGATGATAACTGTGCTGTACGCGTTGATAGGATTCAAGCTGCGGACATCGCGGGTGTTGCATCCGGTGAAGAAGCTCTCTGTGGAGAGCAACGAGAGAGCCAGCGGACACACGCAGTACAGGAATGGTGCGTCGCAACGGAGAGTCATTAGGATGCTCGGTGAGTGAGTATATAAACGTAAACAATTGTAACTTTTTTTACATCGTCGGCAATAGGCTTGCAAAACTGGTATTGTAAATAATTATTATTTATGTCTGCATTGTAGAACGTATTGCTCGGTTTCGTAGGTATAGGTAACTAATTGACAAGATTTTCCAGTTTGAAGGGCAATGAACTGCTATAGACAGGTACGAGTATATCTATTCAATAGTTGTGTAGGTTTTTTGTAAAACAAAAAATCTGGTTAACTTTTAATACATTACCTACACTCCTCACAAGTAGTCACAAGGTCGAGTCTAAGCATGATTTCGAGTAGGTACCTGGGTTTATTATAATAAGATCTATTAGTTAGGTATAACACTACGTTTTTACTGGGTGAATCGTCATACGTATATTTCACAGAGCATCTAGGTATTATGTATACGTTGAATACCTACTTATAGGTAGTAGAATAATAAAAAAAAACCTACTTCTCAAAAACCTTGATGCACTAAAAGGATATAAATACCTTATAATCTCTTTGATATGAATTCGGTGCTAGCCAATTCAAGTAAGTAGGTAAGTAGATAAGTTCTAACGTTGTGCAAAGATAGTGGCACCGACTCCAAATTTAATAAATGATATCGTCCCTAGTTATTTCTAGCCTTTTATTGCATCCAGGTTTTGAAGAAGTCAGTTTATTATTTTACTAAAATATTTTGTCATGATTTTTTGTGGCTAATTTCCACGGCTATGATGAATTCGAAATTTGGGCTCATTGGAATATCTATATCAAAAATATTGACTCCATCAGAGCCGTGGAATTCGACTGTGGCCGTGAATATGGCTTTTTTAACATACAAAAGAGCTGAGAATCCTCAAACGGCTGAACCGATTTTCATGAGACATAGCTAAGAACACTCTCGATCAGAATACATCCGCTTGGGCGCTACGATGTTAAAATTATAACACCCCTCTTTTTTCGTCGGGGGTTATAAATCAGTCCACAATTGACGGAGAAATCGGAGGATAAACATAAAAAACATACATTCAGACGAACATAGAAACCTCCTACTTTTTTGGAAGTCGGTTATTAAAAAGAATTACGTTTTACTTTACACCAATATTACACACACATACATCATGCACCTATATTTGTAATCATTTGATTATTATTGGTAGAGATGATGAGGTCCAGTATCGCGTGAATGAGCAGTCGAATAGGAATAGTTTAAACAGGTAATTCTGGTTTTTTAAAGATCGACTACTTATCATCTAAATTATTGCGAATTACATGCCTCAATTTTTTAATCCAGTTAATAAAGAGCCATTTTATTGCCTACTGTTAGTGTTATCTTATTCGTGCAACATACAACATAAAACAAATACCCTCTGTAGAAACGAATGATAGATTAGTCCACATCTTGATAGTACCTTGTTACTACTTGATTTTATATTATTAATTAATTGAGTTCAATAAATTCATTAAAATCATTGATTAAAAAATGTGAAATAGTATGATTCTAATTTTACTGTTAATTTTGTTTCGTATTGCCTACAATAACATCGAATTTCACCTTTGAAGGAGGCAATTTAAAAACATCCGAGGAACGATTTCGAGATAATATTTTCTTATAAAAAGTATACTAAATCTAATTTTCGATAAACCCCACAGATTTTTAGAGACATTAATATCTAGTTACCTACTTACATAAATATTTGTTGTAATAAGAAAGAGTTTAGGGAAAAATTCTAAGAATTACAAAAATAATAAAATAAATTTCGTGTCATAATTTTTTTTTCAGTGTAGCGCTGCGTGAAATACACAACTTTACTGTCTAATTTTAGTCACTGTAAATTCTAATTGAGCACAGGGGTGCACATGGAGAGTACACATCCTATATGAGAACATAGGCATTATTTGATCACACACTTGATAACATTTAATTAAATGTTCTTTGTACAACACAATATCAAGGTACTCATGAAAACTTCGTGTAATTGAAAAATAATAAAGCTTCAATAAACTTAATTTATGGTATCTCGAAGCGTCGTCGTTGTTTATTGAAAAACACTTTTACATATATGTAATAAGGAACATATTAATGATAACATCCTAGCAACCGATTTACATCTTTAGTATCGATATAATAATATACCTATCCTACTAATATTATAAATGCGAAAGTTTGTGAGTGTGGATGTATGTATGTATGTTTGTTACTCCTTCACGCAAATACTACTCAACGGATTTGGATGAAATTTGGAACACAGATACATTATAACCGGGATTAACATATAGGATACTTTTTAACCCAATAATCCAATACTACGCGGATGAAGTCGCGGGGCACAGCTAGTTTATTAATAAAAGCTATTTGAAGATAAGGGCTGTTATGAAAAAAAAGAAAAGAGATAAGTAGGTAAGTAGATTTTAAACCTATTTTTATAGTAAAAAGTTTTCTTACACGTTCGTTATTTTGTAAAGTCGTTCTACTGGTTCCAGTTCAGATGTAAATATTAAATGTTAAATATGTTAAGGTAAAATATAGGACTATGAAAAAATATGGTGCGTTTTCTTATACATAAAAGTCCACCGAGGTAAGAATTAAGCTTTTGTACTAAATTCTTTTGTAATATAAAAAGTTTTACTCATTAGTTAGGTACCTAGTTAAATTTCCTTGGCCTTTACAGCCAAGGTCGATAAGTAAGCTTTATAATTAACCCTAATCACATAGTTAGTTATGAACTGTTAGCTTACGTTAAATAGCTAACGTTATAGTGAATCTAGAAGGTGACCCGCAATAACCCGCGCTTTTCTATGATGAAGGGTACCTGTATCGTTGAATTTACGTGCAGATTTTCATACACCGTATAACGTCCTGTATATGCGACTGCGAGATCATCTCAAATTCGTAATGAGGACATCCAGCCTTTTTCTTGTCATCAGGGCAGCGCCACATTGTAGAGGGCGATCATAGACACTAACTAAAGGTGATATAGGTGAGGGCGTGTATGAGTGTGCAGCAATAAATTGTATTTGTAGTGACCCTGGCAGAAGTGCAGTTGCAGTTAACGACATCCAGTCGAATCTAGTCCATCTAGCCTCATTACTCTCTCATCATACGTTAAATTCATGTTTGTGGTTAGCTTCACAAAATAAATGTTAGATCATATTTGAATAATAAAAAAGACATGAACGCGGACATTGTTTTGTTTAAAAAAATACGTTGTATAAAGTTATTCGCTTATCGTATTCAAATGTAGAGAATATAGTGGTTAGATTTGAATACCTACTAGACCAAGCTAGATCGATTCGAATATATGTATACAGAGTGTTTCAGAATTCTGAAATCATATCTATTAATAGGTATGTATGGGGTATTGGATAAGCAAATAACTAAATACAAAAAATATCCATCTCCTTTTCTTCACCCATGCGAAATATATGCACACTTAATGAATTTGAGTGACCACTATACTAGCACACAAAATGTATGTGAAAATATCTGCACAAAAGTTTTAACAAATAAGAATACCTACTTACTTACAAATGCCTGTTACTCACAAATCCTACCTAAAATCTTATTTCGAATATCTGATACATCCTGTATATTTAGAAATACTTATTTCAAGATCTAGTATGTATCATTATTTAAAAAAAACTTACCAAACAAGGTAGTTACTTATCTAGTGAAACGATTTTATGTAGGTAAAAAAAAAACAAAAAAACAAAAGCCGACATCCTATTTAAAATAGTTGTTAATAGTATAGACTACCAATTGTTTTTAAACCGGCTTCAAATTATTATTTCATCATTTGTGGCACATTTAAATGCTAGGCTTTTGTCAAGCCGGTATTTTACCAAGTGCGTAAACTGTACTTGTGCGTGGTTAAAACAACGTAAACCGCACTTAATTAACATGTATAAAATGGAGTTATTGGACTAATAAGCTTCTGGTAATTACGTTAATTCGAATGTATGATACAGATTTTACAATGAATATTATTTATTTATTTGTTGTGTTTAACGCATAAACCAAATTAATAATTAATCCACCAAATTCGTTTCCTATTAAAATTTTGTGATAATAGTCTAGATAGCTGGTTTGATTACAATCTAAAGACATTAATTAATAATACATCGATACTTAGCATTGAATGTTGCTATTATTTCCTGCTTAAGTCTCAGGTTTATAAAACAAAAAACGAAATTAAGTAGTATAAATTATCGATAAAAATCTTTTCAACTAGCTGTAGCAATAAAGATAAAAATTATTACCTCTATTAGAAACGGAAAAAATGGACCTTTTCGTGTGTGGATTCAATTTGTTTTTATGGGGTCTTTCCTTGTCATTCTGCCTCATCATTTTAATGTCATCGTTTTAATAAATCAAAGGAACAGCCATTGCATTTGATCCGCTTACAGTCGGTGCCGATATTCCTGTCACAAACTAAACTAAACCTACTTTAGTGTTTACGAAAAATAGTATACAGGAATATTATATTTGACGCTTGGTTGACGAAACAAACAGATCTACTATTTTAATCAGGTTTAGTGTTATCAAACGATGTTACCTAAACGGAACCACTATGAACATATCTGAGTTGTTAAACTTCTGTTTTAGAAATTCTATTTAGTTCGACAGAAATACCATTAGTTTGCATCCATTACCAAAGTTAATAAGTTTTTATTACTATAATAATTAATCAGGCGCACCACAGAATAGGCGCCATCAGTAGCATAAGCCACTCCGTATTTTAAGAGCCCTGTACAAATCGATTTGTCGTCATAAATCTAAACGATTTACGGTCCTGTGTCGGCGTACCTCAATATGTATTAAGATTTGTGAGGCCTTTGTGTTGTGATCGCGTTTTATTTGTCGCAGTGGCGGTGGCGTTGTCCTTCTTTATTTGCTGGGCGCCGTTCCACGTGCAGAGGCTAATGGCGATCTACGGAAAGAGTTTGAAACACCCTTCGGATACTTTCTGTTTGGTAAGCATTTTTGACGTTTAGCTAATGCGCGCGCCACACGGTGAATCACGCCCTGCACTTGCTCTCTGAGTGGTCTGACGATGATGATAACATACCTTTTTTAACTATAGGAACGAAGTTCCTTTACTCGGCTTACGGTAGGAGTTAAATTGCCGAAATCGTCACGCGTTGAAAAGCGTTATTCGTAACTTTGGAACGTCCATTTTGAAAAAGTTCTCTAAAAATGAACTGCATGGCGTTAGTGAACTATTCTGGTGACTGAATAGAGTGACATCTAAATACTTAACATTTTATGCATGTCAAACACTTAACAGAGCACTTTGTTCATGAAGAGTTTCCCGGAATGCATAATTTCTTTAAAAAAACAGTCTGAATAACATGTTGTGCGGGCTGGGCGCATGGTAGCCAGTGCTGCCGTGTAGAAAACAAATAATATACTAATAAAATACTGCAGTACTTAGGTATATTGTAAATTAAGAGAAATTACAAAATGACAACAATCAACCAATTAAAGAGACAAACAAATTCGGCCGAATTTGTTTTATATCTACAATTTAAATATTAATATACCTAGCTCACATTATTTTATAAATGCAAATTGTTACTCTCCAACAGGTGTATGAAGTGTTGACATTTCTGTCAGGAGTGCTCTACTTCCTGTCGACTGCCATCAACCCGTTCCTATACAACATCATGTCAAACAAGTTCAGAAATGCGTTCAAGGTAAGATACAGATAAGAGGTATTTTATAATTTTAGCTATAGGTATAATACTTATAATACTTAAACCCCCACCTTAATGAGGATTAATGAACGTTGTTTAGCGGTTGAATAGTTACACCATGCTTTGTCTTCTTCTTCCGATCATGTCATATTACTGATGGCAGATAAAGTTAATTCGGAGTTTAACTATTCTCCCGCTATACCACGTTTATTATTAATGGGGATTGAGTCTAAATAATTTACTCTGAATCCGTGAGGCTTAGTTACGTAGCCTTAAATGTTTTTAAAATACTTACTTACTAAACGCTATCAATAATTTCAACCAAAAGCTACTTATAATTTAAAACTGAAAGTAAATTAATGTAAAATACATTATTTAGGTATAAGAAGCATTAAATTATCTGCAATGTATCCGTAGGTAGGTTCATTATCGGAATTTCTGTGGACAGAACTAAAATAGGTACGGAACATAGTTTAGCTATTTAGTTTGCATAGGGGATGCGATGGCGGACGTATTGGATACTTGAAGCTAAACGTATACCGAGGGTAAAAGGTTTTTTTCTCTTATTGTTTGACTATCTCGTGTCTATTTGTAGATAAAATAACCTACCTTTAGCTACATTTGCTTTGACTGACTGTCGGATTTGTATGAAAACGTGTTTTTTTTATTTGTATAAGGCCTTTGTGCGAATCATAATTTCTATATGATGATCACTTGCTTACGGTGAAGGAAAACATCGTGAGGAAACCGGCTTGTCTTAGAAAATCTAGCCAATTTTCGAAAGACGTGAAATCCGCTAACCTGCACTGGGCCTGCGTGGTTGATTATGGCCTGAATACGAGGGTATTGAGGGGAGACCCGTGTCCAGGAGTGGGACGTTAAAAGAGCTAAATTATTTATTTATTTTATAAGGCCTAGGTAGCACTTCTATAATTATGTTCAATCAAGCCTCGTTAATTTTATTGAATACTTCATCTCGCCAAATTTGCCGTTTGTCTGAGTGACCTTAGAAACTAGATTTCCACCGTCTCTGCCATTAGGTAGGGCCATTAGTTCCAACTTCCTTCGGCCATTATTACTCAGATGTCAAAATGTCACTAAGCGTCTTCAGCCTAGAACTATTAAACTCAGCTCAAGTAGAATTCAGATGTTCATGCGGATTTAAATACAAAATAGAGTATTCGCTCGCGGTAAATCCAAAATTAATTTTAACAAACTTGATCATGAAGTTCTTGTTTTCCAGACGATATTAAATTTATACTATCCTCAGGAATTTCCCAAGTTTTTGATGTAATTATGCATACCTATAGCTAAGTGTCTAATGCTACGCCGAAACAAAAATAATTATACTAAGCGATGTAGGACATTTAAGACAATCTCGCATTTCGTTGTTTTGCTAAATTACATATTTGCTAAGCCAGACGCCCAGGTTGCCAACTAAGGGACTAATTTTCTTAATGACGAATTTCACTTGAAGTAATTTATATAAATTAACCCGAGGTACTAAGTAGATAGGTAGGTATATACACTTACAATTTGTACACCAGAAAATAGTGGTAGTGCCTTTTACATTTAATAAGTATAATTCGTGTTGGTAAATAAAAAAAATACCAATTCACGAGTTCCTTTAGGTAATAGTTTGTAACGTATTGTATGTAAGTACATAGTTTCCATTCTTAGGTATGCAAGATATTAAGACAGTACATAAAAAAATAAATAACAACCAACTTAAGACACCACATTTATTTTTATTAGCTTTCGAATTGTTTTTTTTCCTCATCCCAGACACTCAACTATTTGCGAGGAATTTGAAAGTAAATTAGTGGTGTAATTTCGTCGAAACTGGGACAAACAAACAAATAATAGTATAACAATAAACACTCAGCGTAATGTTCCAAGACTATATACCTACCTATCTAGGACTCAAAGGGCTTTAGGTTCTATCTAAGTATGTTCGGGATAGCTGTTCTACTTTCATGGTACCTAATAGGTATGCGGTAATATACATAGTCTTCCACAGGGCCTTTCCTTATAAACAAAACTTTAATTATTTATTTTTTCAAAGCTAATTGCTTGAATTGTAACGCGGGTAAGTCACCTAATTAAAGTTGAGTTTTGATAGTTATCAGCCGTGACAAGATATTATTTTTTTTAATTTACCTACGTGAATTGTCGTTATCATTCATTGTACTATTGGATAGCTATTCGACATTTTCGTAAGCGGTCGGTTTCCCAGTTGTTAGATCAGTTAGAATCAAACCAGACATAAGTAGGTTACGCTTTTAACATTCTCGGCTTAATTCCATGGATATTTTTCCCATAATGTTATAGGTAATTTGCATGCATGAGTCTTCACAGATCGCTGTTCGTTAGTGCGGTAATGATCAAGGTTTGTACCTACATTTGTAAGTTATGTTGAGGATTATTTAACTTTATTAAAACATATTTCAATAAATTGATTATGACTTAAATATCAATTCCTACAATAAATTTAACTTCACGTATAAATTAAAAATATTAATGGTAAAGTTCCTAAGTAGAAACTAGAATGTAAATTTTGTTATCTTTGCGTTTATTTATAGGTAATTGTGCTATGATTTTAAAGTAAATTTGGATGCTTTTGCCCACCTACAGTAATAAGAAAAGCTCTATAGCATAGTATAAAGACCTCTCTTTATACTATGTCTATAGTTTTGTTGGAAGTTCGTTGAAGAATTGATTCAATAGTGTATTTGACTAATAATTAAACTAATTGCATATCTAATGACATCACATTATGTTTTACAATTAAAAACAGTGACATAATTTTCAACCTATATTTAAAATTGTTAAAAAGTTTCTGAATTTATTTTTAATAATTTGAAAGATAATTAAAAAAATACAATATGCCATGAAATGATTAATTGGTAAAAATAAACATAATGTCATATTAGTCAAATTCTCTATATTGCTTACCTACCAAATACTTTACGTACTACCTTCTATATACCTATTACTTAATTAGAAATCCAACTTACAAGACTATGGAAACTAGAAATACTGGAATCTTCGTTCGTTATTAAATAGTTATTTTATTGACATTAATTCTTAGGTCATAAAAATTTAATCATAAAAGCCAGACAGGCATGTCTAGTCATTAAACCTTGTGCAAATCAGCTTATATTAATATTTTTGGTATCAAGAAAAAATCTGTCGAAATCATTTTTGCTAAATCAGAACAAAATATTAAATTTTCGTCGTAGTCTATCACATGGGAAGACCCGCGGGATAATACGGAACTAAATTGTACACAGTGTAAATTGTATTGTGGACACGCGACTACAGCGCCGGGTCTACGGGGCTTCGCATGTGAAATAGACTATAGGTACGTAAGTTTTTTGTAATCTAAATATATATAACTCAAAGGTGACTGACTGACTGTCTGACTGACATAGTGATCTATCAACGCACAGCCCAAACCACTGGACGGATCGGGCTGAAATTTGGCATGCAGGTAGATGTTATGACGTAGGCATCCGCTAAGAAAGGATTTTGATTAATTCTACCCCAAGGGGATAAAATAGGGGATGAAAGTTTTTATGAAACTTTGACAATTAAATTCCACGCGGACGAAGTCGCGGGCACAGCTAGTGTTTGATAAGCGTATACGCTCTTACTGATTGATTCCATGGCTATTACTTATGATGCATGAAAGTTCTTCGTAGTGCTAAACAAAATTCAGAAAAATGATTTTAAAGCTGTTGTGAATATATTTAAATTTTATTACTTTTATTTAGGTAGGTACAGAATATATTTTATTAAGATGTTGAATGTTCATGGACTTAATAGTCTAGAAGTCACAAACGTGGTGGCGTGTCTGTACACGTGAGTAGATAGTTACTCATGTTGTTTTTATTGTAGTCGCCAAAAAATATGTTATAAATGTCGGTATCTGTCATGTTAAATTCTTATTACTTATAGGTAGGTACTAGTTTTTTGATATATAATGGCAGAGCAGAACAGGTAATTATATCTTTAAGATTTGAATTATAAAAAATAGATTACCAGGTTTTTTTCCAATGGCATTTTTTGCTATGGCTAGCATAGTCGTATTTTATTATTAAATGCTTATACCTTCATAAAAGAGGTCAAATAGATAAGCCAGTTATTCTTTTGATACTTTTTGAACTGGTCATCTCGATTTTGTAGTATTGTTGGTATGACCGAAGTTAAATCGGTAATAGGTTAGTTAATATCTCACAAATCATTTTTTTTTTATCTCGATTAACTTGATGACTTAAACCATTGAATAGTTCAGATGTTTTAGATAAACGAGACATCATAATAATTTATTTTGCTGTCGATAAATATTTTTAAGTCTTACCAACTACCATACTTAATTACATATATCGAGATAACATGTAGTATTCAACTATACCACCGCCTACGAAAAGCGAAATGGTAAAATGTTTGAGTACAACTAGTATAAAATATACGATCCATTGTTGTATCGCTTCTCGTTGGCTGTGGTAGGTATAGTTAGTACTTGTTGGATATTCTCTTATATCTAGCTGAGATAAACAATAGTAGTATTTAGCAAACAGTGTCTATGTTGACAATAACAAATACAGAGCGGTTTATTGCTTCTGATTTCTACAAAGTTATCAACAAAGGTTCGTAGAATTAGGTTAGGTGCGTTGTTACAGTACACAAGAAAGTGTGTTACCACGGTAATAATATCTGTATGTTACGGACGATCGACTTCAACAATGTACCTACTGGGCATACCTTAGAATTCATATTCGTTAGCTGTTTTACCGAAGCGATTCTCAGTGAATATGCTACAAGCATATTATTTGGCTTTCTAGATATTTGCACTCAAATATAATTTGGGGTACATTTCGCCCGGAATCCTTATTTTAACTCTATTTGTTTTCAATCGTTTGTTTCGTTGACTAATCTTGAACTTCGTTATAAGATTGTGAAGCTGAATCATAATTGCAACACTAAGCAAAAAATACAATAATAAATTATTTTTGTAGTTCCTAGTATTCTCTTTAGTAGTTTTTACTAAGCTTTTTGTAATTACAATTTTTATTGATAGGGTATGATGTTGTGTAGACCACTCTATTTTGAGGTGATTCAAAATGTAATAATTTATGTAAGTTTTATGATGTAGCTATAAAGTACAAACATTTGATTACCACAGGTAGCCACGTTACATTAATTAAATTTAAGAATATACATTATTTACCAAGTTATTCAAACGGCCCGACATATACATGGTCATAATACAGGAAATTTGGATTACCTAACTCATAAATTTTTATGTTGTCATAAATGTAACAGACATACCATCACGTGTTTTATTGCAACCATTAAAACAGAAGTCAAGTTTATCCGTGTCAAAATGTTTTTTAACAAATCTTTAGCTCTACCACAGTTTAGTAAATCATAGACTGCGGCTCTACCATGAATTTTAAATGTGTTTTACGCGCTCGTTAGTCGTTAGCGTCTACGAAAAAATATAGATATTTAGCTAATTAACTAATTTAGCCCTTTTGACGGCCCACTCCTGGGGCACGGGACTCCCCTTACTACGAGGGGGATTCAGGCCGTAATCCATCACGCTGGCCCAGTGCGGGTTTGGCGGATATACCATTGTTTTTTTTTCGATGTTTTCCTTCACCTTAAGCAAGTCATAATCATATTGTAATTATGATTCGCACATAGATCTCGAAAAACCCAGAGGTGCGAGCCGGGGTTTGAACCCAGGATCTGGCGCCCGCATGACGCGTGCTTAACCAATCTGCTATCGCTGCTCTACTGAAAAAAAATGTATGTAGTTAATTGAACAGCGCCCCTATTCAGCAGTCCAGCTATTATTTGAAGTCAGTGCCAGTTTATGTTGGAAGATTGATTGGCACTGACTCCAAATAATACCCAGAGAGAATGCATTCATTATTTATAGCCTTGCAGTGCTCTAGTTTTCTTTTTAGTAACCGGTCATTGGATCCTTTAAATCGGCGCAACTTATTATCAGCTTACCCAATGGCTGTGTCTGTCGTTGTGTAGCTAAAAAATTTTCCGTTTTCCGCCCAATAATTTTCTATCAGTTATGTTTTGAAGACATGAATGTTTGGCACGCAAGTCGATTGCCGCTCTATTTATCTATTTGCCTGTGAAATGGCTTATATTGACTGACGTTGGAATGTGGTTCAGAACACTCTGATACAAAATATAGAGATGTGTCGTAATCTAAACCATCGTTCTAGGTCGTAATGTTTACAATATGTGAAGTTAATAAATTAAGAAGTAGGTAACTGGGCATTATTTCTTACAATCAGAGCAAATACTAGATTTTTTGTAGGAGTTGTTAGTTTCAATTTTATATTACATTTTACATAACGCTAATAATTGGAACTAGTTGACAAAAAATACTGAAAATATTTAGGTAGAATTGTATATAATATTGTGAAGATGGTTATTACTTATCTACTGCAAAAGTTATTCTGGTCACGAGCCTAAACAGTGGACTGTTATCTTCTTGAATTGAACCTAGGATTAGGGTGCCAGTCCACTTGAGCCCGGTGGGCTACCTGGTCTAGCTTTCTACCAATATAGCTTTGGAAAATGAAGCGATCAAATTGGTTAAAAAGCTAGATCAGCCAGCCCGCCCGGTTCAAGTGGATGGACACCCTTATATGCGGCAGGCCGCGGCTGCAACAAGATACAACGAGACAGTCAACTAAAATGTGACCTACATCTGTTTTACAATTAAGTAGATATATTTTACTTGAATAATTTGCGGTGTTATTCTATACTTTGATCTACATAAATCCGATATTCGGCTTGGAAGTGTGGAAGGTGGAACAGGCCCCCGGAGCGGCCGCGCGGTCAGAGGTCGCCCATAAATTCCAACAATAATTTTATGTAAATGCTCCGTTCTAACTTTCGGCAGTGTATTTAAGAACTGGCAACAAACAACAAATGTTTGCTTGTTGGCTGGCCTTTAGATGTTTCTTTTACATGATAACGATGAAAGAGAGGCAGCAGGAAGTTTCCTCCGGTCGTTTTGATTTCGTATTGGCGACTGAATTCGATAATAACTTAAACAGAGACACGGATACTTTATAAAAGTGGGTCATGGTTATAGATTCCTTTATTCAGATAAGAATAAGATGTATGACGTAATCTCTCGAGGCTTGAAAAGGTTTCTTTTGATGTTACATTTCATTTTCATTTCGCATCTTACATTTGTAAAAGTACCATACCTACCTAATCTTCTTTTAGGTACGCCCAAATAAATGTGCGTGAGACAACTGTCTAACGTAACTACGTTACCTACGTCAGAGTGTTACGTTAAGATACGTTTCGTTTCCTGCGACTATTTTGGAGATAGAATCAATCGTAAAACTATTCTGAACACTGATTCTTAGTTGTCAATTAGCTACGTACGGTCTCGTTAGTCTTCAAAAGTTCACGAAGCCTAAGGTTAAATGTCTACTTTTACGTCAACCCTCCTGAAAAACGAGGTACTTATTTCAAATCGATAAGTCTGATTTCATTCATTACTTTTCACAGATGACTCTAGCGACTTGGTGCGGTCGAGGCGGGCCACGCATGGGCCGCACGTACAGCGCGCTGCTGGCGTCACAGCGGCAGCGGGCTAGCGCGTGCGCATCGGACAGGCTGCGCAGCACCCGGCGCCTGCGCCGCCTCTCCACCGCCACCACGCACCTGTGCGAGGCGCCGCCCCGAGCGCAGGTGAGGTCAGGCCCTGAATCCAATTATAATGGGACTTGTGGGCTGTGGCACTAAAAGCTTTGCTTCTGGTTACTGTTACTAACAATACCTAATATTTTGTTTTATCTTTAAATACGAAATATAAAAGTTTTAAGCTAGTGTTTTAAGTGACTATACTATAATATAGTACTTGTACTACTATACTACCGTTACATTAGGTATATTTTATTCAGAAAATGATACCCAATATCTAAAGCCTCCTAGACATAAAAACCTAGTAAAAATTTAAGGCATTCGACGCCTTTTAATATTTGATGGCAATGCTGAATGTTCTCGGGAGTAGTGGGATTATAGGCGTCGTCGTTTGGGAGTTAAAATTTATTGCTTTGACCTCTACAAAATGGCGTAGGCACCCCTCGATTGCTTATGGAAAGTAATCTCACAACCTATATATTTCAAAAATCTGTTGGTATTTTTATTTGGTCGATTAGTCATTTTCTAATACAAGCAAGACTTTAGTACCTACTTGTACTTACCTACCTACGAGGGGTAATAAAGTATACAATCCATTGACATTTCAGTAGGTAGAGCTTATTTTTGGAATACCGATGACATTTTATATTTGTATTTAGTGTTGTCAACGAAATAAGTAATAGTTTATGTTATTATAGTTTTCAAGCGTGTTTCAATAGTCCAGAATTTAATAATCCGCACTGGACCTTATGATAAAATTATAGGTCAACAGGTGTGTTTATATTAACAAAATAACCGCTTTTTACTAAATGCATAAGAAATCATAATACAGTAAGTACATAAAAATACTGTCTGTCTGTTTGTCCTACCTAATCTCCGAAACAGCTGGACCGATTTAGACGGGATTTTCACTAGCGGGTAGCTGATGTTATAAGAAGTAAATTAGGCTATTTTTATTTCATCGAATTATCAACCGCGGAACCGCGGGCAACAGCTTCGCTTTTGTGTTTTTTGTCAATACGAGTATTATAATATAATATTGGTGTACAATAAAGAGTTACCCTATTCTAGTTTATTATAAATAGATTATTTATTTATATTCCGCTAGCGGATTGGTACATGTTTGTGATTTATGTATATGACAATATAATTTATACGCACGACTTTACGAATTAACAAATTTGAATCCGTGCCATTTGGCATGTGTCAATCTGTTTGTCGTTTGTAACGTAACAGTCTGTTGATGTGCTGCCCTGAGTTAAGGGCTCTTTCAATGCCAATTTATATGCCAGCGGGGCGCGAGGGTTAACAGTCACCATAGCAGTTTTGATATTCGCGAAAATGCCATTTTTAATATGCAAAATGACATTCCTATCCAACCCTTATAGGCACGGTTTTATATTCTCATCAGAAGACAAAATGTAAGATGAATCTATTTTGGTCTCGATCTCTCATACCTACGCCAGCATCGGGAGTCGCACTTAATACTTGTTTTTATTATTTTTAAAATTATTCAAATACGCGTAAATATAAACTTATTTTCATAAGTAAGTAGGTAGCTACGTGTTTTTGCTATTCAACCCTAGATAGCGTTCTGAATTTGTTATTAAAGATTCATGTATTAAAAAGTTCCCAAATTTCCAATGTTCACTCTATAACCACTTTTTAATCTCTTTGCTATTGATCCTGGTCCTAGAGTCTGAATGCGATGGATAAAATTCGGCAAGTCGACGATAAGTAGTCGTCATCGGTACGCGAGATAGATGATGATTACGCAACAGTTAAGTGACTAGACGACTAATCATTGAATTCCTGCTTCAAACGTGTCAGTCCGGTGTGTGTAATCCGATACGACTGTGCTATATACGAGTATATGATAGGTCTATGGTATAACGGCCGGGCCGAGACTATCGTACCTGCGGCTCAGACATATCAGATTACAGGCTTCCAATTAGAAAAATAATGAACGATAGAAATAATTAGTTCTACCTTTTGTCTCCAGGGGAATTTGAAACAAGCTTATCAAACTCGAAGGTCGGTAAATTTAGCAGAATCACAATCTTATCTAAAAATTTTTCTTTTTTATGTCCTACAGCAGCGTAGTAATTTCTCTAATTCTTGACTTATCTGTACTTAGAATGTACGGGTGTCCGTGATAAATTCTCCGTAGAATCACCGGCACCAGTTATGAAAAGATTGGAGTGAACTTAGGCGTCAAGAATTTACCTTCAATTTTTTTACGAACCTACGCGATTATTTGAAGCGGTGGGCAATCATAAAAATGTTAACCTGCCTAATTACCTACTGTATATCCGTCATTATTCTAGCGGTTGAGGGCCCTCGTTCAACACCAAGAGAGTTCGATCCCTGTCCTGGTCATTCTTAAGCCACTTAACCAAATTGTCTAAGTGATCATTAATTAAACTAATGACTGCACCAGCATTAAGCTTGGTTGACAATACGATCAAATTGCTCGTTATCTAAAAAAATATAGTCCCTTAATAGATTAGTTCTAAAAAATGCAGATTCCATCTCAATTAGTCACTTATCTCTGTATGACAGTGTTACAACGGGCGCGATCACCCAATCATCAGCGAATCGCCGAGCGGCAACGGGCGCTGGGCTCGAGCGTGGCGGCTCCGGATCAACGAGCCCTCCGACTCCGTCGACTCCCCTCGAAGCATTTCCAACTCCAGCCTTCGGGAGGTCGACGACGAGCTCACCGGCGAGGAGCTGGCCACCTACATGTACCACGTGAACTGTAACATCGGCGGACTCACCTGAGACACTACAGTGTAATGTGAATGGTCCAATCCGAGTGACGGTGGTGCAGCCCACCAGTGTGATAGAGACGTTTCTATACGAGTCCAGGTGTATTATACTGTTGTCCGTTGTTAGATAAGGCTTACGGTGCGAAGTTAACGTTTTGAACGGACTGTATTGGAGATAGTGAAAATTATTCACTAAAGTTAAAGTTGCTTTAATACGTATATATAAGGCGATTAAGGGTCCTATGTCTATAGATATAAATGTGGATATCCGCCGCAGTATCGTGAACTTGTAATAGGCACGCACTGCTCATTATTCATCTAGAATCTATTAATTACGTTGGGGCGACATTTTGACTTAAGCTAGATAAATTTATATTTAATAGCCTCGGAACGGATATTGTGTGTTATAACACTTTAGCACAAACGTAAATGTATTTTATTTATATTTTCATAAATAAATTATATAGATTAATGTTTGTTTAGGAGCTATAAATCAATGATAAATTGAGAAATATAAGAATATCGATGTTTTAGTGACTATAATGCCTACTAGATTGAATAATGTACATTGATAAAAATAGTATGTGCTGAGCACAAATGAAAATTGTTGATATTATATATTTTTAACCAATTATATATGGCGGGATGCCATTTAATAACCTGTTGACCGAGAAACAAGCCTCTGTCTCGACTAGGCAGTGCGAGGAATTTAGCTGGTCCAGTACCGGTTTTTAATAAAACACAAGCCATCATCACAAATTATATAGAAAATAGTGTCAATTTTAGTCACAGATCATCCTGTTTTGTATTAAGAATGAAAGCTGCTGAAAATGGGAATTGTATACAGTCCAATGATTTCCACCAAGAATGAGTCACTTCGTATAACAAGGGCGTGTTTTGTTGTCAAATATTCATTGTATGTGTATGAATAGATACAGGGTGAGACGTTGGCTTCACAGTATGATTCAAGTGGGCGTTATATTGTCCGTACTATATAGACGGCTGGACCTCCTTTGTATCTTGAACACGTTCGTGAAAAAGTGTTTACTGTCAGACTTTTATTATTTTTTCATCAGCTTATAGTATTACATACAGTAATAATACTATAGATTTATTGGCACAACACAGCATTGTCTTTTTGTAGATAAATAATTAAATATTGTCAGACTGACACACCAACGGTATGGTCCCAAACTAAGCAACCCTTTCACTATGGGTACCGTACAATGAACTGGGAGCGGTTTCAGTGACACACAGACCTGGGCAAACTACGAAAAGATCATTTCTGAAATTAGACCCGACGGGAATCGAACCCGTAACCACCCGGTGCAGCGATCCGAGCGGCCTATGCTCTAACCACTGCATCAAGCGGTCGTCAAGATATTGAGAAAATTTCAAGGAATGCCTTATATCAAATTATTTTGATAATGTCAATACCGCCCATGGCAACAATGGAGACCCAATTATTAGATATTATAGTCGTTAACTGTTAACTGTTACATCGAGTAGACTGCGTGAACCAGTATCTATAACGGGCTTTGGCTGTGTATTTGATAAAGTGTAGATTGTATTGAATAAGAAGAGAACAGCCGGTAAGAGGATATGACTATATCTTTGAAATTCGTATTAAACATTTTAATTATGATCACAAGCCATGTTAATGTTGTTTCTTGTTGGTAATATTATCCTCTGATTTTTTTTATTCATTTCTTGATTCTACTGGTCAATATACAAAGACATTCTTATCTCTCCGTCAATTAAATTGTTATTTCCCATAAATATACATACCGAAGCTTGTCATAATGATTGTACAAAATATAGAAAAAAAGGGAAACCCACTCACAATATATTAAGATTTCGAGATATTTCCCATAGAGACTGTAAGTATTTAAGTAGATGACCAGTATAATCATATTATCAGAGCACAAAACGAATATAAAATGAAGTACTTAAGTACTTAAGTTAATAAATATGGAATATGGAGTTTTGGTAACCGCTGTGTGTAACGGAAATAGAGGCGCCGTCTTGTGTGGATTTGCGTACTTATGTAACTTCTTTGATATTTTTATCTACTATTAAGCCAAGCATTATCAAAACTTCATTTTCCTAGGAATTACAGTATGAAGTACTTATTAGATTCAAAAACATAATATCACAATAAAATTAAATGCTATTGAATAATTTATTGATTATATTATCATTGTTAAATGTATTAAATAAGCGAATTGTTGTTTGTAAAGTAAGAAGTGATCTATTTTGATTAAAATTGTGATGTCAATAAAATGAAAATCAATTCTCCGTCACGAACAGTGTTTTTTCTCATAACGTCTTATAACAAAATACAATATAGGTACGGAGTCACTTTAATTAAATAATAAGTGTTTCGGTATTTATGTTATATATTTGACATATTCAAATAGATTAAACGACATGCTAATTATATATTTTGAATTACAAAAAATACTAAATAGCGTCTACCTTACGACACCTAGTGGGTGGACTATGCTAAAATGAATATTTAATCGTTTTTTGTCTAAACACGTACAAGTTCTGTCTGCATGCAAATGGTTCGCCTGTTTTCTTCGTTGACGTTAAATAAACTTTTTTACAGAAAATATGAAAATACCAGACACTACATCTATGCAGCTATCCTTTTATTTCTTTGAACTTACAATTACCAGTACCCAGCATTTTATACACTAACACAGCTATAGTATTTAAGTACCTAATAGAAACCTAGATATTCAGGCCTACTAAAAACAACCGTATTTAATAAAAAATACAAATCTTATAAGATATGATAGAAGCGATAATATCAATGGTATTAAGCATTCTATCGTCTCTCTGTTCACGTCTTACGGATGTATCAAAAACGACAAATAGTTATATAATGTTCATACATTTATCATATCCCTGACAGGAAAACGACTGACATTTTTAGTCATAATTTTCTCAACTAACGTAGGTACATTGCATTCCGTTTAACATAAACATACATACATTTTATCCGAGCTGCCCAAATGAGTTTTGTCTTGGTTCGCAAGGGATGAGTATTAATCGATACGATATCAACTAATACTTACTGACATTTTCCTCCTAAGAATATCCGTTTCCGTTTCATAATTTTGTTATTATATACTACAACAGATACACCTTCTTAACTAATAATCTTAATGTAGAGTCATATAAGATTGAGTAACTTAATTATTTTGTACAGATCTTTTTTTAAATGATAACGTGTCTGTAGAAAAGGTTACCGCCTGGCGTTAAGCAGTTACCTTTTTCTATAGATGCTTGCAATACCAAAAGACCTCAAGAGGAGTGGGGATTAGGCTAGAGGAAGTGGAATAAGTGTTGGGCTTATTATAGTATTCCACTCCCTCTATCCTCTCACTGTCTCACTCATCGTGCGAAATGCCTCAGCCTGTTTATGAACTGTATAGTCAATCAGCTACGGGTTGACTCTACCACCGAAAAATACAACTTTATAAAGTTCTAAATGGAATTGAATCAAGGGCTCCATAATTTGACCGTTATCTGTTGTGTTAACCAAAAGAATAAATAAATAAATACATATAAGATACCTGAAGGAGAGTCAAGGTTGAATGAAACAATTGCCGGCAGTTCCGACACAAACATTGATAAGGAATGGAAACGGAAACAAAACAACACACGTCGTGTTTTTCTTTTCGGAGTTGACTGCCGAGTTATTGAGTTATTTATGGCCGTAGCTTTGTGAGAATATTGAAATGTGATGTGCAACTGACCTACTTTTTTATACAACAAAGTTGGTAAACAAGCGTGCGACCCGCCTAAGCTAAGTAGTAACCGTAGCCTATAGATGCTTGCAATGCCGAAAGCATTGCTCGCACGTTTCGGACCGGACTGTGCACTTTCCGTCGATCTTCTGTGAAAAGGTGGTACTACCCCGGTGCAGCCAGCCCTTATTTAATCTGTAGCAATCGGCTAGAGCTTGGCTCTACCACCTTTTCACTTAATGCACATGAAAGTACATACGTCACCTATAGCAAAAACGCGATTTAATTTTTTTTTTTCTGTCTGCCTGTGTGTTTGTTCCGGGTAATCTCCGAAAGGGCTGGACCGATTTCGACGGGACTTTCAATGGCAGATAGCTGATATTATAAGGAGTAACTTAGGCTACTTTAAATTTAGAAAAACAATTAGGGTTCTGCGTAAAAAAATAAAAACACATGAGCTCAAAGAGTATCTCCGCAACGGCTGGACCGATTTTGACAGGACTTTCACTGGTAGATAGCTGATGTTATAAGCAGTAAGTAACTTAGGCTACTTTTATTTTAGAAACAAAAAAATGGGTCGTGTCGCGCGGGCACAGAACGCGGGAGCGGGCTTTTTTGTTAAGTTAAATTCCACGCGGACGAAGTCGCGGGCTCAGCTAGTCTAGAATGAAGTAGGAAGTAGGTAGGTATGTTACAACTACAAAGGAAACTGCATATTAATATTATAATATCGAATCTAAAGCCAAGACAAACCTCATTGAAAAGTTTTCTCATATCCTTGGAAGGGAAAACGGGGTGGAAGGAAGCTACCAACATTTTTATAATATGTTAATCATCATAATATATTTACACATTTCTGTTCTGCTTGTATTCTGATATTCATACATTGTCAATAATTCATCAAAGGAGGTGTACGTGCTTCCTTAAAATATCAAAGAAAATAAAGAAGAAGTAAATATGAAACAAGATTTAAAGGAGATGCAGCTCTGATTGGCCCATTATCATCCCCATAATCTCATGCAACAAAGTCTCACGAGTAAAGAGCTAACAAGCTAACTTTTTAATAAACGCAAGAACGGCACAACGAAGAGAGTCTGCAAGTGTTATGCAAGGTAAGTTTGTTATTATGATATATTTATCTGTTATTTTAGTGTAGCTTTTATCCGCGGTTTCGCTAGCGTAGATTTTATTTTCTAGATGTGGACAACAGACCCACCTACTGGATTCAACTCTAGCTTAAAACCACAGATATATAATTACATAGATAACGCAAATGCATGTACTTCGCGTGCACGAAACCCCGACCAAGCGTCAAGGTTGGTCGCCGCTAACTTACAGTCCGCGCGACTCCAGATATAAAAAATATGAGCATGACCGAGATAATCACTCGAGAGAATCGTAGCGGGCGGAGGGGCATCGCGCATCGGCGGCATCGGTGTCTTTGAATCGGTTTGGATTTCCCGTCACTAATGACGTCACAGTAGGTGTTCAAAATTCGGCAGGCTTGGTTGCAATACAAATCGTGATACTTGCATTATCTATGTAAATCTAAACCTGTGTTTAAAACCATCCAAGCAATCCCATAAGTATATAAAAAAACTCATCAAAATCGGTCAACTGTCGGCTTAGGAGGTGAAGAATACCGAACACACGCACACCGGAACTTTATATAAAACATACTTAGGGGCCATCCATAAATTACGTCACGCGTTAAGGGGGAGGGAGGGGGTCGACGAAGTGTGGCATTGTGTGACAAGGGGTGGGGAGAGGTCCCGAATTTTGTGACATCACATTATTTCAAAAATAATATGTTTGATTTGATGTGGATTTTATTCAAAACTAATTTAAATGGAATTAAAAATATATTCGGAACACTTCTGTTTTAATTTCATAAATTTCTAATTGTAAAATATGTGACATCACACTAGGTAGGGGGGGTATCACAAATGTGACCAGCTGTGACAAGGACGGGGGAGGGGTCAAAAAATCATGAAATTCTTGTGACGTAATTTATGGATGTCTTTTTTCAACAGTACATAGATTAAATTATAATTGTACAAAAAATTGTTTATTTTAGTAGCGAACCGCATTTGTCGGGATTTCACCTTTACGGGCCATTTTATTTTTATTTCCTCGGACACTGTAAGGTCCTAGTCATTTGGTGTTGTATGTGGTTGTTTCATGGCACCGGACATTTTACGAGCTCTAAACATCTATAATGGTGCACGTAAACTAATAAAAATGGCCCCAGCCAGCCGATCGATTACCGATAAATCCATTGTCAGGCTATGTGTGCGGTCAAATTGACTTTGTAAAGTGAGATTGATTTCCTGAAAAAATGGAGACATAAGTACTCAGTCCCTAGATACATCAACAAGGGCAGGTTTAACTTCGATTATTCAGAACTATCCACTCGCTATGAAAAAAAGACGACATCGAATGATTTTTGTAGGACTTGTATCCCATTAAGTTTTTATCTTAAAGATTGTTAAAAAAAATGAAGTTACAACATAAATATTTGTAAAACCTGTAATTACAAAACGTATATATTGTAGGAAGTATGGAAGTAATTAACTATCCTAGCACCAGTATAGTTTATTTACATGGATACTTATCCAAATGGTTTAAATTGGATATCTAAATGTTTTAAAAGTTATGTACACAACCAGAACCTTTATTTATATTCATTTATAAATATAAATCATACGGTACGATATGGCTAACAATAGTAGATACCTAATTAAAACTCTACACATGCGACTCTACCCTTTCAAAATATATTTAGTTAATTATGTGAGAATTTAGGAGTTTACTTTCTAAGCAAATATCAGACTTAATTAAAGATACCTTACTCATTTTAAATGAAATACCTAGTATGAGAGCAGCACAAGATTTATTTGAGTATTGGATTCAAGTAATACTACACAGTGGATCTATAATCGAATAGACATAATTAACGTAACTGAACGCTGGTATTGTATTGGCTTAATATCGATCTCACTCAATCACCCTACATACCATCTCGGGACGCAGATAAATTGCAAGTATATTCTGTGCAGGCGTAATACAGATAACACTCCGTAGTATAACTTATATGTGATCCAAGCGTATACAATCTATATAATATATATAACTCAAAGGTGACTGACTGACTGACTGACTGACATAGTGATCTATCAACGCACAGCCCAAACCACTGGACGGATCGGGCTGAAATTTGGCATGCAGGTAGATGTTATGACGTAGGCATCCGCTAAGAAAGGATTTTTATTAATTCTACCCCCAAGGGGACGAAATAGGGCATGAAAGTTTGTATGAAACTTTGTCAATTAAATTCCACGCGGATAAAGTCGCGGGCACAGCTAGTAGGTTATAATGTTTTTATATAGATATAATTAATCTGTACGTGTGTTTGTTAATAAATTCCTCCTAAACGGCTAGACCGATTTTGTTGAAACCTTTGTGTGTGTTTGAGTGGGTCCCTTGATGATTTAGATTAACAATTGGACCCGTTAGGTGGCGCTGTAATCGGGTTCTAGGTAGAGCAGGACAATAACTGCCGGGCTCGCTAGTATTAATATAAATAACTATGCTTTATGAAGTGTAATTAAAAAAAATATATCCCACCTTTCGATGTTTGGGGAGATACCCCAATAAAATTAATTTTGCTCAATTTTATATTTTTGAAAGTAAGATATAGCTGTACTAAATTTCATGAACTTCCGTCAGAAACTGTTGAAGTTATAACCCTGTGGCAGGTCGGGACGGACGGACGAACGGATGACTGACGGACGGACGGACTGTATGATCTTATAGCGTACTCAAGACCACTCTCAGACTTGAGATCGATCGATTTATTAATACGGGCCTTAGTATCTAATTAACCAATCTTTTTAAATGTTTTTTTTTATCATGGCTTGAAAATCTTTATTTCATATGTTAATAAATCCCGAAGTTGGACTATTAGTTTATAGCTTTCATGGTGATGCAGGTGATCTCTCCATTGTGCAAATGGGGTACGTGCTCATCGAAGCGGCAACGTCCTTCTCAAGATAAAGGCTCTGTTAGTTAAACTGGTCGTTTGTATAAGCCCGCTCATTGTAGGTACGCTTAAACAAGCAATGTCCGATTAATATTGCTCATTAGGTGCTTACTGTTTATGTAAAAGAAATAAATAAGTTTTGTACAACTTACTAAATTTTGATGGGTCTGCGAACTGGTACAAAGCAAAGTGAAAATAAATGAAATGGGATAAGGTTTTGAAAACTCTTAAAGAGCGTAAATAATTCCTTGAACACTTTGTGAAAATTTCAAGTGGAAAAGTTTCAATACTGCTGCGGGATCGAAACTATTTTTGACTCGTTAAATTAAACTGAAGATTAGACTTTTTTTTGGGAATATAATCATGTCTTTTATTGCCTATTCGGTTATTCACAGGGTGAACCCGGCAACGATAATGTATATAAATTTTATTATATCCAATACATAACATATCAAATAACAGCCATTATCTGGTTAAAATGTATAGACAGAAAGGTATCGGATTCTTAGGCCTATAGAAATTAATCGCTCCCAAGTTTGAGAGCGATCTTGGAAATGTAATTCACATAATGTCATCTCACTACAAAATGAAATGTCAGGAGCGTACTCGAGACCGCTCTTGAGACTTGGGACTAGAGATAGGTTTATTGCAAGGAAGCTATAATAGGTTCCGATTTATTGAATCGGGACTTAGTGTGAATGACCGCTAACCTTTCCGCTTATAACATAACCAGGACGAAAATTACAATTAAAACGTTAGTAAGCATTTATATTGATGGAGCTATTATATTTATATTAATATCTACTATATACCTTTTGTAATTATTAACTATATAAGCAACTGGCGATAAAAAAAAGAAATATAACATAATGTAAAAAGACAGGCCCGCTGTGTTTCTTGCCGGATTTTCTCAGTCGAGGTCGCGTTCCGATCCGGATATAGATATAAGTAAAAAATGTAAAATTGACAATTTGTAAGTGCCCCCGTAGGCCTAAACAAAATAAACGCTTTGACTTGACTTTATTGAAATACTTTTTCAAGATTTTATTATACACGATGCGTAGCACAGGGATAATTTTAAAGGGCTTGCGAGCACTAGCGCCGTTGCGCTCAATTAACCGTCTATTGTCTGGGGCTTGGCGCTAAATGCTCTAATACACTGTATTTCCCACTCAAATGGTCCGTGATAGCAAGGCTAAGTTATTCTAACGCCTTCTCTTATAGCCACTTCTGTGTGAAACCATATTTTTGACCCGTGGAAGTGCGTATTAGCATAAATGAAGTGAAAAAGTCCCAATCAGGGTGTAAGAGGGTGGGAAATTAATAAAAATTTGTTTCTACTACTACTGAACGGAGAAAAATGACAATAAATTAATTTTGTTGTTCTTAGTATCCCAATTAGTGTTTATTGTAAAAGTTTTGATATGCAGCAAATTATTTATGAGTATGGGAGTCATTGCGCAAATCTTTGCGGTAATGTTATAACATAAAATATTATATTTTAAAATTACTAAAAATAATATCTACTAGAAACTAGAAAAATAATTTGTTTTCGTAATTTTTTTCTCAGTGTAGGCACTAATTTTGTCAGCTAGTGCTACTTATGCTATATTATCTTATTATTTAGGTGTATTTCTGACTAGCGAAGGCTGGCAGTCAACTACGCAGAGTTCCTCTCATCCCTCAGCAGCACTCGTGACTCTAGTTTATTTCCCCAACCAGGAGGATCCGCAACCAGGACCCATCCTGCGGCCAGCGTCTCTTACCAGATACTTTGCCCATCATCATGCAAAAGGCTGTAGATATCTCTCAACTATAATGATACTTAGCAGTATCCTAAAGCAACGATTTGCTACTCGAAGTACTCAGGTATTAAGAAGTAGGTATCTTATTTATTTATATATATTGAATACAAAAATAAAAATTATCCTACTCGCATAATAAAGACATTGGATATTAACCGCACAGAAGTTTCCATTAAGCGACATGAAAGGTTTTGTATTCAATCAGTTGCTAAACATTCCGCGTGGGTAGGTACTCATTATTTCAAAGAAATGAAATCGTCAAAGATACTTTCTTAGGAATGAGCTTACGGACAATTGTGAAAGCGGAATGTTTTTCCTTCGTCTAGTAACTTAAATAGTAACTTAAATGGCCGGTAATTTAATTTGATATGTACGCCAATTTCTACGCGCGATTTATTTTTCTTTGACACAAATAGTTGTGTCAAAGAAAAATAAATCGCGTGTAGAAATTGGCGTAAGAAACGCCAATTTCTACGCGTTACGCATTTACCGATCCAGCCCGGCACCGGCAATGAGAGCAGTTTATTTTGTACTAGGTTCCTAACTGCCTACTTCTATGTCTACTAAATTAGATAGGTTATAAGCGTAAAGAATATTGTGTGGGTACAATGTTTGAATTAACCTACTTTTAGTAGATATCTTTAGTTCACCGTGTTACGTAACATCGTGCTTATATATTTATTTATAAATAAATAAATATCGCCAGACGAACACACCAACTGTATGGTCCCAAAATAAGCAGCGCTTGTACTATGGAAACCGTTTAATGGACTGGGGGCAGTCCCAGTTACATCCAGACCTGAGAAATTATGAAAAGGCCATTTCCGAAATTCGCCCCGGCGGAATCGAAACCGCAAGTACCTACAATGTCGAGCGGCCTACGCTCGAACCACTGCACCAAGCGGTCGTCAAATTACGTCGCGGTTATTGTTACTTTTTAGGTATAGGTAGGTATACTCTACTCTACGCCTTCGAAGATTTTCAAATTACTTACCTACTTAATCTAAAAGGGGCTGTCTGAATTTTACTATAAAAGGGGATCAGTTATCCATCGCCGGCGCCGCCGCTGCTCGAACGTGGCCCAGGATTTGGCGAAAACGGTTCCAGCTTTGCGCCAAAATTCTCATTTTCATACAAATATACCACACAAACTCTAACACCCAGAAACACATCAAAAACACCCAGTCTTGGAAAAAAACAAGCCTGAAAATAAACAAGGATTTATTATTATAGGATTGTGTATGAATTAAGGTATTCTAATTTCACACATCATGTGCCGACTTTGTTATATAAAGAAAAGTTTTTGTGCGTAAAATCCCGTTGCGTATCTCGTCCGATTACGTATACAAAGATCTATGTAGGTAAGTACACACAAATCTAGAAGTCTGGATACTGGTCTGGATATTTATGGGGCTTTCTCTGAGCGATACTAATGGATGTTTGTTTAATTTAATTCCAGTTAATTGTTCCGAAGGGAGGAATTACCATCTCAATAGGATTTTTAGAACATACCTTCTTCGGCATTGAGGCACGTAAGATACTTTGAAACAGGTACCTACTAAGCGGGTATGTGGAATATTAGATCGGTATTTAATTATTTTTATTATTAGATAGGATTTTCATCCTCCTCCTGGCGTCGTATTCCTCAATTCTGAGGGTCGTGACCGCCCCCCACTACTTTTTCTTCAAGTTTGTCTGTTCTGTTATATTTGTAGAAAAATATTAGGTGCCTTTTCCTGTAAAAGATCCTTTATATAAAGATGTTAAATATCAAATACAAGCCCGTAGGTATATTAAGCGTAGGTATCCAGTTTGTATTATTTAGAATGAAATGAAAATACTGTTTTTATACCTAGTTTTATACGCTGTGTATCTACGACGAGAATCTAATAATCTACATTTTATGAAAACCCTAGGCGCCCACGGAGCTTCACAAATCCGCAAAGGACTCCGCTCAGAAGCTTTGAAGCGCAATCCTATAATGTTATATACTATAATATTATAAATACATATTAAAGTTACTGCTCTGAAGAAATCACTGAAACACTCTAACCAAAGCATGCAATCATTGCCCTCAAATGTTAACTATGAAATTGTTTATGACATATTTATTCAGATAATTAATTTTATTAATGTTTCTTATTATTATACTCGTACCTACGTGAGTAGTAATTGGCAGAGCTAGTAAACTTAACAAACTAATAAATACGTAAACTTATATTTTGCCTTTAAGAGCATACAAGCAGCGTATGTAGAGTGCTTTGTTCTGGAAATAGTTAGCAGTACGTGCAACTAGGGATGAATACCAATCTACTCATGCACAATAAGGTTTTCCTCACGCTCGATATGATGCTGCACGATCAAATCAAAACTTCTACTTCTACCTCCTGGGAACTACTATTTACTAGAGTCCAATTAGGCTAACGTATCGCTTACATATTCTAGTAAGTAACTTAGAAACATAAACAGTCTGTAAGTAGATCACATTATCTCCGTCGCTTCTTCTGCCTTAAATTCTAATCTGCAATTTTAGATTTCAACAAATATATTTTTTTAATACTTTGCTTTGAGTTTATTGTATCTATTTGCCGTCACCACAATACCTAAATATAATTTATTCACCAGTCTATTTCTAACCACTGCTAGATATATGCCTCCCCCAATACACGCGACTGAGCTCGTGCTACCGGTTTTGTATCCTCATGACTTGCAGGCAACTAAAGGCAATTACTGCGACATATGAATACAAAAGTAGTTATTGAAATAATATTCTGTTGTAGGTAATATTTAAACAGGAACTACGCCGCGCTAAGTCGCCAAGTTCAAAACATTTTTCTTGTACAAGAAGTAAAAGATACCATCGGCGCGGTCTATTTTGTGTAGTCGAGCTATAGCATAGCTGTGTATTTATTTTTCGATCGTTGCCAGCAAAGAAATTGTAAACATAAATGTTTCACGTTCCAAGAAATTAATAAGAGACGTTGTTTAAGTAATATTATCATTACGTACAATGTTTATTTTTCTAGACTTTCTAGCCAAGAAATAATGGGTCTGTCTGTAGTAATAAGTTTTAAAACATCATTGCTTATATTTCATCGATATGTGTATGAAAATATCATGCTTGGTTTTCTTTTTAGGATTATATACAGTAGCATGTGGTTTTTGTAGCTGTTCTGTAGGTAGGTAAGTAAATTCGTGGGGGTTCGAAGACAATTTAACTTTTCCGTGTGACAATTTAGTGTGTGTGGGTTGGTTCCATTTTGCAAAAGTAGGTCCAATTGACATGAAATTCGTGGTTGTCGGTCGGTGTTCATTCAATCAAAATTGGATACGGCGCTTACATGGGCTCCGAACGCAGTTGCTATTGAATTACAGCGAAATCACGATGAAATCTATGCGTCCTTCAGAATTAGGCTTTAGACAATAAGTGGTTAATGGAGCGCAAAGCGAAGCGACGCTTTCATATCTTCCACGTTTCATTGCTATACCTAATAGACATTACGACGAGGATTAGTACGATCGAAACTTCGATGCTTAGACATAATTAACGTTATAAGGAAATGTTTTCGAAAATTTGATATTCGACCAAAGTATTGTATTTCACAAAGGTACCTACTTACCTCCTGAAAGGAAATAAATCAAAGATCAATCTTTGTTTTTGCTTTTGAAAGGACCTTTAAGCATTCCCATTGTGAGTAGTAGTTATATAAGTATTTTCCTTAGAATCCAATAAAAGAGAATCTTTGTTTGTTTTGCCAATTATAGTGTAGGATAAATAGCTACGGAACCAATGCTTTTATTTTCCTAAAACCAGAAAGAGGGATATGTCTCCTTTGCACTGTAATAGAGAGAGTATGCCGGCTTTATACCTTTGAGATTTAGTGCTAAGAGAGATTATATCGCCTAACTTTGAACTTCTTTGAAATTGAGGTGAATTATTTAATAGATAGTTAAATCAAATCCTTGATTTCTTGTATGATACTTGTACCTATTAGGGTTTAGCATTATTTACCCTTGCATATTTTGCATAGATTTATATAACTACTAGTTGCTGCCCGCGACTTCGTCCGCGTAGACTTAAATAAAGTATTCTATGTGTTAATCCAGGTTATAAACTATCTGTGTTCAAAATTTCATCCAAATCCGTTCAGTGGTTTTTGCGTGAAAGAGTAACAAACATACATCCACACTCACAAGCTTTCGCATTTATAATTATATTAGTAGGATTTTATAATCGCACCAAAGATTTAAAATTTAATATTCATATAGCGGTATTATTCTAAACGCTATTTAACCTCCTACCTTACGAGTACGCGATTCTATTACGCCCAATAATATTAAAAGAAAGTTAAAAAAATATTTCTTAAGCACAATGGTGTGTTAAGTTAATGCGTTTACCTAGTTCAGTTTAAAATAATAAACGAATTATTGTTACGCCTACGCCTTATATTATATTACAGTTATACATTACCTACCTACACTTAACTATTCTTCTTGATGTAGATGTTATAACATCATTTCTAAACCTCTGTGGTTTTTTGTATGTTATGTACTTAGACAATATTATATGTGTTTAATTAAATGATAATAATAATAAAAATGTAAGTGTTAAGCAATTTGCAATGTAAGAAATAATACATACCTACTTAGCGAAGGAGTTGTGTCAGGATTATATAATGTAGTAATTAGTATTCTCTGTGCACCCCTTGGGATACAGACGTTAGTATGTATACCTTCCCTTAATACTAATTCTCATTCGGTGTACGCTTGTAAACACCATTAAAATAGGGCAAATAATCCGTTTCAAATAATGCGTCTGCGGTTATAATTTCACTTACGCCGACAAATTGAGGACATAAAAATTCAGTGAAATAGATAAAGATATCCGAAAGAAGTTTATTATGTGGGGACGTTGTAAACAAACAGAACACTCGTGCCAACAGATGATCAAAACGATTATTATGCCGAGAGACTCTTTATTGAGGCAATAGATTTCTTATTGCTTAGAAGGGAGACGACGCTATAGGCTCTCTACTACAGTCTATTTCACGTACAAAGTCCCGTAGACGCGGCGCTGTCGTCGCGTGTCGACAATAATAATAATTTACACTGTGTGCAATTAAAGGCCTGTGCACACCACGTATTTTAAACGCGCCGTCGCCGCGCGTTTGTAGCGATATAGCCTGTAGACCTTTGCAGGATACGAGCGCGCCGTCGACGCACGTTTATAAAACGCGCGTCGACGGTACGTTTAAAAATAAATAATTGTTATTAATTAATATTTTTCCGCGGGACTTCCTATGTGAAATATATTGTAAGAAGGTAAAATGTAAAACTTTTCATTTTTCCTACACTTTATGTTTGTCAGATACGTTAATTAGGTATTACAAAAATTTTAAAACAGACTTAATCTGACTGAAAATTATCTACTTCTGGAAATATTAAATATTGCTGCTTAAATTTGAAACAGCTTTGTTGTCAACTGTTGCAGAGGCAATTAAAACAGATAATGTTTCAAAACTACCTGTGTATGCCGAAATGTTTTGCAAAAAATGAGAATAAGTTCACGGGTTTTTGCATTTTACCCCTAGCGGCAGCTATACCTATAAGAAACGTTAGTATTATAATATACAGTATACAGATAACAGCTTTGATATTAGCATATTTAAAATATTGATAACTCCTGGAACTCTAAAAATAAATTTCCATAATATGAACACTGGTAAGGAAACGCCTCTTCCATTTGATGATTTAAAATAAAATCTAGGTTCTTCTGCATAATTTCATAAATGTTATAGTATGATATAAAATAAATAAATGCAGAATGGCACTTGAATTGCAGTAAAATTCCAATCGATATTGCGGGTCCTCACTGGTGTTATAAATGTATTCATATATGGAGGCTACGTGTCTCCCGGCCGGCTACGACGTGACTACGCTACGGCGCTATGCTTCGTAGCATTGACCGGATAGCTCACGGAGCCCAATCGTTTACTGGTTTTGGGACCGGTATTGATTTCATCTCACTTCTATATCTTTTCTTTCATCGTTCGTATTTCCGAATACTACATTTTCAGAAATTAAAAGGTACTTAGGTACCTACCTACGTACATAGGTAGGTGTATAAGTAAGGTACCTACTTATAAGGATCATCAATTCCGTACCTACCTAAAATTAAATACAGACGATTTGATAAAACATAACTAGTATTTAGAAAATACAAAAGATAACTATTTATATGCATATGAAAGAATACACCTACAATTTTTTTATCATTTTAAAATAATAGTTCACTTTGCGATTATTAGTTCGCCCTCTATTTGAAGTTAAGATACATTTTTCACAAATAAACGCAATTTACTAGACGTGTTAACTATTAGTTAAATTATGTATAGTCAAGGCTGCCCATATTAAAGTACAAAAGGCGCACCTTAAATTCCATTTCAGTGTCGATGTACAATCGATTTTTAAGCTTGAATAACTTGCATATATCTCAAAAAGTTTCTGAGGACCTCATGATTTTCGTAACTTTGAATATAATTCATTAAGTAGGAACATTAAACTTATTGTGATGTGTGTGACTTTATCAGTCTACTTAGTTTACGAGAGGCATACCTAATTAGAATTTAAGACCAGATAACCCAGTGTCTGGTTCTGACAGTAGCTGGGTGCACCGAGGCGTGCTTACACATATAATGGTCCCACCATTTCATAGCAACAGTAATAATTTATGCACTATCCGCGTCGCGCCGGGAACGTAACGTCCAAACAGCTACCCGACCTCCCGTCAGTTCCTGTGTCCATGCACTTATCTACTATATAAAAATAAGTCGGGTTTTCCTTCCTGACGCTATAACTCCAGAACGCACCAACCGATTTCCACGGTTTTGCATTCGTTGGAAAGGTCTCGGGCTCCGTGAGGTTTATAGCAAAGAAAATTCAGGAAAAATTTCAACAGAACGCGGACGGAGTCGCGGAGCACAGCTAGTCTAAAATAGATATATTCAGCTTATTGTAACCGTTCTAAAACAATTTACGTATGCATATTTTGCAATAATGTTACCTACCTTCTGCAGAAAGTATAATTATTAGGTAGGTACCATTAGATATGTGAAGATTAGACGACCGGTTGGCGCAGTGGTTCGAGCGTAGGCCGCTCGGCTCACTGCACATGGTGGTTGTGGGTTCATTTCCCGGCGGGGTGAATTTCGGAAATGGCATTTTCGTAATTTGCCCAGGTCTTCGTGTCACTGGGATCGCCCCCAGTCCATTGTACGGCACCCATAGTACAAGCGTTGCTTAGTTTGGGATCATACATATGGTGTGTCAGTCTGGCGATATTTATTTATTTATGGTAAATATTACAAAATAAACTAGAATATCAAAAATAGAATTTAACATAGAAGTATTCGTTGGAATATTAAAAAAATGCTTTTACTTCTAAACCAAAGACAATACAATACTACGTTAGTCTAAAAAAGATCTAAACAGTCTCTGTACTTGATTTTTCAAATAATTGCGGAGTTGGTGTGGAACTCGAACTTTGCGTAAAACCGTTCACCCGTTAATAAAATGTTTGTGAAATATTAAAAACTAGCGATCCATGCACAAAAAAAGTTGGTGTTCGCCGTTAAATCGAATCACTTATTACTTCGGCAATAATTTTCCGACAGCCTCGTTGAACACATCCCTGGATTTTACGAAAAGGTTTTCAGCGTTTTTGCTGAAATTGCTTTCATTTCCATGAAATTCGCAACGCCAACGCAGATTACGTAGAAGAACAAACCACGCGGGGAGATTTATTTCTTGTTTCTTTATTATTTATTTTTTTGTTTGAATGTAAATATACGCGATAATCAGCTTTGTCGCGTAGGTGAGTAATAACATTAAAATTTTAACTTGTAATGTTCCATTAAACTACTCCTTATAGTATATTGTTTTCTTATATTTACGCGAATACTACACATTGAAATAAAACTATTTTTCGGATTTTACCGCGTTTATTAACTTTATGTTCCCGACCATGACCCGTGACCATGGCTGCTGTAAAGCAATCCAAACGTCGGGAACATAAAGTTAATAAACGCGATAAAATCCGAAAAGTAGTTTTATTTCAATACTCCTTATATACCTTTTCGGTAGTAGAACCAAAACAAAACAACCAATATACTTAAAATCAGACACGAGTTGGTATCTCATCCTCGCGCCCTCTAACTGAAGAGCGGCGTAAAGTATTAACTATAGCTGCGTTTCGTACAATGAACGCGAGAGCCTGAAGACTAACCGACCCCCCCCCCCCTCGTTCTGTCCCGTTCTCCTTCAAGTCGGCGGCAACGTACGTGAAATGCCTTTGGTATTGTAAGGATCTATGGGTTATATTGGCCGCTTAACTTCAGACAGGTCGTAAGCTTGCTTGACAACTTTGTTCTGTTAAAAAATACCAATCATAACCGAAGTCATGTGTATATATATATAATATACGTTTAAGTCACCAATCACAGATATTAAAGTTAGAGCCCCAGGCCCCACTTACTCATTCTTCATTCGAGTTAAAGGGATCACTGTATATAACTTATTGTAAACTATTGCCCTGAATTTATTTTCACGTTTAATATTCTGCAGTCGGGTACCCAGTCAGAGAAAATTAAACCTTATTTCTAGCTATTTCACAAGCGTTTCGTTTATTTCCCTCGCACCCTTTGTCGGAAATGTAAACCAACCCATTAGCGTCTGTTGCTGTTTCCACAAAAAATACTCGAGTGTAGTCATTGAGATGTTTTCGTTAATTGAAATTCTAGTGCTGGGTACCTACCTACCTACCTAGCAAATGCCTATTTATGTGCAAGGGTGTGTTTGATATTTATTAGTTACTTACTGCATGTTAATTTACACCCTGTAATTAATATGGAAATTAATTGGTTCTAAATGTTTGCTTATAGAATATTACTTAATTTAATTGGATCCATTTTCGGGAAACCCGATATTATGACAAACGTTTTCGAAACGTGTTCCGGATGTTCTCGATAGTAGGTAGGTACCTACGCAATAGACAATAATAGGTAATGGTAAATAGAAGAAGCTGTATGAATTACTAACTAGATTTGGGTGAGTAAACATTGATTGTCAATTCTAAAGGGTTTCGTCTCCATTTAATAGATGGTTCTTTGGTATATTCAGCGAGAAATTATAAAAGTAAACATAAAAAACATGCGTAGCGTAAGTCCGTAGCATAACTTCTTAATCTGATACCAATATAAAACGAAATTGAACATTTAAAAAACCCCCAACGCTACGACTTATTAACTACAAAAGAGCTGATAATTTTCAAACGGCTGCACCGATTTTCATGAAACATATCATATCTATGAACACCCTCGATCAGAATACCTTTCTAACAAAAAAAAACAAAATTAAAATCGGTTCATCCGCTTGGGCACTACGGTGCCACAGACAGACACACAGATACACAAGTAAAACTTATGACACATCTCTTTTTTCGTCGGGGGTTAAAAATACGAGTAACAAGCATTGATAGACTGCGTCGTGGTTTTGTCATTGAAATATTATGTTTGAATTACACTTTGATGTTTGTCATAAAGCTGAGGTATAGAAACAGACTGAGTATCCTTTCAGCACTGTGATTTATTTAAATACGCGTGATTTGTTGCAGATGTTATGGTAGTAATGGGGAATATTGATGGTGTGAGTGAAATTGCTTGACACTTGGCAGCATTGCTTTGAAGAAATACACGTTTTAGTTTCATCCAATTTGACCAAGTAGGTAAGTAGTTTTGTAGTAACTTTAATCAATTTTAAAATTTCTGGTATTGATGTAAAAATACCTGAACATCATAAATTTTGGATGCCTTATTATAAAACAAATTTAGAAAAAGTATAGGTACTTACAGCTTATTTGAGATGGACGTAGACTTCATATAAGTAGATATTTATAATATGTAGGTATACCTACCTACCTACCTACATATTATAAATATCTATAAATAACTGCGAAGAAAAAAAATACACGGGCCTAGTGTTATGAGTAAAATAACTAATTACAAATTCTGTTTCCAGGCTTTTTAAGAGTAAAAATTTAAACAATATTGTAAAAACATAATATTGTCTTATTACATAATAATAACAATAATAATAAGATCCTTGAATGTCCCACTACTGGGCACGGCCCTTCCCCTAAGACAATTTTGAAGCGAAGCTTCTTTACGGACGTTCGGGGCGCTCGCTACCGGGGCACTAAAACCGTGCAAGTTGTGACGTAGCGTTACGCGTTACACGTTACACGATGACGCCGCCGCCGTGGCGCCGCCGTGCACGTGTACAAGCTTCCATAGTGATCTATACAACACTGACGACCGTGCCTACACACGGCGAATTAACCGTAGATTTTCACGGCTAAAAACCGTGTGTGTACAAGAGGCCTTATAGTGTTTAAAACAGTGAACACCAAAGAAAATCGGGTATAATAAGAGGTAAAGTAGGAAACAAGCTAAATTATACTTATCACATTTATAAAACTGTAAAATGACAAATAAATATAAAATTCTGGTTTTAATGAATAATGTTAAGTGAATTTTGAGTGGCTATTGCACAATTCCCTGTTACAATATTTTATAAAAAAGTAATTAACTTTTGGGCTTCCATAATTTCGTATAATGGGTGCAGTCGCTATATTTCCCAGGCACGGGCATTGCCCGTTGTATTGGCTGCGTATTCACAAAAGTGTCGTCGTCATGAACTTGGTGTTATTTTATATTCCTTTTTTTCTTTTTATGAAATAAAGTAAAATTACTTCGTGCAATTAAGCAATTAACATTGACTTAATAAATTACTTGTTTTGATACATAGTTTATTATTTATCCATAAATGGATTACGCCCGCTAAGGGGTTACAATCTATAAGATATACCGAATATGACTTACAATACAAGTATAAAAAAAAATTCAAGGGTTTTAGGCTCAGATAAAGACATAGGTATGACATGCGCTCCGAGTATAGTGTGTTTATTTCACGAAGACGTGTGAATTATTGCAAATTGACTCATATGCTTGTGTCATAAGTAAGAGTCTCACAGCTACGAGTCTACGAGAAATGGACGAAACAAGTTACACATGAGCTTCAGTTTAAAATCGATGGCGAAAGCGCTGAGAATGCGTTTAACAGGTGTTCAAGCGAACGCATTTTGAACGTCCATTAGTATGAAGGTAACCCGTCTCTATTATTCAAGGGCGGATTTGCTTTCTCATACGTGTTTGAAATAAAATTTATAAGTATATTCTCAGATAGTAATTGTTAATACGCCTCCCGGCTAGCGCGTGTCGCGCTGGTGCTGGCGGCCCGCCAGGCGGCTTCGGAACTTATTTCTTTGGTATTTTAATAAATGTCGCCTGTTCTGCTGTGAAAAATCAGTATACACTGTGAAAATATTGCCTCCTTAAATTTGTACAACAGATTGGTGGCATTTAGTGGGAAAAAGTCGTCGCATTTACTTCTATTAATGCAAGATACTGCAAGTATCTATTGGAAATCATATACTTACTTAATTCTACTTAGTTTAAATACAGGTAGGTAAATAAATAATCATAATGTTATCAGATTTTATCTATTGCCATATTTAATCCCGTGACGAATCTTATTTGCAATATACATTTATCAGATTGTTTTATCTATTGCCTTATTTAATTATGTGTTTGCAAAATACATTTGCGTAACAAAAGTAAATGTTATCAGGTGTTAACATCAGCCGGGTCGACCACTTTGCTGTCTTTGTAATATAGGTAGGTAAGTACTAAACCAAAAAAACCTATTAAATAATGCACGATATTTCGGTATTTTTCTTTTGTGGTAGATGATTACTTACCTACCTACAAAAACTCTTAATAATAATAATATAATAATTTAGCCCTTTTGACGTCCCACTGCTGGGCACGGGCCTCTCCTTAACATGAGGGGGATTCAGGCCATAATCCACCTCGCTGGCCAAGTGCGGGTGTGCGGATTTCACATGTCTTTCGAAAATTGGTTAGATCTTCTAAGACATGCAGGTTTCCTCACGATGTTTTTCCTTCACCGTAAGCAAGTGATAATCATATAGAAATTATGATTCGCACATAGATTTCGAAAAATCCAGAGGTTCCAAAAACTCTTATGGTATAAATATTTTTCTGTTGGTTGGTAGCGAGTGATTTTATTAAGGTCCGCGGTTAGGAAGAAACATATTCGAATATTTTTTTGTGGTAGGTACCTACATCCTTAGTGTTTACTCAGGCGTCATGCAAAATATCGTACATTATTATAATTAGTGATAGCCGATTGGAGCAGTGATAGCCGATTGGTTAAAGCACGCGTCTTGCGGGCACCAGGTCTTGGGTTCAAATCCCAGCTCGCACCTCTGGATTTTTCAAAATCTATGTGCGAATCATAATTTCTATATGATTATCACTTGCTTACGGGGAAGGAAAACATCGCGCGGAAACCTGCATGTCTTAGAAGATCTAACTAATTTTCGAAAGTCATGTGAAATCCGCCAACCCGCACTGGGCCAGCGTGGTGGATTATGGCCTGAATCCCCCTCATGTTGAGGGGAGGCCCGTGCCCAGCAGTGGGACGTCCAAAGGGCTAAATTATTATTATTATTATTATAATTAGACTATATATGTATATTGACAAATGAAGTAGTCCCCAGGGCCTCGCCTATTGTGATAAGCCGATCATAATTCAAATAGCAATTTGTTACATTAATACTTAGGTATCCGCTGAAATTATTGCGGTATTGCTATCCAAACAAAGCAATGTATACAATGGCGCGAGAAAAATGTTTTATTGCCGGATCGCCAGTGATAAATAACATTAGTAGGTAAGATTACAATTACGCCTGTTTTCCACTTAAATTTCGCTCATGCTAAAGGGTCTTACTGTAAAGGGGGGGTTCACATATCTTAAAAACGTGCAGGTTTCCTCACGATATTTTTCGTCACCATAAATATACTCATAGAAGCGATACGGAAGTGACTAGATTACTTCATTAAAAATAGTAGTTTCCAACGTTGTGTTGAACGTTACACCTTCATTTATTTATAACTAGCTGTGCCCCCGGACTTCGTCCGCGTAGTATTTAACGTAACAAAAATTTCGGGATTATCGGGATAAAAAGTATCCTATATGTTAATCCCGGTTATAAACTATCTGTGTTCCAAATTTCATCCAATTCCGTTCCGTAGTTTTTGCGTGAAGGAGTAACAAACATACATACATCCACACTCACAAACTTTTACATTTATAATATTAGTAGGATGCCTGACCCAAAGAGAATACAATACTACGAGACTGACCCGACAAACGTTGTCCTGTCTTAAGGTGATGGGGGCGGTCGTGTTCTCCATACATATTTCATTCCGAATTTATACGAGACACACAAAGTTTTTCCTTAAAACAATGGATTTTATCACTTCTAAATAAATTATTGTATTCGCATCTAATGATTTCAGGCATTTAAAAATAGATAAACATAATCAAAATCGATCGTAAAATTTGTTAAATTTTACGCCTGTGTGTGTGAATTTGTCAGCGCCATCTGACTAAATTAGGCCATTATTAACATAAAATTTGTACTTTGAGTAAACTGCGTGCTAATAGTGTACTAGTTGAAATGACAGATGGTGGTGACCAAATTTTTATTGCAAATATGTATATCCCTATATTGCGCCATCTATATTAATAATTCCGTCAAAGGGTACGGTAGACTCGATTGAAACGTTACCAGAATAATAAAACTTAAAAAAATAATGATTTTGAGTCGACAACATATATCCGGAAAATTCGGATTGTCGTGATAAACAATGTTATAATTATAATATTCGGCACAGTACCGCCATATTTTCTATGGACGCCTGTCAGTCAGTGTCAGTGATGACAGTGCCAGTTAGTTGGTGGGCCATATTTTTAAAGAAAGATGAAGAAGTGCATTTATTGATTGAGCTGTCAGAACAAACAAATTCAGTGTTCAATGTTCATGATGTTTCCGTACGAGTATTCATTTCATTTAGTTTTGCTTTGCATAGTGATTAACTTTCATCATCATCATCATCAGCCTATGCTTGTCCACTGCTGGACATAGGCGGAGGCCTAATGAGCGCCATAGCGCCCTGTCTTCAGCTTGCCGCATCCAGCATCTGCCTGCAGTCTTTCGCAAATCGTCATCCCACCTGGTCGGAGGGCGTCCTACACTACGCTTTCCGAATCGAGGTCTCCACTCAAGAACACGTTTAACCCAACGGTTGTCGGTTCTTCGCGAGATATAGCCAGCCCACTGCCACTTCAGCTTGCTAATTCTTTGAGCTATGTCGATAACTTTGGTTCTCTGTCGGATGTATTTGTATTTCTATTAACTTTGTTTGGATGTAAACACATCATGCCGAAAATTGTAATGAGTCACATTTCACCCGAGCGAAGCCGGGTTTTCATCTTTTATTATCATAATAATAACATTCAATAAAAAAATGAAGTAACGAGCTAAGTATTTTTAATATTTTCCGGACATAATACAATACTAAGTTTCCAATAAATAAATTAATGTATCGCTGACATGATAGGTATCAGATAAATAAATAAATATCGCCAGACTTACTCATCAACTATATGGTGCCAAACTAAGCAACGCTTGTACTATGGCTACCATACATTAAACTGGTGGCGATCCCAGTGACACCCAGACCTGGGCAAATTACGAAAAGGCCGTTTCAGAAAATTTCCTTTGTCGGGAATCGAACCCGCAACCATCCGATGTTGTGAGCCGAGCGGCCAACGCTCAAACTACAGCGCCAAGCGGTCGTCAATTCGCCACACGAGGTACTACGTTGTTGCAGACGCGACGTTGTCAATTGGTAGAGAGCGGCGACTTGACAACGTCGGATGTCTATTATAAAAGCGTTTGTTGTCGGAAATATTTTTTTCGTTTAGTGTATTATAGGTAGGATCACAGATATAGATTTACATAGATAACGCAAGTATCACGATTTGTATTGAAACCAAGCGTGCCAAATTTTTAACACTTACTGTGACGTCATAGATGGCGGGAAATCCAAACCGATTCAAAGACACCGATGCCGCTGATGCCCCTCCGCCCGCTACGATTCTCTCGAGTGATTATCTCGCTCATACTCATATTTTTATATCTGTAGTCGTGAAGGACTGTAAGTTATAGGCGACCAACCTTGACGCTTGGTCGGGGTTTTCCGACACGCTAAGTACATACATTTGCGTTATCTATGTAAATCCATATATGTGGGTAGGATAGTGTTGCCGCTGGCTTAGGATTACCGTATAGGTACATAAAAATGAAAATTTACTGTATTTGCCAAATAAATACCGAACCTGGTATATACAAACCATAGATACTACTGTACTATCTATACAAATAAATAAAATTGGAGTGTCTGTTTGTAATATCAAAATAACACCTTTTCACTAAGTGCATATCAAAGTACATACGACACCTATAGCAAAAACGCGATTAAAATTTTTTTTGTCTGTCTGTCTGTGTGTTTGTTCCGGGTAATCTCCGAAATGGCTGGACCGATTTTGACGGGACTTTCACTGGCAGACAGCTGATGATAAAAGGAGTAATTTAGGCTACTTTAATTTCGGAAAATCAATTAGGGTTCCGCGTAAAAAAATAAAAACACATGATATCAAAGAGTATCTCCGAAACGGGTGGACCGATTTTGACGGAACTTTCACTGGTAGATAGCTGATGTTATAAGCAGTAACTTAGGCTACTTTTATTTTAGAAAAACGAAATTTAAAAAAATGAGTCTTGTCGCGCGGGCTCAGAACGCGGGAGCGGGCTTTAGTTAAATTCCACGCGGACGAAGTCGCGGGCTCAGCTAGTATTATATATGTACACATGTACTAGGTAAGTCCTACTAATATTATAAATGCGAAAGTTTGTGAGTGTGGATGTATGTATGTATGTATGTTTGTTACTCTTTCACGCAAAAACTACTGAACGGATTTAGATGAAATTTGGAACACAGATAGATTATAACCGGGATTAACATATAGGATACTTTTTAACCCAATAATTCAATACTACGCGGATGAAGTCGCGGGGCACAGCTAGTATGTAATAAATATTGGAATGAAGTTCCTTATCGCGCGTTGCGAAAGGGGGCTAGACGGAAAAAATTAAGACCAAAAAATGTGTAACGACACTTTTTTCGCTATATGTGCGGCGTGCGCGTGTTTCTCTGTATGTCTCTCTCTCTCCCTTATAGAAAGCAAGCCAGTTAATATTTTTTTCGTATCGTCTTTCTATTTCGCATTGAACAGTGTGGTGTCGCGACTAACTTTTCCTTTTCCTGTTCCTTTTCCTTTTCCTTTTCCTTTTCCTTTTCCTTTTCCTTTTCCTTTTCCTTTTCCTTTTCCTTTTCCTTTTCCTTTTCCTTTTACTTTTACTTTTACCTTTACCTTTACTTTTACTTTTACTTTTACTACCATCGACGATTGACGACCGCTTGGCGCAGTGGTTTGAGCGTAGGCCGCTCGGCTCACTACACCGGGTGGTGGCGGGTTTGATTCCCTTCACGGTAAATTTCGGAATTGGCCTTTCCGTAATTTGCCCTGGTCTTGGTGTCACTGGCATCGCCCCCAGTCCATTGTACGGTATCCATTGTCCAAGCCTTGCTTAGTTTGGGACCATACAGTTGGTATGTTTGTCTGGCGATATTTGTTTATTTATTAGTATTATTTTGATTGAGCTGAAGCTGTGATAGCCGATTGCTTAAAGCACGCGTCTTGCGGGCACCAGGTATTGGGTTCAAACCCCGGCTCGCACATCTGGATTTTTCGAAATCTATGTGTGACTCATAATTTCTATATGATTATCACTAGCTTACGGTGAAGGAAAACATCGTGAGGAAACCTGTATGTCTTAGAAGATCTAACCAATTTTCGTAAGACATGTGAAATCCGCCAACCCACACTGGGCCAGCGTGGTGGATTATGGCCTGAATCCTCCTCATGTTGAGGGGAGGCCCGTGCCCAGGAGTGGGACGTCAAAAGGGCTAAATTAATATAGTTATTACTAGCTGTGCCCCGCGACTCCGTCCGCGTTCTGCTGAAATTTTTCCTGAATTTTCTTTGCTATAAACCTCAGGGAGCCCGAGATCTTTCCAACGAATGCAAAACCGTGGAAATCGGTTCGCGCGTTCTGGAGTTATAGCGTCAGGAAGGAAAACCCGACTTATTTTTATATAGTAGATTATCTTTGTTGCAACCTACGTAGTGGAAATCATCAAAGAACTGGCCTGTTAATAATTAGTTTTTAAATTCCGTGTAATTTATATTGACATTTGTTTTAACATAGAATGTATTCTCTTTGCATAGAATTCTATTCTGTCTGTCAAAATACACTGTACATTAAATATCTTGTCTGGCCTCCGTATATGTTTTTATTTAATCTGCTACTCAGAACAGTCGTCGTCAAAGGTACAACCACAGCAAACTGTCTTTAGTAGCTCTTCAACAGCAGTGGGTGCCAACACAACGTTGAGCTTCGCAAAATTAAAGGGAAGCGTCAACTACGCGGTTTGGAGCTTCGCCATGAAGATGTACTTGATCGACAGCGAACTATGGGACTGCGTCATGAAGCCTGCGGAGGAAGTTGACGACTTTCAACGCAAAGATGCCAAAGATCCAAGATTTGCTTGAGTCTAAGCGAACATCTATATCTCATCGTCATGACAGCTGAAACTTCGAAGGAAACATGGAAGCGACTTCGGGAAGCCTACGCTGACAGCGGGCTTGCTCGACGCTTACAACTTATGAAGAAATAGCTTGGTACTAAACTTGTATTGTACTCGAACATAGAAGCCTATGTGAATGACATGCGTGCAACAACAACTGATTGCCAATCAAGCTGGTCTGGAAGATGAACTTGTTGGTGTGATTATGCTGGCAGGACTCAAGGACAGCTACAGCCAATGGTGATGGCAATAGAGCATTCCGGCACCTCGATATCTACAGACTCGGTTGCATCGATCCTGCTGAAGGAAGAACGCCGAGATGCCTCTGCTACATCTAGTGCCTTTTCGTCGTCTAGTGTAAATAGTGTGCCTAAGGTGTCGTGTACATATTGCAAAAAAGTAGGCCATGTAGTGTCTCAATGTAGGAAACACTACTAACGCTACTCTGTATAGGACTCTAGGTCCTTTAATTTTGATAGAGACACGATTTTTATGTTGATTTCTTGTAATTATTGTTGTTATAAATAAAAATATGTTCACATGGAAAACCACATCTATTTCTCAGTAATGTATCTCATATGTTAGAAAATACACCAACAAGTGTATTACAGTTATATTTTCACTATATTTAGTAACATCTAAATATATTACTCAAAGGTGACTGACTGACATACTGATCTATCAACGCACAGCCCAAACCTCTGGACGGATCGGGCTGAAATTTGGCATGCAGATGTTATGACGTAGGCATCCGCTAAGAAAGGATTTTGATTAATTTTACCCCAAAGGGATAAAAGAGGGGATGAATAATCCCGAAATTTTTGTTAAGTTAAATTACACGCGGACTAAGTCGCGGGCACAGCTAGTCAGACAATAAATTTATTCTATAACAGATGTATATTTTTTATCGTTTTTTTAGAATGATGAATACGCATACAATAATGAATTTTACAATAGCAAAAATATAATATATTCACTATTTATTATAAAATAAAAAGGCCGCAATAAATATAAAAGTACGCCCTCTAGTGGCTAGTGGCTAAAATACACCTTTTGTCAATGTGTGCGTGTATGTATTACAATAAAAAGTGACAGAAGTTTTTCATCGGAAAACGCTTAGATTATGAATTATTTTAGGTTGATATTATTGCGTATGTCAATGCAGTATAATAAGTCTTAATCGCAAACAATAGTATTATATCTTAGAAATGCTAAAATTTTGCGTAAAAAATAAATAAGTAGAATCTGTTGACTACAGCGTCATCTTGAGAGAAACTGCAATAAACCCGACCGACGCTTCAACCTTAACTTTGAATATTGAATTCGTATTGTTCCGCTCAACTGTCTTAATTTTTTCTTTTAAGAACCTTCTCCTGTCAATAATAAATACAGAAAAAAAGAATTAGCGAAATCGTTCCATCCATTTACGCGTGATGCGATGACCAAGGAAATAAAGATTCATTTACTTATATATATAGATAAACATTACGGTTTAGGACAGTTTTTACCACGTTAATAAATCGGCCGCCCGAATTAGCGAGAATTTCGCATCGCTTCTCGTTGGCCATGGTATGGTCAGTATTTTTTTAATATTAGGACTGCTAACCACTGTTACTCCTGTAAACCGGGATCGACAATGGTGACCAATAATGACGTCAGGTCAAACCTCGACGGGTCCCGGGGAAAAGTTAAATTGTCGTATAGTTGCATATACCTAATACATATGTGTGTATATAATCTATATTCCGGAAGCGTTGCCCAATTAGGCATTTAATCTCGGATGGAACCTAGACCGATCGTGCCCGTTCATGCGATTAGAGCATTACCGTCAACGGCTGTCTTGATTGTTTGTCCGTCTTCACGGCTCGAGTTTGGATAACATCGAAGTATACGGGTGGCCGTCCACTTGGCTGGACTATGAAGCGAGCACGCCCGCTTCGACCAATAGGATCGCTTAATTTCCTGTCAACTTGAGCTGAGCTGAATGCAGCAGAGAAAATGAAGCGATCCTATTCATAGCACATCTAAGTGGACGCTCACCCTTTGATGTTACCTAATAGTCATCAGTTATCTATTTGTTGTTTCGGACTTGTTAAATGTGTTTTATGTGTGTGTATTACTACAGTTCATAGGGGAGAATATAGGTAAATCTAAATGGATAAATGAAACTCACCAATTCAACTCTTAATATTCTGTGATAAAGTAAAGTCGGGCATGGTCGACATTACTCAGATATTTTTTTTTATATAATACATGACTAAGTAACTAATTACTTAAAAATAATTGGTTGCAGATTTCTAAAACATAAACCCCGTTTTATTCCTTAAAAAATTGGAGTGGCTATAAGCCTTATAATAAAGTGATTAATGCATTATAACATGCAAAATTAAACCCATCACCAAGGCAATAGGTATTTCGTTTAATTTTCAAAACATACAGCTTTTGAGTTCAGTGGAATGTACATCTGGTCGAGATAAATGGATATTTATACTATTGAACCGCATTCCTTTTCCGGCACACAGCGCGACGGCCTTTGAGAAAATCCTGAAAATGAAAACACGTGTAAAATAATCCTTGCCACTTAAGTACCTACGTAATGGCGTAGTGGTTCGAACATAGGATTCTCGGCTCACTGTACCGATTGGTTGCGGGTTGGATTCTAGTCAGGGTAAATTCCGAAAATTGCCTTTTCGTAATGTTCCCTGGTTTGTTTGTCACTGGGATCGCTCCCAGTCCATTGTACATTCTATAGTCCAAGCGCTGCTTAGTTTTGGACCATACCAGCATTTATGTAATTGGTATTATTCTCTACCCCTTATAAAGAAAAGCGGTATAGCGGGGCATTAGTTACACACTGAATTATCTCTTTCTGTCATCAGTTATTTGACATTCGAAATAAGAAGACAAAGCATGGTGTAACTATACAACCGCTAAACCACGTTTAATTAGGGGCTAATAGGAAACTGATGGGGCTTCCAGTAAATAAACAAGTAGAGCTAGTGATTATGTTACTACAGTACATTATCTAATATACAGTATATTAACTAACCTACGATTGCTCCCCTTTCCCTTGATTGTGTTTCTGTGATCGACCGCTTATCCTGAGACATATGAGTCATACTATTTGGCCCGGATTACGGCAGGAATACGCTACGGATATTTCCCCACCTGATGTAATGTAATCCCTACTAAATACCCATTTACGTTCCGTGGAATTACAAGGACATGTTATAAATCCTCTGAGGTAATGAGCAGTCCGTCATTTGGAGGAGATTATTTCTATTATTTACTTCTACAACTACTTACTGGAGGAATTTGATTTATAAAATGAAAACGGAACACATTTCCTTTAGCACACAGAAAATAAATTAATTGCGTCAGTAAATAATTTTTGTAGTTCTTATTTTTTTTTTAAGTATTTAATACCAAACGATAGAGCAAAGTTTTATGTTATGCCTCGTGTGTACTTGCAATAATAACATAACGCTTAGTAAATGATATTAAACGGGATACTAAACAAACCTAGGAAATACAAAAATCATTTATTGATGTTATTTTTCTTTCTCAGTACCTACAGCTAATTTAAATCAGGAGATCAATGGGTAATTGAACTCGATAAGTAGGTATGCTTAAAGTAATAGTTGTATTCTCTTTATATCTACTTATATAAGAAAATCAATTAATTACACTGGTAGTCATCAAAAGTGTGTAAACATGAGAAGCGCGGACGGAATTTATGACGTCATTAAAATACCAGAAATGGCACTGAAAGTATTCAGAGGATTACTTACACAGGGTCAGCCGCGGGGCGTTTTACATCCTAACTTGATTTATACGGTAACTTATATCACTGGCTCACAGTTAGGGGACATGGGATTCCCAACTTACTCGAGACAAAGACAAAACGCGCGATAAAGAACATCGCGTTGGTGCTTTACTTACTTTAAAAGCTTGTCGAAATTTCCGAGACATTAAACTGTAGAGGATAGGATTAGCCGCGCTCGACATGTAGCCGTTGTAGCACAAGTAGTTGACGATCTTCCACGACTGGAAATAGATTGCGACATTATGGTTTGGTTCTTCTTTTGTAGCGAGTGACTAATATAGGTGAGGGAGTTTTCAAGCCACCCGAAGGCCCCCAACATGACTTAAAGACTGATGATAGCCAGTTCAGTAACCACCTCACAACGGCAGAAAATCAGTAGGTAATAACCTGATATATGTTTCTATATTCGATCTAATAAACTGAGACAAGGACGACTGCAATACCAGAGCGATTCATCCCCTATGAACATATGGCGGTGGTGGAACATCAAAGCGAAAATTCGGTTAGAAATCGCCGTCTCACCGCAATCGCCTTACCGGGGCGGGCGGCCCCGGCCGGAGAGTGAATGTTACTTAAAATAATGACAGCGAATTCCCTTTCAGTATTTCTTACTAACTGCTTTGTAATTACAGCAAAGTTTTATATATAGTCTCGTATTTACAAAAGTTTAGTAAGAAATATATTAAGAAAATTACAAAAATATTTTTTGACATTATTTTTAATAAAACTTTTTCTCAATGTATATATTTATTACCTCTAAATTTAAAGGATCGCATGAGAGATTATTTGACTGAGGGCTACACTTTCGACTCTGTGTGTGAGAAGGTTACTAAATAAAGGCAACCGTATAGAACCATTTCAGCTTTTCATAATTTACAAGCTAATGTTACAATGAAAATATAAACTACGTCAACAATGTTCGAACAACTGCACAGAATTAATAGGTATACTTTTAATCACAAGGGTGTAACAATGAAAATTGTGAAAATATTAGTTGTATTAGTTTCACTCTCTAGGGATTTATTTACATAGGTAATTTGTTTGCATGCAGTAGCACGCTTTATTTATAACAAAATTGTGCAAATTAATTTTGAAGTTAGTCAGTTTTATCGGGATAGTGTTTTGTTTTAGTAATGGAATAGTAATTTAGTTTATACCTAACTATAATACAATGGTTCTTTAGTATTAGTATCCTTACATAATATACTGTATATAGGCATTATATTCTTAACTATGTTGTGACAGCGAGGGTCAACTTTTATTTTAAACCTTTTACATACATCAGGTACGTCCACATGCACCGATAAGCGCGTCCAAGCAATCAAGTTTGGCGTCTGGACATTTACGCATAATTCCGTAACTATTGCTCGGACGCGGAATCATGGTACATGTGGGCGCGCTAACTGATATTTTACAAAAAAGCAGAGCTAAATTAATGTAAACTTACATTATAGTCGTCTTCATATTTGTATTTGGGGTACACCATCATCACGCGGAGGATGCAGTACGGTGACCAGAAGAAGAAAAACGAAGCAGCCACCGCCGCTGAAATAAGCAAAAGAATCTTAACGGAAATAAGCGTTAGAATACAAATACCGCAGCTGTGACAAAAAATCCAGAGACCATTTGTATTTATATAGGCCAAGTTTACTTAGATGATAAACCTTACACGTATTAAGTAAGGTTCATTAAATACCTTATTGTAAGGACAACATAGGAAACAAGGTAAATGTTGCCAATTAATCACAAACTAAAGTAATAATCATTTATTATGATTGGAATAACAAGAACTTTTTCGTATGTAACATTCATATAGAGTAAGTTATAGGTTCATATAGACATAGGTAGGTACTTGTGATATTTAAATATAAAATGTATTATAATATTATATAAGTGCTTGTAGGTAAGTACCAAAGTATTTTACTTTCTTCAGAATTGAAAACATTTCGAAAACAAGGGCTCCCTGTTATGTATATTATAGGATTATACTAACCAAGCATTTTGACTGCCTTATCCCTGTTCTGATTTCCGTTCGCTGGACTGCTCCTTAATTTCTTCTGTGCAGATTTTAATTCTATCGTTATAAGCACGTAGAGCACGATTATAAGCGTCATCGGTATCACGAAGAATACAAATATTTCGACTCCGACTAAAATACTTATAATGTTCGACAGAGTGAAATAACAGAACACGTATTTCTTTCTTTCCAATAAATCGATGTAAAATATATCGGGAATACAAAAACTCAACGATATTACCCATATCACGGCGACAATCTTGAACACGCGCGAATTGAATGAGAGTTTTTGTCGCAAGAACGGTTTGGTGACTACTAAGTACCTTTCGATGGTGAAGGCCGTGATTGTGAGTAGGCTGCAGTTACTGAGACTGTCCAGAAGGACGAAGTGGAGTCGACATCCGATTTCGCCTAACGGGTAAAAGTCGGGAATCCAAATGATGTAGATTTCTATGGGAACGAAGAGGGCGATGAGGAGGTCGCTGATCGCGAGGTTGGCGAGGTAGCAGTTGGTGGGCGTCCTCATGCCGCGGTCCCGCGCGATCACCGCGCACGTACACACGTTCCCGATCACGCTCAATATCATCGAGACCCCCAAACAAATGCTCAGAACTATTTTCACTGCGTACGTATCGTCCAGAACGTTTCCGTCGCCAAACGCTAATCCCATCGGCCCGAAGAAAGTGTAAGAATTATTTTTGAAATCGCTGTCGTTAATGTCCATCATTATCAACATGAAAACTGTTCTTATTGGTAATATAATTGCAAATTATTAACGGTAATCAGTTAACGTTTAAAATAATTTATGACTATAATACCCTGACGAGGACGGTGTCCCTTTACGCTCAGCGTTAGAAAAGTACTGCCATAAAAGAAAATTTCGCCGAAGCCTTGATGCATCACATACAGGGTGTTAAACACATTACACGATAAAGTTGAACATACTGAAGGTAATATTGTTAAAATATTAAGATCACATTATTAGTGAATAAATACATTCGTGTAGGTACCTATGTTATAATAGCACCAAAAGCACAATTATGTGAATGGTGTCAAATTCAGCATTAATTGTAAGAAGTTTTTGGAAAAAACAGATTGCTACTTTAAATTCAAAGTGATAGGTCAGTAAAGACTTTCCAAATCCAAGACTTGGACTTGAGCTGGGCACCCAAAAAGATTATTTTGTTGATTAAGCTTTTCGTTTCCATTTTACCTTCGGCAATATTCTCCCCATTTTCACCTATACCGTGTGACACGTTTATAGCGATAAACGCAGGTGATAAAAGAAATATATGGTCTCCCAAAATATATCCTTATTGTTATTACACCGTTTCATTATGTTAAAGCAATTTAAATTATTGTACCTTCGAGCTTAAAACAATTTTCAGTTTTATGTAATATGTTATTTCAACTGGGATCATTCGGATGATCGGCTCGTAAGTCATTTGTAATCATAATAGTAAAGGATTTATTTATTTACTAGCTGTGCCCCGCGACTTCATCCGCGTAGTATTGGATTATTGGGTTAAAAAGTATCCTATATGTTAATCCCGGTTATAATCTATCTGTGTTCCAAATTTCATCCAAATCCGTTCAGTAGTTTTTGCGTGAAGGAGTAACAAACATACATACATACATACATACACTCACAAACTTTCGCATTTATAATATTAGTAGGATTTTAAGTGTCGAAAGAAAAAAAAAGATTTTGCTCTAACCAGCTACGCAAGTTTTGTCAACACAATCCTGATACTTAATCTGCTTGAAAATGTGGCGTCAGCTTTGTAAAGTTGTAAAGTGTTACGTAGCTGACGTGATCCAAGAAAATTGATATTTTACGTGCCTACCTACTTAATTCCAAACAAAATTCCAGACACTTAACAAAAAACAATTTATATTGAAACTTCTTTTCAGCGGTAACAAAATATCATATCAACAAATCGATCATATTTTATGAAGAATATGATAGATAGCAATTTTGCTCACATTTTTCGCGAGCACTACCCAACCCTCTGCCTCAAAGACTTGATAACAATATTAAATATCGGCTGCTTAGCGAAATATGAACGATATTGATATATTTATTTGGAAAAATCTAACTAAATAAACAAAAGCCCATGGGAGCCGTACGCGTTGGTTTTAAAAATATATATGAAAAATGAATGCTACTTTAGTCCTTAGGGCTCATAGATTTAAAAAAGTTAATTGTTTAAAGCATAATCTTAGGTTATCTTCATCAAGGGTATACTAGTAAGTAATATATTTTATTAAACTTGGAAAAAACAACACGTTGTATATGAAAGTAATTGAGCTGCTGATACAAGCGGTCAATTTGACGGCAACCATACAGCGCCGCCGCTTGCGGCAGCGCCTAATTGAAATTACACCCTACACCCTGCTATACCTACTGACATCTTGGCACAATGACGCGCCGCCTGCTAGGTTTTCACTTTTTCAGCGTATATTGGTCAGGTTAGTAATAATAAAGGTACTGACCAATATTTTTAATTGTTCTTAACTGCTTAAGAGTGAAACATAAAGGTGTTTTCGATGAGTAGGTGCAAACGTTACGACAGTAAACCCGTGAAGGAACGGTCTTACGACCGTTTTCATTATACAATACTTGTCTAAATACATGACATCAATAATAGAAAGTTATACATTATGCGTGCGTAACTTCTACTGGAAAAAATGTAAACCATGTATTTCATGCTCTCGTTGTTTTAATTTAGTTTATAGTAAGTACTTATATTGCCGTTGGTAATTACCAAAAAGTAACATGATACATCTGGCATATGGAAATTCATACGAGAATTTAGCTAATGCGTGTCATCAAATTGCCACGCCCACACTACCGGAATTAATTTGAAATGACAACAGAACCAGTAGGTAGCACTAATGAATATGCCGTACTACGCACGGTGGAGGAAGCCTTTTGGTTATTGGGCCCATTAACCCATCCCTTCCCTTCTTCGTACTGAACTGATAACTTTTGTGACAGATTTGGCGTACCCAGCATTTACCTCGCTTTGCTTTTTCAAATATTTCTGCTGAATAAAAAAGGGCGGGGGGGGCCGCTGCCTCTCTTGCCCCCCCCCTAGTACCAATGTCATGTAGGTATGTTGCAAAATATGTCGTTTCGATGATTTCGAATAAATTTTAAAGTTAAAGCACGTTGTACCCATTATGTTTCCTCTTATTGAGATACTTGCTCTGTTCCCAGACAGCCAAGCATTTAACATAAGGGCATCTGGTGTTGATGGCTGCAGTCGCCAGCTTGTGTAATATCATTATTGTAATTTATGCTAGCTTTGCTCAGGGCGCATAACAATATTCTATGTGCAGTAAAACCTTGCATTTTATGATGTAACTTCATATTTAACGATTATATATTGTGTTATCCTATTCTAATAGGGCACGGATACTTCGGTAGGTGCATGTTAAGGGACCTAGATCCTACTAATATAATAAATGCGAAAGTTTGTGAGTGTGGATGTATGTATGTATGTATGTATGTATGTATGTTTGTTACTCCTTCACGCAAAAACTACTGAACGGATTTGGATGAAATTTGGAACACAGATAGATTATAACCGGGATTAACATATAGGATACTTTTTAACCCAATAATCCAATACTACGCGGATGAAGTCGCGGGGCACAGCTAGTAGTATAATAAAGGCTCGTTCCGCACTAGACCACGAGTCACAATATAATCTTGTGCCGAAACCACGTCGCGAAACAAATGTACCTATGCACGGACGAGCCTTAACATAATGGGTTGGATACAGGATGGTTAGGTATTCTGCACTCTTCATCAGTTGACCACATAAAACTAAGTGTAGTAAAGGTACGAACCAAATTAACAAACCGGAACAAAATAATGTTTTCCAACTTATTTTTTATTTTTCTTATAAACAGAACAACATAGAGTTTCAATGGCTTTGAAAATGATTTTGAAATCTTTACATACCACTAAAAAATATAATAAATAAAGTAACTACCTGTACTAAATTTGTATCACATAATTCCGTCATTATCGGTTAAACAATTTAACCCGTAACATACTCGTACACCGTTCTAAATTAAAAATATTTTTGGAATGTTAGTTATTCAGTCTTCTCTGGATTTACGACGGCAGCGAATTTCGCGTCATCCAAAGGCACGTCGTCCCATCCCCACACCGCGTGGCTGCCGTCCCCTGTCCTCTTCACACGCTTCTGTATAACATCTTTGGAGACGGTCTTGAGGTCGTACGCCCAGCCGATCATAGCCATGGTGTCAATGAACAGTTTCGTGATATTCAAAGAGTAATCGCCAAGCTCGGCCGTTTTGTAGTCCCATGGGAAAGTGTGGTGGTAGTTGTGGAAGCCCTCGCCGAATACCACCAACGACACCGGCTTGATCTCCACGGGGTTGATGTTCTTGTCGTAGGGCTTGCTGCCCCACAAGTGCGCGGCCGAGTTCACCAGCCAGGTCACGTTCAGGACAAACACGTATCGGAAGATGGAACACACGTAGAAGGCGTTCCATGCAGTTTCCCCCCAAAGTGTCGGGATGTAGGCCGGTAGGATGAAACAAGCCAGCGGCATCAGTAGCAGATAGTAACTGAAAAAGTTAACGACAAGTCTTATTAGACTTAATATTCCAATACTAGCTTTCATACGCAGCTTCGCTCGTGAAAACCCCGTTGATATCGGTTCAGTCGTTCAAGATATAGCTATCAAAAGTGTCAGTGGCGAAAAAGGGACATCACATTAAGTAACTTATTTTCATAATGATACTAGCTGACCCAACAGACGTTGTCCTGTCTTAACTTTCAATACTGATTTCGAATTTTTACGCTCAACTTTCCTATTTTTTAACCCCCGACGAAAAACGAGGGGTGTTATAAGTTTAACATGTGTATCTGTGTATCTGTGTGTCTGTCTGTAGCCACGTAGCGCCCAAGCTGATGAACCGATTTCAATTTTGTTTCTTTTGTTAGATAGGTATTCTGATCGAGAGTGTTCTTAGCTATGTTTCATGAAAATCGGTTCAGCCGTTTGAAGATCATCAGCTCTTTTGTAGGTTAAAAAAGCCACATTCACGGCCAAAACCAATTCCCACGGCTCGAATCCATTCGGAATCTGGATTATTGGATTTCGATTTATTATATTTTTAAATGATCGTAGTAGTCTGAACTGGCTTTTTACAATATTATAAATTTGAAATGTTTCCCTGATTCTGGAAAAAATGTATATTTTATCAATTTTTAGGGTTCCGGACCTTAAAAGAAAAACCGGAACCCTTATAGGATCACTTTGTTGTCCGTCTGTCTGTCTGTCTGTCTGTCTGTCTGTCTGTCTGTCTGTCTGTCTGTCTGTCTGTCTGTCTGTCAAGACCTTTTTTCTCAGAAACGGGTAAAGTTATCAAGTTGAAATTAATACCAAATATCAAATGCTATGGTCCCTTGTAGGTGTAAAAAAATTAGGCTTCTAAGTCAACGCAATTAAAAGATACGGTGATTTATGTCACATATTTTGATACTTTTCGCAAATTCACTTATCAATACAAAGGAATCAACGCACAGCCCAAACCGCTGGTGTTAGAATCATGAAATTTTGACAGTAGGTACCTTATATACCGCAAGTATCCACTAAGAAAGAATTTTGGAAAATTCCACCCCTAAGTGCATAAAATAGGGGGTGAAAGTTTGTATAGGGTAAAAAAAATAAATGAACCTAGAGACATGAAAATAAATATTGATTCTACTTATAACAAATAAAAAATATTAATTTCAGCGTTTTGTAAAATTCCACCCCTAAGTGCATAAAATAGGGGGTGAAAGTTTGTATAGGGTAAAAAAAATAAATGTACCTAGAGACATGAAAATAAGTATTGAGGCTACTTATAACAAATAAAAAATATTAATTTCAGCGTTTTGTAAAATTCCACCCCTAAGTGTGTAAAATAAGAATTTTTATTGTAGTTTGTATTCAGTTTGGTTGCAGTTTGTATTGGGTTCCCGAATTTGTTTAAGCTATTTATTATTAAAATATCTTGCCGGTATCGATATTGGAATCCAGGAATGGAAAAACTGTCTAAAATCATAATAAAATGTTGGACGGAACCCTCAGGGCGCGAGTTCTGCTCGCACTTGTCCGGTTTTTTATATGAGATTTGTGTATGAACTAAAGACGTTCCATAAGTCACGTTTCAAATGATGGATACGCGCATGCGTAAAATTTTGTTTGTTTTGTTAATGGTCATGGAATATTACGCTATAATAATTCTAGAGGGCGCTGCTCCGCCATTGAGAAAAAATATTAAAAAAACAAATCTAATTCAAAATAATTTTAGCGTTATTGAAAATTCTTCCCCTGGGCTGCTCCCGTCCGCCTCAACCAGAGTTATTACATCAAATTGAATCATAATTGATAATATTTTACAAGGAATTAAACCTCCGTGGCATCAATATTTAGATTCGTTGTCTATTCTAATGTCATAACAAAATAATGTCTCATACTTTTACACAGATTTTCTGTTGATTATTGTACATCAGATTATAAATGAGGAAGCCAAAACAAATTATGTTAATGGCGCTTTCATAATCTGGCATCGAAACTAGTTGTACCAGATGAATTTGCGAGATGAGTTATGGATACTGAGCTACGGGAGCTACGCAAATCGCGCTAACTTCATTATTTGGAAGAACTAGGTAAATTATACATTTGATGAATAGTTCGTCGCATCGGGGGTTTTTAAATTTTCAATTTAGAGTTATTCTTTCATAAGAACCTTCTTTTGACAATAATAAACACAACAAAAAAAGAATTAGCGAAATCGATCCATCCGGTCACGTGTGACGCTATAACCAAGGAAATAGAGATTGATAAATATATAGATATATATATTAGGTAATGCATTCATATATATGTGATGTGAATCAAAGATTTGGGCTTCTTTTGAGCACTTTCAGTCCCACCCTGCCTACGGTTATTGTATCTAACAGGAAAAATCTAATCTCCAGAGAAAAATATTCGGAAATGCTATGAAATTATTGAAATGTTTAGTCATAGGTTATCTAAAGATAACAGAATAACAATAGTACCTACTTATTAATAAGGATTACACACAATCTATTTTATGCAAGCACATTGGCTTATTCTTAACAAATGATTGTTTTTATCGTTGTTATATACCTACATGATAGCGAAGTTGATGAACGTGATTGCAAAAACTATCGAGCAAAACATGTTATACAAGACCTTATGGAAAGTTACAAATATTGTTTTTATTAGGGCCACAGATCACAACATACCGTATAATATTTTAAAATGAACCGCTTATGTACTCGTATATACCAAACATTATATAAAATTCTAAAATAAATGGTATGTGTACATTACAACCTACCTACCGTTCGAATACATTTTGTTCCGGTTTATACGAGTACCCACCTATCTATTGGATTCTTTCTACACGATGTTTTTTTGTTAGTATAATAAATATCGCCAAAATAGGAGGATTTTTCTAGTCGCCAAATGATCAATTATTAGAAAAAAAATAGGTCTTGCTTCCGAACTGCATACCGACTGCAAAATTTAGTATGGATGCAGTTTTGATGCATTTGATATGAAATATGTACATCTTTGACCATAGCTATGTATGTTTGGCGCAAGTTATCCCATCTACCTATTAAAATTGTTCTTAACTCGCAAGGAATCATCTGCCTACCTACGTGCAAAATATAAATCACTAGCTGTGCCCGCGACTTCGTCCGCGTGGAAAAGTGTCTTTGGGTAGCATTTTAAATTATTTTGGCTATTTATTTTACAAATAAGACACATACGTATAAATACTTTAATGAGGTATTTGCAGTGTTTCACTGCAAAGAGTTATATTTCCATACAAACTTTCAACCCCTATTCCCTAATGTTATTTACACCCTTGAGGGTAAAACTTTTCCAAACTTTGAATGTCATATTTATTTATATTCAACAGCATATATATAGAATCAACAGGCTAAAAATAAGTTTCAAGCTTCTACCTTAAAAAATTACAATACTTCCACACAACTTTTCATCCCCCTCTTTCAACGCCTTACAACCCTTTTATGGCATTAAAAATTAGCCTATATCCTTTCTTAGGCTCTAGACTATCTGTGTACCAAATTTCATTTAAATCGGTTCAGTAGTTTTGGCGTGAAAGCGCGACAGACGGACAGACAAGAGTCACTTTCGCATTTATATTAGGTAGTAAGGATAAAGAGATACCTATGTGAAAATAATGTAAGGAAAGATCCCTTCCTAAATCGTTCCACAAAGAATTCACATATATTACAGCCTACAGTTATTTTAAAGGTATATACCCACCGTTTCTGGAATCGCAGTACAGGGTCGGCCATGAGGTCGCTCATGTCGATTGTGTGTCCCTTGGCCTTGATCTGCGGGTGCTTCCGCACCAGCAGCCAGCCGATGTGGGAGAAGAAGAAGCCCCGCGTCGCGTTGTGTGGGTCTGCGTCGGTCTCGGAGTACTTGTGGTGCATGCGGTGGTCGCGCGCCCAGTCCACCGCGGCATCCTGGAGGAATAACAATAGTAATTCTTAGACTAATCAAGTAATGCGGCGCGCCCAGAAGTCCAGAATAACCGAACAGCCGCGCCCGAGCAATCAGTTTGACGCAAAGAGGTAGGTATTACAAGGATAGAGCCCGCCTATTTAATTTAACATTTGCTATCGATTGGATATCCAATAGTGATGTAACGGATTAAGTACTTTGCAACATTAGAAACAGAGACAGGAGTAGACAGTCGAACTTGGCTTAAAATGATAGCCTACACGAGAATCCCAAAATTGTGCACTGGTAGCTAGGTACCTAGTACTTTCTACGTTTTGTTTTGTTTTTTTTTGTAATACAACAAAGTCCGCGTACAAACGTACGACTCGCCAGATGTTAAGCAGTTACCATAGTCTAAATATGCTTGCAATAATAACGTCATTAATAACGTTACGGACCTGAAGGGAGTGGGCCAGAGGTAGGAGAAGAGACAGTTGAGCTTGCGGCTCTCTCACTGATCGTACGAAACGCAGCTATAATATCTACTTTACCCTAATCTTCTGTGAGAGGTTGAGCCAGTCCGGCACCCCGGTAGAGCCAGCCCGTATATGTGCTGTTATTGTGTCAATTAGTTACGCTTGGCTCTACCACCGTGGAATTGCCTCTGCCAGTCTAGTAACTAGGCAGGCATAGACGTAAAAGATAATCTACATTATTAAGATTTCCTACGTACCTACGTATAAATATACCTAATACAGCTTAAACATGTAAGACTTAGTGTTTTTTTTTTATAGTAATTAAATTAATTTGGAGTATTGGCACACTACTTGTATTGGCACCGACTCCAAGTGAAAGAAATTATAAGTTCCCTTGTTGCATATTTCTAGCTTTTTAGGGCACTCAGTTTTTTTTATGTCGGTTATTTATCTATTTTTAGTCGTAAACTAGGTACGTATTAAATTCCTGGTCACCGTAAATCGTCCATATCTCTCAAACTACTGGACCAATGTTAATACAATTTATATGGCACAACCTGAAGCATCACATTTCAAACAAAGAAAATATTTTCAAAATAAATCCACATTTGCCAGAGTATTATTATATGAAAATCCATTAGGTACAATAAAAATACATACAGATAAACATACATATAACCTCCTCCTTTTTTGGAAGTAGGTTAAAAAGTTATCCCGATTATGTTGAATTATTTATGTGTTCGGTAAGTTAATTACGGTTGTGGGGTTAACTATTTGTAGATAGCCCGGCTAGAGGTGATGCAGATACGCTGAGTTTCTCACGCGTGCTCAGTACATGCTCGCTTTTTGATAGATAACGTTTATTATACTTACCTATAAGATAAATCATCTTTTCTAACCTGGTTAATTATCGGTGACCTTTATTTATCAGTATTACCTACAAGAGCACTTATTTAGCGTCTGGTTAATATTGTCTTACTTCCGTAGCGTGGTTTAATGGTTACCCACAAATATTATTTAAAAATCGCTAGACGAACACACAAATTCAAAGGTGGTAGAGCCACGATTTAGCCAATTCACTATCCTACTAATATTATAAATGCGAAAGTTTGTGAGTGTGGATGTATGTTTGTTACTCCTTCACGCAAAAACTACTGAACGGATTTGGATGTAATTTGGAACACAGATAGTTTATAACCGGGATTAACACATAGGATACTTTATATCCCGATAATCCCGAAATTTTTGTTAAGTTAAATACTACGCGGACGGAGTCGTGGGCAGCAACTAGTATATGGGCTGGCTCGACCGGGGTAGTACCACCTCTCACAGAAGATCGGCGTCAAGTAGCTATTATAGCTGCGATTCGTACGATCTTTGAGGGAGCCGGAAACCCATCCACTTCCTTTCCCTTCCCCTGTCCCGCTCCCCTTCAGGTGGGCAACGCGTAGGCAATGCCTTTGATGCTACGGTAACTGCTAATATTAAGCGGGTAGTACGCTGTTCACCGACTTTGATATATACTCTAAATTGTAAATTTAAAAAATCCTAGATGCGTCAACTTTTTAAACAACAAAATAACTGATAGTTTTCAAACGGCTGAACCGATTTTCATGAAATCATAGCTAAGAGCACTCTCGATCAGAAAACCTTAGTAAAAAAAACAAAATTAAAATCGGTTCATCCGCTTGGGCGCTACGATGCCACAGACAGACACACAAATACACATGTTAAACTTATAACACCCCTCTTTTTTCGTCGGGGTTTAAAAATCATCGTCGAACTTGACATTAGGCAATTGTGAGTAAGTAAGTAATTAAAATATTTAATCCTGCACAGAAAGAGCCTCTACAAAAAAGTAAGGTACCCAGTTACTTAAATAAATATCGCCAGACTGATACACAAACTGTGTGCTCCTAAATTAAGCAACGCTTGTACTATGGGTACCGTGCAATTTACTGGGAGCGATCCCAGTGACACCCAGATCTGGGCAAATTACGAAAAGGCCATTTCCGAAATTTCCCCGACGGCAATCGAACCCGCAACCACCATGTGCAGTGAGCCGAGCGGCCTACGCTCGAACCACTGCGCCAAGCGGTCATCAAGCGTCGGTCGTCTTATGGGTAAGTATCATTGGTTTTAACAAAATATTAAACTGGTATTGTTATAGGCTTGGGTTTTCTGATGACGTAGGTTCGTATTTGAATACAAGATTTCTTACTCACTTCAACTCATTAAGTATACATAATAATCAAGCAAAAACACATTCTCACAGGAAAGTAATTAAGTACTTAATTAATTCACCTCTAGTTATTTATAATTAATTATTTTAATTATTGCAGATTTTAAGTAGGTAGGTACCTACTTACTTGAAATCCATTATGTTGGGATTTAGTATAGTAACAATCAATGTAAGGGGAAAAAAATTGGTCTTTGGCTTATATTCAATTTAGAATATTCTTCAAATTGACTCATAACTACCAATTTTTTTTTAAAGCGTTAAAAAAATGATTGCATAGATATTCGATATTAAAATTTGCTAAAAATATAAGTTACTAGCGGCCCGCCCCGGCTTCGCATGGGTACATTGCGGTTACATTATTCGAGTTTTAGTAAGGCTCCCTAATTTTTTTGAAAATATATTATAGCCGGTATATATGTCACCCGGGGATAGTGTAGCTTCCCAACAGTGAAAGAATTTTTCAAATCGGTTCAGTAGTTTCGGAGCCTATTCATTACAATCAAACAAACAAAGTTTTCCTCTTTATAATATTAGTATGATGTCATCACACTTCAGTAGCTTATATCTACTGTTTTCGAAGCAATCATTTAAAAAATAAAAATAAAATTACAGACTTAAAGTATAATGTCTGTATTTTGTCAATTTTAGAGTTGATTATTAAGCATTTCACTGTTAGTAATCCTGAGACATGATTTATACATGTTTCTAAAGTCCGAAATAATCATTTAGGTACATAAACTGTAGTTGATATGTAGAGGGCTGAAAGCTGAAGGCTGTAATGTAATATTATATTGAGTTACGTGACCTTGAATATTTATTACAACTTTCGAATGGCCTAGAAATCAGTGTAAACTACCTGGTGGAGTAAGTCACCAATATTCAAAAAGTTTGTAAATTTTGAAATAAATGCGTAGTACTGGAAATATGAGGTTTTTTCAAATTGCCGAAAATAAACGGATCTTCATCCGAATCCGCAATCATTATTCTGGACTTTTGAAACACGTTGTCTAATTATGCAATAAACTTTAATCAAAATGTCAATATAGTATGCGGTAGGTACAGTTACTTGAAAAGCTATTGTATTGAAGACAGTCAGCAAGATCCTGAGCGGTAGTCGTGCTTTGTAGGACTTGTGAGCCCACAGGCGGTGCGCGCCGGCGGTGATGCCCAGCCCCGAGCATATGTACAGGAAGATTGCTGGAGAAACAAGACATAAAAACAAATGATGAGCTTCAGAGATCACAAGAGAATGCCTTGTCGGAACGCACAGCACGCAACCGACACACGACTCTGAACATTACGTGTGCGACCTTGGTTAGATTGATAGATTGACGAATTGGGAACAAGTTAGGATCACCCAGATTGATATGGAATTATGGACCAAATAGACCTTATTATTTAACCCAAAAAAAAATATTTGCGTATTATATGCTATTGTCGTGCCTAATGTGGATAGAGGACCCAGTTCTTCCGTTTGCACGAAAAGGACACAAATACGAGGACCATTACGTATCGTGACCTTGGTTGGATTAATGGATTGATTAACTGGACATATACCTTACAAATTAGGTACACCCAGATTAAAATGGACGTCACGTACGTTAAAAAATAAATTACTACGGTCTACGTATCTAAGTACTTTGAACAGAGGACGAACTTCTTCTGACAGTTTATTCCAAGCATCTAATTCTGGTGTTTTGCATGGAGCTACAATTAGAAAGCCTGCCTTTAATCTGCACTAGGGGCAAATTTGCTAAATATATTTATACAAAAAAACATCTAAATGTTCAGACAAAAATACGACGTGGCCTAACCTGCGAGACTGAACCCGCAACATTGACCTCTCTTATCGTTCTCAATGACGTGATATCATTCACAACGTGGCTTATTACGTGGTAGGAACATGACATTGTGTTGATACAAATGCAAGACTATAGGTCAAGCTAGCGAGAAATGTTAATGGCGGCAAATGATTCAATTAACATCATCATTAATAAATTATAATTATAAATAGAGAACATTAGTACATGCTAAGGGTACTTGCATAATATAGAAATGGGTTGACCTGATTAATCTATCCGATACCATACACTGGCAATCACGGGATTCGGTACCGAAAAGTTTTTTGACAAAATGGGGCTGTTTTACTGTACTTGATTAGACTAGACACGATCGCAGATCGGGAACAGCGGTCATCAATTCTAAAATAAGAAGGTTTGATGCTATACGGTATACTTTTGCAGCCCCTACTGACCAATTCTACGCGCTCGGTTTACTTATTTCCGTTTGAGTAAGTAGTTAATATAAATGTTATTGCAAAAATCCTGCCTCTACTGTATACAGTAGGTTGGTGAGGCCATATATATAAATATACATTATGTAAAAGTCGACCGCAATATATGGAGCCTCAGAGAAGATATATATTACGAGTATTCTATAGATTATTCGCGCTGACAATAGGGCAATTGCAGGTCGGTGAACACAAAGGATCAACCACTGAGACATTTCTTTTGAAACTCAATAATGTTCAGATGATTTTTAAATTCAACTGAAGCAATTTGCCGGCATTCTTGCACGCTCCATGTGATAGAGATCTGTTGACATATTTCCTTCCGAAGAATGTTAATAATTCTATGTGAATATCAGAACCGGAATCTTTTTCATTCACGCGTGTACCAAAATTTCGCAAATGAAGTTATATGTTAAGGACTCTACCACCACCATGAATGCCATATCGGTTATGAAACTTGCCAATCGGGGTAAACTAAAACCCGATCCGCATTGAGAGAAAAGTAGGCTGTCTGCTGGACACACTCTATTCGAGAAGCAGTCGTTAGCGGACTTCGAAAATTTGGCTCGATCGTAAATATTGAAACCGACAGATTGAGAGCCGAGTGCAAGTCGAGCGTAAATGGAATGGTTAACAGACTTGGCAGCCTGGACGCCTGCCGAAGAGGAGACCACTAGTTATCAAAATACATATTATAAAAAGGTAAATGATTAACTCTAGTACCTAATTACTTATGGTATTCGCTGTAATTAAACATTGCTGGCATTGCACCTTCGTTTTTATCGATTAGTCAAATAACAAAATAGTTCATTTTGAATGCTCTACCCACGCTCTAACGCGTATTTTTTAAAAGACGTCTTGGTGCCCTTAGTATTTTTGTTTGTGTTTGACGAAGCATCATGAAAAATGACTGAGTGATTTTAAAGGTGAAGATACGAAGGTACGATATAGAATAACCTACATACATAACATGATTACAAACAGACTAAGTCAGTACCCCCACTGCGGTGTTTGAAGGCGGTGCCTCGGGTACAAATGCTATTAACCTATATTCCAGACTCACCGAAAATGCTCGTCTGCCACATAGCTTTGTAGAAGAAGAGGTAGGCGCCGTACACGCCTCCCAGATGGAGCAAGACGAACAGTATCACGTTCCGCCACACGATCTTCCACTCTCTCTTCTCAGCGGACGGCGGAACGACGGCCGGCGCCTCGCCCTGACCAGCCGCGTCCGTCTCGTATAGGACCCAAGAGCCATCTGTTTGCCCTTGAGGCGGCATTTTCCTATAGGAAAATATAATTAATTATAACTGGCAGCACTCCTGATATCTTACCCGACGCAGAGCTAGAGTAAAGTATGTTCGACGCAGGTTCGTTACACACATTTTGTAACAAAATCACATTCCCACACATTTTGGCACAAAACATATTTTTTTGCCATTATACGTGTTTTAGCTAAAACGTCTGGAGAAATGAACGCGCGTACTGGCCAACTTTGCCTAACCTAGACCAATGTTCTAGACCTACGTCACATAGGTAAAGTACACAACGGGCGTCTATACCAAAGAGTGTTATAATCACTACATGGCGTGTTAGTATATTTCGAACACTATTAAAACTTAATATAAAATTAAATAATGCATAATTACCCCTATTGTTTGAGTTATGTCTCACACCACATCTACTGATAACTTTTTGTGTCACAAGTGTAATATTGCATTAATTGGACTTTGTTCATTACCTTGACCACAATTTTTGAAACTACCTATTCAACATTTTACGGCAAGATAACTTTGTAGTCCGAAAATACGACCAAATCGTCCAATAGGTACACTATCACGACTTTATTCCCCGCAGGGAAAGGCAGAGTTCATCTTAGATCCCAATATAACAGGGGCGTACCGGTGGTGGGGTTAGACTGGGCAACACCATAATGCGAGGGGACACAGAAATACCTACAAGTGAAATTCCTGTACTTTTTGTGAAATATCTGGGGGCCCAACTCTGTTAACGACTGATTCGAATACGTCAAAACTGACAAAACTTACGTATCGTGTTAATGAATACTTCAGTTTTGTTTTGAACAGTGTCGAGGGACAGGTGTTAACAGAGTTGCGTCCCTGACTTCGTAATTTTTCTACGACACACATGTATCGATCAGTCAGTATAGTAGGTAGGTTATACTAAGATCTTGTGTTATTGTGCAGTGTGATGCGCGGGAGTGTCGCGGTGGCGTGATCCGCGAGTGACGCGATCGCAATTCTAGTGCGATCACGACACAGAGTCGGCATTGTGCACGATAAACGGGGTGACAGTGCGCAGCACGCTCGTAAACCGATGCATTGTGATGCCTGATAACCGTTTGACTTTAATCCGACCGATGCAATAAATTTTCATGAGACGCACGTGCTTGGCGATTTGGTGAAATTACCATCAGAAAAAGTCCCTACACACGATATATCAAAGCCCCACGTTGAATGGAAGTATATTTTCAGGTGTGTAGGTTGTTAGAAACTTTTAACAAGGATCTCTTTTCATATCTCTTTAATCCGTAGGTACCTGACAGTGATTCAGGAACGAATAGTACCTACCTAATTGTATGGTACTTCTCTACATACTTAGGTACCTGGTACAACCTAGTATTTTTTTATGATAGACGAGATAGGCATATAGTTTTCCCAGATTTTTGTTAGAAAAAAAGATAACCTAAAAGTCATAACTATTGTGCGTATAATAAAATTAAGTAGGTATATTGAAAGTTAGGTAGGTAGGTACTTTTATGTTTAATGTGCGGCTGTTTTTATGGCTGTTTTTTTCTGGTAATTTAAATAAAAATCCTTTTGTTTCAAAAAGAGGCGCAATTACCACTTAATCATAATAGACCTACAAACAATTAAATTTTAAAATAACATTTTTTGCGGACTTATATATTCAATTCAATTTTAATTTTATTAATTTTAAAGTGTACCTAATGTGTAGTAGGTAGGTTCTTAATAATTTCATGACATTTTGGCTGGAGGTGAAAAAGTGATGTTGTAATTTTTGTTTTAATTTCCATAACTTCTTTGAATTACCCATAATGTGTAATGTCTAGTCATTTGTCAGTAAAATCTCCGCCAATTTACTGATAGGGTTTGGAGGGGTGGGTGTAATATTTAGGACTAATAAAACATAATAAAACTTGGCTATACGCGGAAAGCGAAGCCTAAACGAAGAAACAAAACTTTCGGTACTTATAAAAATTTGACCAAATAGATTTTTAGCAGTCAATTACATAACTAGGTAGGCAGTCATCTATCAGCAATCAATGATTTTATTAACAGTCAAAATATTGTTTAATAAATCTTGACTCATCAATCGAACCGTACCATTTATTAAAGTGAAACTACACGGAAAAAAAAAACTGGTAACTATAACCAGAATTTGGTAGTGCATACAATTTTTTTAGTAGTATATGTGACAACTCTACACATTGTAATCGCTACTAGTCAGTTCTTGTAAAAAGTGTTTGTAGGGACAAATAATCGTTTAGTACGTACAACAAGGTGCATACTGTACGATACTATATGAATAGTTTATATTACAATATATTATTGTTAATCCTACTAGACTGATTTCCAACTACTACTAGTTTTTTGTGCCCTTTATCAAACGACTTGTTGTTAATATAATTCTGATTGTTGCATATACTATAGGAATTTGTAGCGTCTACCAATGGAAATTGTAATTGTAAAGATTCTGATTGTAGCATATACTATAGGAATTTGTAGCGTCTACCAATGCAAATTGTAATTGTAAAGATTCTGATTGTAGCATATACTATAGGAATTTGTAGCGTCTACCAATGGAAATTGTAACTGTAAAGATTCTGATTGTAGCATATACTATAGGAATTTGTAGCGTCTACCAATGGAAATTGTAATTGTAAAGATTCTGATTGTAGCATATACTATAGGAATTTGTACACAGAAAAAAGTAGTCTGTTAATCAGTCACTCAAATGTTGTTATTGCTTACACAAAAAAGTGACTTGTGAACTCACAATTGACAAACAATTTATATTTGCTAGTCAAAGCTTTTGATAAAATCACATGTAACTTTTTGTGTTGGCAGTAACACCATTTGAGTAACTGATCAAAACCACTTTTTATAGTGTACACATTCCTATAAGTAGGTAGTACATATTACTATCAGAAATTTTACAATTACAATTAACATTATTAGACGTAACAAATTCCTACAGTACAACTTAGTTTAGTATGGTGGGCAGGGTTAGTTTACAGTTGTTCTATTTCACGAAGACATTCAGTAGAACCAATCTTCGAAAGTTTAATTTTGCGGGATGGACTTCGTAAGATATAACAAACTGTTCTCACTTAATAAATAAGAAATACACAAAAAGATAAGTTAATATAAAACCAGTCTTTTATTTATTATAAAATTTGACGTTTTTATCATTTCTTTGTAATATTCAAGAGTAGCACTGAGCACGTTATTTAATTCAAATAATTTTTTTAATACATGTCTTAGAGGTATATATTGGCCAGTTACACAATTTATAACGTTATTAGCAGACACTGATTCCATTCTATGTCCTAATGTATATTCAATAGGTTAAATATAAATACCGCTATTTTGAAAAAATTAAAACGTGAATACTCAGAATTAAAATGTTTTAGACTACCTTGTATGGACTCCAAGTGATTATATAGTTTAGGTAAACAGGATTCTGGAGATTGATTCTGAACAGATTTTGATAATATAGAAGTGATAGGATTCACTACAGAATTGTTTATAAGATTTTCTAAATTAGACATAACAACTTGAATAACATTTCTTGGTATCAATGGATTCGCATATAAACTGGCCGTGAAACTGGCAAATTTATTGTTTTCTTATATTTACGCGAATACTACACATTGAAATAAAACTATTTTACGAATTATAAAAAGTAAATAAACGCGATATAATCCGTAAAAATAGTTTTATTTCAATGGCAAATTTATTTTTAATTGAACCCTCGGATGTAGATAGATTTGATATCTCTCGTTCTATTGGAAATGAAACATTGGAAATATTACTATGACTTAAATTTGATGCAGGGTTTGGTATTACTTCGTGTAAAGTAGTATTATTTGGAGTGGTACAATTATTAGAAGCTATATTAAGTATTAGATTTGTTATTGTAACATTATCTTCTAAAATATTATGTGTTGCCAAATGTTTTTTAAAAGAATTAAGCAAATAATATTTCCGATTACAACCTGATTCAGCACACTGGTAATAATGAATTTGAATATTTCTATGAATTATTTTAATATGACCACACTGGTATTTTACAGTTGGTAAAATCAAATTACAAAAAAACATTCAGGCATATCAATAAATTTCAACCCCAAAGTCGGTTAACAAAGAATTGACTGAAATATACTGCTTGTCGTAAGGGGTCTTCAAGTCATAGAGACCATTTTGAATAAATTGCCAAGTAGTGGAACATTCAATAGGGTATCTACAATTCAATACATGAAAATTGAAGCAAACGTCAACCGCGTCCTCTATTGTATGGAGCACATAAAATGTGTCATTTACAATAACATAATATTTGGAAATTTTGTAACAGTTTTCTCCGACAATTATAATAAAAGGTTGCAACGTTACATTTAGTTTGGAGAATTTCTCTTGTCTGCTGGAAACAGTTGTGTGTAGCTCCAATGCAGTAGTTATGTGAGTTATAAATCCCTCGGCCGTTTCCTGTTTCACAGTACCCTGAATGCTATTATTGATTTGGCTTCCGCAGCTTTGACGATATCAGCTGCTTCTGAAATAAAGCATAAAAAATAATTTTAGCCCTTTTTTTACGTCCCAATCCTGAGCACGGGCCTACCCTCAAGGATTCAGGCCATAATCCACCACGCTGGCCCAGTGCTGGTTGGCGGATTTCACAGTCTTTCGAAAATTGGTTAAATCTCCTAAGACATGCAGGTTTCCTCACGATGTTTTCCTTCACCGTAAGCAAGTGATAATCATATAGAAATTATGATTCGCACATAGATTTCGAAAAATCCAGAGGTTCGAGCCGGGGTTTGAACCTGAGGCCTGGTAGCCCGCAAGACGCGTGCTTAACCAATCGGCTATCACTGCTATACTATGAAATAAAGCATATCAGATAAAATAGTAATATTGTAGTGGTGGAGACTAGCCAGTATTTTCGATTGGACAAGAGATAATTACACGTGAAGTGAAGTTACAATGAAGTACACTACTAACCTTCAGAAAGAGTTTCGAGTGGTTAAATCATTATTTTCACTGCATCATCGCGAATGGCTTTTTGCCTTGCGTAGTCTAAAATTTTATTCTTGAATAAAGCAAATTTTTCATGCAGCAGATTTTCTTTGTCTGGGTAAATTGTTTTGAAATCTTCAAGCAGCAGACTATAGCCAACTGGCTTTTTTAAGGCGGGAAATTCAATCATATACTGTGCGATTGTTTTGTCACTGGTGTTAAGACTCTCTAATCTTGCAGTGGCTGTTTTTCGCCATTTTTCTTCAATCATTTGCCATGGTTCTGTTGACTTCTGAAGCCAGATTATGTCTTGTTGTATGTCTGAAACATAATTAATTTATAATTATTATACATAAATATAATAAACTAATAAATTAGATGTATTATAATGTATTTGAAGAATTATTTTTCTCACCATCATAATTTTTGTCATTCTTCTTTTGTTTATGATTTTCAGCATACTCTTGTTCACAATCATCATATTCAAAATCTTTGTTCTGCAACACAAACATCAATTACTATTTTTATAATTTTTATATTATACCTAATAGAACTATTCAGCTACATAAGGATTAAGCCCCTAAGGAGTTGTGTATACATACATTGACCCAATTATTGTTATGAGTTTTGATTATTTACTCCTTATGTTAGGTAGGTACCGACGTAATTGACAACTAATACTAAATGTACCTACCGAGGTACCCAAGTTCATAACTAAGTTTAGCACTTACTTGTGGCATTATAGGTTCATAGTCTGAAATTTGCCGCCACAGATTCAGATTTTGCAGCAATTTCGCTCGATCTCCGATCGGCTTCACTAATTCTTTGATCATATCCGAATCAAGAATTCCCAATGTATGGATATCAATCCTGTTTCCTGTAAACAAACCAATGCCTAATAATTTAAGAAGTAGGTAATTTACGGTCAATTTACAGTTTCTTTTGCCATTATATAGGTACCGACCTAGTAATCCAGATATAATAATTTTGTTAAACCTAGGTACCGAAAAGAGTTGGTTATGAGTAGGTACCTAGTTAGATATGCAACCTCCCGAAAGACTACCTACAATCACTTACCTACTTTTCTTATTGACGTAAAAGCAATAAAAAAACAAAAAGGTAAGGTACCTACACTGTTTTAATTAATGTGAATCGCGGAAAAGATTACTTCTAGGAGATAAAGTATGTAACCAAAGAACCAAACTAACCTTTGAATACGTCAATGTAGTCGGCCATCGACCATTGCAACAGAAATGATCTCGTGTCTTCATCCATTGGGAACACTGTTTAATTTTTTTAGTAAGTAGATGCAATGCAACGACAGGTACTCTGTGGCAACGACGAACAGAACACTTCGATCGAATGCGCGGCGCTAGTGTAATGAAAGAAGCGGGAACCGACCTGCAGTGTTGCCGTTCTACAAAATTAAAAGTCCCTAGTAATAAGAAAAAATCCGCTAGATATTGGTAAATATTTTTTTTAATCCGCTAGAAGTCGCTAAACCGTATCGCTGACGCTCAAGTCTAATCTTGACGCCGATCGTTGTTGTTGGCAAATATTTTCATTTTTCGCAAAAAAAAAAAACAAAATCAACATACTATTTATTCAAAAAATCACAACAAATGTTCTGGATGATAAAAAACTGAAACTGTTACGTTTTCTAAGAATTACATAATTTACTACCTATATTTCAAAATCTAAACATATGTCAACCGGGTATTCAGCATCACTGGCACTGGAAGCGGAGGCTTCTCCAATGCCTACACCAGCTACTTTGGGCATTGGTTTTTGTTTATAAAAAGATTGTGAACGAGACAAACTTTGGGGTTGTGGCTATATTTTGTGCCAGGACGGATGTTTATGGTTGTTCAGGTGTAGTCAGGTGGTCTTAAAAAACACATTATTCTTCAAATATTTTCGGAAAAAAAGTCGCATATGCGACGGCTCAAAATTCGCTAGAAGTCTAAATCTTTTTTTGTCGCCAACTCAATTTTTTTCCCCGCTAACCACTCATGAATTCCGCTAGATCTAGCGACAAAGTCTCTAGAACGGCAACACTGCCGACCTGTCAATACACCCCGCTACTTTACACATTGTAACCACAAACTAAGGAATGTAACTGCAATCGACTTTATTATTGCAGGAACAATGTTATTCGTAATTATTGAAATATTACAATGTTATTGTTTGCGTAAAGATCTATATTGTAATCCCTACCAGATTCCCAATTACTAGAATTGAATAGTACACATTACGATCATATTGTAGCCGTTAAACATGAAATTGTTAGCTGTACGAAAAAAATGATTAGGTGTACTAAAAACTGGTACTGGGAACGAATTTTCGTTTACTACACATTCTGGTAGTATTGTAAAATATTTTTTTTTCCGTGTATGGCCTTCTATCACGCTACAGTTACGGAGTTGGTTGGTATGAAATTATTTATTCCGTATGCCTGTAATATTGACCGGTAGATAATGTTGCGAATGCATCGCTAGGTAGATACCTACATTGTTTCACAGGTGTATATAACATTTTTGTCAGTGGGCTACTCTTAGCAACGATAATCGATATATCGAGACATTTGTAGTGTCGAAACCTAGTATGGGTATAGTCTGAACGAACGATTATTTTGAATCGTTCATTCAGTAATCGATACGACGGCAAAAAAGATGGAATTTAGAATAGGATTCGACACTACAAATATCACGATATATCGATTATCGTTGCTAATAGTAGCACCCCTGGCCTGAAGCCATCTTTGCGCGTCTGGTTTACGCTGTAACCAGTGTTGTTTATGACCATGTAACTAGGACGCCATGGAAACGTAATATATCACACACCTTTAGGGCATAGCAACAGTACCTTAGTACCAATTAACGCAAAACAAACCATTTTTGAAAGACTTTCATAGTGCAGAATCAAATATCGATGTTTCTAGCACACTTAATTCTGGTTATTTATATACAAACTAGCTTTTGCAAGGCAGCTTCGCTAGCGTGGATTTAGTTTTCTGGATGTCGACAACAGCGCCACCTATAGCCAAGAACCATCCAGGTGACCCCACAGTACAAAAAAATATCATCAACAACGGTCAAGCCGTTGAGAAGGAGTAGAATAACGAACACACGCACAACGGAATATTTAATACAGAAGATAACCCACCACAATCACTGAAGCTTATTCTGTGTGGCACCAATTTTCGGTTATGTTTATTTATTTATTTTTTGCTAGTAATGAGCTAAGCTAGCTACACCTTGGACCTCGATTATCGTTCGAATTTTGTGACACCACAGAAACGGCATTAAAACTTATACAATTTTGTACAAGTAGTGTAATTATAATGATGATTTTTGATGTTAGTTATTTTTATTGAATACTAGCTGAACCATACGTTGTCCTGTCTTAACTTTGAATATTGAATTCGAATTTTTCCGCTCAACTTTCTTATTTTTTTTCTTTCATAAGAACGTTCTCCTGACAATAATAAACACAACAAAAAAAATCATTAGCGAAATCGTTCCATTCATTCACGCGTGATGCTATGACCAAGGAAATATAGATTCATTTTAATATATATATATATTTTAATTTATGATAACCTTTACTTCTTTTATTTTATTATATTTTAATTTACTTAGTTCTAATAAAATGGCTGTATATTCAATTAAGTATTTAAATAATCGTCAGGTTTTTAATTCTAAACAAGGTCTTATTTTAATAACACAAGTTATGAATTTGCATCGCGGATAATTAAATGGTAAAGAGGATCTGATATTATATTAACCTTTTTTGTTGATAACCTTATCTAGATAGACATTAATCATACACAGTGACTAGGCAACTATTGTTTCGTGTTAATTAATTTTGTGAGTAATGTAATTATCTATCTAAGTACCTATTATGTTAAATAGGTACGAAATCATCCGACCCTATACATAATACGAAACTAAATACATACTTGAAAGTGAAAGTGTAAGTGTATAAGTAGGTACCTATAAGTACAGTATTGTTTCAGGAAGCGTAGACGTAGGCACACTTAGGTACAATATAGGTAGGTCCAGGCACTGGCGATCACGTTTGGCTCCAAACAAGTGTTTCAAACTTTAATAATATTCATGTGCAATAGGTGGTATAGGGTGATACGAATACGAGAGCATGTTAAGTTAATTAGATAAAAAAAAAATCGCGCGCACTAGGGTTGTACCCGTGATCACCCCAGCCTACCCAGTGGAGTGGCCTACACCACAGATCGCTAGACTTGCTTGGATGAATAATATTATATAAGTAATGGAACCCAAAAGATCCAGTTTGTTGCTTTCCAAACTTATTTAAATTATATTATGTTGCATGAATCCTTAAAAAAGTTACCGGTAGATAAAAAAGTAGGGATGAAGGTTTTTCAATCTATGGTATACTGATGTCTTGTCCTACAACTAAAGCAAAATAGTTTGGAACACATCAGATTGCTATGGTGCCGCATACCTAGTTAAAAATATTTATTTCATAATTTTTGTCACTATGTGCAGATTTTTAAATTTCCAATCAAAGGTTAAGTATTCTCCAAAACTTTGACCTTGATTTTCCATGTAATATGCAAAACGTTTAATTTATTTGGAGGGCAAACTTTGTTCGAGGATAGTGAAACAGGCCATAAGTATACGAGTACTAATAATGTAAAAAAAAAACTCACCTGAAAAATTATTTAGACACCGGAAAACAAAGATAACTACTGAGAATACACTTTCACAACACGAAGAAGAAGCAGTAAACAGTTGCGATTTATTTTGGCCGCGCTAGCAAACTGCCGGGGACAATTTCCGTACGACCGATTATATACCAATGTGATTTTGCTATGATCGTTATGTCCGTGAGGATCGGTGCGCGAGCGCTGCGTGGCCGGCACCCGCTGACGTCACACGATGTTTACAATACGCAAAGTTTAAAAACACGGGTTAACATGACACACCCTGTTTAGGATTAGCTATCATACCCGTAATAAAAACGATAATATCGATCGATTATTCACAAAACGAACGATTCCCTAGGTAGGTACCTAGACTATAATTGTAGGCGAGGAGTGACTTTATCCCCTATCAGCAATATTGCGTACAAAGAGCAACACTCCATAGGCAGATAAATATCACAATATGCGGAGGTAAGTAAGTAAGAAGGTAAGGAGGTATATTGAACTCATCATAGCTATAATCTTGAGTTTATACGGAACGATATATATTCTTGTGTGAAATCCTAGGGGCCCAAGTCTGTTAACCGTTCGAATGATCGTTCGACTTGCACTGGACTTGCAATAGGTACCACGTCGGCTTTGATTTTGAAATTTAAGATCGAGGAAAAAAAAACGATGTCTGCTCGATCCCTCACTAATACTTGCTCATGTGACGACACCTCTGTGCAGGACACGGAACATTTACTCCAGGAATGTCCCATACTTTTACGAACCAGACACGAACACGAATTATTATGACATTTTCAGAACGTACATGTACTTAGTCTAAATAAAAGTACCCACACAAATTCATCATTCATTAAACATGTAAAACACAAATGTCATTATCAGCAAACTAAAATCAAATGAATGGTTCCTAAATTACAGTTCCCGACAGTATTTATTCCCTGTATCTATTAGCAGGGTTTTTAAAATAAGAAATAAAACTATGTAACTGCTACTTCGACGACCGCTAGACTCAGATGTCGAAGAGAACGACACACGCACACTCCCCACCAGACACCGACCTCGCCGGCGAGGTCGACGTACCCCCGCTTCCGCTAGAAGGTGCGTCTACTTACCTAGACGCACCTTGGCACCCGACAAGCCCGCTGAGTTTCTTGCCGGATCTTCTCAGTCGAGGTCGCGTTCCGATCCGGTGGTAGATTTATCCTCGCCACCTCTTCTGGCAGCGGCCCAAGCCGAGGTCGTGTCCCTTGTGGCGCCCTTGAGCTAGCTGCCCCCCTGCCTGGCTGGAGCGCACTTGCGCTTGCCCTCTGTCCGGGTGAAGTTGTCATGGCCCCTCTGGCCAACAACATATAGTCAATTCAAAAAAAAAAAAATCGACGACCGCTTGGCGCAGTGGTTCGAGCGTAGGCCGCTCGGCTCACTGCACATGGTGGTGGGTTCGATTCCTGCCGGGGCAAATTTCCGAAATGGCCTTTTCGTAATTTACCCTAGTCTGGGTGTCACTGGGATCGCCCCCAGTCCATTGTACGGTACCCATAGTACAAGCATTGCTTAGTTTGGGACTACGAGGCATGCCTTTTAAGTTCTGTCGTTTCCATAATTCCCGGAAATTTTGAATTTGGAACTGTTCTATATTCGAATGTGTTTAAATTTCGAATCTCAAAACAGTTGAATGTATTAGGATTAATGTTATTGTTTAGTCACAGCGTCGATTAGAATCTGTCAGGTTACGTACGAAAATGAATCTTTCTAAGGAAAATGTTCGTGCAATAATTTTCTACAACTTTAGAAGAGGCCCGACACGGCTTCAGTGTTATGAAGAGCTAATATCTGTGTTCAGGGATGAAGCCCCATGTCTGCGGACTGTCGAACGCTGGTATTTAGAATTCCAGCGTGGACATACTAGTGTTAGTGACAAATCTCGCGAAGGTCGCCCAAAATCTGCATTCACTGAAGATAACATCATTGGAGTGAGACAACTAATTCTCGAAGATCGTCATGTGACGTATCGAGAGATAGAGGCTCTATTAGGCATCTCAGGGACAACCATTCAGAAGATCTTGCATGAAGCGCTTGGTGTAAGAAAGCTAGTTTGCCGTTGGATACCGCATCTGCTTTCCGACGATCACAAGGCGGCCCGCGTCAGATGGTGTAAGAAAACTCTGCAAAGGTTCAACCGAGGAGAGTCAAATCACCTCTACGACATCATCAGTGGTGACGAATCTTGGATCTATGCCTACGATCCTGATTCCAAACAACAATCTACAATCTGGGTCTTTCAAGACGAGCCAAAGCCGACTAAAGTTGTTCGTTCTCGAAGCACTTCAAAGAAGATGGTGGCCACGTTCGTTAGAAAAACCGGCCATGTTGCGACTATTGCACTTGATGCTGATGATGTTAACGCAGAGTGGTATACCACAGTTTGTTTACCACAAGTCATCGCCGAACTTCGAAAATCTAACTCAAAGCGACGCATCATCCTGCACCACGACAATGCAAGTTCACACAGCGCTCGTCAAACGATTGAGTATTTGAAGCAGGAAAAAGTAGAAATTCTTGACCATCCTCCATACAGTCCTGACCTAAGCCCTAACGATTTTTTTACATTTCCTAAAATTAAGAAAAGTCTTCGTGGTCAAAGGTTCCAGTCCAGTGAAGAAGCAGTCGACGCTTTCAAGTCAGCCATTTTGAACACCCCCACTTTAGAGTGGAATAAATGTTATAATAACTGGTTTGAGCGAATGGAAAAGTGTATTAAGCTACGTGGTGAATACTTTGAAAAACAATAAAAAGTACTATAAGGTTCTAGTTGTGTTTTTTTCTTCAAACGACAAAACTTAAAAGGCATCCCTCGTATACAGTCGGTGTGTCAGTCTGGCGATATTTATTTTATTTATTTATTTACCTATCTAATAAACTTATAATTTCCTTTTTGTATATTAAAAATATTAATTAAAAATAAACGATTGTTTCTCGAGTCGAGTGAGTCGAGACGAGTCTAAAATCGGTCCGCACGGGTAGGCGAGTGCATTGTTAGTGGACTAGTGACTACAGAAAACTGACAATATACTTATATATGAGCCCGATCTATGAAAAAGATAAAAAAGTGCATAATATGCGGGTTCGATTCCCGCCGGGGCAAATTTCGGAAATGGCCTTTTCGTAATTTACCCTGGTCTGGGTGTCACTGGGATCGCCCCCAGTCCATTGTACGGTACCCAAAGTACCCATAGTACAAGCTTTGCTTAGTTTGGGACCGTACATGCAGTTGGTGTGTCTGTCTGGCGATATTTATTTATTTATTTATTATACCTATTTCGATAAATTTTTGCATCTTCTAATTAGGTAAGTATTATATAATCATACCTACTTAAATAGTTATGCTTCTACTTAAACATATTAATAATATGTTTGGAAACCTATTTGTTCGGGCTCCAGGTATAATTATTATCCAAAATAAAATTGTTGTTTTAATTTAACACGTCGTTTATTGAAGTAGGAAAAAAGTCAAGAGAAAATCATAGAGATAGCAAATACAATTAAAAAAAAAGGTAGGCACCGGAACGAAATTATCATGCCAGTAGATGGTCTTCAACATATCCCCGCGCGTTGAAAGCTCGTCTTTCAACAGCTGGAATCATCCTTGCCAGGGAGAGGGCAGATCTTGCTAAAACATCTTCTCACAATGCCGTTAGCAGTCTTAATATCTGCAACTCTGCTTATACCATCAGCACCAGGGTGAACAGATGTGATGCGCCCGAGTTTCCACTTCAACGGTGGATTGTTGTCCTCCTTCAACAGAACTAGCATATTAGGTTGGAGGGAATATTCGCCAGATCTCCATTTAACTCTCTGCTGAAGTTCCGCGATGTACTCCTTATTCCATCTTTTCCAATAATGCTGGCGTATCTGTTCAATGCGCTGGAAGCGAGTCAATCGATTCACAGGTAGGTCATGGTGGTCTTTCTCGGGAAGGGCAGTAAGAGGCCGGCCAATGAGAAAATGACCGGGCGTGAGTGGCGTCAAGTCTTCTGGATCCGACGATAGCGGTGTGAGTGGCCGAGAGTTAAGGATTGCCTCAATCTGAATTAACGTGGTATTTAGCTCCTCAAAAGTTAAATTACAATTTCCCAACACTCTAGTTAAGTGATATTTGGTCGACTTGACACCTGCCTCCCAAAGACCTCCGAAATGTGGAGAATACGCAGGTATAAAATGAAAATTAATAGTTTGTTGAGCTGCACTCGCAGCCAAGGAATCACAATTGGTTTTCAAAAACTTAGACAAATCATTATATGCTCCCACGAAAGAGGTCCCATTATCAGAAAATATATCATTGGGTTTCCCTCGACGAGAAATAAATCGGCGCAACGCGAGTACATAGTTATTGCTTGTCAAATCACTCACCAATTCTAGATGAATGGCCTTAGTAGTGAAACATATGAAAATGGCTATGTAAGATTTAGTGAGTCTACAACCGCGACCTACGCGAGTAGCGCAAGACACTGGTCCAGCATAGTCTACGCCTACACTTTCGAATGGGTGTCCTCCAGGGGTGAGTCGCTGCTGTGGTAAGTTTCCCATCAATGGAGCAAGAACCTTGCCTTTCGCGCGACTGCACCGCATACATTGACGAAAACATTTTTTCGCAAGATTCCGACCACCAATTGGCCAATAAGTTTCCCTAATTGTGGCCAATAAAAGCTGAGGGCCGGCATGCATTAATCTTTTATGTTCGAATAGAAATAACAACTTCGTTAATTGATGTGTGGACTGTAAAAGAATAGGATGCTTTTTATCATATGAAAAATTTGAATGTTCTAACCGCCCTCCAACGCGTATAATTTTGTCACTGTCTAAATATACATTAAATTTTACCAAAGGACTTTTACGTGGTAAGTTTTGGTTTTTTATTAAATTATTATATTCAGGAAAAGATTGCATCTGTGACAGCCTAACTAATAACTTTAAAGCATTTTGCAATTCGTCGCTAGTTAAATAAGAAGTCTTAAGATTAGTACATTTCCTTGAAAGATTAACAAAACGTAACACATAAGCAGTAGCATGTCGAAGCCTTGAAAGGTTAGAAAAGCGATTAAAATCTATGATTTTGTGTGGTGAGTTGACACTAGGACATAATAATGAAACTTCAGATCGAGTTTCAGGCAGCCGTTCCGAAGTACTCGGAGTGATAGGCCAACGTGATTCATCATGCTTCAAAAACTCAGGACCATGCCACCATAAACTGCTGGTCTGAAGTGAATCGACGCTGACGCCGCGAGATACCAAGTCCGCTGGATTTTCGTCGGTCGGCACATGTCGCCATGAACAATTGCTAGTAGTCTCTAATATTTCAGCAATGCGATTACGCACAAAAGGCTGCAGCTTAGAAGGCAGCATTTTAAGCCACCCTAGCACGATAGTGGAGTCTGTCCAACAAACAGTGCGACCTATTTGTGCTCGTAAAGCATTAACAACCTTATCATACAAACGGGTTGCAATTAAAGCCCCCAAAAGCTCCAAGCGTGGAATTGTGACAGGCTTAATGGAAGCGACACGACTTTTAGCAATTAATAAATCAACTGAAACCTCATTTTTTACATTTAAGCTACGAATATAGATGCAAGCGCCATATGCACGTTCGGATGCATCGCAAAATATGTGTAATTCTAGGTAAGAATAGGAATCACATATGACACGTCGCGGGATGCGCACGTCATTTAATCCCGGCAGGCTACTGACCATCTCGACCCAAACCTGAGTTATCTCAGGCGGTAACTTATCGTCCCAGGACAGCCGGAGGAGCCACAACTTCTGTAATAAAATTTTCATCAGGATAATACAAGGGGCTAGAAGCCCTAACGGATCAAAAATTTGAGCAATGACCGACAATATATCACGCTTCGTGGACTCTTTAGGTTTGGCAGGACCGATAGTAAAATAAAGTTGGTCTGACAATGGATGCCAGCCGAGGCCTAATGTTTTATTAGGTTCTGTTATGCCTATATTTAAATCCAAAGGCGACTGATTGGGTTCTAATAACAATTGAGGTTCGTTAGATTTCCACTTTCGTAGAGGCAGACAGGCTGAGGCAAGTTCGGCAGTCACCTGTTCTCGTATGTGCAGAACTTTACCAATCTCATCTCCTCCTGTCAGCAGATCATCTACGTAAAAATCATGAAGTATGACCTCTGATACTTTAGGATCCTTACAGTCTAAACCTATTTGCTTGAGACATCGTGTCGCAAGATAGGGCGCACTAGCCGTCCCGTAAGTGACTGTATTTAACATAAAATTCTTGATGGAGTCCGTATCACTTTCGCGCCAAATTATTTTTTGCAGCGGTCTATCGTTTTCATGCACCATGATCTGCCGGTACATTTTTTCTACGTCGGCTGAAATAACGTACTTGTGTTGCCGAAATCGTAGAAGTATCGACAGTAAGTCGTCCTGAACCGTGGGCCCAATTAATTGAATATTATTCAGTGAAATTCCTGAAGTTGTAGGGCTACTCGCATTAAAAACAACTCTAAGTTTGGTGGTTGTACTGCCTTCACGGAGGACTCCATGGTGGGGGATGAAATAACTAGGCCCTGAAGTATCTAGACTGCACTTTGTCATATGACCTAATGTTTCATACTGGGCCATGAACTCTCTATACATTATGCTAAATGAATTATTGTTATTCTTCAATCTTCGCTCTAATGAAAGAAAACAATTTTTAGCTCGCTGATACGAATCTCCTAACACGTTTGGTGTTTGTTTTAATGGGATCCTTACACAAAACCGTCCGTCTGCAAGACGAGTGGTGTTTTTTATGAAATGCTCTTCACATAATTTTTCATCCGGAAAAAACTGAGATGACTGAGGGCTAACCTCTTCTAGTTGCCAAAACCGCATCAACTGAGTTTGTATGTCATCATCAGCACAACGAGGAGTCACAGAATCAATTTGTGTGAAATTACATTGAATGTTATGTGGTAAGGTCGATACACGGTCGCCGTTAACTGGACCGGAAACAATCCAACCAAGTCTTGTTTCATAAAGTATTGGCCTTCCATCTCCTAACTTAATATTTTGCGAGCCTAAAATGTCCCAAAATATATCGGCACCTAGGATTATGTCCACGTCTGCGGGCGCATAAAACTGAGGGTCCGCTAAACAAATATTAAGTGGAATATTTAAATTCCGTACGTCTATGTGACACCCAGGCACATTATCGGTAATAGACGGTAAAATGTAACAACTTATACAACAAGAAAAATCTTCACTCAACGACTTAATTGGCAGGCGACACATCTTACTAATGCGCGATGTCCTGTTGTTAATACCTACGACTGACCTATCAACTCGATCAGCTGACACGTTTAATTTTTTATGCAATCTTTCGGTCAACAGACACGCAGTGCTGCCGCTGTCAAGGATGGCGCGGGCAATTATTTCACGATTATTACAATCATAAACCTTTACTAATGCCGTAGACAATAAAACATCACACTGTCCTGGTCCCTCACAAGGAAAAGTGATACTGCTTGTCAGTGTCACACTGGAATTCTGACTAGAACTTGTCGCAGATGCAACCTGCATACCTTTATTTGTGTTATCATTGTTATCATTCTCAGTGTTCGAAGCCTGCTTCACACTGTAGTCATTTATGTGTAGAAGTGTGTGGTGTTTACGTTTGCAAATTTTACAACCTTGTTTTTTACATTTATTTGCGTAATGTCCACTCCGAAAACAATTGAAACATATTTTATAATTCGGCAATATCTTATATCTTTCCTCACTACTTAACGCCAGAAAATTAGGACAATTATTTAAATAATGTTCATCACTGCAATTAGGGCATGGTTTCATTGCGGGTGTGTTAGACTTTCCATTATCAGTTACATTATCTATGGAAACCAGAGCTTTAATCTTAGGCGCATTCGAAGTATTCTTACTACCTATATTTGTGTGTGACATCTCTATGGTCTCAAGTAAATCAGTTCGATTACGTATAAAAACTAAAAATGAGTCCAGATTAATCGTATTTTTATTGTCTAACCGACCCTTATATTCTTCCCACTCGCGATATGTTTTTGAGTCCAGTTTACGAGTTACAATATAAATTAAAAGGGTATCCCAGTAATCAACCGGTTCTCCCAAAGATTGCAAGGAACGTAAATTCTTATTTATTTGATCAATCATATGTTTAAGGGCAGTAGATGACTCCTTTGTGAGTGATTCTATGTTGAATAATGCCGCTACATGGTTTTGAATCAGCAAGCGCTTGTTGTCAAACCGCTCACATAGAAGTTTCCATGCCACAGAATAATTGTTTGATGAAAATTCAATGGATTGGATTACCACAGCAGCAGAACCCTGTAACGATGATCTCAAGTAGTGAAATTTGTTAATATCATCAATTTCCTTGTTATTGTGAATTAAACTGAAAAAGGTATCATGGAACTCAAGCCAAGTTTCATATGTGCCACTAAATTTAGGCAATTGAATTGTGGGCAATTTAACAGGATTAATACGAGAATTAGACACAGTTTCCACCTTATCATGAGACTTCTTAGAAGGTTCAACAATTTCTTGAGCATTTGCAAGCAATTTATAATACTGTTTTTCAAATTCAGTTCGCTCCGTTAACTGTATATCCATGTTGTCCGTAGAGCATTCTATTTGTGTTTGTATCTCGTCATATTGATCATATAATGATTCGATCTTACCAATGCGCAATTGTAACTCCCTGGACTCCGAGGAACTCAGCATTGAAACTTTCAATGATGACAAAAATGTAGCAAATGCGGTCAGACGACCCTTGATGCTCCCCCGTTTCTTAATAAGTTCCTTTTCATCAGTCATTTTGGGAAACAGGTGGTGTCGATTTAACAGTGCTAGTCCTATACAGAAAAATAATATTATAGGTACTAACTAGCCTTAGATACTTACTAACAACAATTATTGACAAACACAAATTTAACCAACAGATACACCAAATGCTTTTGTTGCCTAATAATTATAAACAAAGAAGGTTATGTAACCCAAATTATAGCTTTATATTGAATTTAACTTATATATAAAGGAATTACAAACAAATACTGAATGGTTACAACAAAATTATGTATCTTTACTTAAGTACTAACCTACTAACTTGTAAACAACAAACTGTTTCAGTGCAAAGTGATCAAAACTAATAAATCGGTTCAAAATTATAATGTTAGTCAACATGTGAACAATATAGTATCACTATCATAAGTTTGACTAACTAACCTGACTTTTACGAACTTTGCACAGCACAAAATGGTGGACAAATGCACACTTTTTAAGCAGTAGGTATGTAAAAGATATGAGATTAGATACTGACCTTCACAAACAATGACTTAAGACTAATTATACCTGAATAGTGTTGGGTTCGAAATTACGATGAAACATTATTTTACTTAGTTTTCACTAAACACGCGACGTAGATTTCGAACTCTCAGCCACGTTTTCCAACCAATTGACATTTTCGTATTCAATCCTCCAGTATCGTATCCGGCTTATATAGGACCATGTTCGGGCTCCAGGTATAATTATTATCCAAAATAAAATTGTTGTTTTAATTTAACACGTCGTTTATTGAAGTAGGAAAAAAGTCAAGAGAAAATCATAGAGATAGCAAATACAATTAAAAAAAAAGGTAGGCACCGGAACGAAATTATCATGCCAGTAGATGGTCTTCAACACTATTCTTATCTCCTGTAATTTTAAGTAAGTAATTAATTATCAATATCAGTGATAAATTTTATCATCTAATAATACCTACGTGAATAACTCAGGGTTATAATTACATTGCTGTAGGTACTTATATGGTCTTTGCATAAATATTATGTGACTGAGTCATGTAGAGATAAAATAGTACATTGTTACACAAGTGGTGAAAGTGAGTTATGTAGTCCCGAGACGGGGTTTGGCGCCCGAGCGCAGCGAGGGCGCTAATAGTTCGAGGGACAAAATAAGTCTTTCACCCGAGGTAAACACTGTGCTTTTCATTACGAATACAAGGAAAGTAAAAATAAAAGCAGGAATTGGCCATAGAAATAATACAAGGAACGATGAACAATACTCTACAACTCGAAAAAAAAATAAAGATCGGATTGCCGCCTATTTTGTTTTTTTTTCGTTGGCCGGCCAAATTCATTATTTAGCCATTATTTTTCATTTTCATCTTTAAATATTTTGCCCAAATCTATGTTATTTTAAAGAAATTGTTGAAACTAAATTATAATTAAAATATATATTCTTTAATTAATACTTAACTTTATGTTATTTCAATTTTACATCGTGCTGTAATTGAGTGACTCTAGAAAAAGTTTGAACATGGTTCCATAGAAATGTGAAAATGGAATTAGTTTTTTTTTTTACAATTTGACAGCTGTCAGTTGAAAGCGATTCTCCCGGGCCGGAATAGTATTACTTTCAACCCGCTCCTCAGGCAACTTCAGACCTACTTGCAGAGTATGAGTAATGAAACAAATATTAAAATTTATTTGATCGCAAAATAATTATTATGCTGGTCAGGCTTTCTATACAAGGTTATTGGAAAACACTAACAACCTCGCAGGACTATTATTACTAACATCATAACCAACAATTATTGTTCTATGACTTTTAATAATAAGAACCTACCTACATAAGATTTTTAATTCATCAGACTTTCAAACAAAAATGAATAATAGGTATAAATTCAACGCTCTATAATAAAAAATGAGTAAATAATTTAAGTTCAATAATAAAATGTAGTATGTAGTATAATAGTAAAATAATAAAATGAGTTCGCATGTAATCTTCCGTAGGGACGTGATAGCTCTCACGTGTAAGTGACTAGGTATTGTACCAACCAATGATAAACAATAATGATCAGAAACGTGACCACTAGGACATACATTGGAGGTCAAGTTATCATTGCGGAGATTTCAGTAGTTCTTATTTAAGCTTCATAACCTACACCTCTGGCTTCATATCACTATTGTTTTTTTTGGTATGTTTGACTTTTGTCAAAGGGGCATTTTGTTTATGTTTTTACCCGACTACGGACAAGCCAAATGGAAGGGTTATGTTTCTGGCAGTATGTGTATGTAGGTATGTATGTTTGATGTATAATTTTTATGATCCAACGTGGCGCCTAACGTGGCGTGGATTTTGATGCATACGGTGTCAATAACATAGGCTCCAAGTGATATGTCACTTGGAGCATCCTATGGGAGGTTTATACGAACAAAATCAATAAATCGATGTTACACTTACATCCAAAAAAGTGAGCATACCTGTAATGTTTGTTTACCCTTGAATCGTGTGGGATGTCTAATGAAAGAAATAAAAAATCTGAGTTAGTAAATAATTATTATAATACATATAAAATACTCGTAAACCAAGCGACAGATAAACCATTTTATACTAGGTAGGTACTAATAAGTATTTCAGCGTTTATGAATACAACTAACGCTATCTATCGGGAGTTCTTAATATCATCGGTGTATCAAAGAATTGAAGTTCGTAATCGGGCTACAGTTGTTTAAAGGTTTTTTCATTACTCATACACTAAAAGTAGGTCTGAAGTTGCCTGAGGAGCGGGTTGAAAGTAATACTTTTCTGGCCCGGGAGAATCACTTTCAACTGACAGCTGTCAAATTATAAAAAAAAACTAGTTCCATTTCTATGGAACCATGTTCAAACTTTTTCTACAGTCACTCAATTACAGCACGATGTAAAATTGAAATAACATAAAGTTGAGTATTAATTAAAGAATATATACTTTTAAATGACTTAATTTTAATTTAGTTTCAACAATTTCTTTAAAATAACATAGATTTGGTCAAAATATTTAAAAATGAAAATTAAAAATACTGGCTAAATAATGAAGTTGGCCGGCCAACGAAAAAAAAACAAAATAGGCGGCAATCCTATTTTTTTTTTTTTCGAGTTGTGGAGTTCATGCTTCCTTGTATTATTTCTTTAGCCAATTCCTGTTTTTATTTTTACTTTCCTTGTATTCGTAATGAAAAGCACAGTGTTTACCTCGGGTGAAATACTTATTTTGTCCCTCGAACTATTAGCGCCCTCGCTACGCTCGGGCGCCAAACCCCGTCTCGGGAAAAATAAGTCACTTTCACCACTCGTGTAACAATGTACTATTACTTGTTAGTCATGATGTTTGTTATTTCGGTTCGCGCTTATCATGTTATGGCATTTATTTTTCCTCTGCGAATAGATACACAGGTCGGCGTCGTAGCCAAAGAAATTGTTATTACAATTTCTTTAATCGTATCTCTCTTTAGGTATCTCTATTATTATTATGAGTCACTAACTAGTGGCTCGATGGAGGCCGCTCTACTCACTGCACGGCCGGTTGTGGCTTCGATTCCCGTAGGGGCGAGTTTTGGGACTGGCTTTTTCGTAATTTGCCCTGGTCTGTGTGACACTGGGATCCTACCCAGTCTATTGTAAATTAGGTACCCATAGTACATGCGTTGCCTACTTTGAGACCATAATTAGCTGTTTTTGAAAAACAGGTTGGTTTTGTAAATTAGCTTAAAACTTTCAGTTGGATTGTCATTGCATTAAACCTATATTATGTATTGTTTATTATAATATATGATGTAGGTAAGTATTTTATATTACCTAATTACTTACTTAAGTATTACAAATATATTAGGTTTAGCTCAGAAAAAAATACCATAATTGTTAGGGTATTTTTTATATCTATGTACTTACCTAGAAATCCTATTCTAAATAATCAAGGTTGATCAATACAGCTGAACATTTTAAGTATTGTAAAATTAGCTGTTTTACAAAACAGCTCATCTTTGTAAAACAGCTAATTTTACAATCCAACTTGTGACATGTTTTTTTTTTATTAATGGATTACTAGCAACATGAGTTTATCACATTACTAGTGTTCCCGTTAGCCCCTCCAGCTAAGCTAATTGCTTGTGTTAGGAGTGGGCTCACGTCAATAGTTCAATAGCCAGGATGGGGATCGAACCCGGAACCTCTCGGCTACGAGGGCGGTCCCTCTAACCACAAGGCTATTGACGCCTAGATAATACCTATAACCTGCATTACCGCCGATGGTTTGCCACGCGTGTCCGTCATCATTCACCTTCGACCGTTAGACTTCGACCAACTAGAAGGACGTTCAAGTCAAGTGCAGAGTTGTATCGTGAGGTCAATAGACGCGATAACTTTCACGGACTAGGTTATTTTCATCACAAATTTGGATATATATAAGCTGAAGCCGGCTATGATTCCACGTCTATTGTTCGCAGTGGCTTCGTGATTCGATACGGAAACAATGGGTTACAAGATTGTCCTGTTTTTCGCCGTGTTGGCTGTGGTGCAGGTGGTGTTGACGGCCCCGGGTGGAAGCAAAGATCTGGCAGGCGTACACAAGAAGCCAGACCTGTCGAAACCACGAAACCAAGGACCTACGGTTGTAGTCGATCACTCCCAGGTGAGACCGAAATCTGGCAACTGTTGGGTGAAGGGTGACGTTCCATGTGTTGGAAAAGGGGAAGCCGGATGCAAATACAAGTGTTAAATCGCTGACGTATTTGGCGTCAAATTGTTGATCAATTAAACTTTTAATTCGTATTTACAAGTACTTAACACCCTTACTTTACTGTTAGGTGTTATGGAACAACCAACCTTTCCAATAAATATGAACTAAACATCCGTTGTTTCATTTGAAAACACACCACCCACACACACATTTTACCGACCCACTAGCGACATCTATAATGAGTTGCACATTCAGTCTATGGCACCAGCGAGTTTTTTACTGCGCGCATGCTTGGAGGTTGGCTGGCACCCCGCCGCACCGCATAGCACGAAGACCCCGCCAGCGTCACCCAGGTGGACGGTCAGCCTAAGACTCGTCAATTCGCGCGCATTCGCATGCTTTTCCTTTAGTAGGAAGTGGTATCATAATATGCTGCTCCAGTGACGACGACGCGTTGGTTCGCGTAGTGGGTGCTTGGGTTCGCGCCACCGCGCGCGCACCAATCAGTGTTGGTCTGGCGCAGACGCGCGCATTCCGTAGGGTGCGCGCGAATTCGTGCATCTTATATTTATCTCAGAAGAAATATGAACATTCAATTGCTGAGATATGGGTGAATTTTCTATAAGTATTATCTTTACGATTAAAGCTTCGATGCGCTTCGACTCTGCGCCACCAGGAATTGACCCTAATGTAGTATCTGCGAAGGTGACATGGTGTCAGAGTGTCTCACGCTGAGCGTCGAAGCCCAGTGATGAATCACTGGAAATAATATAAATAATCCGTCAAGTGCATCCAGGCCGAGTGAAACTGCGGAGCCGAGATGTTACAAGAACGCACCGGTGGTGTCGCGACACCTCGGTATGTCGTACCGTATGTCGTATGACATACTATAGTGTATTCACGGAGGCGAGTTAGTAGAGCGCTATCTCACTCACACAATTTTTTAACTGCGATTGGTCAGTGGTAAACGCTAAGGCTGTATTGTAACGTATTGTTAACGCCCAGGCCGCTGTCCCTAAAAAAGTTTTTTTGTCTTTGTCATTTGTATGATATTGTGGGATAGAGAAGGCGCTATACTAACTCATCTCCGTGAATACACTATAGGTACGTTACCTACCTAGTTCATAAACTGAATTATTTTATTATCTACGTCGTCGCCGGTAATGTCGGTATTGAATGAAAATTGTTCAATTGACCGTCGCGCGATTGTGTCTGAGTGAATCGACAATTACCTAGCAGCTAAGGTATACCTATAAGTGCTCACACGATTATAGTACCTAGGTAGGTAGGTATAAGTCTTATAAATTCAACAAAACATTGGCCTTGTGATTACGTGTATCTATCTTGCCGTTATAGGTAATTATCCGGTTAAAGTCCACATATTTTTTTTGTAAACAATATTATGTTATTAAAGTCGCCTATCATAGGTAGGTACTTTAGTAATCTTATTAGGTACCTAGGTATGTACAGAGTACAAAATACATTAATTACAGATTACTTACTCTTAAACTTATGTCCTAGCTATGAATAGTGAATAGGTACCCATTGCATAGCTCCTATCTGTTTTATGGTGGTAGAGCCATGACGTCGTCAACTGACTGCAGCTCATATTACCTAGTAGTAGGAGTGGTACCACCTTCTCACATAAATTCAGCGTTGCACAGGCGCTAAAGGGGGACGACCTGGTACCACCCCAGTCATCCCCAGACGGCCGAAATCGTGCAATTAGGTAGTGGGTAAACCACAAACCCCCCCCCCACCCTTCCTTTATCCCACTCTTTTTCAAGTCCGCAACGTGCGAGCATATGCCATTGGTATATATAGGCTACGGTAACTACTTAACATCAGATGGGTCGTACCATTGTATGCCGACTACGTCACAAAGGTAGGTATCTAAAAAAAAATTGAGCCCATTGATGCATAAGCATAAAAGTATTAGGTAGGTATCTACCTAATAATAATTAGCTCATTCTGATGTCCCACTCCTGAGCACGAGCCCCCCCTCAATGCGGGAGGGATACACTACGCTGGTCCAGTACAAACTGGCGGAATGCACATGTCTTTAGAAAATTGGTTACATTTTCTTTTTGATATGACTATATGTTGTTGGCCAGAGTGGCCATAACAACTTCACCCGGACAGAGGGCGAGCGCAAGTGCGCTCCAGCCAGAGGGGCAGGGGGGCAGCTAGCTGAAGGGCGCCACAAGGCACACGACCTCGGCTTGGGCCGCTGCCAGGAGAGGTGGCGAGGGTAAATCTACCACCGGATCGGAACATAAATACATTTTCTGAAATAAGCTAATTTCCTCACGATGTTTCCCCACCATAAGCAGTCAAATTCGATATAATATATATATAACTAGATAAAAACCCGGCTTGGCTCGGATGAAATGTGACTCATAATACACAATATTTTACAAAATGTAGACGTAGATAAATAAATAAATAAATAAATATCGCCAGACGAACACACCAACTGTATGGTCCCAAACTAAGCAGCGCTTGTACTATGGATACCGTACAATGGACTGGGGGCGATCCCAGTGACACCCAGACCAGGGAAAATTACGAAAAGGCCATTTCCGAAATTTACCCTGACGGGAATCGAACCCGCAACTACCCGATGCAGTGAGCCGAGCGGCCTACGCTCGAACCACTGCGCCAAGCGGTCGTCGATATTTTTGTAGTTATCGGTTTTCAAGGAATATTAGGCAAGGCATAGATGCGTATAGCATTTTTCATTGTGTCTAATAATTATAATACATTAAAGCTGCAAAAGTTTTTACATAAACATTTTTTATTTAAAATCAACTTTCAAAACAAACTAACATAAATTAACAAAATAAAGAGCCTTCAAGGTTTATTCTCTCTAAACCTCTCTGTTTTAAGCACTCAGTATTTTTCTTTACTTTGGTGATTCGCACGTAGAATTCCGTAAATCGAGGTGTTAGAGCCGGTGTTTGAACCCTGGACCCGTGCACACAATACGCGTGTTTAACCAATGGGCTATTTCTTATAACATAACATACGCAAAATTCTAGTTTACAACTTGGTGAATGAGGCGCCATCACGGTGCTCTTGTGTAAACCTTTTGAACGTTGAAATACTTGGGAACCTATGGTTTCTCTCTCATAAGCACTTTGTTCTACGTAATTGATTCGGAAAAGTTCCGCTAGTTGGCGCTCTCCGCAAATGTTAGCTTGTATCCCTTTCCATCGCAAAACATTAACAATTTACACATTAGGTAGCAATAAAAAGGCTACTGTGGCATTTAAACGTAGGCTAGTAACAAACATAAAATATATAGCTTTTGACTTAGATAAAATGTATTTACTTATTAAGTATCTAATAGATTTCTTGACCTTTAATAAAACTTTATCTGCCTCTAAGGTTTGATTGAGTTCTAGCTGTGCCCCGCGACTTCGTCCGCGTAGTATTTAACTGAACAAAAATTTCGGGATTATCGGGATAAAAATTATCCTATGTGTTAACCCCGGTTATAAACTATCTGTGTTCCAAATTTCATCCAAATCCGTTCAGTAGTTTTTGCCTGAAAGAGTAACAAACATCCACACTCAAAAACTTTCGCATTTATAATATTAGCAGGATTTGTTATTGTTTTCCACTCGCACTAAATTATTATGACAATTAAATTGAATAAATTAATTTCGAGGTTTTCGCCTCTCTAGACTCTAGTAGGTATTCCGCTTTATGATATTTTCAAGAAACAATTCAAATTACTAAGGGCCGATTTTTCAATCAGGTTCACCATTTTTCATTTCTCAGATTCACCTAGATATTCACTGTTAATACTTAACACGTACACGTTTTGGCAGATATTCTGTGGAAAAACTGTAAAAAGGCCTTTGTTTGGAGGAAAAACGGTATCCGAGTAGGATTAATCGGCCCTTAAGTCAAACCTCACCGTTATGAAAAAGTTAATTGCCTAAATAATGAGTAGGTAGGTACGGTTGAACCCCAAGGTGTCACTTATGTCCTTGTTTCGACTCACGGATTAATAGCAGTCGTGACGTAGCAACATGTCACCATTGTGTTAGGTCGTTAAGATGTGGCTGTAAAAACCAAATGGATCAGGAATCTCTGCGGTATATATTGAACGGATCTTAGGACCGCTTGTCAAAGAACTTAGTTCCACCAAAGACATGGTAAGCCTTCCTACTTTTTATAACTGAACACCCATTTACTTATAAAACAATAATAATACTTATACCATCATGACTGTATTACCAGAAGTTGTAGGCAGGGGTATTTCTGTGGGTAACTACAGTTGATGCCGGTTTTTTTAGTTTTATTTTACGGATGTAAATTCTTAATGCTTTGCACATTTGCATCGGTAGAAAGAAGATGATAACCAGCGGGCCCAGCTAGTCACTATAGTGTATACAAACGGAATCAGGCAATAGACCTGAAATTATAGCTTTTATTCTAAACTAAGTATTTCGAGCGTCATGTTCTGACATACTTACCTACTTAAAACGCCCATCTAGCCCGCGAGGTTCAAATTTTTTGAGTTCTTTTAGAAATTTTTCAAAATCTGACAATAATAAAAGACAAATTTTGTAATTCGCGAAAAAGACCGTGTGCAGTGCATTTATTAATATATCCAACTTACTCTAAAACATTTCAAGAATGACAGCTATCCAGATAATCTGGCAATTTTTGTATACTTATTTAGTGATTTACTAGTATCATATCCACCGTGATAATATTTAGAGTAAAATAAATGTATTAATAAACGCACTGCATACTGTGTTTTTCGCAAATCCGAAATATGTTTTCAGATTTTGGATAAACTATAAAAATACTCGAAAATTTTGAATTTCGCGGGCTAGACAGGCGCCTTCACCTTTTTATGGCTTCCATCGTGTATCAATGATTTCGCCAGTGTCAAGTAATAAATAACAATTAATAGCAATACAATACAAAAACGTGACCGTCCATTTTGGAAAACCAAAATCGGCCCAACATAGTTAAGTACTTCTCAATCTTTCAAATCTTTGGCTATGTTTTTGACTTTGACTAGGGCTCAAACGGCATAATTACAATGAAGAATAGGTTTTTTTTTTGTTTTCCAAAATGGACGGTTACATTTTTGTATTGTACTGTTATTAATTGTGTTTGTTATTGCAATTCGTTACTCGACATTGGCAGAATCATATTGGGCTTGACCCAGTTGTAAGAGGCCATTAATATAAAAATATATAAATTAAGAATACTTTAACGAATTTCAATTAACGAAAAGGATTCAAATTCAAATTCCTGAGTACTTACCTACCTACAGTCGAGCAAAAATTCGGGCGCCACTCCTTTCAAAATGTTGCATAGAGGTAATGAGGTAAGGTCATCATTGATTATGTACTTACTTATTTTATTGTTCCAGGCGAAGATATCTCTTACGTTAGTACTTGTTGCGTTTGCGGCAGAAGCCATCGCCGGCCGAGATGTAAGATCTCCAGGTAAACGCCAACCCTTATTTATAGCTATAACATCTTCATGTAGATTCAAATATATTTCTAACATGCTCATATATTACTTACTAGCTGTGCCCGCGACTTCGTCCGCGTGGAATTTAATTGACAAAGTTTCATACAAACTTTCATCCCCTATTTTATCCCCTTGGGGGGAGATTTAATCAAAATTCTTTCTTAACGGATGCCTACGTCATAACATCTACCTGCATGCCAAATTTCAGCCCGATCCGTCCAGTGGTTTGGGCTCTGCGTTGATAGATCACTATGTCAGTCAGTCACCTTTGAGTTATATATATATAGATTATAGTTAAATCTAGTTTTAGTTTGTGTACCTACCAACCCTAAAAGAATGCCATAGAAGTGCAGTTGCTTGCGTATACCCGAACGATTCAGCGTTGTTAGTTCAACTGGCACCAATTTTTTGGTGTCAAACTAAATTAGTTCCAGTGGTTTTGGTAGATTATTTGCGTAATAATATACAGTGCGTGTAACAAAAGAGTGAGTAACATTGATAATCGATATTTGATGATGTGATGTGTAAATAAAAATAGTTAGGTTAACTTTAATTGGTTTTTATGTGTACTGTTGCTGTCTCTTACGAATATACGCAGTATTTAGTTATCATGGCATCTCTTTGGTACCTACCTATTTTATATCAGCTATCAGCTGCATAAAGAAAAAAAAGTGTTCCATTATCATCGAGATGTCCAAAGAGAATACAATACGAGCTGTCTGATAATGTCAATGAACAATGAAAGGTCAACGATCGTGCGATGATTTATTCTTTTACTTATTTAATTTAACTGTTCCTATAAAACTTAAACGGTAATATTTTAAAATACATACGTAAAAAGCAAACGCGGCGTTCGTAAATTGACTATACCATGGACATCTTGGTTACACTCAAATATCACATGGGTGCGTATATCAAATTTTCTGAATTTCACCTTAGATGAAAATTTAACGCAGACAGCACGTAGAACTAGTGAGTGAAGCCAGCAAAAGTAATACCAAATACCTTAATCTGTTTTTTTTAAATAATACCTCACCAGTTTTTTTTAAAGACGCCTCATAGCGTAATAAAATATTTTTAAAGTGATTAGAGGTAGGCTCCCGATCGTGGATGACGAACAGCGCCAGCGCTCAGCCAATCATAAAAAAATGTGGTTTTATGCTTTATTTCACTCTCTAGCTACACGCTCCGTCTTTGTTATTATTTTCATCTGATATTTGCACACATACACACCATATATAAGAATTCTAATTAAGAACAGAGGCATGTCTAAGAACTATCTCAATAAGATTATAGTATCATAAGGTATTTATTCAGAGTCCCTGTGTGATTACAAACAGTTAAATTTATAATGCTATTCACGTCAGGTGGTAGCGGTTGGCAAGGAAATAGTGGATTCGGTGGTGGACAATCTTCCCTGGGCGTCGCACGTTCTTCTGTCGGCGGTTGGGGTGGCTCTGGAGGTGGGCTGGGTGGATCCGGCGGCTTCGGGACTAAGAGCGGGTGGGGCGGCTCCCATGGATCCGGCAGAAGCGACACCGGATGGGGAGCAAATGCACAGGGTGGTGCATATGGAGCAAAATCTTTCAACTCAAACGGCGGGGGCGACGGCCCTACAGGTTGGGCCGATTCAACCAGCTGGGGAGGTTCCGGTGTTGGATCACAATCCAACAAGGGCTGGCACTCTTCAGGATGGTAGTTCGGCCAGTCCGATGACGATGCTCGATACAAAGGCCTTTTAATGAGATTTTAATTATTTTGCGACAGGCTTGACCCGTTTAATTATTTAACCAACCTATTGTAATTTTTGTAACATGAATATAAATATATGAATTTTAAACATACATTGATTTTTATTACGAGTATTGTGGGACTTCACAATTGTAAATTGCGCTAAACGTTTGTTTTCTAACGATACAAGCAAAAGGCGGAACGTGCAATGTGGCAGTACGCATCCAGTTGGATTTTATTTAATATTTCAGCGAAAAGCAAAAACGGCAACTGTTCCTTATCATATAAAAATCTAGAATGTTACAAAATGCGAGATGATTACTGAATGCAGAATTCAATTTACCCGCACAAAGTAGTTCTACACTCAGTAGGTAAATGGGTAACATGGGTAACATGGGTAACATTTTTAATTTATAATGAGTTCACAACTTGTTTAGGTAACTACTTACAAAAGTTACATTAATTAGGCAAAAATCAATGCATAATTAGTTAATTACCTAGATTACAGTTACTATAAAAATGTTGCAGTAAAATAGAGATTGGCCTCATTTTGCATTTGGATATTTTAATACTACAATAAGCCATCTCTGATGGGTAGGTAGGTGCCTACTACTTATTTGTTTTCAAAGCTTATAATGATTTGCTTACGCTAGTGATAGTGCAGCCGGCCTGGGTTATTTTTATGGAAACTGTGTGATACTTATTGCTTATTGGACGCCTAAACGAACTATGCGGATTGCCGAACAAATGGCCTGCTCACCACGGCATATATTTGAATGAAATCCTTTCTTTACCTACTCTTTAAACATTCGGGAGACATTTAACGAATACTATGTCTATAATTCAAAGGTTCACATGGCGCATACGGTTTAAAATTGGACATACATATACGAAAGTATACTTAGCTAAGTACGTCCGTCCAACCGCCAGAATTAGGTATATTTCCAATTTTATTCTAGTCATACTAGTCCTCTCTCAAGTTAACACAATCACCGCCACACGAGGCACATAGGTAATCAAATAAGCAATTTATAAGATACTAGCTGAGCGCGCGACTTCGTCCGCGTGGAATTTAACTTAATAAAAAAGCCGGCTCCCGCGGTCTGAGCCCGCACGACAGGACCCATTTTTTCAATTTTTTAAATTTTGTTTTTCTAAAATTGAAGTAGCCTAAGTTACTCCTTATAACATCAGCTATCTGCCAGCAAAAGTCCCGTCAAAATCGGTCCAGCCGTTTCGGAGAATACCCGGAACAAACACACAGACATACCGACAGACAGACAAAAAATGTTTTAATCGCGTTTTTGCTATAGGTGTCGTATGTACTTTCATATACATTTAGTGAAAAGGTGTTATTTTGATATTACAAACAGACGCTCCAATTTTATTTATTTGTATAGATTCGTGTCCATGGACAGTCGTTATTCTAACGACATAACTTTCATAACAGCAGACGGTACGAATTGATACAGATTTGTGTCAGTATCAACTACCTATATCCTGTATCGTCTCTTATTACAAAATGTGGAATAAGGTGGGTATACCTATATAGATAGATACCATCATGTCTTAAATCCAAGAGAAGTAGACTTTATTAACTATCCATTGTATCAATATTCTATTATGTTCCAGATAAAAAGAAAATGCCAGCTTAGTTTTAGAGAGGAGTTTATTACGACCCAAAAAATAAATCTAGTCGACATGATTGACGGTTTGATTCGCAAAACTGGACTTTTATATTTCTCCAAAGTCCACAAAGTGCATTGGCTCGGAAATTTTGCTGCATTTTGTTTTTTCACTGCTTATGTGTTACAAATAATTGCACTTTCTATGGCAAATGGGGACCCGGAAAGGCTGTTTGAATGTTTTAGTGTCCTCTCTTTTTGTGGTATGGGAGTTCTGAAACTCATTTCACTGCGGTACAACCACAAGCACTGGCGACAACTTCTCACGCAAATCTCTTCGTTAGAAAACGAACAATTGAATGATAAGAACTCATCGACCTCGATGTTCCAGTCTAATACCGATGGTGGTTTTACCCACCACGCCATAAATAACTACACGAATAACTTCAAGAGGACGTCGACGATTCTGACCAGAATGTATAGCTTTACAGTCGTCATTTTTATATCGTCTCCTTACGTGGAACATTTTCTTGGGCAGTTACGTGGTGTGGGACAGGCAGGGTATCCGCATATACTCCCGATATGGGCTCCTTTGGACTCCTTCAGTATTTTCGGGTATAGTATCACGGCCGCATGTGAATGTTTGGCTGCAGTGTACTGCGTGTGTGTTCATATAGCGTTCGACCTGACGAGTGTGGGGATCATGATATTCATTTGCGGCCAGTTCTCGTTACTTCGCGGTTGCAGCGAGCGGATTGGTGGGAGCGGAAAGATGCTTAATCTATCGAAGAAAAGGGACGATAGAGCTCATTTCCGGATTGTTAAATGTCATCGAACACATATTTTACTGACCAAGTGAGTAATAATGTATGTTGGGTACCTACCTAGGTAAGCAAATTCAAATGGTTTAGGTATCTTATTACCTACCGAAGACAGTAAGAAATTTTAATTCATAGGCAGGTCAGACATAGGTACCTACATAAATTAATAATTATCGACATGGCTCCACTACTTAGTCATTTGTTTATTAATTACGAATTTATTTTCAGTTTAATTGTAAAACTGGACAACTTACTGAAGAATATTCTAGGAGTATATTTCTTCGTCGCTACTATGACACTTTGTTCGGTCGCCATTAGGATAAATTCTGTAAGTAGTACTTACCTATCTGTCTCTATAATTCCTAATTACCTATTAGGGGCCACAGAAAAGCCACATAGGTACATTATTAGAGCTTTATTTTATTATTAGGACAGTAAATAATAATAATAAATGAAATATTAATAAATATCGCAAGACTGACTCCAAGTGTATGGTCCCAAATTAAGCAACGCTTGTAGTACTATGGTTACCGTACAATGGACCGGGGGGTTATCCCAATGACACTCAGACCCAATGGGCAAATTACGAAAAGGCCATATCCGAAATTTGCCCTGGCGGGAATCGAACCCGCAATCACCATTTGCAGTGAGCCGAGCGGCCTACGCTCGAACCAATGCGCCAAACGGTCGTAAATATTATGACTCATGCAATCATATAGCCTGGCATCCTTCCTTTGTTTTTTATTAAGTATTTTAATCATTAAATAGATGCCCAATTTGCAGGAGATGAGTGTTATGCAGTTGGTGTCTCTGCTACAGTACATGTGCGCGTCGCTTACGCAGTTGTTTCTTTTTTGTCGCTACGGAGACACTGTATTGAATGAGGTTAGTTCTTGATAGGCGAATATAGGTATACAAAAATCCGGATTCAGACGAAAAAAAACCTAGTATTTTCAATGTGAAATTGGGTACCCAATGTTTAAGCCAAGTCTAACCCTTAAACAAATGACTAACTCATTTGTTTAAGGGTTAGACTTAATCCTCCTTATTAATACACGTGGATTAGCGGACGAATAGTTACACACCAAACTATCTCTTCCTGTCGCCAGTAAGTACCTAATTAGGTAGTATCTACCTACACATTCAAAAGAAGAGGACAAAGTATGGTGTAATTAGACACAACCGCTAGTCCACGTTTATTAAATAGGTATAGCATAGGCATCTGTGACGTTGTTTATTGGGCTAGGCCGGTGGTCAGAATCTTCCTTTATTACTACCTACTTATCATAGGATTTATATACTATGGTTGTCGAGGCGACGAAAAACTTCGTGTATATAGAATCACCTTTTCAGTATTATAACTATACAGTGTAAAGAAATTAGAAATGTTACTTAATCGATTTCAGAGTTCCGTCAACATGGGCCAGGGTCCTTCCGGCGCCGCGTACTGGTGTCTCAGCCCTCGCGTGCGCAGGGAACTATCGATCCTGAGCGCTGGCATGATGAGGCCACAGCGCTTGCGCGCGGGCCCCTTCCACTCGCTAGATCTACCCTCTTTTATACAGGTAGGTGGGTATGCCAGCCAGCTGCATATACATATTATATACCTACAGATTGTCTTTTCGTTGTGTATACAAAGCCTTGGTCGGGCCGGATTTTCAGAAATTAACAAATAGTAGGTAGGTACTGACATTAGACACATACGAACGTGACGCCACTATCAAACCGTCACGAAACCATAATCAGAGTGTCGCGACGCCTCTATGAAAGCGTCGCAACGCCTCTATGGGAACGTCGCCACACCACTCTACGAGGGTCGCGACGCTACTATGAGCGGGTTGCGACGCCTCTATGAAATCATCGCGACTCCGCCCGCTATGAGACCATCACGACGCCACGATGGGAGCGTCGCGACGGCTCTATGGGAAATTGGGAACCTCGCCACACCACTCTACGAGGGTCGCGAAACCACTATGAGAGCTTCGCGACGCTAGTACATAAACGTCGCGTGCGCGACGTAATTTTCATACAAATATTTAATTAATAGATAAATACCGTGCAAAGCCGGGGCGAGTCGCTAGTATTTTAATCCATTAAATATCTAATATTTCTTATTTCAGGTTGTACGCGCAGCTTACAGTTATTACGCGGTTTTGGGAAATAAAGAGTAGTTTTTATGTACCTACCCGCTGAGTTGCGAAGTGTCAAACTACGTAACTCATTGAACAGGGTTTTCGCACATGCATCAACTATTAATACACGCATTCTATAAAGAAGACAACAGAAATAATCAATTAAGACGTGAATGTTTGTTTAGATTGATCGCAAAACTCAATATGCAATGTTCATGAATCATAAAGATAATAAAACATTTTATTCCATACTATTAAACTCAATCGTACTAGATTATTTTTCAATCCATCCTCTTTATGTGAAAATCCACGCTTCCCTGTCTGTGCTTCACATTAAATTAACCAATATAATATGAGATCATCGTAGATACACTGATTGCAGTAAGTACTCATTATAATTGACAATGTAAGTACAATCGAGAGTGACATTGAAACAAATATTATAAACGACAATTTTATTCAACTAGGTACTAGGAAATCTTAATGCTAAATATTATAAATATTATGCCCTGTAATAATTTAATGGAACATAAAATTGAACACTATTATAAGCAGTGATAGCCGATTGGTTAAAGCACGCGTCTTGCGGGCACCAGGTCTTGGGTTCAAATCCCGGCTCGCACCTCTGGATTTTTCGAAATCTATGTGCGATTCATAATTTCTATATGATTATCAGTTGCTTACGGTGAAGGAAAACATCGTGAGGAAACCTGCATGTCTTAGAAGATCTAACCAATTTTCGAAAGACATGTGAAATCCGCCAACCCGCACTGGGCCAGCGTGGTGGATTATGGCCTGAATCCCCCTCATGTTGAGGGGAGGCCCGTGCCCAGCAGTGGGACGTCAAAAGGGCTAAATTATTATTATTATATTATTATAAATATATCAATGACTGGCAGACAATGCACAGTCTATACTTGTGAGAAGCGTGAAATTTAGAACAGGAGTTCCATATAAATCGGACTAAGAAATAACACTAAGAATGAAGCCACCGAAATTTGTCCCTCGACGAGTCCTGGGCTATAATTGCCATAAAACCCGAACGAATACAATAAATAAAAAGTTTGAAGAAAATAAAAAGGTTAGTAAATCATAAATTCATTTGCAGCAATCTTACACTGAAATGTATTGTGATACGCCAATAACCCGCGTAGCTATGATGTTTGTTTATTTTGTTACAAAAGTGAAAAGTGTATTTTAAAGTTGGTGGTTGTTGAGCAGCCAGTCGGCGACGGGTTGTTGGTATTGCGCGGTCCAGCGGATATTGTTGCGTACGTTCTCGAGCGCGATCCGGCGGTGGGTCTCGCCCGCGCCTGCATTAGGGTACTGTGCGATGAACGCCTCCATCTGGAACAATAGAAAATGACAATAAATTGTGGCGTTTATGTACACACCAATTAAAGTTCATATTACAATGGAACTTATGTATCTTGGAATACGCGCATATTCTAACTAAGGATCGTATGCATATGTACTAGGTGATACAAAATGGGGATACAATTTTTTTTTGCAACTTAACTTTGTAAATCTCAAACTATCGGCTTTGTGGGACAGTTGAAGTACTAAAGGTTTTGTAGACTTGTGAAATCGGTCAACAGCTGTATTCCTATAACACCTTTTGTTTTTCAAGTTCCCTCCAAAGCTGATAGGTTTAGAAACACAAAGTTAAGTTTTGAAAAAAAAAGTATACCCATTATGTGTCACCTTGTATATCGATCTTAAGTCTGAGAACGGTCTTGAGTAAGGTTTTGACATGTCATTTTGTACTGATATGATATAAGAATGACATTTCGAAGATCACTCTCGGACTTTATATAGATTTATTAATACGAGCCTAGGTGTATAAGTACCTAGGAAATTTACATTTTAATTCTTTAAAGAATTTCTATAACCAACTTTCGAAAGACAAGTGAAATCCGCTAACCCGCACTGGACCAGCTGTGGTGGATTACGATCTGAATCCCCTCGTAGTGAGGGGAGGCCTGTGCCCAGGAGTGGGACATCAAAGGGGCTAAATTATTATTAATTATTTTTAGACCATGCATGTCGATGTCGATTTTTATTGGATAGTTTATATTACTTCAGTTACTTACAGTTTTAGCGCGACATTCAATTTAGAGATCTACATTTGAATGTCACGTTATATAAACAAATTTGCATATTAATCAATTATTCATTTACCCAATTACTATAAAGAAGTAAGCAAAAATGAAGATGAAAAAATATGGGAATAATTAAGCATTAGAAAAATGATATGCCAAGATTGTTTACTACATACGAGAGGTAACCAAAAATATACTTTGTGTCTTCAATATTAATGTTCATATTTAAGTATATTGGTGTGTAAAAAACGATACCACAGCCGCCAATTAGAAGCGTGACGAAAATGATTATTTTATTAAATAAGTTGTTTTTTACGTTTTATAATTATTTGTATTTAACGTGACGGCTTCCGACATAAAATGAATCATAAATATATAAAAGGGCCGCCCGAATGTTGGCGAGCCCGGCACCGGCCGACTTAAACTGAAACATGACCATTTCATTCGGAGATCGCAGAGCCCCATCGGCGCGCTGAAGGCGGCCACCGGAGAGGTTTTAGGGGGAAAGGATTCCGCATAACCCAGGCCTCTACAAGATTTCCTCCCCGTAAAATAAAAAGGCAGATGTGAACTATGTGTAGTAAATATTATGCGCGCGCACACATACAAGGGAGTCGAGAGCAATGCCGTAGAGGGGGCATGATGGCATGGGACAACGTCATGCCGTTTAGCCGTGACGACGCACTGGTCGACTTTACTGCCACAATCGTATGTTGCATTGTAAAAATCGTATGTTTCATTTGCAAAAGAAGGACGGAAGCTTTCATTTCCGACAGACAACGGAAAATTTCCGTCGATATTGTGTATTATGACTGCCACATATAACAAAATAAAAACACACTGACCTCTCTGAGCTTCAAGTCGGTGTTGAAGGGGGCCGTGAGCCCCGGCAGCAGCGCGCCCAGGTAGCGGCTGTTGAGCGTGAAGCGCGCCACCAGCCGCGGCCACGCGCCGCGCAGCTCGTCCCAGGCCGGCGCCGCGCCCGCCGGGTTGCCGCCCACCTGTTGCACCACGCTCAGGTAGTCCTGGCTGCGCACCGCGGACTCGTCCCACGCCAGCAACAAGTATCTATCGTACGAACACAATATTTATTACTATTGACGCTTGGCGCAGTGGTTCAAAAGTAGGCAGCTCTGCTCACTGCACCGAGGTGGTAGCGGGTTCGACTCCCGACAGGGTAAATTTCGGAGATGCCTTTTCGTAATTTGCCTAGGTCTGGGATCGCCCGCAGCCTATTGTATGGCAACCATAGTAACATAGTACGAGTACAACCATTGGTTAGTTTGGGACCATACAGTTGGTGTGTCACCCGAAGCATAACGAAGCGATTGGCACCGCAAAATCGTTTAGGCGCTACAGTGGAACTAGAAGTTTTCATCCCGGCTGTTTTTTGATCCCGAAATTCTCGGGAATAAATTTAACAAATCCCGGGATTTTCGGGAATAGCGAATGATTAATTAGTTTTATTTTACTGTTAGTAATCATAAGACGTTGATTAAATTTTAAATAAGCGAAAATACCAGAATATTAGTTTTTGAATTCGTTTACGATATCAATTCGCATTATTTAAAATATCCCACTGATTTAGTTAGTTTTCGCTGACGATCGGGCTATGTTATGAAAAGCACTGGAGGGAAATTAACGCTGTGCCATTCAAAACCAAATTAAAGAGCCTTTTGATGAACAAATCATATTACAATATAACAGATTATTTGAGAGAAAACCTCTTATAAAAACGTTTTTGTTATAATAATCTTTCGCAATTCACATATAAGTTCAAACTGTTCAAATCAATATTATTATATTGCTAAGCTCAACAAGACCTTAATGTATTAAATTCATGGCTGAAGTTTAACCTATTAACAATAAATATAAATAAAACTTCTTACATAGTTTTCTCTGCCAAAAACAAAAATATACCAAATTTTCCTCCACTAACGACTCCCAACAGTTAAAAATAACAAACAAAGAGAAATATCTGGGACTGGTCCTGGATAGTAGATTAACCTTTAGAGCACATATCTATTACGTAAGATCAAAGCTAATCCCACTATCTGCAGCTTTACGTAACATTTCTAAATGTGTACGTTTTATATCGCGTTATACTATAATTATACAACACGCTAGCAAAGCCGCACTTTGAGTACTTGATTCAAGTTTGGGGACAAGCTGCAAAAACCAATTTACAAGACCTACAAATAACACAAAACAAAGTGGTTAAAACACTGTTTAACTTTAATTATTTAACGGCAACAAAAGAGATTAACAATAAAACATTTTTTTTCAATTAAAAAACCTATATACATATCACACATATGCATGTTAGTATAAAATATACTAACAAAAACTATACACACGCAAATCACATTTAAACCTAAAACACATCGGTATTGCACCAGGCGTAAAGATAATATAGAACTCCCAACGATCAGAACCTCAAATTACGGTAGGAAAAACATACAATATAAAAGAGCTCAACTGTATAATAAGTTGCCTAAAAATATAAAGGAATCAACGTCGATTTATACATTTAAAAATAGATTGAAGATGTACTTATTAGATAAACCTGATTTATAGCATGGATGTACTTCCGACAGATGTTATTTTCAAACTTTAGGCTCATGTATTATTTTAGTTTCTCATACTAAAGTGGACTTTGTATGTTCTTTTTGAAAAATATATATTTTTTAAACCGAAACATGAAGCACTTGTAATGTAATACGTCCATCTTGCATACCTGTATGTAAACTCAGGTCATTACAAATCAATGGTATTCTATTCTATTATATTTTATTCTAAGGTGTAAAGAAACGATATAAAGTAAACAAAAAATCCTCTTCATGTCGCGTCATGTAATTAAGTATTATAATATTCTTTTATTGTAATTTTAATAAATCATTAAAATAATTTATAAGTAGTAATAGCAATTATGTGTTTATAAAAAGTAAAACGATGAATATAGGGAAAAACAAAAGGTACTATACAGGTATTATATTTCTGCAGTTCTATAATATTATGTGAATGCCGTGGACTTAAAGACGTATTTTTGATTTGTAAATTATTGCTTTTCATTAACACTACAATCCCGGGATTATCCCGGGATTAGAAAAAATGGGCCGGGTCGAATCATCTAAGTGGAACATAAAAATGATGTAGACATACATAGACTTGCTTAAAACATAACCCTTCTATTTGGCTTAGCACTGGTCGGGTATATTATAAACAAAGCGTTGTTCTTTCTTCTTTAAAAAAAATCAACCGGCGCACGCCGCGATGCCTGTTGTATCGGCCAGTAACTTTATTAATTAATTTATTTGCGGTTGATCTCTTTGGTCACGGAACAGGGATCACACGGAACATAAATTTATTTCTTAAGGCTCAAGCGCCCAGCTAGCCCGCGAAGTTCAAATCTTTTGAGTTCTTTTAGAAATTTTTCAAAATTTGACAATAATAAAAGACAAATTTTGTAATTCGCGAAAAAGACCGTGTGCAGTGCATTTATTAATATATCCAACTTACTCTAAAACATTTCAAGAACGACTGCTATCCAGATAATCTGGCAATTTTTGTATATTTAGTGATTTACTAGTATCATATCCACCGTGATAATATTTAGAGTAAAATAAATGTATTATTAAACGCACTGCATACTGTGTTTTTCGCAAATCACAAAATGTTGTCTTAAATGTTTTCAGATTTTGGATAAACTATAAAAATACTCGAAAATTTTGAATTTCGCGGGCTAGACAGGCGCCTTCACCTTAAATTCAAATTAAAAAAAAAACTTATTAAATAAAAAATATGAAAAAAAAAAGTTTCACCTTCTCAAAATATTGATATCACGCGGTGCGGCCAGTGCGTTTCTAAGTTTTAATTTCTCCTGCGCATCTTCCTCCTTCAAGTAAATCTCCCAAAGTTGATCCCACTCTGCTTGCGACGCAGACTTCATACCTGTAAAAAAAACATTATTAGCAACATTACGGCCTCACTCCCCTTCGTAGTGAGGGGAGGCCCGTGCCCAGGAGTGGGACGTCAAAAGAGCGATTTTTTAATATTATTATACAGTGGCAATGTTATGTGAGCGGTGGTGCCAAACTGTGCGGTGTCTATGGCTTATTGGTCTGTGTTAATGCCTCATAATGATATACATGCTGTAATCAAAAAGCGTTTAGTAAAAATACCAAATGGTCTACTAGGAACTGCAAAAAGGATTTGATTTCGTGTTTTTCACAGTGCAGCGTACCAGTACTAAACAGTTTAACTTACCGTAATAATAAACTAAATCACGCAGGTCCTGCTTGATTGGTACATGGTCCTTGGTGCCGTGAGTCCTCAACCAGCCGAGAAATAGATTATTCACTTTTTGTACCGCGTCTGGGACCCCGAATCGAACTGCCAGCGACAGAATCCGAGTGCGCAGCAAACTGATATAAAATTGATATATAATAGTTATAGTAGACACCTTTTATACACAATACTTTGGGTTTTGATTTATCAAATCTACAAATATAGCTCACCTTTCGATAATATCTAGATCATCTCTATCCCAGCTTTGTTTTTCGTACAGCGGCGTAACTAAACGTTGAATGTATTTCTGTAAGGAAAAATAATTTTACTTTGTAACAGGGCCTTATAGTAAGAGTTAGAAAATGTACTCAGTAAATGATCCAGTTGAGGCATCCCTCGTTTACACTGTTGCAATACTTATACTGATTTATGCTGTTGTTTCTGTTGTATTTGGTTATTTGACGACCGCTTGGCGCATTGGTTCGAGCATAGGACGCTCGGCTTACTGCACATGAATGGCCTTTACGCAATTTGCCCAGGTCTGGGTGTCGCTGGGCATCGCCCCCCGTCCATTGCACGGTACCCATAGTACAAGCGTTGCTTAGTTTGGGATCGTACAGTTGGTGTGTTCGACTGGCTATATTTATTATTTACTAGCTGTGCCCGTGACTTCGTCCGCGTGGAATTTAATTGACAAAGTTGCATACAAACTTTCATGCCCTATTTTATCCCCTTGGGGGTAGAATTAATCAAAATCCTTTCTTTGCGGATGCCTGCGTCATAACATCTACCTGCATGCCAAATTTCAGCCCGATCCGTCCAGTTGTTTGGGCTGTGCGTTGATAGATCACTATGTCAGTCAGTCAGTCAGTCACCTTTGAGTTATATATATATATAGATTTATTATTTATCTTATATTGAGCGGTCAAAAATAGAGACAGCTACTGACATAAATCAAAGCAAGTATTTCGTCAGTGCAAACTAGAGGTTAGCTTTCTCATAACGTGTCATGACAGTTTTGTTTTGCGAATTGTACAAAACAGATCAATAAATTTCGCCTGACTAACACAAATACTGTATAGTTCCAAACTAATCAACACTTGTACTATGGTTACCGTACGGATCGAGACCAGGGCAAATTACGAAACGGCCATTCCCGTTTGCCCCGGTGGAATCGAACCCACGGTCGCCTGGTGTGGTGAGCCGAACCGGTGGCCTACGTTTAAACCACTCTGCAAAGCGGCCGACAAATAAGGAACTCAAAACAGTTTTTATTCATAAAAGCCAACAAAGTATTTATGAATAGTCAGAATCTACCACCGGTTCGGAATGCTGCTACCACTGAGAAGATCCGACAAGAAACTCAATGGTTACTAAAAGATCTTTTCAATTAATCAAACATGGTGTACATTCTCAGGAACAGCTACATAATGAGCAGGCAACACCATATTGTCACTAAATAGGTAAATAGTAATGAAATATCACTTAGATTTAGGTATTTAAATTGAAAAATACAGGTACTCACTCGTAAATGATCATACGCTAAGCAATTAAGAAGCCTCTCTTCCAAATCGTAGAATATCGAGGATGCAGTCGACCACGGTTCGTAGTCTTCCTCCACTATCAGGTACGAGGATAAATTTAAAGCTAGTTCATATGGCACCCTCCTAGCCTCCGCTAGCTCGAACACGTCGCTCAACAGATTACATCTGTCTGGTATAGTTAGCTGAAAATATTTTTTTTGGTTGGAAATCATCTAGAAAGTATTCCCTGCTAGGCTATTTGTTACCTACAGACCAGTAAGCTATAGACGCCGAATAGCCGAGTACCCCTGCTTGCTTAAGGTGAAGGCGCCTGTCTAGCCCGCGAAATTCAAAATTTTCGAGTATTTTTATAGTTTATCCAAAATCTGAAAACATTTAAGACAACATTTTGTGATTTGCGGAAAACACAGTATGCAGAGCGTTTATTAATACATTTATTTTACTCTAAATATGATCACGGTGGATATGAAACTAGTAAATCACTAAATATACAAAAATTGCCAGATTATCCGGATAGCTGTCGTTCTTGAAATGTTTTAGAGTAAGTTGGATATATTAATAAATGCACTGCACACGGTATTTTTCGCGAATTACAAAATGTGCCTTTTATTGTCAGATTTTGAAAAAATTCTAAGAAACCACAAAAAATTTGAACTTCGCGGGCAAGATGGGCGCTTTAGCCTTAACATAATGTATTGCCACTGCATATGTAAACCGCACCTGGCATTTTGAGTGATCCATCCCCCCCGCTACCCTCTCTTTCAGGCCGGAAACGTGCCAGCAATGCCATTGGTATTTCAATCATTTATAGGCCTTGTTTGCCGACTTAGTTACATAAAAAAATTTGGGTATCCACATGTTGGCGCTGGCCTTACTAAACCTGGGCCAAACGTGTGAATGGCGTATAAAAGTGGTGGGTAGTGACAGCGGTTGTCAAAATGATTACCTGATCCGACTTTGTCTTCAGCATCTCAATCAACTTCTGCCACATGTCTAGTGAATAATTAACTCTGTAGTACCCGACGTTATCGTTGTTTAACTTCAACCAGTTTTCTCCATCCTTCAGTGTTATTATTACTGTAAAATAGCCATTAGTTAATGGTTATCTAATAAGGTATCTTTGTACTGCCTCTTTTTGTTTGGTTTCATTATTTTGTTCCAGGTGAATTCTCTATTTAAAATAGATATAGCTACCTGAATGATCATCTTTTATTAGGCGATACAAATAAAAAAAATGAAGTGTCTTTTTATAATATCGAAATAGTAGCTTTTTAGTAAATGGATGTGGAAGTATATGCATCACTTATAACAATAAATGTTTTTTTATGTTTGTTTGTTCCGGCTAATCTCCGAAACGGCTAGACCGATTTTGACCGGACTTTCATAGCTGATGTTATCAGGAGTAACTTAGGCTACTTTTATTTTATCGTAGTTCCACGCGGGCGGAGCCGCGGGCAACAGCTAATAATATGTGTATAATTATTCATACCATTATCTGTAGTATCAGGGAACCACAAGATATTTTTATTTACTCCATTATTGGTCTTGTATGTGATGGGCACAAACCAACGATAGCTGAAATGTAATATTGTATTGTAATATCTGCTAGAATATCCTAACATTTATATTTCAACCTTAGAGTCTAAGAGATTAAGTTCAACATGCAGCATACTGCAAATTCAGAACTTACTTGAATCTGGAATCATTAGGGTACACCGCCTCAGGGTCGAGCAAGAAACGTGTTTGGGTTACGACGTATGTGTTTGGTTCAAATCCTGGCTTCACACTCAGGAGCGGATACCCCATTTGTCTAGTCCAAGTATCCATTATGTAACTGTAACAATTTAAGACTTGGGGCTTAGTATACGATTTTACAACCGCATAGCAGTGATAGCCGATTGGTTAAGCACGCGTCTTGCGGGCACCAGGTCCTGGGTTCAAACCCCTGCTCGCACCTCTGGGTTTTTCGAAACCTATGTGCAAATCATAATTACAATATGATTATAACTTGCGTACGGTGAAGGAAAACATCGTGAGGAAACCTGTATGTTTTAGGAAATCTACACAATTTTCGCAAGACATGTGAAATCCGCCAACCCGCACTGGGCCAGTGTGGTGGATTAAGGGCCTTAAATTTAAGGCCTGCATCCCCCTAGTAGTGAGGGGAGGCACGTGCCCAGGATTGGGACGTGCAAAGGGCAAAATTATTATTATTATTATGTAATACTATTACAAAACTATCTGTAATTTAAAGTCACGTCCTCCATCTTGAATCCAGCAATAGGTTTTTAAAAGTATTAATTTCAATGGACTTATTGGGTTAGCAGTTAGTACCTACAGATATCAAACAAGATCGAAAACGAAAAGTCAACGTTGTTCGACATTTTGTCATCTTCATAACATCGGCCACAACATTTTTTCCTTAACATTCATGACAATATTCTTTTTTAACATTTGCGATAAAAATATATGTGTATGTAACCCTATATGTTATTCCAGATTATAATATACCTCTTTACCGAATTTCCTCCAAATCGGTTCAGCCGTTCATGCGTGATGTTTTGCCAAACTAACAAACAGACTTTCACATTTATACAGTAGTAAGGATAGATAGTAGGTACTTACGAAATGTTCAAATCAGGATGATCCTTCTTGAAATGGGGCTCCAATGACGACAGCAGATCTTGAGTAACAGTGTTGCCAAACTCAAACTTTTTCAGATAATCTGAGACGCCGAGCCGGAAGTTCTCTTCGCCAGAGAATCCTTCCAACATCCTTAATATCGATGCACCCTGAAGTAAGATATTGAGCCCTCGGTGTGAATGAGGATTGCTATGCGCATCAGCTATCTACGGTCACGTGACCCGTCATGATACAGGGGGGGGGGGGGGTATTATAGCGTGAATATTAATCGTAATATTGAAAGTGCATAAAGACCTTCGGGTCGCCGTAGCATTATCGTGATACCGATTCATAATATAATAGTCTCCCCCGTCGATTAACGCTTAAATCAAAATGGGATATCCAGCACGATATGATATCGAAAACGGATTCCGGAAGCGTCTGCATTTAGCCATCTTTAGTTCTTTTGAAAATTATTTCGCTGGTGTTGTTAATTAAGACATATTCGATTACTAATGAGTATTCGCATATTTTTCCAAATAAATATTAAATTGGTAAAAATACAGACGTTTAAAGTTTCTAAAATCTGTTTCCAATATCGATTCCAACTATTTGAAATAGCCCCTGTTTTCCCATGGAAACAGGTCTCAAAATGTATTTTTGTGCACGTGAAGGTCTTTCGGGATATTACAGGTATATTGATACAATTAAACTTATTCATCGGTGCAAGTGGAGTTTCAATAGTATGCTTACTGTGTAAAATAAATATCACTAACCTTATTATAGGAAATCGAATCAAAAATGGCAGTTATCTCGTCCGGACTAGCAACTGTTTGTACAATAGGATGGCTGGACAGTTTGGCATCTGTTTTCAGCACTGGATGCAATGTTTTAGTTACAAAATGATCCAACTGAAAACCAACACAGATATTGTCGAAAACTGAGAAATAAATCAATGTAGTATGTACCTACACTGTTATAAGCATACACTCCTTGGACGACCACTTGGCGCAGTGGTTCGAGCGTAGGCCGCTCGGCTCACTGCATCGGGTGGTTGCGGGTTCGATTCCCGCCGGGGCAAATTTCGGAAATGGCCTTTTCTTATTTTCCCTGGTCTGGGTGTCACTGGGATCGCCCCCAGTCCATTGTACGGTACCCATAGTACAAGCGTTGCTTAGTTTGGGACCGTACAGTTGGTGTGTCTGTCTGGCGATATTTATTTATTTATTATTTATTTATAGTGTTAGGGGTGAGTGGTTTTTTTTCACTCTCCCTTTTCCCACGCTCATTTTCAGGACCTACAGAATGTCACTTCGGTGAACTTTCTTATCAGAAATTCGAATTAACACTACACCACAGAAATTATAATTCGACGACCGCTTGGCGCAGTGGTTTGAGCGTAGGCCGCTCGGCTCATTGCACATGGTGGTTGCGGGTTCGATTCCCGCCGGGGCAATTTTCGGAAATGGCTTTTTCGTTATTTGCCCAGGTCTGGGTGTCACTGGGATCGCCCCCAGTCCATTGTACGGTACCCATAGTACAAGCTTTGCTTAGTTTGGGACCATACAGTTGGTGTGTCAGTCTGGCGATATATATTTATTTGAAATAAAACAAACATGTTTTGTATGGCTTACAAACAGTATATACATTTTGGAGTAAGTATTCAGGAATTCTTAATCGCCAAGGTACAATTATGTGCATGTAGATATAGTTCGTTCATTTGACAAAGACGCGTGCTGTGACTCTTATGACACTAGCATATAGGTCAATTTTCAATAATTTAAGCGACTTCATGAAATAAAATGATTATAAGTATTAAAAACACAAAGGTAATAGAAATATAATATACCATGCCCCAGGTTGGCTCAATTGAGTTCAGTGCCTTGACTTGCATGTAAGTAGCAAAACCTTCGTTCAGCCAAACCTCATCCCACCATTTCATTGTAACTTGAAAAAGAAAAACATATTCATATTTATACAGCCTTTTAATGGCCTGTAGTAATATGTAATACTAGCTGAGCCCGCGACTACGTCCGCGTGGAATTTAACTTAACAAAAAAGCCCGCTCCCGCGTTCTGAGACCGCGCGACAGGACCCATTTTTTTTAATTTTGTTTTTCAAAAATAAAGGTAGCCTAAGTTACTGCTTATAACAACAGCTATCTACCAGTGAAAGCCCCGTCAAAATCGGTTCAGCCGTTTCGGAGATACTCTTTGATTTTATGTGTTTTTATTTTTTTACGCGGAACAAACATACAGACAGACAGACAGACAGACAGACAGACAATTTTTTTTTTATCGCGTTTTATTTATAGGTGTCGTATGTACTTTCATATGCGTTAAGTGAAAAGGTGTTATTTTGATATTACAAACAGACACTCCAATTTTATTTATTTGTAGTATAGATCTAGAACATATTTCAAATATCCTTCGAAGTCTTCATAATATATTATAATTAAAATGCAGGACCGATTTTGATGATTTTTTTCTGAGTAGTTGATTGTGTTCCTTCATGGTTTAGATTCACATATGGACCTGGTAAGTGGGTATATAATCGGCTTCTAGGTAGAGCAGGACAACGCCTGCCAGGCCGCTAGTGGTAGGCACTTTATAATAAAGTCTAAGGCCCGTATTAATAGACCGATCTCAAGTTGGAGAGTTATCTTGGAAATATAAAATAAATAAATAAATATCGCCAGACTCACACACCAACTGTATGGTCCCAAACTAAGCAACGCTTGTACTATGGGTACCGTACAATGGACTGGGGGCGATCCCAGTGACAAAGACCAGTGCAACTTACGAAAAGGCCATTTCCGAAATTTGCACCGTCAGGAATCGTACCCACAACCCCCCATTATGCCATCCCAGTACAAAATGACTTGTCAAAAGTGTACTCAAGACCGCTCTCAGAGTTGAGATCGATTTCCTATCACAAGCCTAAGTAATGTTTAGGATACCTTACCCAAGTTTCCAAACCACATGTGAGCCAGTTCATGTGATATGGTGCTGGCCACAGACAGCTTGTTAGATGCAGATGCTTTGGTTTTGTCCACTAGGAACGATGTCTCTCTGTACGTGATCAAGCCCCAATGTTCAGTGGCTCCGGACACATAGTCGGGAATTGCTATCATATCTAAAATATAAAACAAAGGAATGAAATACTGATACTGAAAATAAATTTCTATGTGTGGGTAATAAAATAATAAATTAGTTTGCTTTGACCTCTGAGTAATGTTGTATCTTTTATTGGCGACGAGGATGGGACGCAAACCCACACAAATTTACAAGATATTTTAAGACAGACTTTGTAGCGACAAATAAACACCTTTAATAGATACAAAGGCCTTTGTATGCACTATATGAAGTACAATCTTAATGTGTATACATTATAAATAATAATAACTAATGCATTAGTAATGCATTAGTACATACATAGTAACTAGTTTCTGTATTTGAATTTGTTTTTGTTTATCTTTAGTTTTTAGTAGACTTTCTATTATTTAGTTTTTTGTAGTATTGCTCCTTTATATCACTTCATGTTTCTTTCTGCATATTTATAACCTTGATACTATGTAATCAAAGCTAGTGGTACAAGTGGTGTTTACCTTTAATTGTTTATTACATTTAGTTCTAAGCTTATCTGAATGTGTATTAGGAATGTAGTAATGTAAATAAACGCTGGTAAACCAAATAAATAAATAAACTTATAATAAATCCCACCTAATTTAGGCAAAGGAAATGGCACTTCATAATATCTGATATAAAACTCAGTGGCTCTCTTCCCGATGTCTTGTGCAAAATCTATTTTGTGCAACTCATTCCTCTGTGCAAATGACCTAAGCTTGAAATTCTTTCCGATCCCACCAGCATTGATATCTGTTTCCTTGTGGTCAAAATCACATATAACAAAGCAAGCCAGATAGGTAGACATAGGCACACTCGTAGCAAACGTGACTTTGTCCATATTTGTAGACAGATCTAAGGCTGTTGATATTTCCTGAAAAATAAAGAAGTAATTTCAGAAAACAGTTTCAGTACTCAACCATTTCAGTTTTTTAAGAAAAGAGGTGAATTATCTTAAAAACTAACTAAACTTAACAGAAAGAAGTTCATACATGAACTGTATACCATATTAAAAAAATATAGCACTAATTGTTTTCTGCAGGCCTAACAGAGCTGGTTGTGATAAGACAAAACATGAGATGAATTGATTTTGCCTCAGTCTCCCCTTTGGCTTTAGAAAGAGTGGGAGTGACTTGTGACAACACAATCTGTGACAAAAGCCTTATCTTGGCATACTTGCTAGCCCTACTATAGGTTGATACATAATATTTGAAATTTCATTAAAACTCTTACATTCATGTTTGAGAGTGCGACGTAAGAAGCAGGTTTCCATAGGGTTATGTCATATGTGGCTTTGAAGTCTGGCTCATCAAAGCAGGGGAATGCTTGCCGGGCATATGTCGGTTGAAATTTACTGGCCACCATCATCCTAAAATAAAAATCACATTTATGAAAACATACAAAAAGAGCACTACAAAACTACCACTTCATTCAATCAGTTCATGCTGCTTAGGTACATCACACTACTTATAACTAAAGTTCTAAGACTGTGATGGTGTGGGACAGTGACAGATGATGAAACAACATAGCTGCACTGCACATGATATGATTATAAACTCCTCAGGAACCACCTCGGGAACAGACTCAGTGAAGTAGTACTTAATATGAATAATTAAACACTGTTTTCAATGTTGGTAACTACTAAGTACTCAAAGAGTGCAAACAAAGTAATTTGATGTGACCATCTGCGCCTAGTTTGACGTCTGCCCAGACTTCTCTGATTGGTTGGACACAGGAACTTGGTGCATATGGATTGTATTAATTTCATTACCTAGCTATAAGGTTACCTGTTATTGTTCAAACGTGAAGAGTACAATCCTACTATATTTCGCGTTAGGTCTCCACTGAATTCAATGTTAAGCTTATAACTTCCTGCCGGCAACATATTATCAAAAGATACAAGCAACTGTTCTAGCTGCTTCACTTCCATAAACTTTGATGGCACCAACTCTCCGTCCCCTTTGAACACCTTAACATCGGTGATATTCAGAAATTGTGAGTGTAAATGAATATAATTTTTCACTTGCTCAACCACAACCTCGATTTTGACGTTGCCTTTAAACACTCCCGAATTGATATCTGGGTGCAACTCCAGTTTATAATTCACAGGGCGAACCAAAGGCGACAGTCTATCGGTCACTTTTATGTTGATATGCATGTTTTCCATAATATTAACACCCGTAGAGAATCTATGCCGGTATTTACTTAGAGCACTTATAATTGTACTCTTGAAGAAACTTTGATACTTGAAAAGTACTAAAGGCATATGAAATAATAATAAACAATAGTTACTGTTACTAGTCAAACATTGTAAAAATAGCAATCATTTGATAGGTATTTCAAATTCAAGTTTTCTTTCTTCTATCAATCAAACAAACAACAGAATTGAAAGTACAGCTGTTTCTATATTCTCTTATTGGTCTGTGTATTCTATATTTATTTGACGCGGCTAGGGTTGGACAATTAATCAATACCGTGAAGTAAAATATCGACAGCACAGAGGTCAATGGAATTAATACGAATGGAATAACGCAAAAAAAATATTACATGATTTATAGCATGAATTTTATTCAATTTAAATGAAACGCCATCATCCCATTATCGCCAAAATTCTGTTAATACCTGCATCACAAACAAAATATCGTTCACTTGCAGACTGTCAAAGTAAGACATAAATATATGGTACATACATATTTATTTAAATATAAATTACAGAATTCAGCTTCTGTTATCATTGGTACTCAAACTAGGGGTGCAGGGCAAGCCTGTATCTTGAAATCCAGTGTACTTTATTTTGGGCTTCATTAAATGTAGAATTGTCGTTGTGTCATTGGCATATCAATCGACATGATACATTTATATTTGCAATTTTAATATTATAAAGGCGACACATCAAAATATATATCGATAATAGATATCGATGTTTTAGGTGAACAGCTCTAGTGTAAAATTAAATGTCATTATGACATACATGACGTTCCCTTGACATTCGTTAAGTAATTATTTTTTTTCTCCGCTCCTTGTGGAGCAGTATAAAATCAATATGACCATACTGCCTCGTCTTACGTTGACGTTCGGTTCATAAGAAGACCATAGAGGAAAAATCGAAGAGTAGAGCCGAAAGGTTATTTGATTTTTATTTGTTTGATTATAATTTAATATTGGCATAATGCGATGTATGCACAATTTAAATTATAAAAATACTACTTTTATCGATGTTGGACATACCCAGCGAAATAACAGTATACTGCGGTGGTTCATGAACACAGAATACACCTAACTTTGATTATTATAGCAAATAATCTGCCAGAACCTGAGATGATGTCCACAACTACTGAAACTAATTTTGATTACCACTCTTTGACTAAGTTAGTAACTAACAATTGGTGCCAGTTAATCGAAAACCGATAGAGGTAGGCCGAGCAAGACTTGGCTTTGGGCTGTTCCGCGTTTTGGTTATATAGGCGTACTAGCTGTGCCCCGCGACTTCATCCGCGTCGTATTGGATTATTGGGTTAAAAAGTATCATATATGTTAATCCCGGTTATAATCTATCTGTGTTCCAAATTTCATCCAAATCCGTTCAGTAGTTTTTGCGTGAAGGAGTAACAAACATACATACATCCACACTCACAAACTTTCGCATTTATAATATTAGTAGGATTACGTAAATTTTATCATCAGCTGCTTAGGTACTTACCCACCGTTTTTCAAATTGCTTGCATAAAAACCAATAATCTTTTTGTCCAGACTTCCGGAAAATTCGATTTTCAGTTTATAATAGTCACTGTTAATTGCACGTCCCAAATGAACATTCAACAATTCCCTTTTGTCGGCACTTGTATTCGTTAACAGAATTGGCACACTCAAATTGTTAATATTTGTTAATGCAACCCCATGAATCGTTAGGTTATTTGAATGTAACGATATTTTCCGCGTGGGTTCCAATACCCGTGCCGTTATGATCACAATACCATGAAACGTTTTGTTGGATGTGTACGGTTTCAAAAATAATTCATAGTTCTTTGGTACGACGTGTCTGGGTAGTCGATAATATTTCTGAAATTAAACCACAATGAATGGATATAAGTAATTATGATAAGTAAGTACCTAGGTACCTACTACGCCATTTGGTTAGTAAGAAGGTTTTCTAATGTAGGTAAGTTTATTATGTATTAGCTAACTCGTCAAAAGCTGGGATTGAATTGGTAATATTGGAGCCTTTCTTAGAACTCGTCTGTGCAGAGGTAGGGCTCTAACTCCTCTCATGAATTAAATCAGGGGGGCATATTCGCAATCATCGGAAAGTTTCCGATGTTGGAAACGACAGCTTGCATCCTCTTTTACAAATGAATAAGAAGAAGGATGAATGCTGTTCCGTTGATTATGAATACCCCCCAGGTTACAGTTAGTGCTTAGGGTTAAGAGGTATAAATACTCTGTATATTTTAAAGCCAACGCGTCATCGTAACCTTGTTGTTAAAGAGGCGCCCTCGCAGCTGAGAGTTTCCGAGTTCAATCCACCATCTAAGCCATAACTATTGACGTTAATCCACTCTTAAGCTTGAACCTTTCAGAAATCCTAACCTTTCAGAAATTTTAGCTTCTATGCTCCTAACACAAGAATAGCCCGGTGCACACTGGACGATCTACCATGCTCCAATCGCACGCGGCAGCAGCGCTCGAGCGCGATCCAAAGATGCCGTCAGTGGGACATGACGTGCGCGATCCAAGCGCACGTATTAGAGCCTGATTGAAAATCTACGATTTGGATCGTAAATAGCATATCGCTGATCTCATAATGGAACGTCCAGTGTGCACGCGGCCACAGAGGCAACCGACTAATAAGCTTAGCTGAACCTACATATATTTTCACACCATTTTGTAATAAGCAGTTAACTATTAACAATAAGTACCTGATCAATAATGTTGCCAGTGACCGCATTTCGGTCTGCGAGCTGGTTACTGGGTCCATTGTCAATGAGTTTTTGCCCACATTGCGCTCTCCTTTGCGTCGATAACGCAACCGTCGACATTAACAGACATAGAGTAGTTATTATAAAAAATACGACTAATTTGTTGTTGCGCGTCCATTTCATTATTTCGGACATCATCTGGAATTTAAAATAAAATTTCATGGCTTACGTAGGACGTAGGTTCCTACATTATTAGACACCTCCATGTCCACAGTAGCAAACAGAAAGAGCCACATGACAAAAATGTGATAAGAGAATATTCTGAAGTAATGCTGAATAATAACTAATAACAAATATCGCCAAACTGACACGCCAACTGTATGGTCCCAAACTAAGCAACGCTTGTACTACCTTACAATGGACTGGGGGCGACCCCAGTGACACCCAGACAACGTAAATTTCGAAAAGGCCTTATATGAAATCGAACATCATTAATGTATTATGTACTTATAAACATATTACTTGCGCATTCCAACCAGGAAAGAAAGTGCATTTGCTATGTAGGTATAATCAACGGCACTGACTTTTACGTGATGAGAAAAAGAACACACAACTCAACGTTATAATCATGCAATGTGAAGTTTAAAATAATGGGTAATTAAGTAAGTAAGTACTTATCTTATCTTTAAGCATAGATTAAATTTTATTACCAAGATCTTTAGTTTTTATACGTCTTATATTTTGTTATTGCGACTACATATTTCTCAATGTAAACCAAAAGCTACTAAAGGCTAAAATAAGTTTATAACTCTATATAAATTTAAGATTAATTGGTTTTGAAATTATTTGTCCGGTTAGGTACTCAATAAATACTGTTAATACCTAATTTACAAAACTGAAGGAAAATTTGTCAGCTGAAGGTCCTCAGTTAAATTTCAAATCAAAGTTAAATCGAAGTATACCTCGGTGGCAAGTGGACCTGTCTGTCATCAAAACTTTCTCGTTTTATTAACTCATTAAATTATGAACTTTAACATTTAAGTCTGAAGCGTAGTGGTAGGTAAAATAATGTCTGCTCGTATAATAGCGCACTCACTAATTTGCAAAATAAGTGAAAAAGTAATGACTACTGACCTTGCTGCCGCCTTTTCACTTTAGAAACCGCATTTAATGAAGAACGAATAATTACTCATATGCCAACTTTTTAAACTTTAACTGAGGATATTTATTTTAAGAAGACCGAGGCCAAGTTGTCGATAGCAGCTTATCTAAAGGCACGTTAGTGACAACTACCCAGCTGCGATTGAATCGCCCGCACTAACCGTTGGTTCATGTTACGACATAAGTTTCACTCGTAAACGGTCGCCAAACGTCCGGCGCAATTCTTAGTCAAAATAAAACTATCACGTTAGAAATAAACAGGTGGAACATTCCTTTTTTGGAACAATTCGAGGCTTAGTTCATTCAGTTCGGTTAATGATAAGATCAGTAGCTCTACCATGAGTTTTACGGTCGTAAGTCGCTAGAGGCTACGTAAGATATTTGTTTTACAAATTAAGCGCACCTATGAGTCATTCGAAGAACTAAAAAAACGTTGTATAAATATTTGTAAGAAGACGATAGCGACTAACTAGCATAAAAATGATGGTAGAGTTTTAGTCTTCTAGGACGTGGGTCACAAACTTACATCACTTGCGTACAATAACCACAGTTATCCATATAGTGTAGATCGTCACTCAAACTAAAATCGTTTATTTTGTTCGGGGCTACGGGAGCACTTATAAATTGACATTTTCATATTTTCTACCTGACCGCGACCTAGATTGACTTGGTACCACGCTTACCTTGGTTATTTAATAAACAAGATAGCTCCAGCCGTATAAAATAGCCAAGAATCAGAATCAAGAAACACTACTTATTTACATTAGTTCCACTAATCGAAATATTATAAATTTTGTAGTAGATAGGTAAGGCAGTAGGTAAGGTATTGCATACTGAGGTAATAAGTACATCTAATTAATAAAAATATATTTGATGGAGATTATAAGTCAAAATATTACTTACCTAACTAAATAATAAACTGATGAAAAAATACGCCTTACATGTTAATCCCATTAGCCATTTTTAGGGTGATTTTCATTCACGCAAGTCGATTAATGGCACTCACAACAAGCGAATGAGTACAATATAAAGTTACGGTTGAATAATATTTTTTTATGTGAAGTCACAACGTAACATGTCTAGTGTATCAAATGCATTACATTGATGGGATATTAAAATAATCATTCAATTTCACTTTCATTTTTATATAACGATTGGAATCCGGTATAAGCATATATTTATATACCTACCCATTTATTTTCTCCCGATTTCCCCTAGCTTATAGAATGTTTATAGAAGTGAGTAACTTCAGTAGGTATTAGTAGCATTTACATATTATATTAGAGAGCCTTTTTTATTTATGTAAGTAATCTATAGAAGAGTAGCCAAGCGTAGGTATTGTGGCAAGTATTTTTAATAAAAAAAGTCTGGATGGTTTATAACTTTCTCTCATTGGCTGATCAAAACCAGATCAGGCCGCGGCTCTACTAGGTTTGCTTGCTTTGAATGTAAATATGTAGTTTTTTATATACCTGTATATGCTACGCGCATTCGTGCTTCAATTCACACATAACCTATATATATATAACTCAAAGATGATTGACTGACTGACTGACTGACTGACTGACTGACATAGTGATCTATCAACGCACAGCCCAAACCACTGGACGGATCGGGCTGAAATTTGGCATGCAGGTGCAGGTAGATGTTATGACGTAGGCATCCGCTAAGAAAGGATTTTGATTAATTCTACCCCCAAGGGGTTAAAATAGGGGATGAAAGTTTGTATGAAACTTTGTCAATTAAATTCCACGCGTACGAAGTCGCGGGCACAGCTAGTAATATTATAAAATATAATAGACATCCTGCTTTTGTTTTTATCATAGAGCTACGGTTTTCATTTTTTATAGAAGCAGAATGTATAATTCAAATACTTGGATATGGTCTAGCGATTCAGTTTTCCCATTTTAGTCTCTAGCTTTTTAAACACGCAGAAATGTTTTAGTTCACAGGTAGGTAACCAAATAAATAACTATATTGTCCACCCAGTCCATGAATTTGCTTTGATGAATTATAGAGGTAAGGCGCCAGAAAATATGTATGTACCTACAAGTTTTATTTAATAGATAGTGTCATTCTAAGACATGCAGGTTTCCTCACGATGTTTTCCTTAACCGTAAACGCAAGTGATGCACATATTCAAATTATGATTCGCACAGCGATTTCGAATAACCCAGAAGTGCGAGCTGGGGTTTTGAACCCAAGACCTTCTGCACGCTAAACATGTGCCAATCGGCTTTCACTGCACTAAAGACATTAAATTGTTTTTTTTCATCGCATTTATTGTTCATGGACATTAGGAACGCAATAAGTAATAAGTAGCTACCTTACATTTTATGTCGTGAACACAATAGTAATAGGTATAAGGATTGTAGCTGAATAAAAGTAATCTTAATGTAGGTACTTCTGAATTATTGTACATGACTTATAAAACAATCAGTTTCAGCTGAAGAATATAAAACAGACAGACAAACGGACAACAAAGTGATGAGGGTGAATAAGGGTTCCGTTTTTTCCTGTTGAGGTACGGAACCCTAAAAAATGATAGAGGAAAATATTTGAAGGAACTTGCTTGTCATGGGAATACGTTCCCGAGTGTGGGCGTTGCTAATTCAAGTAAGAGCCTCTTCAAGAAGACCTCAATGCTGAACCATATTATATTGTATACCTATTGTTACATTGAAAATAAAATTGCTTCTGCTTTTAAAACACGATTGATAGGTATTTGCGCGGAAATTCTAACAAACTGGTCAAGCTAAACACTTGTATTTTCCGATTACGGTTGACGCATTCGGATTATGTAATACGTAATCTCTGTCAGTCGCAAACAAAATTATTTATTTATTTATTTATTATAGAATGCGTGTTGTGCTTACAGCCATGCCAAGACGCACAACTAGCTAATACGGTACAGTTTAATTTACAGTACAGTACGGTACGGTAAATTAAACATGTTTGTTATTCACTGCATTAGAGTTTTAAGTACCTTAATATAGGTTTATATAAACTAATGCAGTGAATAACAAACATGTTTAATTTCATGTATTTCAATTTTATTGTATGTAGAGTAGCGTACGTAGCACAGTAAGTAACTAAGGGCTCCGGAGCGAAAATGAAATTGGGTCTCTATTTATAGTAAACTACCTTAATACCTATTATTAAGTTGCAATACTTCATCATCAGCTCCTTATTACCCACTACATGACATAATGAAGCAATGCAATACTTACTTACAACGTTAGTTGCATGGAGGCCGAGGCCTCATGATCGGGACCCCCCCCCCCCCCCAGCCCTTCGGTAGCTATGCCACTGCGTATGTACTATGTAGGTAGGTACTACCTACAGGTAGGTATTATTCTCGTAAGCACAATGAAATCAGTTTCCTTAGTAGGTAGCAATTTAGATTTAACGACTAACAGTACTGCTGCGTATGGCTGACTGTGGCTAGGTGACGGCACCATGACGTCATTCGTCATCGTCACTAAAGAGGTATTGGTACCCAGCTTAGGTAAAAAAAAGGTATTTTATTAATTACTGAAAAGAATTTCATGTGATTAGGTAAGATCGGCGGTGGGGCAAGACGGTATGAAATTAATTTATGGTGATGGCCATGTTTCATAATGTTGGCAACATTTTACAGGATATAATTTTATCCTGCCCCCTAGTTCCCGCCAGTCGGTCCGACAAGTTTGACGTGTGCTACGCGCCATAAGAAAACAATTTGTAGGTATTTTTTGATATTTCCCGGCCCTTTGAACCCCCTTACTCCCTTATCCGGCTGAAGAGCATGCCAAAGAGATATACAGGTTACATGTTTGTATATTCCTTTGGCATGCTCTTCAGCTTCCACGGCTTGATGGCTTTTAACATTTATGGGGTGTCGTTAGATTTGTCGTAATTGCGGGAATAACAAAGGGTATAGGTAGGTAGGTATGTTATTTAAACACTGCGTCTACGAAAAAAAGAGAATGGGAATAATAAATATTAATTTAACAATATGGGTGTAAAATGAAACTTTGCAATATCGTATGGATGACTCTATAGTGACCGCCTAAGTAAGTACGAAGACCTAGGAAGGTAGATAGGTAGGTATAATAAGAAAGTTCGCCACGGGGAAAACTGGCCCGAATGAATTGGACACTGTGAAACTTAACAATTCCTAGTTAGGTAACTAGTAAGAAGAGTAGGTACCTACCTACTTATCCAGTTAAATGTTTATTAACCGAGCATAATCGTTAACGTACTGGGTACCTACCTAGTCTTGTGAATTTACCCCATTTTCAGTCGGCTGGTTGATTCTAAATTCTATTATCAATAAATTATTACAAATTCTTTGTCTATTATACTTAAATTGATGTATGTAGGTACGTAAGAAGGTAGCTATAGGTAGTTTTTTTATTTTTTTTGTGCCCTTTGACCTGGTAGTTTAAATTAAAATAGGTACTTACGGCAATACGGTGGTAGATTTAAGCTTAACTTCTGAATTGCAAGTAGGTAACTATTTGACATAAGGTAAGATGTTTTTACCTACTTGCCTAAAACATTGTGTACCTACTCAATTATTAGGAGCTGGAATCTTGTTAATAAAACAACATACTTACCTAATTCAATCTCATCTCCAAATAAATAATATTATAGGTACTTAATCATGTCTGGGCACGTAGCGTGTCGATTTTATTTTATAGCTAGCTGTTGTCCTCGGCTCTGCCCACGTGGTGGGTATTTCGATATAAAAAGGTAGCCTAAATTAGCCTTATAACATCAGCTATCTGCCAGTGAAAAGACTGTCAAAATGGGGCCGGCCGTTTCGGAGATTAGCAGGAACTAACAGACAAAATTTTAAAAAATGTGTTTTGTTAGGTATAACAATCAGACACTTCCATTTTATTATTTGTATGTTTGTAAGTAGGTATAGACCTATAGAAGTAACTGATTGTAATACCTATCAACATTACAGATATATTTTTAGTGAGTGCGTTTGAAATATAGACGACTATAAACGAGCAAAAAAATTTCTTGCATTTTAATCTCAACTCTTTACTTATACAGAGTAATACAGAGCTATGGTCCCGAAATTCTGAATAGGTAGAGCAGCTCGGGAGCGCTGACCGTACAGATGTCAAGGTCGTACAGCGTACTGTTGAAGGGCAAGCTCCAAGGGTCGCGCGACATGACAATACAAAACGCATAGCTTTAACGTCTTTTTATAAGTGAATAGGTGGGTATTTAAGTATTCTTTCCGGATTTCCACAGTAGTTGTGAAAATGAGCGCAGATACTTACTTATATTACTACTTCGACGACCGCTTGGCGCAGTGGTTCGAGCGTAGGCCGCTCGGCTCACTGCACATAGTGGTTGCGGGTTCGATTCCCGTTGGGGTAAATTTCGGAAATGGACTTTTCGTAATATTCCCTGGTCTGGGTGTCACTGGGATCGCCCCCAGTCCATTGTACGGTACCCATAGTACAAGCGTTGCTTAGTTTGGGACCATACAGTTGGTGTATCCGCCTGGCGATATTTATTTATTATATTTATATTAAGTAAACAAACCTTCAATAAACCTTGTTTAGGGGTTTGATTTATTTGCTACAAGATATTGTAATACCTATTATAGGCAATATACAGGGTGTAAGGGGACGTTGTAACAAAAACTGATTCCATGGATTCAACTCACGATTCTGGTCCCCCAAATTTGGAATTTTCCATCGATATTTTCAAGAATTACAAGGTTTGTTGTTAACATCTAGTATATATAGGGTTCAGATTTAATATAGGTAGGTAGATTATCTCTAGATTGTAACAATTACCGATAATACCTTCAGCACTTTATGTACTTAGGTACCTAATTAGAAATGGAGATAAGATATTGAAATGGGAAATGGGTATGTAATTGATCAGGTCCCCATAGTATTCTCTAGCGCCCGTGTATTCAAGCTATTTAGTCCGTCCGCGTGGAATGTGGACCACCACATGTGTAGTAGCCGATTCTCAGACCTACCCGATATGCACACAAAATTTCGTGAAAATCGGTCGAGCCGTTTCGGAGGAGTATGGTAACTAACATTGTGGCACGAGAATTTTATATATAACATTATATTTATAACCTAAGGGTTGCACTGAACAAAACTTACTGAAACATGTTGTCATTTTTATTTTATGAAAATAAATAAGAGAGACAACAATATGCTTTGTGTGAAAGTTTTGTTCAGTGCAAAAGAGGGGTAGGTACTTAAGGAGGGGTATCTAATGCTTAATAACACCTGCTACACCTAGAAAGTCTTTGGAAAAACTTTTCTTTGGCGTAATCGACTGAAAAACAACTGACAAGAGAAGAAGTGTACTAAAACTGTTATTGGTTTTTCTTAGTGAATCAGATGTATTTTCATAGATATGGAACTTTGACTTTCAGCGACTTTAGACTAGGTACTACTTTACTTTAGTTATTAAGATTTGTGTGAGTTAGTAATAATTAGCCAGCGCAACATCTCCAATCCCAACACCGTATACCTAGGTATTTTGCTTCCTTGATTTATATGCTTCACAGTTTTCAATACTTATATCACCGGTAAGTATATCTACAAGCGTTTGCCCGGTACATCCGTGCGAATCTCGGAATTTAAATAGGTACAAACTTTATCCTCTATTCTACTTCCGAAGCGGTCATTCACACGGTTACCCCGGCACCTATAAATTCCATACGTTTTACTGTATCTGGATGTCAAATACGTACGGCCATTACTTATCGGACAAAAATGTTCCAATTGACAATATGATGTCCAAATTTTCGTGTGAATTACCACTGGGACAAAATTTTTCAAAAATGTTCCTTTGTGGATGCGTGTGGTACAAATGGTAAGTACCTCACTCAACTTACTCACTCCGACTTTCATTTTCTAAACCCAGCAGTTTAGCTTAACTGCAGTGATACCTAGATCAGTCAGTCAGTCAGTTTCTCCTTTTTTGTACAGAAAACTGCTTACAGACTACCTATACCTATTACTACAAGGTAGGTTGACCCATGAATGATGAATAAGGGCTTAAATGACAATGTGGACCTTTTTACTCTACAAAGAGAGTAAACATACAATCTAGAAACTTTCAAATAGCAGTGCCGACTAGCAGTTAAGGCTATAATTTCAAAGCTTAGACAAGGGTAGATAAAGGGACTCCCTAATTACTACCCAACATTAAATAGGTATAATTTTTGTGAATCGCTATTATTTTCAAGCTATGTTCCAACGATAAATTTTATGAGAAAAATCTCTAACAATATTTTTTAAGGTGAAGGCGCCTGTCTAGCCCGCGAAATTCAAAATTTTCGAGAATTTTTATAGTTTATCCAAAATCTGAAAACATTTAAGACAACATTTTGTGATTTGCGAAAAACACAGTATGCAGTGCCTTTATTAATACATTTATTTTACTCTAAATATTATCACGGTAGATATGATACTAGTAAATCACTAAATATACAAAAATTGCCAGATTATCTGGGATAGCTGTCGTTCTTGAAATGTTTTAGAGTAAGTTGGATATATTAATAAATGCACTGCACACGGTCTTTTTCGCGAATTACAAAATGTGCCTTCTATTATTGTGAGATTTTGAAAAATGTCTAAAAAACCTCAAACATTTTGAACTTCGCGGGCTAGATGGGCGCTTTAGCCTTAATAAAACGTTGCGTAAAAAAAATGCCTGACCGCTCGGAATTTCAATCTAGGTATTTATCAACCTAGGTATTACCTACCTACCCAAATAAATCTAGCCAAATATGACCAGTCTAAATTCTTGGATGGGTGTAGGATATTGAGTTGATTGATTTTATTGACAAGTTCATTGGCCTATCCGCCCGACATTACTTACGTTCCGTGAGTAGGGATCTACATTATATTCTATTTTCTTGATTAAATAGGTATATTTAATACCTATCTACGCTGATAATAGAGACCTATACACTTATTAAATTGTTTTTGTAACGAATTATTGTAAGTAAGTAGGTACCTTCTTACCTTGTTTTGTTACGTCGTCATAATTAATAACTTACAAATAAAACGAACATGAAAGATTCAATGTTTTATTATTAAAATAAATACCTACTTTTATTATTAAAAAAGATACCTAGCCGAAATAGGACAGCGACAAACTTAACAAACAAAGCTAATTCTGAACTAAGTAAAATGATGGTTTTAATTTTATTTATAGGGTTTTATTTATAGGTCCTATTTACTAAAAATAACAGCTAATTAGCCGATCTTCAATAAATTCGTTTTGAAGATAGTAGGTAAGATAACAAAACAGGCGACACACTAATTATAAATAATAATAACGAATGAATTAATTTAAGAACTATTTACAATTAGGTCTAATGACATATATAAGTAAATTAGACAGAAAATTATAAATAAGTAGCTACCTATCTACCTAGTACCTACCTACGTATCTAGCAGTAATAAAAGTAGGTAGGCACCTACTTACTATAAGTAAGACAGCTACAAATATTAAAGCGTTAAAACGCTCCTGCATTTTCTCATGAATTAAATCGTAAAAGGTTATTTGAGATACAAACAATACAAAAAAAAATCGGTTTTAGCGTTATTCGCAAAAATCTCCGACTTATGTATCTATTATTTCGGACTTTTGTAGCACCCAGAACAATAATTGGATTTATTATAATTATAATGACATTGCAAAGGAGGGTGGGCTTGTTGATTCACCCGGTGTAACGTATAATTCAAAACTAACTTACAGACAAGTAACTGATGAGAAAGAGGCATGTAGGTACTTATAGGTACATATTAAAGCCCTTATTAATAAATCGATCTCAAGTCTGAGAGCGATCTTAGAAATGTCATTGTTATGTCATTCCTGTACATACAAAATGACACGTCAAAAGCTTACTCAGGACCGCTCTCAGACATGAGATTAATTTATTAATACGGGCCCTACTGTGAATCCTGTCTATACCTTGTAACATGATAAATAAGTAAACTCTAATTTAATTAATGACTTAGAGAAACATTTGGACCAAAGACTACTATTGTATACTGGTAAATTTGGACGACGACGGCGAAAATAAAAATAACGTGGAGCATAGGTAACTATCTATCTTTATCCTTAACTACATGCATATTTGTATTTTTAAAAGAAAACAATTATTGTCCAGGACTTCTATTACCGATATTTAATCGCCCCACGTTCAGTCAGCAGAACAACCAGTCGACCAACATGTTTTTGTTTAGCAGCACATCATCATCTCGATAATGACGCTATAAGTACTTTCACAAATGTTATTTTAATAAATTATTACAGTTAGCGCGCCGTTGGTTGTAAAGTAAGACATATACTTAGTGAAGTTGCAACTATTTACTGCGATAAAATGTTACTGAAACTAAGACCAATGAATATATTTTTGGGTTATACCAATTACCTAAACCAAGTCTTTATTGAACACGGCCTTTTATTGAATTAATTTTATAAAGATTCAAAGGCACTTAGGTAGGTACATAGTGCACTATGTATTTGAAAATGAAACAAATAGTAACAATTAAAATCAGCCCACAAAATAACAAAATAAATGAATATCGCCAGACTGACACTCCAAATTCTTGGTCCCAAACTAAGCAACGCTTGCACTATGGGTACTGTACAATGGACTGGGGGCGATCCCAGTGACACACAGGCCTGGGCAAATTACGAAAAGGCCATTTTCAAAATTCGCCATGACGGGAATTGAACCCGCAACCATCCGGTAAGTGAGGTGAGCGGCCTGCGCTCAAACCACAGCGCCTAGCGGTCGGTAAATGAAAATATACCTCATATGTGTGAAAAAACTTTACCACATATTATTATTACTTATAAGTACCTAATTAATTTTTAGAGAGAGTTCAACGTTCTTGAAATTGATATTACTCTGATCAAGTTTCCTGTTCCGCCGTCTAAACAAGCTGTAACTAATTTAATGGTTTATATAAGAGGCATACTCTTCCATACCGTTGCCTTGGTAACCGTAATGAGCGCTCGCCACTTCAGCGTCGCGGCCCTTGAAGCTATTAGTATTCTTGAAGGCGTTCAGTAAGATGAGGGCCAGCGCCAATTTTCCTATGAGCAAGGACTTCACGAGCATAAACTTGAGTAATCCCAAGAACAGAGGAATGATTGCCGACTGTATGATGAACGGCAGTAGGAACATTGGCAGGATCCTCTGTAGCATCTTCTTCTTCTTCCCGCGGCCTGAAATTATAAAAATAAAAATGTTGTAAATATTGTCTTTCTAGGTAAGTTTAAACTGTCAGTGTATGGCTACTCTCTTTAATTCTTTAGTCTTATACAAGAGACTAGACTGTTACGTTTATATGTATGAGAATAAATACGGTCTGTCCACACAAGTTACTGAGTAAAAAATATCATTAGATGTTACATATACGCAAGCGTGACAGACAAATGAAAGTTGGATATACCATGCTTTCAAAATCAAGACAATTTCACTGCTTAATATAAATTAAAATACTGGTAATGTAAGTATATGCAGGCATTTATCAATTTTCTATATCTGTTTGTATATTTTTTTTGAAATAAGTAGGTACATAAAGATAATTAAATTAATTCATAGAAATGTATCTATTTAGAAGTAGGCTAGGCATACATGTTAGAGGATATATTTTTTTGACTAGTCAGATGAAAAGCGGAAAGTGCGCTGCCCTCCAGCCAGAGGGGCAGCTAGCTCAAAGGCGCTACATAGGGCACAGCCTCGACTTGGGTTGAGTAGCTGCCAGATGAGACAGCGGGAGTAAATATTACAATAAGAACGGCCCGAAACTATTTCATCCGCCAACCCTGAGCTACATTCGTAAGCTCGCATTTAAATCATAACGGAGATTTAGAAAAAAACTAACATTATACATGTAGGTAAGTAGCGTATTTGAAATAATTCAACTAAGTACCTAATTGTGTTATTATGAATAAGAATGCAGGCTAATGATTACATTTCCAATATTTTCGAATGGAATATGAATTTGTCGCAATCAAGATCAGCACTCAAGCGTGGGCCAGTGGCCGGACCCTCTGGTTCTGGACCGGTTTAGCGATGCGTTCACTTTCGATCTAGTTGTTTCGGCAAATTAATAAGTACTCAATATTCTCCTCGCTGTCGATGAACAATTGCACCTGTCTGTCGCCGCCCTGATTACATTAAACGAACAAATGTATGTATACAAATTGATTCTACTTTACTTTCTATTTCTAGAAACGACGAGCCATGCGTAAACGAGCCGATAAATTACGCTTCAATAATGGTTTTATTTGAGTTTTCGAAAATAAATTTGATTTGTTTTATCTTTAACGGATCCTTAGTTCATTGGGGTCTCATTGATGTTATGTCGCTGATGTGATATCTTCCGCTATCAGCTTTGCTGTCACAGAAACATCAATAGTCTTTAAGTAAGAAATTAAATTTCCTTGTAAACATCTTGATGGAAAAGATAATAAGTCAAAGATTGAAGACTTGTAGCTAGGTCTTTGAACTATTCATTATTTCATATTTTATCTTAAATAAGCTTAGACTTTCTGTTTAAGATATGTTTAAAAGAAAGTGTTTTTTATACTTAAACGTCGTTTAGCTATCTCTCTGAAAGCAGAAGGTAGATCACAGGACTAGAGAAGTGTCGGTTAATATTAGGTAGCAGTAAAGTCATCGATTCGATTATTAACTTAAACTCAAATTTTCTTTAGACCTACGGCATCGCCAGACACCGGCTTATATAGTCCGAAACTAAGCAACGCTTGTACTACGACCGTATAAAGACCAGGGCAAATTACGGAAGTTAGCATACTTGCATAATATATCGGAGGTATAGCTTCATATATGCTAAAATTTGTTTATAAAAATCGCTGTTTTATCGAATGTAAAATTATGATAATATATTTTTATAGCTAAATTAAATTCATTACCTGCTTAAATAAATTTCAATCTTACCTACTTTTAATTAGGTTAAAGTTTTCGATGGTATTTTCAAAGTACTTACCTACGTACTTTACTTCAATCTGGGTTATTTATTGTTTAATTAGATATACAACAAACAGAGAAGGTTTGCCAATTGTGTCGTAAGTAAATTAAGTGTGATTATAACTGTTACGGATCGCAGCTATAGGTACGTATTATAGCTTTCGCAGGCATTCTGTATAAGCCTGATATAAGCGGCATTACAACCGTTTCTACTTTATTATGGTAATGATTGTAATCGTATTATGTGACGTTGTCGAATGTTACGTTGAGCTCTAAAAATAAAAAGCTATTATGTACCTACATACGTCTTCAATGTTATTTCAGTCTGATATTAGGTAAGGTTTCTACAATAAGTAATGTGGAAAAAATATGTAACATACTGTATCATGTCACCGCCAGAAAGTATGACACAATTGCTTAGGTATATCGCGCCTAAATAGTACTAATAGTAGTTATGTATACTAGTTAGCTACCAAATATTTATTAGCTAAAAATTAAGTAGATAACAATAATTATTTAAAATTTAGATATATTTTGGTATATTGTTACAAGAAAGTAGGTAATTATAATATTATCTATTATTTAGTCGCGAGTTTCACACCGACCTATAGCGCGTGAAAAATGTAGGTTTTGCAATCGGATTTTCCAAAAAAAAATATGTAAAGTACTTATTAACGCTTCAGCCTATACAGTTCAACGACGGGAATGACATTACTGTATATAAATATAATATCAGATCGTCATCTTACCTTCCTCCGCGCTCCTGTCGACGTCAACCTCAAAAGACAATACTCTTCCAGTGGTGTTTTCTCGCGGGATACTCATGTAAACACCGTCGAATAGTTCCAGCTTCTTGTCCTCCACTTCGAGTTTGTGGTCCACTCCTGACGCGTGGCGCACATCGTGCACAGACGCCGCGCAACATACAACAGCGTAAAACAGAACAGCGCACAAAAGTCGCAGCGGCCGCGGTGCGTTCATTCTGCCGGTCGTATTGGCATTGCAACGGTGTCGAGCCGCCCCTCCATACATTCATTTTGTACCCCTAACAGGCAGTTGGTAAACGAGGTAAAAAATGCGTGGCCGTTGTCATGTATCAATGTCACGGAATTTTCGTTCCTTCCGACGCGCGGTTTCAGTTTTTCAGATCTTTAAAAAAACAAGGAACGTTAATTGTATCCTTATTATTGTAACGATTGTTATTATTTATTTAATGTATTTAATCATATATATGGTATAATTTATTTTACTTAGTGTAGTTAGGTGGGATTTTAATCGCTCTACATTTCTTAGTGATGCGATGCATGAGACAGCTCCGGGAGGAGTAGGGAGGCGTACCTACCTCTTCTGTTGCTTGAAATATAATACTATACTTATAGTAAAACTAATATCAATATTTTTATATATGGGAAGAAAATACCTAATTGTTTTCTTAGCTTAACTGAACAGAGTCAACTATTGGAAGGTAGTAACACTTATATCTATGATTAGAAAACGAACGAACGCAATAAATATCTAATGATTGATATTAAACATTTATTTCTTATATGGTTTGAAATGCGTCGTGGTATCGTATCTTTCTAACGGTGGAAGTCGAGCAAATCGGTGCGACTTACTTCACTGAAGCGCGAAGTTGACTTGTGTGCTAAATCACTACATATATATTGAGCTCATCCGAATAGAATAAAGTTATACTCGTATATGTTCTCCATTCATGGTGAAGCTATGACAATTGCCTACAGGTCAGTTTTGTAAAATATATGTTTAGCGCAGTATTTTTGGGTAATTATAAACATAAATTACCCTACCCTAATCGAAATAGGTATGTTATAAATAATACGATATAATAATATAGTATTATGATATATCATAAATAATGGATATACCTAATTGTTTATTGTATTGCATTGTTATGCAATGGCATACCAGCCGAAAGTTGTTCTGCTGTTGTACAAAACCGATAGCGGTTTTGTAAAACAGCAAATTTACAATCCATCTTCGATATATAGGTACTCGTATGTACTCGTATCATCAACGACTTTAATAATATTCAATAAAATAAATAAAAATGTAAATTTGCATTCAAAGTTAATTGATTTCTTCAGTCGTTCCATCACCTATCATATTATATCATTCGTAGCATTTGGCAAAATGTATACGTAACTTAAAATTTGTTATAACCCATTAATACTTAATAAAAAATAAATTACTTACGAGCTAACATAAGTTAAGTAACACATATTACAGAAGTTCCAGTGAAAGTTATAGTTTAGTTTAAGCTAGCGGATCATAATGAAAGTCTGCACTAGTCTAGACTGATGTCATAGGTATTATATTTATTCAATCAAATGATAGAACCCTGAGTTTTGCAGGTGCTATCAAAACACTGGACGGGATATTTTAAATTGTTATACCTATTTCAAAAATAACTTTTTTACTATACAGGTTGAAACAGAAAGGGTTTACTTTTTTTTCAAAACTTATCTTTGTAATTCTAAAACTATCAGCTTTGGAGGAAACTTTAAAAACAAAAGTTGTTATAGGGATACAGCTGTTGACAGATTTCACAAGTCTACAAAACCTTCAGTACTTCAACTGTCCCACAAATCCGATAGTTTTAGATTCACAAAGTTAAGTTGCAAAAAAAATGGTATAGGTACTGTTTCACCTAGTATAATAATTAGGTAGGTGCCTATCTATTTTATTATTATTAGGTCTCCGATAAGCCCTAAATAAATACGATTCAATTCATAGGGTACCAACCTGCTTCCATTAAACTGGTTAGAAACCTGTACCGCTACCTAGACTGGCTGGCCCCATGCACCTGATAGACTTAAATATAGGTAGGTAAGTACTAGGTATAATATCTGTGTTTGCCTACCAAACAACTTTATGTAGCATGTACCTATGTAGGTATTCGAATAAGCATTTGAAGTTTCCAAAAGAAAGACTATTATACCTACTAATCAAACGACTGATTCTTTGTATTTCCTAAGCGATAAAAAAATCTTCTCTTCTAACCTACCTATTGTCTTTTTGGAGAGTCGATTACGCTCTATTCAATTTCAGGGTCGGCTGAACTTGAACGGTATCGCCAAACGGTGTTATACCAAAACCTTTGAAATGTAGGTTAGGTACCTACCCACCTTCATCAAACATATTTTATTCTGCTAACCGAAAATAGTCTCTATTATGCTTTATTATGTAGGGTTGCTGAATGAGATTTAGACGGGAACTTCTGCTAGTAAAGAAACTTTAAGAAAGTTTCCGTTTTTGTTTGGGATAATGCCACACGAACTTTCATTCTATCTAATTGGAAGATGGATTTTAAATAGGTAGGTTATTATTACAGGTAAGTAAGTAGATACCTACTTACTTAATCGAACACTTTATTTAAAAGACCGGTTAGTCGAACTAAAAGTCTGAGTTTAATGGCCAAGATGGGGTTCGAACCCGGAACCTCTCGATTACGAAGGAAGAATTAAGCTAGTACGGCTTCATACCTATTAATACATCGATCTCAAGTCTGAGAGCGATCTTGGGTACGCTTATGACTCGTCATTTTGTACTGGTAGGTATAACATAAGAATGACGTTTACAAGATCGCTGTCAGACTTGAGATAGATTTATTAATACGTTCCTAAATTTAACTCTTGGCCCTGCGTAACGCGTCTTTACTATTATGCAGTTATTATTATAAGTGTCATTGGAAAACTTGAAATGAAAGAAAAGTAAAAATAAGCAACGCTATGTAGGCCACTACCTGAAATAATTTTATAAATTAGCGGAGAAAGTTGGCAAAAATCAGCAATCAGAATGTTTACGCGTTTTGTGATGAGATGTCATTTGGAACGGTTCGTGGATAAATAATGAATTATTATTATTATAAATCATAATACATTACTATTATTATTGCCCGCAACCCGCAAGGGAGCTTGTGGGGAGCTGTTGGCGAGTAGCATATCTGCAGCGGTTGATCTCTACATGTTGGATCCATGTTGGATCCCCACAGAACCCTGCCAAAGATCACATAATAATTATTAACGTATTCAAGTATGAAAGCCTCTCACGCACCCTGTACCGAACTGGTTATTTTTTTTATTTTCAAGTTCCCACCTACATTTTGAACATTAACTTTCATTTTCGAGTAACGGTGAAATTGTACATACCACGTGCCTACCAACTTACTTATGCACGTTACGTCGTCATTATCTCACAACGCTTATTGTCAAAAGACTCTCAGGCGGTTGCCTACTTAGTTTTTGCTTTAGGTGACTTTAATCTGATGATGTCTAGTTCACAATTATGAACCCGATACTTCGCAGCCGTTTCACTACTTTTTGTTATGAGTACCTTCACAGGCTGTTTCAAAAGTCAGAAATAATCATTTAGGTGTATACGGTAGTTGAAATGTACCTAGATACTTAGAGGAGGCGGACTAAAACTGTGATAATTTTTGAGTTACGAGCCTTTAAATATTTCTCATAACTTTTGTGTTGCGGCCTTAGAATTCAGTGGCCTAGTATATAGTGTAAACTGCATTTAGAGCAGCCACTAGATATTAATTAAACGGATTGTAAAATATTCTACAATTATTCATAAAATTGGCGAGAAAAGCTACCTGTAGAAATGTTCGAATTTCGTTGAATAAAAAAAACCCCTTCTAAATATTGTTACGGACTTTAAAACACTCGAGATTACGTCTTGTCGTCGAGTTGTACGCAACTATTTTCATTCAAAGACGCGACCACTTAGGAAAGTTAAACGAGAATACAGGTATTATTGTTTACATAGTTTATTAATTTCATAAATACTTAAACATTATTCCATCGTCTATCTTTCACAAAATCTCTCAATTTTCGCGAGAGACAGACGATATTACGTAACCACACGTACCTATACCATTTACATTTATCTCAGAAAAATATGCTTCTAGTCTATAAATAAATAAATAATAGCTTATCGTATAAATAAATTCAAAATAAATGATTTCACTTAATCGATGGTCAGTCGTTGAGGTAGCCGTAGTGTTTTACTAAATAGTTTTAGTTCGTTTGGTGGGTTTCGCTAATAGTAATTCACCGTGATAGGTATCTACTTAATTACCTACTCTACATCTCATGAGTTAAGAGTTATTTTAGTCTGTTATGGTAGCGTCGTTGTCGGATCTCGCCCAGGGTGACAGGAGGGGTCCGGGGGCGGGCCACGGAGCGGCTACGGCAGGGGCGGGCAGGAACTCAGCGCGGGGTTGAAGATGCACCAGGGAAGACGGCGACGCCGCCGATAAGAACAGCCTGGATACAGCCTGCGAAACAAGTTCAAGTAAGTAGTTTTTCTTTATACGTAATGGTCTATGAACATGTTGAGCCAACAGTATTCAATACATGAAAGGATTTTTAAGGGTCACGTAGTCCCTTTAAGGTCCCTTAAATATATAATAACCATCCAGTCTACTGCCACACAGCCTAATGCTAGTCATAATGCCACAGTATGAAATAAATTATGACACAAAACTTCCATGTTCTCTATACAAGCCCTGTTTGTGTTCTTCACAGAGTATAGATACTCGTAGTAGTCATTATTAAAGGTTTAGGTTCCTTACCTGGCTCACAGTAACAATGAGCAGCATAACTCCAATGGCAAGGTTCTTGACGGAGATGACGGCGAGAGCCATCAGCAGCGTGGAGATCACGCCCAGGGTGAACATCACCGGCAGGAAGATGAAGGACAGGCGTTTGAGGGCATTGTGGCCAAACGTACGGCCGACGCTTGTACCTGGAACATTCAAACGCGTGTAGCGCCAAGCTGTAGCCAGTTAAGTACAGATCATAATCGGGCTGGCTCTACCGCGGTAGTGACCTCCTTTCACAGAAGATTGGCCTAAAGTAGTTTAATATAGATGCGTTTCGCACGATGAGTAAGGAGTTAAGTCTGAGAGCGGTCTTGAGTACGCTTTTGACGTGTAATTTTGTACTGAAATTACTTAAGAATGACATTTCCAAGATCACCAAGATAACCTTCAGAGAGCTGGAATCTCAAAGCACGTATGTACTCGGCATTGAGGTCTTCTCAGGCACTTGAAGACTCTTTGTTGTGACACACATTAAGGAGAGCCAGCTGTAGACATTATCTCCACAAGCTATAGATTGCAGTTGTTAGCGCTATAATAATAATGCTATATAGGTATCTTATATTGCTGGTGAACTTAAAGTATTAAATCTGACATGGTTTTGTTTAATAACATCTACAGGTGATGCATGTTCTTCTTGTTCTAGCCAGACCCACATAAAAATAATATGTGAGTTTCCATACATGCGAGAAATAAAGTGAGTTGGAGACCCTTGTCAAATCAATTCATAAGTTTTGCAAAAGTTTGATAGTTTCGTAGATTATTTCGGAATAAAAATACCCTATAACATATAATAGTTTTGAATAGATATAGATCTTACTGATTTTAATATTTGTATTTGAAAAAAATGGGTAGTATGTAAAGTTCGATTAATTGTATTATATAGGTACTTTTATTATATATTATACTAGCTGAGCCCGCGACTTCGTCCGCGTGGAATTTAACTTAACAAAAAAGCCCGCTCCCGCGTAGTGAGCCCGCGCGACAGGACCCATTTTTTAATATTTTGTTTTTCTATACTAAAAGTAGCATAATTTACTGCTTATAACAACAGCTATCTACCAGTGAAAGTCCCGTCAAAATCGGTCCAGCCGTTTCGGAGATTACCCGGAACAAACACACAGACAGACAGACAGATACACAGACAACAATTTTTTAAATCGCGTTTTTGTTATAGGTGTCGTGTGTACTTTCATATGCATTTAGTAAAAAGGTGTTAGTTTGATATTACAAACAGACACTCCAATTTTATTTATTGAGATATAGATAAATATGGTACCTTAAGAGATATATTTATATATCATAATTTTACGTGGTCTAACAAAATTGGCATTGATTAATTACGTAGAACGCTATCCGCGGAAGCTATTAGTTTACGTCGTTCAATAATTCAGAACAATCTTAACAAAAAAACCATTGCAAAATGTTCTTTATACAAAGTGATTAATGATCTTGCCGCTTTGAATAATACACTGAATTTAGGGACAAAGGGTCTAGATACAATATAAATTACCTTCGCCGAGGAAATCCTGTACTTTAGCATCACCACCATCACACGACACCACCGAGATGAAGACAATGACATATGTCAAGGTCAATAAAGTGAATTTGTTGCACATGTTTGATACCACTTGATAATCGAAGGTACTGATCGATGATCGGCACTCGCCTGCCAGGTAATGACTGATGGGCTGTGTGTCTGTATGCCAGGATATAAAGTGTCTTACGGAAGACAATGGCCGGTAAGACCAAAAAATCATGACAAAAGAAAGCGCAGGACAACGTGACTGCACGGTAGAAATGTCGCCCCCAATATCGTCGCCGCGTAAGGACTAATGTTGAATCATTAACGGTGTGTGTACTCCCGTTGGGCACTCTTTGATCCTTATCGAAGCAAATGAGCCGGTGAAAGTGACAATTATACTACAAATTGATCGATGATTTTCCCAATTGAAATTGTATGTTTTAGTATTCTCTGTAAGTTCGGTATTCTCTAAGTCGGCTTTTTTGGTGGGACGAGACAAGAATAGTTATTTTCAATGAAATAGTTAAGTAAGTAAACTTTTGGTTTTTGGTTAGTACCTTAAGAATTTTGTTTGAGTGTGAATTGTTGATGAACAAGATAGAGCCCGCACACCGCGCGCTGAACTACATTGTTCTGAGTTACCGTAGGTACTTTTACAGGAATTATGTGAGGTGACTGCTGAATAGTTCAGATAAGTAGTTGAAGGCTATGAAATATAATTTAACCCTTGTTTAAAACAATAACAATAATTGGACAGCATCGATGCCATGTAAGGATAATTAGTGAAATCGTAATTAGCGGAATGTCATGCGAGAATCACACGCATGTGTGGCGCACAGTAGATTTATTAGGATTCTTTGCACGATCATTGTGGAGAAACTCGATCGGATCGGCCGCGCGGGGGCAGCGGCGCGCGACACGCTGCCGTGCGGCCGGCGCGCGGCGCGTGCGCAGCCCGTGTCCGTGACCGTGCGTATGTTAATCACATACCTACTATATTAGGCAATATAGGCCATTTCCTGTCAACACTGAATACCGAAAATTTGTTTCGGCAACCGTATCACCCAGAAATTTGACTTCATAATTAGTGCTTTCACGCAATTTTCGTTTCCGTCTTGTTTCGCGTGCCTGCAAATGTATGAATCCAACACGCCAGAATTTAGTATGTATGAGGTGAATGTCCTAATGTTATTCGTGTTTGGTTTTGCCGAGAGTCGCTGTCAGTATTACATTAAAACATGTTTTCGTTTTCGACGTTAGGTATCATCCGATGTATTATGAATTTTAGGCTTATATTAATCTAGCCCTTGGTTACAACTGTCACGTATATTTTTGGAATACCAAAATCACACTAATGCTTCGATATCCTGGTTATTATGAGGTGGTATGGAATATCAAATGTGTCACGAATTACGATATATTAGACTAAAGACACCAAGATAGTAACAGTGTGCTATCTTGGTGTTGTTAGTCTAATATATTATAGCAGCTTAATCGATAGGTAGGTAGATATATTTTGGGGGAGGATGTTGGTTATTAATGTTCTTATCTTACTAAAGACGCACGCTTTTCAATCAGGCTTTAGTAATATTTAAACTTAACCAACCATTGTTTACTTACTTATACTCACAAACAATGCTAGAAAACATACCTACCTATATGAAACGTCGCGTGGAAAATGAAAATTACGATTGAAAAACTGTGGCGCTTCGACAATAAGCACGTATTGTTTAGGTGGAGACACATTTAAATAATGGATCTATTATTACAGTACATAAGAAAAACAACGCGATTTTGTAATGTATTCGCCTTTCGCGACTGTTTCACATTGATATTAAGTATTTGTAATCGTCGCATAAAAACGTTAAATTGCATGTAATAGCTTGGTATATATGTCGCCGCCAACTGGCTTAATCCGCCGTTCAATTAACAGCCTAGGCACTTTACTAAACAGCGCCGTTCAACTAACGGCCTAAATGATATTCAGCCGTATAGTCTATTACAACATTTAATAAATTGGCTGGCTAATGCTTAGGCAACTGGTTGAAATTTAAGTACTACAAAACTTTTTCAAAATACTACCCAAGCAGAACGACCTGGATGGGTTTAGGTTAGGGTTATTTTTTTTATGACCCCACAGAAACCCCACCCGGCAAATAGATTCGGTGGATTTAAAAAAAACGTAAAAAACCTAAGTACCTAATAAAATGATTCCATCAAAGTTGTTTTTTTCCGACGCCATATTGACCATAGAGAATATAGAATATAGAGATATTGACAGTTTGGTGAGTTTCGGCGCTAGGTGGCAGAAAGTAAAACTAAATAGAAATGAACAGTCTAGGCAGGTAATTAAACGGCTAGGCAAGTAGTTAAACGTCATCGATCCAAGTCATTTGCCTAGCTGTTTGATCAAATGGCTGAATATCATTTAGGCCGTTAGTTGAACGGCGCTGTTTAGTAAAGTGCCTAGGCTGTTAATTGAACGGCGGATTAAGCTATTTGGCTGCGACATATACACCGATACAAAATTAACATCTAGAAGAGACGACAGTTGGTACCTATGCACGGCTTTTTAAAGAAATAGGTGATATAATATCTATTTATATAATAAGAAGTAAGTAAACTACTTATACTTACTAAAATATAACTAGATCCACTCCTTAAACAAACATAGGTGAATTTCAGACTGCTTTCATAGGCAGGTAACTATTATTTCTGGCCTATTCAGAAATATATATCAAGAATTAATCATTTCATAGCAAGAAAAACTCAAGTTGATAGTAAATAATGTAGCCATATATGGGATTAACTCTTGTCCCCATTCGTTCTATAATCTAATGATTATAACGCTGATAGTTATAATTAATAATTATAAGCGACAGCTATTCTGTTTCATTCAATTTCAAAAAGTAAATAAACTTAAAACTATTCTCTGAAATGATGACACATAATATACGGAATTAACGCATCACCTGACCTTTTCGTATGGCATTTATAACCGCTTTTCCCGGAACGAAATGTCGACGTGAAAGTAGGGGTGAAACACGTTTGTCGGGCATAAATAAACGTTAGCCTTTCATGTAGCACACCTGAAATAAGCATCGATTACTCGCATGAAAGTTTCATAAATCAAAGATAATTCATAATTATCTAACAATTATTATTCATTAAACGTACCTCATAAAAAACAGTGGACTATACCAACTTTAATTGCAATAGAATCTTCCTGTGTATTAAATAAGAGTTATAATTTCATTTTAATTACCTATCTAAGTCAATAAATTGACAAAAAGCCAATAATTAGCACGCAAAGAAAAGTCATATCGCTTTCGCTTGCGGTGGCATTGTCCCTACCATTTGCGGCGCGCACGGTGAGGGGGCGAGCCCGCGCGGTCAGTCCAACAGCAGCAATGCGCTCGCTCGCCGCGATCCTCATTCTCGCCGCGTGGCCGTGTTTACATGCGGCTCACGCGCAGCGCACGCGTGACGTCGTCCAAGCAACCCTACGATCCATACTAGGGGAACATTACAATCCCGTGCAACGTCTCTTCACCTGCTCTCAATCACTAGGCTTCACGAAATGTTTGAGCGCGCTAAGTGTCTGGCGAGCGGAACGCGCCGTTCAAGCATACGCGGCGGATCCGAGCACCCGGTTGAACTTGACCGAGGATGTGGAGCGATTCCCATGGATGAAGTACAGCAATACGAGTGAAGAACAGTTGTATTCGGCGCTATGTGATGGAACCGAGAGGCTGATGCAGCACCGCTCTTTGTCGCTTGACGTGTTTCCCGGTTATGAACTACAATTGGATTCTAAAGGAAACGGGTCGATGAACATAGATGTTTATAAACGTAAGTATGTTATGTTTTACTCTAGTAACTTATCTAAGTAATTTTTAGGTGAAACTTTAAAGGCCAGCATATCAGTTTTTTTGTTGGCGATTTGGTTACAATTCTATCAACTAGGTACTTACCTATATATCAAGCTCCCTGCGCCTGCAGTTAGTTGACAGGTAAAACAATTAACTTGCTCTTATATGATATTAAACTTTTGATAATTGTAATGCATCGAACGTTGTATCCAAACCGCGGAGAAAGTGGTACGGACGTACAAATCCATTAATTCATTTTTACTTTTGGCTTCCAGGTGACGAACAATCCGGTCGCGGTACGTCGAAGAAATTGCATAAAAAATTCTATAAATTGATGCCGTTTTTAGCACTCCCTGGGCTGATAATGGCGGCCATCCTGCCGTTCGCATTACCAGGGCTGAAGATGATGACGCTTGCCGCTGTGATGATGAACAACATGGCGCTTGTTGGGGCCGTGTTCACACTCCTCAGGAATAACGCTTTTAACGACAAATACAACCACAAAGTATTGTATGTGAATAAGGGATATACAAACGAGAAACAGAGTGCGTTAAACGAAGAACATGTCCATACAAATCATGACGGTGTATTCTATTCTGATGGGAAACCGATAGAGCACGACAACCTGGGCACCGACCACACGTACGGCGAAGAATTCGACTCTATCGATGATCTGCCAGACTTCTCTTACAATCAAGGTTGGCTCCAAAACCCTAAAGTGAACGGAATACCCGTGGTTCCGTTAAATCCTCACTGGATTCAAAATCATGATGAACATAATATAATAAATTAACGCTTTCTAAACTGCTCAAACTGCAGACTCCATATTGTGTACCAAATATTTAAGTAAGTACTTACTTGCCAATCTTAGGATACCTTCGATTAATAAGTTAATGACTGGCAGAATAATTATAATTAAAATTGTATGGTAATTCCTAGAAATTGAGAAATATTTAAGCTTATGGCTTTTCAGATTTATTAATTTATTTCAGATTCAATCTACTTGAAGTTTCTTTCCCTTCAAAGTATCTTGTCTGAATATGCCTACCTATTTTATTTATTTATTAAAGTAACATTATTATTGTTGAACATTACTGATGTACGGACGGAGGTTCAGGTAGCTCTTCCTGAATAAGTTTAGAGGTCTCTAGGTTTTTATAGTCTCTTTGCTATAGAGTGTAAGTATAGTTTTGGAAACTCTTTGTAAATAGTTTATTACTTAGTTAATTTATTTGCTAATAATAAATTTTGTATTTTCTGGGTGTTACCAAATTATTTTGTACTTGTGTCTTACATAATTTATGCTTTTTGACGACCGCTTGGCGCAGTGAGCCGAGCGGCCTACGCTCGAATGGTTGCGGGTTCGATTCCCGCCGGGGCAAATTTCGGAAATGGCCTTTTCGTAATTTGCCCGGGTCTGGGTGTCACTGGGATCGCCCCCAGTCCATTGTACGGTAACCCATAGTACAAGCTTTGCTTAGTTTGGGACCGAGCAGTTGGTGTGTCAGTCTTGCGATATTTATTTATTTATCTACTAGGTATTATTATATTGTGTAATTTCTTGAAAATTATTAAGTCAATCTTAGTGTATGAATACAGGTTAAAAGGTAACTAACCATAAATAAAATTAGCATTCTAGATTTAAAATTTCATTTTTAATACGGTAATTAATCACGTAGATAAGGGAGCTAAATATCCTAGAATAACATTACGCTGCGTAATAAATTAAAACATAAGTTAAGTTATGTTTGTATGTAATCACTAAGAGCCTAATACAATAAATAAATGTATAAGAGTTAGTTATCAAAAAAACTTGCCGTTAAATGGCGACATTGAGCTCTTAGTAATATAATAAGTTAGGTAAAAAATAAATAGAAAACAGTTAAACACTTTACAGTCTAAAAAGGGCAACGATTTGAAAAGTATTTCTGCACTCAACTAAATTAAAAGAGAGAGAGATATAGCTATTTGGAAAGACAAGATCCACTGTCATCTGCCTTTTTGACGTAATTCTGTCCTATAATTTTTATTTTCCTTAAGAAATACCAAATCACTCGACCTTCGAGGGACTCTACAAAATTGTATCACATAATACACATATAAGTATGAATACAGAAATGAAAGAAGTGTATGTCATCTTCGTTAAACATATTTTGTGTGTATGTTTTCTGATAATTAGTTTAAGTTTATTCAGTTTGTAATCATAGTAAGAGTTATTTAATAATTCAAGACCGAAACACTGATAGACCAATTTCACATTAATTGAACAACGCACAGAGAGGGTGTCACATTACAAAGAAGGTACATTTTAAACAAAAAAATGGGCGAAATAATAAATAGGCACCAAAGTCTAAATAGGTAGGGGCATACCTATGTTTCTTTCATTTCTTTCCGCATTACTTTATTTGTTAATTACCATTGGTGCTGAACGGCTTAGGCTCTATTTCATAAAAAAATATGATAATAATAATTGATATATAACTCATAATCGCATTTATTTGACATTGGTCTATTTATTACGACTTGTAGTCGTATGAAATAGTGCCTGAGGATTTTAAGAAAAGAAAATACGGGCAGTCTGTCATGTGGCTTACCAACAAAAATGTTGAAAATCTGTGTCCCGTTTAGGTAGTAGATGGATCAATATTTAATCATTTCTCCGACGGACATAATATTCAAAATTCTTTGTATGATGTATATACCATAAACCCTATTAAATTGGGGCCAATACTGTAGGCAAAATGTTGGTGTACCAGATTAAATCTTTGCCTACAAATATATAAACCTATAATCTGATTAACTAGTCATTATTTACAAAGAGTAAATATAACGTACTTATAAATGAGCTTCGGAAGATTTTTACTGACACTGCATTCGGTATAATGGATGCTGAAAGTGGGTTCCTTCATTTCGAAACTACACTTGCATCTAAACTGAAATGCAGGAGGGCGACCCGGCACATTCAGATAAACGATTCCACGCAGATACTTCACTTGGCCATTTAAAGTGTTATCCTTAAAAATACAATCAGTCAGCACAATAATAAATTCCAATGAACTACAATATAAAAACCAATTAAGGAGTCTATTCAGTTTTTCTATGAAAGATTTCGGCGAATGTTTTCTCCTCTTCGGTCATATCCTGGTCATCCCAGCCCCACACCGGGTTCTCCGGATGCTGGTGGTCGTCATCGGTGTCAGAACTTCGCTTGGACCAAGGATGGGAGCCGTCTCCCGTCCTGTTCACTCGTTGTCGGATCATGTCTGCGGAGACTGTTTTCAAATCGTAAGCCAAACCTGGAAAATAAAGTTACCCTTTTCAGTCTCCTGACAGGTGCTAGAGCAACCATTACCTGAGCTGAGCGACCGAGTACCTGAGCTTAGACAGACAGTAGCCAGAGTATCTGTGTTTTACGTTTGGTAGAGTCGCTATCAAGTAGGGCAAATATTTGAATTCCTTGTTTAATGAGGCCATAAAGAATTAGACAGAGGTGCAAAGCAGTGCACGCACATTTTGCTAAAAGACATAGGTGCCAATACTCCCAATGTAATCAGGGGGTGATTATAATACAATTTTACTAGGCACACTAAATAAAAGAGGAATGAAGGTACATACGAAATGTCTATTGCGTAGTAGGCGTTTTTATTTTATATAAAAAAGTCGGCAAACAGGCGTACGAACCGCCGGATGTTAAGCAGTTACCGTAGCCTATAGATTCTTGCAATACCAGTGGCACCTCTCTTATGATACCGACCTAATGCCTGTTTTTATGCCTGTTTTTTAGAGACGCGCCTACTATTGTGGGTTTTTCGTATGTTTTTATTTAATTTTAATTTTACTATATTTTATTTTTATATACTTATTGTAACTATGGGAACATTCCTGAAATAAATGAATATTATTATTATTATTAAAGGGGAAACACAGCACATCGTACGTAACACGTAGCTATAATAGGTACTTTAAGCCGATCTTCGTTGAGAGGACTACCACCCTGGTCTACTACTAGTAAGTGGACTACTACCCTGGTCTACTACTAGTAAGTACTACCCTGGTCGAGCTAGCCCGTATGTGAGCTATAGTCAATTGGCTATGGCTTGGGTCTACTTCCATAGGCACGGCAAGGCATTTTGTTTTCGACTGGTCTCGCCACACATTCTCACCACTGTTACTCCTGTAAACCAGGATCGCCAATGGTTACCAATAATGACGTCAAGGTTTGACCCTCGACGAGTTCCAGGAAAAGTTAAATTGTCTTGGAACCCGCACGAATTTAATTGAAAGAAATAATAGGAGTTGGCAGAAAAAAAACATACGCCAAGGCATATATGATCTTACCATGCTTAGCAGCGAAGTCTATCAGTGCGGTGGAGAGGTTAGTGCTGTAGTCGCCGAGCTCAGCCGCCTTGTAGTCCCAGGGGAAGACGTGGTGGTAGTTATGCCAGCCCTCGCCGAACGCGCAGATCGCCACTGTCTTGTTATCCGTTGCGCCTATGTTTCTGGAATAGCAACATGTATTGTATGTGAAAATTACTGCTATAGGTATATACGAGTACTTATTATACATTAAAAAATAATGTAACAAAATGTAAAAGACAAGCCCGCTGAGTTTCTTGCCCGATCATCTCATTCGAGGTTGTAGATTTCAGAAAACGTGTAAAAATTACAATTTATAAGTGCCCTCGTTTTTTTTTTTTTTTGAATTGACTATATGTTGTTGGCCAGAGTGGCCATAACAACTTCACCCGGACAGAGGGCGAGCGCAAGTGCGCTCCAGCCAGAGGGGCAGGGGGGCAGCTAGCTCAAGGGCGCCACAAGGGACACGACCTCGGCTTGGGCCGCTGCCGGAGAGGTGGCGAGGGTAAATCTACCACCGGATCGGAACGCGACCTCGACTGAGAAGATCAAGTGCCCTCGTAGGCCTCAACAAAATAGACACTTTGACTTTGACTTCGACTATTTCTGAGACATAAGAAACACGCTGACGGGGGCATGTAATACCATTTTACCGGGCACACTCCCCGTATACAAGAGGAATAAAGGTACATACAAAATGTCTGTTGCGTAGTGGGTTTTTGTTCTTTTATATAACAAAGTGGGCAAAAAGCGCAATATCCGCCTGAAGTTACGCGGCTTAAATATACTAGGTGAAACAGAATGAGTATACCTACTATTTTTTTTGCAACTTAACTTTGTAAATCTACAACTATCAGCTTTGTGGGACAGTAGAAGTACTAAAGGTTTTGTAGACTTATGAAATCTGTCAACAGCTGTATCCCTGTAACACCCTTTGTTCTTTAAGTTTCCTCTAAAGCTGATAATTTAAAAATTACAAAGTTAAGATTTGAAAAAATAGTATATCCTTTATGTTTCAACCTGTATAATGCTTGCAATACCAAAGGCATTGCTTGCAATTTGCCACCCTGAAGGAGAGTGGGACAGAGGGAGGAGAAGGAATTTATACTCATCATAAGATATGAACCTATAATAGGTACTTTACACTGATATTCTGTGAGAAGGTGGTACTACCCCAGAGCCAACTAACCTACTAATAATTATAAAATAAAAAAACGAGCTACTCAACAAATTCGAGCGAGTATTAAAAGATAACTCGCGGGTCAACTCGACCGGAACCACGCGCGAAGAATTATTCGTCTCATTTTTAATGAACTTTCTCCAACAGCTTGTCGGAACTGAGCTCAGTCATCGTGGTCGTTTATTAAATGCCCCAACGGGCGCTCTCGCTTTCATCAGCGGATACAGTTTGCTGTTCCAGATGCATACAACTAGATTACACCAATTTGTAAAGCAAAAGTATAGGAAAAACGTACTGGCGTACTTTTTAATAGCAAATTATAACTGTTTTATCAGATTTTTTCATTATTATAGGCGGTAGAGCTATTTAATTGTAGGTGGTGGTGGTAAACTCTAGCCGATTGACTACAGCGACTAGTACCACCCTCTCACATAAGATCGGCGTAAAGTAGCCATTATTACGTATTGACGACCGCTTGGCGCAGTGGTTCGAGCGTAGGCCGCTCGGCTCACTGCATCGGGTGGTTGCGGGTTCGATTCCCGTCAGGGTCAATTTCGGAAATGGCCTTTTCGTAATTTTCCCTGGTCTGGGTGTCACTGGGATCGCCCCCAGTCCATTGTACCGGTACCCATATTACAAGCGTTGCTTAGTTTGGGACCATACAGTTGGTGTGTTCGTCTGGCGATATTTATTTATTTATTTTATTATAGCTGCTTTTCGTACGATGAACACTCTCCTCCTCTCGAGAACTTGAGAGCAATGCCTTTAGTATTGGAAGCACTGCTTAACATCAGATGGGCCGAATGCTCTATTGCTGACTGTGTTATATGAAAACGACTAGCTGTGCCCCGTGACTTCATCCGCGTAGTATTTTAACTTAGCAAAAATTTCGGGATTATCGGGTTAAAAAGTATCCTATATGTTAATCCCGGTTATAATCTATCTGTGTTCCAAATTTCATCCAAATCCGTTCAGTAGTTTTTGCGTGAAGGAGTAACAAACATACATACATCCACACTCACAAACTTTCGCATTTATAATATTAGTAGTATTTAAAACATCTTTTTTGTGTTCTACTACATAAAACCCATTAAAATATTACCGCTTTCGGTAGGTAGGAAATTGTTTATAATCAGCGCTGCGATGACCCCATAGATTCGTTTATAGTATCTATAAGCATTAATCAAAGTTTTAAGAAATTAATCACGAAGTGATTAGGTAGAGTTCGCTTACTTGTCATAGGGCCTGTTGCCCCAGATGTGGGCTGCGGAGTTGACCAGCCATGTGAAATGTAGCGTCACCGTGTACCTGGTGATAGCGGCGGTGTACCAAGAGATCCAGGCATTTTCGTCCCACAGGTAGCACGGCAGCCAGGCGGGCACAATGAAGCATAGTAGAGGCATCAACACCAGGTAAGTTCTGGAATAGATAAAATTAGTTTATAGTACTATACTAGTTATACTTACTAGTTATTCCATAGAGTTATTCAAAACTGATCAATAAAACGAAGAACATTACTAAACAGTCTTGATATGAACATTTGAAGCCACCAAGAGACCTAGAATAATTTATGTTTGATGAAGTTATCCCTTGGTGGCTATTGTGACTTAATTCATGAGAGATAACATAATATTAGGCAAACTCGCGTAGTAAAGAGGCTGATCAAATGATTAATGACTTAATAAATTACTGCAGATAATGTGCACATCATAAGGGAAAATGTCCAAAATATGCGTCATTTAAAACGAAAAGGTAAACTTCGATAAATGACATTATTCAATTAATACACATTGTTTTAGTATGCCAGTACCACGTTACACAACAAGTTATGGTCTACTCGTCACGACGGATTGGGCAAGTGTTTTTCCGGTATGTTGCACCAGTAATAGGTAATGTACCTACTTATGACTATGGATTTAGCGGAAGTCAATCTTCTGTCAATTTTGTATAGTTTATGCACTGAGAAAAAAAAAAATAACGATAACTAATTATTTTCGTAGGTAGTTCCTATATCCCTTTTAGCATTTTATACCAACGTTTTGCAAAAAAATAAATGATTTATGTCTACGAGACATATTATCTATAAATCTTTGCTGTAATTACAAAACGGTTATAGTAAAATATACCAACAAGGATAGGTACTAGTTATCTATAAATCTTTGCTGTAATTACAAAACGCTTATAGTAAAATATACCAACAAGGATAGGTACTAGGAATTAAAAAAACATTTTGTGAAACCCGGCCTCGTCAAGGTTCATAACATCGGCGGCATCGTTGGACGCCATTGTCGATCCTGGCTTGCAAGAGCAACAGTGGCGGGAGTGTGTAGCGCGCCTAGTCCCACAATAAATGACGTGAATGAAACATAGTGTTTATTTTTAATTTTTAACACCTGATTTCTGCTGTTAGCCTCCTCTATCAACAACGTTTATAATAGTCTAAAGAAACTACCGGTAATCATAATTACACTTCAACGTATAATAAGCGTTTACACTTTGTATCCTGGTCAAGTAACTAGACAGAGCAGTCGAATGCAAAATCACGCGATCAATTTTGCCTTTGCTGTTTTCACGGATCTCTCTAGGGCTAGAGGAAGTTTACAGTTGGGTTCAAGTCCACTTTGAAAGAAAATTGCTTGAAAGTCTTGCTTCTGACTAGTATAACATACCATAGATTAACGTCCGCATTCGCAAACACTACTATGAGGTCTCACAGTGCGCGCAAATGCACAGCCCATTGAGAACTGTCAAAGTTCCAATATAGAGTTGTTTTCATACTTAGACAAGTTTTGTTCGTAAACACGGTTCAAAAAAACATATTATTAATTTTGTAGTAATGATAGCCGATTGGTTAAGCACGAGTCTTGCGGGCACCAGGATAATAATTACCTATATAGGATAAAAAAAACATTCTACGATTATTAAGAACAAGAAAACATGGCAAGGATTAAAATATTTGTATTTTTATATTCTCAAGAGAATATTCTGGCTGTGACATCTGTGGCAAAATTTATTAAATATTTTCTGAGATGAAATAAAAAATCCCAGAAGAAAGTGGCCTTTGCAAATATGCAAATAATATTGATGCCGGTATTATTAAAAAACGCTAGTACCTACAGTTAATTCCACAGATTTCCCGGTGAAATGTAAATAGTAAATAATTTTCCCGAGATGAAATTTTGCATCATGCTGTCTTTAGAAAATGTTCTAGTCAGTGGCGGATTTACAAATTTCCAAGGTATAGGCTGTAAAGTTTTTGCCGCCCTTGCCTCTACAATTGTCATGTCCTAGATTATTATTACAATCCAAAAATCTCGTTGAAATTGCACGTAAAATAATTTTTGGGTTTATTTTTGAGCTAATAAAGCTCAAACATGAACGATTAATAAAGGCCGGGTAATGTATGGTACTTACACAATAATGTACATTCGGTAAACGTGAATAAATCATCTTTATTGCGCTTGATTTCTATGAGGTAGCAAAAATATAAATAAATTCGGTCCCCAAATTTGCCGCCCCACAAATCTGCCGCCCTAGGCTCCAGCTTACTCAGCCTGCTGGTAAATCCGCCACTGGTTCTAGTACCGTTTTGTCTCTCCTCTCCGGTCGCTTTCGATTTAATATAAAATTGTAATAAGCAAGTATAAATAATTGCTCGCAGATTAAATTCCAACTAAATTAATAATCTTACTTCTTCTGAAACATCACGATCGGGTCCTTCTCGAGGTCGGACATGTCAACGGAGGCGCCTTTATCGAACACGTCCTTGTGTTTCCTGACCATCAGCCAGCCGATGTGGGAGAAGAAGAAGCCTCTCTTCGCGTTGTGGGGGTCAGCGTCCGTCTCGGTGAACTTGTGATGTACTCTGTACATTGGAATTTTTAATCAAAATCTGATGTATTTTGGACTCTACATTATACCTATAAGTTTGGTGGCTCTACTATACCTATAGTAAGTAATATCTAGTTCGACTATCCTTTTCGTCATTAAATCTTCGATTGGTGCTGGCTACCAGGCTATCCTGATTTGGCCTTGTCCTTTTATTATTGTATTATTTATGTTTAAAGCTAACTTAGGTACTAATTAATCAGTAACCAACATGTGAGTCATAGACATTACAAAAAACAGCATTTAATTATTTCCAAGCGCTATAAATTAATGGAACTAAGAATAAAATAAAAATAATACTGAGTATAAAAACTCGGCGGATTTGTTTAGCAAAAATTTTTGTCTGAGGTCAAGAACGTAATATTATTCAAAATTATTTATTAATTGTGGTATTTACAAAACTATGGTATTTATAAACTATTATAGTTTCTATAAAATAGGTTTTAAAAGGTGGAAAAAAATTATACGTACAACTACGTACGTATTACGTAGTGCGTACCTACGTGTTTATGGAATGACGGGATTTCTCTGCGGGGTTTTAACTGCGGGGCTTATATAATTTCTTTTACTATAATATAAATTCGACATGAAAGATTAAGTTAAATAATGTACCTAATGTGACCCGTAATCTATTTTTTGTTAGCATACTCGGGCGTTTAATTTTGTAGGTAAAACCGTTTTTTCAAACCCAAAATATTACTACGCGCGACGACACGGCACGATTTAGATACAGGGTTCTTTCCTTATGGGTAGTCGGCCATATGTGACACCCGTAACTCGTCTTGCATACCTGTGATCTCGCACCCATTCGTAGATGTGATTTTGGAAAGCCATGGTCTGCATCACAGCGAGGTAAAGGCGGAGCGGCCATCGCGCTTTATACGCCTTGTGCGCCCAAAGACGATGCGCGCCCGCAGTCACGCCCATAGCTGACATTATCGCGAAAGACACGGCTAGAAAACAAACAAAAACTAAGTAGAAATATTCAGAAACGCCGCATTTTAATTTTACGGGGCAAAAAGTAAATCTAACAGTGTAGGTAGGTAAACAAATAGATACCGGAACAGGAAGAAATGGAACAGAAGCTTCAGGCATTAGCTCAGCATTCTCTAGTTTATTCAAAATGCGATTTATTTGAAATTAAAGTTGACACACAAAATGGTATAGGTTAGGACTCTTGTGGATATAATAGAATATTAGATAAATATCGACCATGAAAACCGTGTGGCATCCTAATCATTAAAAACAGCTCAGTTCTTATCAATGTCGACCATTAAACGAAAGTCATATTTGCATATTATTTAATGTTTAAAAAAGAAAGTTTAATGTGGTTAGCTCGATAGTGAAAATGCTCAAGATAAATTTAAATTTGCTATCAAATTAATTAGGTTTCTGGTTTACATTAAAATTTACGCAGTCTTCAGTTCTTAATGTGAGAAGATTGCATGATCGACTAGTTCATGAACGCGAAACGTCCTGCACATAAATTAATTATTTCTGACTTTTATTGTCCTAGGGATCTTTTAGCAAACGTATACGTTTATTTTTAAATAATTGTAAACCAGCTACAAACGGGAAGATAAACTTACCAAATAAAATGGTCCATAGCTTGACTTTGCCGGTGAACATCAAATAGAAGCCGTACAGAGCTGCGGCGTGCAGATAAATGAACGCGAGTACGTTCCTCCATACTACTTGCCATCTGCAATAAGCGCGATTGCCATTAATAATGTTAGCAGATACTTACACTACATCCATTGATAGGCACCATACATAAACATGCACCAGATACATCCAAAACAAAACTGGTGCCTGCTTAATAAATATTAAAACTCTAAAAATATTTATGAAGTGTCTGCGAGACGGACAAACTTATGTCTTTATATGTATTACTTATATGACTTGATGGTGGTGTAGGTCACGAAAATCATACACAACACTTTCAAACAACATTTGTGTTTTAAATCTGATCTTTCACATTACATTATTTTAATTTATTTAATTACACAAAGTATGAGACACATTGCGTAGATCGTGTTAATGTAGGAGAGAGTGGACAAACCACTTGTCAACACAGAAAATTATAATGTTAATGCCAACAGTTTCCTCTTTCTCTTTGTACGAAACATTTTAAAAATAAATACACTCTTACACCATCACGAAAATATATTTAATATGGGCAAGTGAGACAGTCATAACGATGCTGTAAAATTTCATATGTGACCCAAAATGAAAATTGTAATAATGTAGACACGTACTGACTGTGGACGTGATTAAATACTGAATATCAATCCGGATGGATAATTGATTAAAAGTACATTATAAACACGTACCACACGTACTGAAACATAAGTAATGTAATTAATGAGTCGTATATATAAGAGCTGGAATGGTAACCATTAGGTTAATTAATTAGGAGTTAAGTTACACAATGTCGTATTGTGTACACTGTACACAGTTCGGATTCCTTCAAAATAAATAAATAATTGTAAAGATACAAATAAGGGAGTTATAAAGAAGAACTTAGTGTTTTTTTATATGACAAAGTCGCCAAGAAATTAGTCAACCCGCCTGATATTATGCAGTTACCGTAGCCTACAGATGATAGAGGAACACCAGAGGCATTACTCGCACGTTGTCGACCTGAAGGGGTGCGGAACAGAAGGTGGGGACGGGAAGGGGTGAAGTGGCCTTCAAACTCACTCACTTATCGTACGAATCGCATCTATAATAGCTACTTGACGCTGATCTCCTATGAGAAGGTGTAGCTGCCCCGGTCGAGCCAGCCAGATGAGCTGTAGTCAAGTGGCTACAGTATGGCTCTAATAACGTAAAAGTGATTACTATCATTTACTTAGCATGGAAGGCATCACACCAAAGCAATTAGCTTTTTATCTACCTATGTTTTATTAATTATTATTTTGGTTTGCAAACGTTTATTTTGATGTATGTATGAGTAGGTATGCACACCCCACTGAACTAGCTTTCTCATTTCATTTAAATACCTAAATCTGAGTTAGATTTGATTATTATTTACTTATTTAGTGGTAATGGTGTTGCGTGCTCATATTTTTTAAGCTGTTCCTGAGAATGTACACCATCTTTAATTCATTGAAAAGAGTAACCATTGAGTTTCTTGCAGGATCTTCTCAGTGACAGCATCATTCCGAACCGGTGGTAGATTCTGACTATTCATAAATGCTTTGTTGGCTTATGTGAATAAAAACAATTTTGAGTTTGAGTTTGAGTACCCTGACAAAACCTAATAAAATCTATTTTCAAATGCAGGTATATCCATTAATTACCGGCTGCTAATCAATGCCGACCTCATTGGTTGGCACCAATAAAGATGGCATTGATTTTAACGCACCAACGGTCGTTTTTTTGCAGTCGGAAACGGCTACGAAATTACCCGGTGTGCTATTACATCACACGCTTAAACTACTTTGACTATACACAGTAGCTCCTATTTCTGTTGGTGCGTTTAGCCGGCACTCTTACTTTAGCAACATTAAAGCAAGGTAGGTAATTGCCTGAAATTCTTTAGCTAATAACGCTAGATAACTGAAAATGTATTCATATTTTTCTATATAAAAGCAAGCCTGGCGTATGATTGCTTGTATGTATTAGAACAGGTATAATTGAATGTTCCTTTTTTAGATCACTAATTTTCGCATAGGTATGGTTTATTGGTAACACCTTTGTTATATGACTTTTACAAAACATAATAATAGAATAAATTCTTAGAGTTTTTTAAATAGATTCTTAAAAATAAATAAATATTCTATTATTAATTTATTTATAATAGGATATTTATTTATTTTAAATAATCTTTGAATATTTCGTTGTTATATCTAACACATTTCACTGAACTACGGAATATCGCCTCAAGGACACCTATGAAGCGACGCGGGCGTAGAGTTCGTAGCATTTTTGGGTTTGAAAGCAGCTACAGACTGCGATAACTGCTTAACATTAGGCGGGTTGTCCACTTGCTAGCCGGCTTTGAAATAGGTTATTATAAAAAGCAATCAAGATTTTCCCCCTTTTTGCAAGTTATCATTAAGCTCCAAAATTTAGATTTACAGATAACGTACTGTGACGCGCTCAATATCCGTTGAGTTTTTACTCATTGGAACAAAACCATTTGGTACTATAAGTGTTCTGATATTGGCTCAAATAAAAGTAAAAGTTATTATAGATTGTATCGGTCTAGCTATTTGTTTGCCTATCGTCTTAAATAATTTTCAGATTAACAAAGCTAGAATGCAGATGTATTGAAGAAAAATATTAAAACGTTACTTGTACACTGTAGTACCTACCTAAATCCCTATAGGTCACTTACTTTGTGAATTGACAACTTAGTTTATCAAAAGATTCACTATGCAGAAGTGAATCAAAATAAAAAATATTTCACTTGTAAAATAAAATCATACGGGATTGTGATTAGGCAATCGTAAGTCTTAAACTCCTTATTTAGCGTATCAGTTTCGGAAACTTTCCGAGAGTGGGGATTCCAAAGGTTGGTTAGTCGGTTGGCTCCATGTAAAATTGGGTGCTAGGTACGTTATTTGTATGAAACGGAGCAGGGTCTACTCACTCATAATCTCTGTTCTTCCGCGGCTCTGCAAACCTCAAGTCTTCGTTTGGCAGTGTCTTCGCTATCATGGTGCTGGGCAGCAGAAGCGAAGACCTTGTCCCCGTCATTGTTTCTGAAAGCGATGATTTTTTTTTAATTCGTAGGTATCGTTGTTGTGTGCGTGTGTGTGCGCGGCGCGGTGTAGTGGAAAAACGAAGCGAGGCGCGGCGCCTGCACAAGCGCCGCTTTCCGCTCGGTGGACAGTACTGACACGGAATTCAGTTCTACAATACGTAATAACGGTCTCAAGTCGTCTTATTTATTTTTTGTTATAAGTATCTCTTACATTTTTAACGAAAATATACTTAATCAATGCATATAAATCAAATTTTGGGTTGATCCAATCTTAAAATCTCCGGGATCGTTTTATCCCAAAGACAAGACCGGACCTCAATCCTACTAATATTATAAATGCGAAAGTTTGTGAGTGTGGATGTATGTTTGTTACTCTTCCACGCAAAAGCTACTGAACGGATTCGGATGAAATTTGGAACACACATAGTTTATAACCTGGAATAACACATATAATACTTTACTTAAGTCTACGCGGACGAAGTCGCGGGCATAAACTAGTTTGAATATATTTTTTCTCGTCGGTTTAATACCTACGAACTAGGAATACGAAAGATAGGTACGTTCGAAGTATTTTTTACCCGACTACGTCATAGCCAAAAGGAAGGGTTATGTTTTGAGCAGTCTTTCCATGAATGGAATGCTGGCGACGTGCTGGCTATTTATAATGATTTGTTTTATTTATTATTTTAAGCATGACAGTAGATATTGAATTTTGTTAATTTGTTTAGGAAAAATACACATATTTTTAAAACGACGTGGTGGTTTATTACTTCCCTGGCGGTAACGATAAACATAAATAGACTGCTAAAAAGTATGAAATTATCAGCAGTCTATAAGTATATGTATATAATAGGTATAAATCGTGAACAAACAGAATGACTATCCCACCTATTTAGAGTTTCTTTTTGACGAATATTTATTTAAGAATCTCACATCATTTATCAAGAATTCTACGGATGAAGGTACAAATTCAGAGCAAAAAAATAATTAAGTAGGTAGGTAGGTAGGTATATTAAAATCGAACGTCATTGACATCATTAGTAAGCGGGGATTTTTCCGCAATCGGGTTACAATTTTTGGATAGTTTTATTTGTTTATGTGCTTAGTTTAATACAAAAGAGGTGCTTACTTAAATTAAAAAATACGCTAGTATAATATAATAAGTTTATTTTAGTGTTTTTTTATATTCATCAATTCTGGGCTAATCTATTTTTACGCAAAAATATTAGGTAGCTTAGTATATTCACTTGCAGTAATAATGTTATTTCCATATTCAGATTATTTTTGATTTTGAAATAGAATCTGAATCTTCTTCCCTCATCAGTGGCTTCCCAATAAACGCAGCACCTAATGTATCATAGGTAGATACTTATTATATCTAAAATAGTTCATTAACTAGGTCAATTGTTTATAATTTCAATGTCACGTTGTCAAGGCAAGGAAGCTAAAGCATAAAAAGTGGAGTGCATTAATCTACCGGCGGCGCGGCGTGACTGACGCCTCTCACCGCATTCATTACCCCCAGCGACTTCACGCGAAGATTATTATCAAAATGAAAATGAAACTCCAACAGCGGGGTAAAATACGAATAGTACACAGGTACCTTTATTAATTGAAAAAAAAAAATTGCTCTAGGCAATTGACTGCAGCCCATATACTGGCTCGAACGGGGTAGTACTACCATGTCACAGAAGATCGGCGTAAAGTAGGTAGCTATTATAGCTGCGTCCCGTACGATTAACGAGAGAGCCGGTAGACCAATCGCCCTTCCTCTCCCCCCATCCCAATCCCCTTTAGGTGCAACGTGCAACCAAAGTCAGTATTACAAGCATCCACTTAGAGCCTACGGTACCTAACTACTTAACATCAGGCGGGTCGTACGCTTGTTTTGCCGACTTTGTTATATCAATAAAAACTTACATACCTAAATGGCAACACAATACTTTTGTCATTTGTGATGTTAACGTACCTTTAGCCTGTAATATAAACATCGCCAAAATAAACAACAGAACTCATTAGTTGTTTATTTGTTAGAAAGGAATTCTACGGCGGCTTAACCTTCCTTGAGTGCGAGCTTGTGCTCATTTATTCGACAAAAGATTTAATAATCTGGAATCAATTTCTCATCTGGGTCTGCGTGGGCTCTGAGAATATTGGAATATTGTCCAGCTTTTAATTAACTGATAGTAATTTATATCAATAGGACATCCATTGCTCACATGTAATAGGTGCTTATATTGTACTACGCTGGTTTGTACCCTGCTCTTATTCCAGGCTTAAATCACTTATTTTATTGCAGAAAACATATCTGTTCGTGTTTTATAAAAAATATAAGTCATGATGTAATCTGAAATAAATAAATAAATAATTAAGGTAACTAATAAAATATAGGTCTGATAAAATGTGTCATCCATTTGAAACTAGTATTTTTGTGAAAATATTGGCAGACTAACACACCAATTGCATGATCCCAAACTAAGCAATGCTTGTTCTATTGGGTACGGTAAAGGGCGGTCCCTGTGACACCCAGACTAGGCAAACATAACGAATAGGCCATTTTCGGAATTGACCCTGACGGTAATCGAACCCACTCGGTACGAAGAGCCGAGCGGCCTACGCTAGAACCACTACACCAAGCGGTAACTTTGATACCTGTAGCTGTTCCTGAGAAGAACGTCTAGGTCAGATGGACGTCAAATTTATTATAACAACCTACTTTTAAATGTAGGTTACTTACCTAAGATAAAAAATATAAAAGTAAATAAGAATGGCTTTATTACTTTATTATTACTGTGTTAGTTTGTACCCACAGTGTCTATCTTTGCATATCTAATAGGTAAGTATACTTATTAAGTATCTAAACAATCCTATGTGAAGACACACTTGACTGGCTCGAGAGCCTTACGGTTTTTTTCTAACAACATTCAAGTATTCATTATAATTGTATAAGCGGCGCTTGTCCCATAATCGCAAATCATGTTATTGGAAAGTAATATAACTGAGAAAATGTTGACGAAGTAACGAGCGCACTTTCACATCGACTGTCTTCAACAAGTGCCGTTGAACTGAGCGCTATGGAGCCTGTGTCAAGATTGCACGTATGCCAGGTTGACAAATCGCTCAAAACCTAGAGCCATCGTTGAACGAATAGAATTGGGAACACAAAAACAAATACGGAAAAGAAATGCAATAAAAACATCTCACCTAACATCCATCATTAGGCCAGCATGATTCAGAATTTCATGATGCGTACAAAACCAACATTGGTACGAATGGATGTAGGTTTGTTTCTGTTTACAGAAGTATATACCTATTGGTTGGTTCCAATCTGCAAATCTATAGCCAATTAAGTATAAAAAGGGATCAGTACTTTACGGTCATTGAAAGATCAGGAACACAGCTTCATTTTATTGCTAGAACTAAAAGAAAGAGCTGTGTAGGAAAAGATTTTTACAATTGAAACTAGTGTCCCTCATAGGAATGTGTTCATCAATTCCCACGCATATTACCTGGTGGGAAAACGTCATGACTCTACACAATGCATTGACCAGTCGCGTAACTCGTAACCCATCACAGAAATCATAGAGTATGTAACTAGCAAAGTGTTTTGCTATGTCAGAAAAGGTACATGTTAGTGTAGAGCTAAGTATTTCGAACTGCTTGCCTCCATGAGGATTTCCCTTCATTAAAAAAGGCATATGGACGAAAATTAATCAAAATATTAGGTTATGTATTTAATACTTACTTAAGTATACAGGTATTATAACAAAAGTACATAACCAGTAAGTTATGGGTGTACAAACTGATCACATACAGTGTCCCTGAAATATTATGATGTTGTAAAATGGCAAATGTTACAGTCAGGAATATTCACGTGAGATCTTGACACAGTTCCGTTTATGCTCAGATTTGAGACACACATGTTTGATGATATTCTATTACAGTGCAGACTGTAGACTGTCCACTTTCTTACTAGATGCATAATAGAAACCTACGATGATAAGTGTTCTTGTGAATAACGATTCTTCTTTAAAATGTTTCGCACCTTTTATTGATCCCATGTCAGACATCATTTCTCATTTATTCTATCGACACAATAGATTTGGCGTGAAAGTGAAGTGCATGTTAAATGTATAGTGAAAAGAATAAAATAAATTATCGTCAATAAATAATAAACAGCGCGTCGTCGTCGTGAACAAACACGCTGAAATTTAACACATTGTGCGTAATACATTCACAATGCACGTTAAACTTTTACTTCTTCTCCGAGAAAAGTAAATAACGAGAACGAAACTTGCTGTGCGCTTGACCCCGGTTGGGTTAAAGTCAATAAGATTGCGTGGGGATGGGCGGGCACTTTCACCGCGCGAGTGACGCACCACCGCACTACTGCTAAACCTGTATATGAGACGACATGCAAGTCACACCGGTCCGCAGGTACCAACGATTTTAATCATACTTTTGATTTTGATTATGACCATCATTATTATTAAAAAGCTAAAAATAACCTTGGTAGCCCAGTAGGAATGAACCCGTCTGGTGTACTGAGAGTCTGGGGCCCAACTCTGCTAATGACTGTCACTCGACTCGACTAATATTCCAATCGTAAATCAATACGTCACTTTTGCCGTTAACAGAGTTGGCGACCGATCCGTTCGTGCTTCGCAGGACACGTCCCGACTATATCTAATAGGTTTTAAGCCATGTCAGAGGCCTTCAGACGGCCTGAAACTACCGGCCACTATCTCACATAATCACAAAAATAAGATGCTTAGGAATTAACGCGTTTATGGAAAAATACAAAAAACTAAAACATTGATCAAGCCTCTTTAAAACCCGCCCGCTACTCAACTCCAACGGTGACAGTCCACTTGGCTGTGGCACTTGTCTCGCTTCGTTTCCTCAGCCTCACTCGGCTAGATCAAGTTGCCAGGAAATGAAGCTATCCTATTGGTCGAAGCGGGCGGGCCCCCGCTGCATACCACACCTAAAAGGTCCTTTACTTCAGGTCACCTTTTAGGATCGAGAGCTTAGTTTAATTTAAATGTTTCGTTTCTTGTTAGTGATCTCATTACAATTGGTCTCTGATTATATTAGTTTTCGTCAGCAACAATGTCAGGTTCATTTCAACTATGGTAAATTACACAATTAAAACATTTCATTAATTATAATTTAGAAGCTCCGGGTCAATTAATTATTAATTTTCCTCCATGTTCATAATGACAGAGGTAGGTAACTTATAACTTGATATAATCCCGAAATAAATAGGCTTCAAAGGTACCTTTAAGGTCATTATTAACTCGGTGTATTGTTCATTCTGTATGAAAGTTGAGAGCCCCTTTGTTAAGACAATTTCTACAATTACGTGCGGAATTTCTCAAAGAAATAATGGTTTTTTACGTAATAAATATAAGGAACCATTACGGATACAAATGACACAAGAGGGTATTCATTATAATTATCTTTAGATATATTTTCTTTTAAAAAGAAACTTAAATAATGGTAAAAAATAGTGACAGACTCTACTTATATTTAACTAAAAACGAGTTCATGAACGGTGTAGGTACTAAGTACATAAATCAGAACATCACGCACGATATTTATAAACCACTGAAATAAAACAAACTAGGATGATTTGGTAAAATCGTTCTAGAAAACAAATTATGAGTATGTAACACAAATCTTAGCTAAAGCCTAGTCATTCCACTGACCGTACGTATAATACCGTAAATAACACAAAAATATCATTAATTCACTTACCAAGCAGGTGAAATGTGTGAATTAACTTTGAATAGAAAACCAGTTGCTATCCAAAGTGATACTAATTATGTGACACACATGATGATCCGTGTTTTGAATTTTATACTTGACACATATTTTTTAAATATGTAATATCTATTGTACCTATAGGTACTATGTTTCAATTTTATACACAATGATGATTGAAAGTGAAAATTATATTTCAAAGATACGCAACAAAATACCTACCTAACCTTTTTTTCACATCTCACATGTGGTCCAATGACAAATCTGTATTGTTAACGGAGGAAAAATATCTAGTCCTAAAGTTACCTACTAGGTATACCTACAAGGTATGTCAAAATGTCTAATTTATTATATGGAAAACGACAAACGCGTTTATGTCCCAAACGTTTAGGATTTAACTTTGTTTCTGATAATTTTACAAGCCGTCCGTCCTAGAAACAGTTGGTCGTAAAGTTTATTCAACCAACACAAAGAGGTCGCGGCGGAGCGGACTCGCAGTTTAGCAACTACACTCACACAATACGTAGACCTAGACAGCTACGTAAATACGTAGTTAGCTAGAATCGTAAATACTTATTGGAATATTCCTTGAAAGGAAATCAATTGAACGTTTAGCGCCAACAAACTAACTAGAAAACTATTATATAAGTATGGAAAACCATTAGGTACCTACTTAGTTACTTTAAGGCTGAAGCGCCCATCTAGCCCGCGAAGTTCAAATTTTTTGAGTTCTTTTAGAATTTTTTCAAAATCTGACAATAATAAAAGACAAATTTTGTAATTCGCGAAAAAGGCCGTGTGCAGTGCATTTATTAATATATCCAACTTACTCTAAAACATTTCAAGAACGACAGCTATCCAGATAATCTGGCATTTTTTGTATATTTAGTGATTTACTAGTATCATATCCACCGTGATAATATTAAGAGTAAAATAAATGTATTAATAAATGCACTGCATACTGTGTTTTTCGCAAATCACAAAATGTTGTCTTAAATGTTTTCAGATTTTGAATAAACTATAAAAATACTCGAAAATTTTGAATTTTGCGGGCTAGACAGGCGCCTTCACCTTAAAAAAAATCCACCATTAGGTTTAAGGGGTAGGTTCTAATTTCGTAAATGTCGGTCCAAAGATAATTAATTATACCAACGACAAATTTATATTTTTTTTATCCCTTTCCATTCACAAATATGTTTTGGAACAAGTGTTTTTACAACAAGTCTGTTGTAAATCGATACTATAGGTGTGTACTAAAACCTAACTCTTTTATAAATTTGGGCTCGAAACTAATATTATATTGGCGTGATTCGTGTAGCTAAATCACATGCCGACTTTGCACAGGCAGTGTTGCACGTGTTACCTTGATCTGGTCAAGTTTATTAATACAATTCCGATCTGTACAATTATTGTGTTACACTTATACTAACAACACTGATTAATTGCCTGTTATAATTAAAATGATTAACTAAAGCATATATCTGATGTTGTTACCTACAATCACAATATTTAAATTAAAAATATACCTACCTATATCTGCTGTAGATTGTCATAGAGCCAAACTGTAACAAATTGACAACAGTTCTTATACGGGCTCTGGTTCGACGGCGGACGGCGGTAATATGTACCACCCTCTCACAAAAGAACGGCGTAAAGTAACTATTTCATTACTCATACTCTGAAAGTAGGTCTGAAGTTGCCTAAGAAGCGGGTTGAAAGTAATACTTTTCCGGCCCGGGAGAATCGCTTTCAACTGACAGATGTCAAATTATAAAAAAAAAAACTAGTTCCATTTTCACATTTCTATGGAACCATGTTCAAACTTTTTCTAGAGTCACTCAATTACAGCACGATGTAAAATTGAAATAACATAAAGTTAAGTATTAATTCAAGAATATATATTTTTAAATGACTTATTATAATTTAGTTTCAACAATTTCTTTAAAATAACATAGATTTGGGCAAAATATTTAAAGATGAAAATGAAAAATAATGGCTAAATAATGAAGTTGGCCGGCCAACGAAAAAAAAAAAAATTGGCGGCAATCCGATCTTTTTTTTTTTGAGTTGTAGAGTATTGTTTATACTTCCTTGTATTATTTCTTTAGCCAATTCCTGTTTTTATTTTTACTTTCCTTGTATTCGTAATGAAAAGCACAGTGTTTACCTCGGGTGAAAGACTTATTTTGTCCCTCGAACTATTAGCGCCCTCGCTACGCTTTCACCACTCGTGTAACAATGTACTATTAAAGCTGCGTTTGTACGATGATTGAGAGAGCCGAAAGTCCAACACCCCATCGCTCTATGTCCCACGCCCCTTCAGATCAGCAACGTGTGAGCAATACCTTTTTATTGAAAACTAGCGGCCCGCCCCGGCTTCGCACGGGTACATTACGGTTACATTATTGGAGTTTTAGTAAGGTACCCTAATTTAAAAAAAAATATGATATAGCCTATGTCACCCGGGGATAGTGTAGCTTCCCAACAGTAAAAAGAATTTTTCAAATCGGTTCAGTAGTTTCGGAGCCTATTCATTACAATCAAACAAACAAAGTTTATAATATTAGTATGATATCAATAGGCTACGGTAGCTGCTTAACATCAGGCGGATCGTACGCATGTTTGCCGTCCATGTCATACATAAGTAGGTGCATAAGTATATTAAAAAAGCTTTTTCTGCTACAGAAACAAATCTACTTTTCAAAACCCGATTCCAAATAGTGATAGAGTGATATAGATATAGCTAAAACAAAAATTTTGACTTTCGCGCGGAGCAACTGGGACGGTATAATTTAAAATAGATTACGAATAACATTAACATACATTCCGTAGACCAAGATGCTGGTAACTGACGATGTTCGTAACGTAACTGCAAAACCTCAAAGCGGCCCTATGACGAGGAGTGGAAGGCTACGATTTCGTGTCAGCGGAATGCAGAGCGTATTGGTGAGATTAGCGAGCGCGGTACAAAAGCGGACTAGCAGTATAATACCAGCCGCACAAATATAGATTTACATAGATAACGCAAAGGCATGTACTTCGCGTGTACGAAACCCTGACCAAGCGTCAAGGTTGGTCGCCGCTAACTTACAGTCCGCGCGACTACAGATATAAAAAACATGAGTATGAGCGAGATAATCACTCGAGAGAATAGTAGCGGGCGGAGGGGCATCGGCGGCATCGGTGTCTTTGAATCGGTTTGGATTTCCCGTCACTAATGACATCACAGTAGGTGTTAAAAATTCGGCTCATCGTTTACTGAGACCTATAATATGAATTGACTGTCTCGTCAACTTTTATCAAAATTTGTTTAGAATTTGGGTCGTGAAGGAGTAAAAATAAAACATTCTTTGAAACGCTTGGCCATCCCAAAAGCCGCTCCTAATATCTAGTCGGGCTTAAGGGAAATCCGCTGCTGGTAGAGCGTATAACCACCAAAAATTCTATAAGCATTTCTAAAATTATATTTTTATACTATATCAGTTTTATACCTGACAAACGACATGCTTCCAATCTTTTACCTGGTTACCTACTAATTATAATACTGTGTACGTAACATGTATCCGTTAATATAAACGCTCTGAACTCGGCATCTCCCTACACTGAGTCCGTAAGCTTAGCGGTTGGCACTTTAAAGGCGCTTTTGTCTGTAGCGCGCCGCAACCATGACTTTATACCACAAACAGTTTGTAGAGCATGTGATTTTGATAATTGCAACAGTAAATATCTTTTCCCTAGGTAGTAGGTATAAAACAAAATTGCTATACGCGTTGGTCAGCTTGTCCGCTCGGATCTTTTAAACTATGCAACACATTTAGATGCGGTTTTCTCTATAATTTTGAGAATTTCGTCCGAAAAGTTTATATAAAATTATAATTAACTAGCTGTGCCCCGCGACTTCATCCGCGTAGTATTGGATTATTGGGTTAAAAAGTATCCTATATGTTAATCCCGGTTATAATCTATCTGTGTTCCAAATTTCATCCAAATCCGTTCAGTAGTTTTTGCGTGAAGGAGTAACAAACATACATACATACATACATACATTCATACATACATACATACATACATACATCCACACTCACAAACTTTCGCATTTATAATATTAGTAGGATAATTGTCATTCTAATCAAATGTATAAATATGTAGTAGAGAAAGGCGAAGTCTGGGCGGTTCGCTAGTTTCTTTGTAAATATAGGTAATAATTATGAACTACAAACTAGGTCATCAAGTATCTATACCACTACTTGAAGTATCTGCATTCGGAATAGATACTAAGTTATTATTAGGATAAGTAAGTATAATGATCATTTTAATTACCTTCGATTAACTCGGATTATCTAGTTAAAAGTTAATTGACAGATGGCTATTGATTAACGAGTCGTTGTCTCCGAGTAGTTACACTAGTAACTGAAGTTGGCATGAGCATAAATGTTCCTACAGCTTTCACTACTAACGGACATCATTTTATGACAATCGCAGCCAATAACTAGTTGAATAGAATGGCCATCAGCCATTTGTTGCGGCTGCATTTTCTTTAGTTAGGTGGGTACGTACTGTCATTGTTCAAGATCAAGCTTCCATAATTATGATCAATTGGGTAGGTACTTGATTTATAAAATGTGACCAGAATCATCAAACTTAGGACTACCTATCTCAACAAAAGTCTTGGTATTCATCCTACTAATATTATAAATGCAAAAGTTTGTGAGTGTGGATGTATGTATGTATGTATGTTTGTTACTCCTTCACGCAAAAACTACTGAACGGATGTGGATGAAATTTGGAACACAGATAGATTATAACCGGGATTAACATATAGGATACTTTTTAACCCAATAATCCAATACTACGCGGATGAAGTCGCGGGTCACAGCTAGTATTTTATATAGAGCCTATACATAATGACGTCATTATTTCGTATGTAGGTTAAAGTATCAAGACGATAGCGTCGTTGTACACCTAGTATTCGTGATCGACCCGCAGGATTGCGTTGCCACGCCGCGCGCCGCCGCGTCATTGATTGTTTTCAGTTGCATCGTAGCCTTCGACGTAGAATCGCCGGCGTGTCGGTTCATTGACGGACTTGATTACTTATTACTGTCATTATAAGGCACATTATACCTATTGCTTTAAGTGAAGATCTTCAATGTTGACTTATTTTACTCCACGCAAATTAGTAATACAAATAATTTGTAACTGGTATTATCTTACCTAGCTATATCAATTTTCAAATGGATTTAGTATAGCTACCTATAGGCTAGCTTAGACCTGTATTAATGAATCAATCCCAAGTCTGAGAGCGATCTTGGAAATGTCATTCTTATGTCATAGCAGTACAAAATGATATTTGAAAAGCATACTTAAGACCGCTCTCAGACTTAGACCGATTTATCAAACAAATAGTTTCGCACAAATTATTAAACAGTGTATAGGTATTGTGAAAATTTCTAGGTACATAAGTATACATATTGTGGCCGGAAAGTGTGAATACCGGTAACGAAATATTAACGAAATAATGTAGAAGGGGTACAATAGACTTAGTAACTTACATTTAAAGACGTACCTATTAGGAGTGTACGTTTGATTATAAGGGGTGTATCTACTACTGCGACGTCTGTGATAAATAAGTAGGTGGGTATTATTTCAAAGTTAATTCCTTATTTGGACTTCTGTACACTATGCTACTTGCATCAAATCCCGTCAAACAATTTCACTTACAGTTTTTTTTAAGTATTATTTTACTACACGCTACGAGTTTATTTCATTTTTGATTTATTTCGTTTAACATTGACTAAGTATAATATGTCTTAGTTAGGTAGATACTTACACCTCCCTAGAAGGTCCTAATGAAATAAACCATCACTTATGATGGTTTCTTAAAACCTCCTTTAGTGATTCTTTGTCTCCGTTATTAAAGAATGAGAGCGGTCTTGAGAATGCCTCTGACATGTCATTTTGTTTTGGACTGACATCAGAATGTCATTTCCAAGATCACTTTGAGACTTGATATCGATTTATTATTACGCCTTAGATACTTAAGCCTGTATTAATAAATCGATCTCAAGTCTGAGAGTGATCTTCTAAATTATACTAGGTGAAACAGAAAGGGTATACCATTATTTTTGCAACTTAACTTTGTAAATCTAAAACCATCGGCTTTGTGGGACAGTTGAAGTACTAAAGGTTTTGTAGACTTATGTAATCTGTCAACAGCTGTATTCCTGTAACACCTTTTGTTTTTCAAGTTTCCTCCAAAACTGATAGTTTTAGAGATACAAAATTAAGTTTTGAATAAAAAAGTATACCCTTTCTGTTTCAACCTGTGTACTTATGTTATACCAGTACAAAGTTGACGTGTCAAGAGTGTACTCAAGATCGCTCTCAGACTTGATATTTATTTATTAATACATGCCTTAATTAAAGTACTATCTACTTGTGAATTTTACAAGTTGATTTTTTATTTTATTTTTCATTTTTACTTACCTATTTCATGTATTGTTGGTTGTATGAATCCAAATAATTTCACTCACAAGTAATCGTTGTAACGACACTACTTAATATATTATTGTATTGAAATTAATATTGTAAAGTAAGGCACATCGGGCGCCCGTGACACTGCGCACAGGTCGGAGCTTTGAGCGGCGCGTGCGCACGCCGCCTCTACTTATAGTTTCAGCCGCGCGGTGTAACACTTTCCCCACCTTCTTCATCTCTTCACAAAAGTAAGAGATATAGGTTCACGAATTTCTCTTTAGACTCCGAAAATCTAGTGAATTGGAAGAATTGTTTGTAGATTCATGTTATAATAAATAGTATTATAATTATTTAAAAGAGCCTTAAAGTTAGTGTCTTGAAGTAGTTATGTGCCTACAGGGTGGATTTTTCAATTCGTGAATACCAAAATCCAAATCAATAATGAACAGTGAAAATATTCAAAGATGTCTCAGGGGAGATTTTGATGAAAATTATAAGGGCATTATTCGATTTTTTTTAAACAATTTTCCCTAACCGAGGATCGATTCGGTTGATTTAAAACATAACGCAGCATGTATTATTGTACCTATCTGTATAATTAAAAATACCAATTAAAGTATTCAGGGTTCACAGTATTATTTTAATTGTTTGACCGAGATAAATTCTAATCATTATAATACGTAGTAGGTATGCATTAACTAAGGATGAATTGGACATAAATATGCATTATTTGAGCTCGAGATCGTGAAGTAGGGAAAATAAGTACTTATTCATAAAAAAGTTAAAACAAAACACTCTGTATGGTCGTATAGCACTTGATAAATTAACAGAAAGTCCCTCTCTTGTTTATTTTTGTATATAACCTATCTATACTAGGTGAAACAGAAAGGGTAAGTTGCATTTTTTTTTGCAATTTTACTTTGTCAATCTAAAACTATCGGATTTGTGGGACAGTTGAAGTACTGAACGTTTTGTAGACTTGTAGAATCTGTCAACATCTGTATCACTATAACACCTTTTGTTTTTCAAGTTTCCCCCAAAGCTGATAGTTTTAGAATTACAAAGTTAAGATTTGAAAAAAAGTATACCCTTTATGTTTCAACCTGTATAACGAAGTCGGCAAGCAAGCATACAACCCTCCTGATGTTAAGCAGTTTCCGTAACCTATAAATGTTTACAATACCAATGGCACTGATCGCACGATGCCGATCTCTAAGGAAGTCGGATAGAGGGAGGATTTTTCTGACTGATTTACATAAACATAGCCACGATTTTAAATTGCGGTTATAATAATAAGTACTGGTATCACGTGCTGTCCACAATTGTGTCTAATTGCGCCTATAATTATTGTAGGCATGCCATTATTTTGCAGCTCCGCAAATAAAATTGTATTTTTAATCATTTTAAAATACTATTATAGAGCAATTTTCTCAGAAAATTATCCATTGTGTCAAAGTTTAACAGTCGTTATATGTAAATAATTTATTATAAGAAATAGTAGTTTGAAGTCTCTGACCGTCGGACGGACAATGTTAGCACAAAAATTGGGTTCCACCCGGTACCTCCGGGGTTCGGAACCCTAAAAATAACAATGTTTTGTTTAATGAGACCATAGATGTATCTAAATTTTTCATTTTTCTCGTAGGCTTCAATATATTATGGGAATGACGTAAGTCACGTGATCTACTTATCCATCGCAATTACATTTGCATACTTAAGCGTAACGACTTGTACGTCAGCTATGGAGGTAACAAGTGATTAGTTCGTAGTATTCATTATACCTATCATTAAAATGTGTTTAATTAAGTAATTCTGATACCTAGCTAATTTTATACTAATACCTGTAAGTATCTATTTCCTTAAAATTCTTTACCCAAAACACAACGGCTATTATTCTGGCCGCCCTCGTAGCCGAGAGGTTCCGGGTTCGATACCCATCCTGGCCATTAACTATTGACATGGGTTACTCCTGACACAAGTATTAGCTTAGCTGCAGAGACATAAAATTGTATTCCATTATAAATCACATTCATATAATTATCATTGGAACTCAAACTAGGCGCGCAGGGCAGCCTGTATCTTGAGGCCAAGGAACATAATTAAAATTGCTGAATAGGTTCAGTGAGGAACGTATGAGTTTACAAATTAGTACACTTAGTGTTGTCTAAGAGTAACTGTTAAAAGAATATGCAGTGTGTTTGTGTGTAGTGTGTTTGAGTGGGTATGTAGTATGTATGTGTGTAATGAAGTGTGTGTGAGATGTAATGAATATGTTAGGGTGTGATTGTGTATGTGTGTTAGGTACGTCAGATGATGAAAATGTAATACTACCGAAGAGGTTTTAACATGTCCTCCGTGTCGTTATAAGTAAGTGTGAGAAGCCACGGAAGCCAGAGTCTAACGGGAATACTAGTATTGAGATAAACTCACATTGCTAGTAATCTTTAAAAAAAATAATAAACATAAATTATTGTTGAGAATAGAATGATAGAAAATGTACTACCAGTCGATCACGCTCAAATTTAATCTTCCTACCCGAAACCCCTGCCCTGTATCAATAGGTATATTTTAGACTAGATTTTAGATTATAGTTATATTTATACGTCGCTTGTTTTACAGGAAGCTGTGTCGTTTCAGCCTTGGTGCACTCGCCGCTATGTGACCAGAACAAATAGTGCAAAGTACTCAAACTATTTACTTTGCCGACCAATATGGACCGTTGGCGGAGATGAAAAAATCCTATTTACTCTAAGCGACAGGTTCTGAGTCCAGTTCGCCTTTTTATTCACACTTTAGGTAGGTACATTATTATATTTAAAGGGTCTTGACAAAACTGCAATGTAAATTAAAACTCAATACGCTTGAGCGCGTATTGAGTTATTTTTACTTTTATGTCTTAAATAGTAATAATTAATTTATTTTTGTAAAATCACGTTAAGAAAGATTTGTATAATGATATAATGCTAATCAGTTCAAAAATGCTGAAAAATTGGAGCATAATTCATGAAAATTACGATGGAAAATTCCAACTCTAGGGGTCTAGAATTATGAGTTGAGTTCATGGTATCAGTTCTCGTTATAATGCCCCTTGCCCACAACACACCAATTTGATACGCGCCCTCAATTACACGTACTATAAAGTGCAATCGTTTTGAAAGTAACTAAGTTTAGTTTAGTTTAGTGAAAACTGGTTGGTTTTATTGCCCGTGAAAACAAGTTCGAGCTTCCATCAATTTCGTTTAAGTAGTTATGTAAGTTTCCCTATAAGTAGGTAATTGTAAAAAAATTAACATACAAAATGTAGTGAAACTGGAAATTTCCGCTATAGGGGTTGCTGTTAAAATGTCCACACTACGGCCAATGAGAAGGGATACGCAATTGAAAATTTGTTAAATTAGCTGTTTTTAACGTTTCGTTTCTTTTACATTTAAACGACGGTAAAAAGGTAGAGGTTCTCAATTCGGTTGTATTTTCTTTAACATTACCTACTCTTTCCAACATATTACCTATAATGAACAATGAATATGGAAAATGGCCGCCGAAAAAATTTTGATGACCCTGGCGGTAGTTTATTGAATTTGAAAATTATACCCAATTCGTATCGTATCTCGTTGGACATGTTATACACAGAAGTATTTGATATTATCCTAGCATTATTACTATCAAAACTTCCACTAAGCCTACTGGTTTAGAGTAGGTTTTTCCGGGCCTTGATATAGCGCGTCTGTTTCTTAGTATTTAATAGATTAGATACAATTCAAATGTACCTATTTACTGATTGGACAGGAAACTCCAATGGTTCTGAGAAATTCCGCAACATGGCCACCATGCACCACACACAAAGAATTTTTAATAATAAGACATTATTAATAATGATTTGACCACACATATATAATTTCCTAACCAATACATTATGCACATAGTTAAATATGTTTTTTTTAATGACTATATGTTGTTGGCAAGAGTGGCCATAACAACTTCACCCGGACAGAGGGCGAATCGACGGAAAGTTTCCGTCAATTGTGAATGAATATAACAGTTTCCGTCCTTCTTCTAATTTGTTTGTAAATGAAAGATAGAATCTGTCGTTTCCGACATCGGAAACTTTCCGTCTACTGAGAATACACCCCTGAGGATTGGTCGCCCGGCTCAATGGATCGGTGCGTTTCGATAGCTGTGCAAGGACAATTCACAAACTTTGACTTAGAACAAAATACTTCATAGACAACTTAATGAATACTTTTTCATGTGTAACCTTTACGGTGTAGTCGATGTTTATCAGTCCATTCGGATTTCAGACCTTATAATAAAAGGTATAGGTACCTACCTACGTTCAGAGTTTTAATAAGAATAGTTCTACCAGATGACGCTCTCCGAAAAGACAATAATAAAAATAGCAACTCTTAATACCTACTTAGTTCGCCCAGCGCCTTGTGTGCGTAAAATTGTTAGTACCCAAAATAGTCTCTCTTACTATCGCTTAACTTAACTCTTATCTTTTCTGACACGCTTCGTAGGTACCTAAAGTTTAGTGCTAGGGCTGCGTCGAATCTTTTTAAAAAGTACCTATTTGTATATAAAGATATCTTATAGCTAAACAAATCACAACTTATTGGGGCTTCCAGTCGTTATCTTAAATAAATAAAATACGTACATTGTTTTATGGGCCTTCATAAATGCTCCAACACTGCTAGTGAGAAATTGTTTTTGGCTTTCCAGTTATTTTATTGCTCGTGTTACATTATCAGGCGCTCTAAAACTAGATGTACATGTATTGTTTTCTTATATTTACGCGAATACTATACATTGAAATAAAACTATTTTACGGATTTTATCGCGTTTATTTACTTTGCGTGGATCGGACCGCAAACAACAACTAAAATATGAGGGTACCCAGTTATTAACTATGACATCAGGACGTCTAACACCTCAGTCCCCCCGTGACCATGGTTGCTGTAAAGCCGAAACGTTGGGAACATAAACAAGTAAATAAACGCGATAAAATCCGTAAAATAGATTTATTTCAAAATGTACATGTCCTTAAAACCCACGTTTTCGGAACTTAACACCAAAATATGTATGGCAAACCAAACATTATAGTAAAATTCCACAAGTAAAATTTAACTAGACACGCGTTCATCACTTGTTTAACTTTTTATATAATAACATCGACAGTGTTTTCTTAGGGTTCCGTATTTTATAACTCGTAAGTAGGTTAGGTACCTAAACAAACATGTGTTTTGTTTGTGTATAAATAAAAACACTTTGGCACTGTTTTGTAATTTATACCTAGGTAGGTTAATTACACATTAATAAAAAAGACGATATTCAAAACAGTTTCATTATTTTCAAGGCAGTCTAGGTACACTTCTTTAGAATTGCTCCCAACTTTATGTCAGGCGCCATTTGCTTATTGAGAACTGAGAACGTAATTCAATTCTTGCGCCTACTATAAAAGGTATACTAAATTTAATACTAGTAATTACTTACGTCTTGTTTGTTATTGCCTTATTTCACCCGTAAGTCAATATATAGATGTCTAGATTCCTACCGGATATCATTTACCTACTCTATTTAAGGCTAAAGCGCCCACCTAGCCCGCGAAGTTCAAATTTTTTGAGGTTTTTAGAATTTTTTCAAAATCTGACAATAATAAAAGGCACATTTTGTAATCCGCGAAAAAGACCGTGTGCAGTGCATTTATTAATATATCCAACTTACTCTAAAACATTTCAAGAACGACAGCTATCCAGATAATCTGGCAATTTTTGTATATTTAGTGATTTACTAGTATCATATCCACCGTGATAATATTTAGAGTAAAATAAATGTATTAATAAACGCACTGCATACTGTGTTTTTCGCAAATCACAAAATGTTGTCTTAAATGTTTTCAGATTTTGGATAAACTATAAAAATACTCGAAAATTTTGAATTTCGCGGGCTAGACAGGCGCCTTCACCTTAAAGCGTTTAAAGTTGTAAGGCATAATATACCTATGTGTGTCATAACCTATTTTTGTGACGGAGAACTTTGGAACTTACCAATTTCTTGAATGACGTAAGCGGCATTAAGTGCGTGGCAGACTTTTCTATAGCACCCTTAAGGGGGGTGAAAAAGGGGTGGAGTGTTTACCGCACTTACTGCGTTGTCGCCGTATTCGGATAGAATAAGTAGGTATACCTAAGGTATAAGTATTATTTCCGCGGAAAATTCACAGTTAGATAACTAATTAACGAAAAGGTAGTAGGTACCATGAATTCAACACATGATTCTGGACCCCCAGATGTTAGAATTTTCCGTCGATATTTTAATATTATGCTAAAAGATTTCAGCATTCTTAAATTTATTTTAGCACGAAATGCGTGCTTGAGCGTATTGAGTGTTAATTTACATTGCAGTTTATGTCTAAAATATTTTAAAATCACGACAAGGGATAGATTTGTATAATTATTTCCTGCTAAAATCAATTTATATGTATAAATGTTAATTAATAGCAATGTAAGTTTTTAATTAAAATCTAAACGCTACCGCGTGTCAAGCCAAGTTCAGGCTAACAGAACTAGCTAGCAGCACCGTGTGTAATATTAGAACTAGCCAAGTCAGACCTACGGCTTCAATATATTATCCTAAGTTATAGGAATAAATAATATTTTAAGTTGTTCAAAAATTGTTTATGTGGTTATAAATAAATTTCAGGACTGACCATTGAACTCGGCACCCATTTAGATCTCACTTCTTTTGTCGTTGAAGTCAACAACCAAGGCATATATCATAATACTAGCTGTGCCCCGCGACTTCATCCGCGTAGTATTGGATTATTGGGTTAAAAAGTATCCTATATGTTAATCCCGGTTATAATCTATCTGTGTTCCAAATTTCATCCAAATCCGTTCAGTAGTTTTTGCGTGAAGGAGCAACAAACATACATACATACATCCACACTCACAATCTTTCGCATTTATAATATTAGTAGGATTGAACTTGGCTCTTATTTCACATTTATGTTTTTGATGGGATACTTAAGTAAGCGCAAACTTGATACCTACTTACATAATAAAATTTAAAAATACCGAATCGCCGAGCGTTTTTTTTATCAACTGTATAAAAACATCGAAGCGGTGAACGACCCTGACTCTATCAAAGATCGGTTTCATCGACCTTCAACGACAACTGGGACTTGGTCGCTAGAAAATTAATAGGAGAGTATAGTATTGACAAACAAATGACCTTTGTGCTATGAATTGATTTTTATGGGAGATAGTTTTTTTTTATTAATAATACTCATATCGGGGTTTGTTTTGAACTAAAACTTACTATTAATTAGAGTTGAAAAAAATAAGCCTTACAGGATAGGATCACTTTGTTGTTCGCGTGCCAAAATACAGCAAAATTAAGTTTTTCATGTAATTGTCCGCTCTCCAGTTATAAACTGTCGCACGGAACCCTCCAAACATTTGCCGATTCTTAGAAAGCACGATGTCTTAATTAGGTAATAAATAAGCTTATCGTAAATTTGGTAAGTAATACACTTGTTGATTTCACCAAAGTATGAATCGCATACTTGGAACTTGGAACAAATACTGTTTACGATTTACAAGGTCAACCACTAATAACCACAAAGAGGTATTACACATGGAGTCCTCGTAATAAATGGAACATTTTACAATTTCTCCGATAGTGTCTTTGTGAGGGTATTCACATTAAGCGGATACCTAGTTTCCGATGTCGGAAACTTCAGCTTCCATCCTTCTTTTACAAATGAATTAGAAGTAGGATGAAAACCGTCGGACCCGACATGGAAACTTTCCGTCGGCTGTAAATACCCCCCCCCCCCCTGATTTACCTGTAACAAGACTTAGTTTTAGTGAAACAATTTTTTTTTGTCTGTTTGTTCTGGCATATTTCCAAAACAGCCGAACCGATTTTGACGGAACTTTCACTGGCAGATAGAAGTTGTAATTAGGCTTACTTATATTTTATCGTAGTAGCATGCGGGCGGAGCCGCGGCCAACAGCTAGTGTTAGGTACGTAAATAAAAACCACTATCACGCCTGTAGGTTTTTCTCGTCTAGTTAGGCAGAGGGGACCGAGTACCTACAGTGGTACACTCATATACTTATCACCAATGTTATAGGCACAGAACGGATTATACCTAGCTTTAATTAATAATACGTATCGCTCCGCTGTGCGTTTTTATGCCCCTAACTTTGCAGACCTTCCGGAAGGCTTTCGACAATTAAGATCAAGATATCAGATACTTTTAGAGGAATCATGATATTTCCGTCGAGAAACTTTAAAAATCTTAAAATCCACTAAAGAAAACAGCGATTATGGGCCTCCGTCTCGTAAGCTTTCTACTCTGTTATCGATATACATTTTTATTTTGGTCACGAAAAGGCTATTTCCGAAACTTGCAGCGCCGCGGCGGGAATCGAAGCTGGTGCAGTGAGCCGAGCCGCCTACGCTTGAACGACCGGTTGCCGAAACTGATACGTATCACCATTGAAAATGTGTGACCCAGATAGGTTCCAAATATCAGTTACAACTATACTATAATAAAGATAAAGAAGTTAATCATTAAATCAATTACTTTAATGAAAGCCCCGAAAGCACAAACACTCGCAAAATGACGTCTGTCTACGTTCATGGAAGCTTCGCGGCGCTAGCATAGTGATGCGCCATCGTCACACAGAATGCATACACCGTTATCTCAAACCGTAGCGGTATGAAAACAAATTGATAATTTTTATTAGAAAGGTGCCTCTATTAGTTGCTACCAGTGACGTACAATTCTAAACTAATGATTGCCACTTCCTCTTGGTTTTCCTTGTGAGTTATTCATAGGCAGTACGAACGTATCACATACTCCTGTGACATAACATAGTCACGTTTTATTTGCGGAAAAAATACACTTTACTAAACAGTCTGTCTGGTGTTCAGTTGCATTATAATGGAGCTCTCAGTTCTATTATTAATGAATTATCTATAATAACAATGGTATTATTCAATTACATACTAGTTCTCTTGTAATTTTTTGTAGTGGCAACAGTGTGGTCTCCTCAAATTGCGTTGCTGTGACTGAAAATGTACACCAAGTGTTTATTCTTCTATCAAACCATTGAGTTTCTTGCCGGATCTTCTCAGCGGAATTTAATTGAATTAAATATATTAAATACCAGTCCAGTACTGAAACATAAAGTGTGTCCGGTAAATGGCCATAGCACATGGATAACTCGTGTCTCGATAGGCTCAATGCTACATTCTATATGCCCCAATAGGTACCATCCATGAAATGTGGGTGGAGAGGTGTAGACGTTCCTCTAACAACACCTTCAACACGATGGTATTCATTAAAACATTAGGAGGGGGGGGGGGGTGAATCGAAAACCCCCGTATCGAAAACAACAACTTCCATCCTTCTTCTAATTCATTTGTAAAAGAAGGACGGAAGCCGTCGTTTCCGACATTGGAAACTGTCCGTGTATACTCCCCAGTTGTCAATACGCTATCGAAGGTTCTTTTCATTGTAGGCTCATAAGTGTTTCAACCACGTGGTGAAGCGTTCAGCGCAGGCCATCACTATGACGGCAGAGCGTAGCGGCGCGTGGGTCGCCGCCGCGCCCCGCTGCCGCCACGGTGACGCATCGCCTCCGACACGCGACGCATTTATCTAAAGATATGTCTCGGCATCATTCTCGATTGTACAAATTACGTTATGTAGGATATGCAAAATAACAGGATGTTTATGAAATATTTTAGGTAAGTATATTACTTATCTACTTACTAGTAGCTGTTCCCGACGACTACCTTTCTGCAGAGTAAGAGAAAGGTACACGCATACCAAATCTCAATTCTGTTGGTCTCAACATTTCATTTTAGTGTGTCAGTCAGTGGATATCACGTTTTCGCTTTTATAAAATATTTAATATAGATACTTATTGTAATGACATTTTAGAAATTACATTTATTTATTTTTAAATGCAGTTCGTATACCCAGAAAAGAACGCAGGCAAGAAGACAAAAAAATATATTTAATGAAAATCCCTAAATGCATCCGGAAATCAATAACAAGAAATACTGAACACCAGAACGAAAAAAATCGTATGCATCAGAGACGCTAACACCAACGTTCAATCAAAAATATCTCGAGACACGTCGTTAAAATTACAGCTCGTCGTAAACGGCGCCGGCGTCACGGAGACGTACTAGTGAGAATGGGCTAGTGCAGGTTTGGACGGCCCCGACCCCATCCCATCAGTGGTGCGCAGCACTAGTTCACCATAGCACGTCGCGCGCGCCGCCTGTGCCCACCACTACCACCACCGATCTTTTCTCCGACCGTAAAACCGCGACTCGCGTCCACCGAGCACCTGCTAGCTTATGCCGGTCGAGTGTTAGTGTGAACGGTTCCTCGGAGTCCAAATGTACACTCCGACAGTTTTTATGTGAAAGCATTTTCTCAATGTGTCTGTGAACTGACGCGAAGGCGGCGCTTTTGTATTCAGGTAGGTAGTATGTCAAGGACGTTACGCCGTGTTGATTTGTGGACAAACCGTTTTTATTATTATTATTTTGTTTAGACGCCTGCGCATTTGAAATGCCTAAGTACTTAACTACACTGAATAAGTACATAAAACCGCTTCAGTTTATACAATTGGTGTTGTGGGTACCTACTCGCCAATTGATTCCAATTTAAAATCAATTCGTTTGTTTATCGATCAATCGAACGTTAACGCGGTTGCTGTTAAATTGTTGCTTGTTCCTTTAATATTAATGTTAGTCGTTATAATGATTGTTAACTTACTAATGGCATTACCGAGGTGCATGATGAGGAATTTAAAATATTTAATGTCGGAATGTTACGAAATTGTTCAAAGGGAGCGAACATTTGAAGCTCCCAATGGGACGCGTGAGCATTTGATAAGCAATCATTTTATTAAAACATGAGTAATAAATGTTAGGGACGTATAGAGAAAGATCGGTTAATAAAATGGTCGGCAAATCAGTTTTTTACATTTATTCCGTTGGGATAGATAGGTAGGTATCTCAATTGCTATAGTAGAGAACATGCCATATGTAAGAAATATACTTAAATAGGTAGGGATATTATATGAGGTTCTTAATCTGATTAACTCATGTTAATAATAAACTAATTTAGCTCATTTAGTTTTTGTTCATTAAGTAGATAAGTAAGTACCTCATAAAAATGTGATAATTATTTTATAAACGCATAACAACCTTGTTGAGTGCCTTGCTTTGCATTTGTATACTACAATTAAGTTTCTATGAAACCATCACCTGATGAACATACATATTATAAGAAGGCAAGTAGGTCTTGTTACCTACTTACTATGAAATCCCAACTTCAAAACCTCATTTAGTAGATGAAATATCTCGACAGCCTTGGGTAAACATGTTCATGACATAATCACAGTGATGTCATTCGACTGGAAGATATTGGTCGCCACGACATAGAAACGCACTCATCTATACTAGATTTTGCCTGTGACATCGCCCATATGGTTATTAAAACGTTACATTCTCTCAATTTAGTGTCTCATTTCTATTTATTTCATTAAGATGATAAGTCATTCTTATCGTACGTTTTAATTACTTACTAACGTAATTAATCATAACAATATTAAGAAAATAAAAAATGTGCTGTCGGTAGAACCCCCGCGAACGCAGTGTTTTTGTTTTTAGTTTTTTCTTTCTTAATTGTTTTGAATGAACAAAATTTTATGTTTTGCTATTAAAAAATAATAAATATTTTTTTAACAGCAAAACCAAAATGTTTTTCAATTTTCAATTATAAAAAGTGATTTCAAGTTCTTAAGTATTAATATGAACTCTAACTCCATATTAGTTTCACAAAGTCTTCAATAGATGTCGCACCATCCATTCATTTTAATAATTCACTTACGCCATCTAGTCGATTTTTGAGAGAACTTTTTCACAGCGGAAGTTACAAAGTAGTTACAAAATTACTAACATATGAATGGAGGGGGCATAACGCTTTTTCCGTACGTGACGACAAGCCGCGTTCATGAACTTCGTTTCAATAACTTCCTATACCTCTTTGCCTTAACTGTAAGTGCCGAAAATTAACGCAAAAAAAGTTTCCTACTAATTAGAAGTAGGTAGTCAAAATTATTAATAAATGATTACAAACTTACTAATTATTTAAAAAATGTACAAAATTTGGCCCATGCGGTAGCGTACCCAAGATGCTAGCTGCATTCCCTCGCTGGATGGCTAGAGCCACTCGCTGAGCGAAGAAATGCCCAGCCCTTGTAAGTAGGTAGTTATTCCTTATTTAAAACAGCTTATCGCGTTCCGTAGCAACCAACGTTTGATAACAGTCGGACCTAGGATAACACGACTGTTCCAGGGTTTCGTTTTGTGATTCATGCAGTTGGTATTTCTGTGTGATGCATGTACATGTAGGTATATACATAAGTACATTTTAGAAATTTAATAAAGATATTTGACCTCATGAGGTTATTTGCAACCGTAAACTAAGACCGAGTTTAACAATATAGTTTTATGGCGATCTATATCAAGTAATCTTGGTTTAATGGATTCTAACATTACCTAAATGATTCCTACTCGGAATACTATGGACCTATTTGTATCCAGTTATGAATAAAATAAAACCAACAAGTCATTAGTAGATAAAGTTTGATATGTTTAAGGCTTATAAAATAGTCGCCGGCGTCGGCAGTCGTTAAGGCGTCAATAGCGTAATAGTTAGAGGGGCCGGCCTCGTTGCTGAGTGGTTCCGGGTTCGATCCCTATTCGGCCATTAAACTATTGACGTGAGCCCACCCATTAGCTTAGCTGGTGGGGTTAACGGGAATACGAATAATTTTTAAAACTCACATTGCGAAGGTACCCACGTTAATCTTTTTTTTTTAATCAACTCTATATATAATGAAATGGATTCCCTTGTCCGTACAAGGGAGCAAATCCGGAGCCGAAAATAACAACGGAATCCTATTATCTTTTCAGCCCAAAAATTTATCCAGATTAGGATGACTTTATTGGGCGTCACAATACCACCCCCTTTATTATGTATGCGCGCCTTATCAGAGATTTACTTTTCGTAATATGTTAAATGTTTACATTTGGGATTCATTTTATGATTACGGTTATTCCGAGCCGGTTCTCCGAACCGGTCTCGTCGTAGGAAATTTACCCATAGGTATAAATGTTACTAAGTGTTCTATAAAAATCGCACTTCACCCACTTTCGCCGTTTACATTAAACGCTTTAACGTTAATATTATTTATTATGGTAGGTACCTACAGAAAAACGGGTAACACGTTAATAATTTATTTCCTACCTGATTTCATTGTACATACAGCATTCATCAAGTGCATTGCATTGGTGACTCTTTTTGTACTATTTTTATATCTACGCAACAGACAACTGTAAACAGAATACCAGGGCCAAGAAGAAGCGAAGCGGAATGGTAATATTGTTCTCCGTTCTCTTGTTATTTAATGGTAACCGCCGGGCTTCAAAAAAAACACGATATGTTACGTGTGTTAGAAAGCGTATGTTAATTAGATATAAATTAAGGCGAAACGTTAAAAACAAACGAGTTTCTACCCCTTTCATTTTCGGATCGCTTCTCCTTGGCAGTGATATAGGTACTTAGTTGGCTTCAGTTGTCAATTGTACCTAAATAAATTTGACCTGAGCGGCGCAATTTCAAATTCAGACACAGTCACACGACGAAATTTTTCTTATAAATGTTGACCTCATTACTAAAAATTGTTAGATACCTATATGATTCCCTATACCCAGTTACATGTTGAAGACATGACCAGAGCGATGATCACAAAAAGTGAAAAGATAATTCATTACATAAGTTTACTTAATCACAAGTAGGTAACAGTTATTTCATTATCTTAATTTTAACAAAATTGTATGTGATCACTTTTTTTTTTTTTTTTATTTGACTATATGTTGTTGGCCAGAATGGCCATAACAACTTCACCCGGACAGAGGGCGAGCGCAAGTGCGCTCCAGCCAGAGGGGCAGGGGGGCAGCTAGCTCGGCTTGGGCCGCTGCCAGAAGAGGTGGCGAGGGTAAATCTACCACCGGATGGGAACGCAAGTATGTGATCACCTTTACCACTTGTACGTAGGCACCTACAGTAAAACATCATCTCATAATTACTCTAATATCTACTTACCTAGCATTCGTTAGGATAGGTACCTACGTAGAATTATGAAACTGATTATTATAGTTTCAAATGTGGTTTACCTCTTGGTACTCTTCCCCGGTCGCCCCGTTTCCACGGGAGCTCTCTTCTTTGACGTCGCTAAGGCGTTTGACAAAGTCTGGCACAACGGCTTGATTTACAAGCTGTATCTCTTAGGCGTGCCGGACAGTCTCGTGCTCATCTTGCGAGACTTCTTATCAAACCGTACCTTTCTATATCGAGTCGAGGGCACGCTTTCCCCACCCCACCCCATTAGGGCAGGAGTCCCTCAGGGCTCCGTGCTCTCCCCCCTCCTGTACAGTCTGTTCACAAACGACATTCCCCGCACGAATAACGTGCAACTCGCTCTTTACGCGGACGATAACCGCGCTTTATTTCTCCCACCGAAACAAGGCCCAAATCACACGCGTTCTCCAACGCGCTGTCACTTCTCTCGGAGAGTGGTTTAGGAAATGGCGAATAGAGGTGAACCCGGACAAAAGCGCTGCCGTGCTTTTTGCCAGGTCCACCTCTCGACGCCCCTCCAAACGCCACACTCGCTCCAACTTAGGTACTGTCTCTTTGTACAAGCAACCTATCCCCTGGTCCAAGTCAGTTAAATATCTCGGGGTCACTCTCGATGGCTCCATGACCTTCGGTCCTCACATTAGAAACGTCCGCAATCGAGCCGCCTTTGTGCTCGGTCGCCTTCATTATCTCTTATGCAAGCGGAGTAAAATGTCCCTTAGAAATAAGGTGACACTATACAAAGCTTGCATACGTCCCATCATGTCCTACGCGAGCGTTGTGTTCGCCCACGCGGCCAACTCGCACATTAGTAGCCTCCAGGCCATTCAGTCCCGCTTCCTTCGCAAAGCCGTCGGAGCCCCGTGGTTCGTAAGGAACGTAGACCTTCATTCTGACTTACGCCTCGATTCGATCCAGAAGCACTTCAAAATAGCGTCCGAAAGCTATTTCTTGAGGGCTTCTGAGCACACCAATCCCTTAATCGTCGCCGCCGCCGATTATGCACCTACACCCGCGCCAGATACATGCCGCCGCAGGCCGCGGCATGTGTTGCTGGACCCCCCCGACCCACTCACCGTTCTCCTAGACTCAGATGTCGAAGAGAACGACACACGCACACTCCCCACCAGACACCGACCTCGCCAGCGAGGTCGACGTACCCCCGCTTCCGCTAGAAGGTGCGTCTACTTACCTAGACGCACCTTGGCACCTGACAAGCCCGCTGAGTTTCTTGCCGGATCTTCTCAGTCGAGGTCGCGTTCCGATCCGGTGGTAGATTTACCCTCGCCACCTCTTCTGGCAGCGGCCCAAGCCGAGGTCGTGTCCCTTGTGGCGCCCTTGAGCTAGGTGCCCCCCTGCCCCTCTGGCTGGAGCGCACCCGCGCTCGCCCTCTATCCGGGTGAAGTTGTTATGGCCACTCTGGCCAACAACGTATAGTCATATCAACAAAAAAAAAATCTTGGTACTTTGATTGTAATCATTTCAATAACCTACAAAATTTGGTATTATAGGTATAACAACCGTCCGCATTCATGGAGGATGACAAGAAAACAAATCTTTCATAATGTCAAAATTATGTAGGTAGCAAGAAATAAAAGTAAAGCAACGAAGTTCGGTCAAAGAAAAAAGTACCTATGACTTACTAATGATATATAAGTACTGAATGCAAAAAGTACGTAATTGGTAGGTATTTCATTTGACATGCTACCCGCCAAAAGCCCGTGGGATTCCCAGTTATAAGATTGAATCATTCTGTAACTGTTCTTATATTCCTTTATCCATCGAGCCAAGGTCTGGTGGATAGCGGCAGCCGCTACTTGTAAATACTGGTTATCGAAACATAAGGAAATACTGGTAAAAATTGAGAAAACGCTGATATGAATTCGTTCATATTACGTTTTATAAGAATTTTATTAATAAGAGCTTATTTAGCGATGCTGATTGTAACTGTACCTATTGAGCAAGTTTTCCTTAGTCAGTACTATGAGCTGTGCATTCCAACCAGTAGCACCCGGTACACTTAGGCAGGTTGTTTTGCCCATTCAAGAAAGTTCTAGACTGAACCACTTTTTAAATATGGCATAGTAGATTTTTTGGTTCATACAGAGAACAGTAGTTCGATCAGGGTTCGCCGATATATATCAGCGGATATATATCATGATAATATATATATCACGATATATATCAATTGATTTTTATCTTGATATATATCAATTGATTTTTTCCTGTTTTCTGAACTAAATTTTTTGGAGATTAATGTTAACCCTGGTAACACGTAGCGACAAACTACAATTCAGAATAGTTTCCCAAAATGGCAACCACATTTAAAGTTGGGGAAAACCCTTTAACTTACCAGTACCGCTAGCTTTTTAAAAAATAGGGAATCCCTGGTGCTCCTAGCGTTAATAATTTTCACTTTCTAGGGATCCCTGAATGTTTTTTTTATGATTGGAATTATTATTAAAATGAGTTGATTTATCTCACAAACAAATGAAGATTATTATAATAATAGTTCCTTTTTGTTAATGTTCATTATAAAAATCTTTCTCAAATAAACACTTATTCTTTTGTTACTTTTTTAAGTTAATTTAAAAAAAAATGTGGTAATTTGAGACTTAAGTATATTATTTCTTTCACATTTTTAAGTGTTTAATCCCCTTACACTTACAGGGAGAAATTCACTTCTTTTTCTTAGCCTGGATATATATCCGATATATATCGGATATATATCAAAAAATCGGATTTTTGATATTTATTATAAAAATCGGATTTTTCGAACCCTGAGTTCGATCGAACGTTGTCCCTAATAAGAATCTCATAGCAGGCAAGAGTTTATACCAATGATGTAAAAAAAACATTTTTCCTAAGTATGAGTAGGTAGATACTTATTTACTATTTAGTTAGGTATTTGCCCCATACAATGCGAAAATATTGTACCGCACTTTGAGACAAATTAGGTAAGTAGGTTCCAATACCTAGTCAGGTATTAACTTTTTTTATAAGGTGTGTATTAAATATATATTTTTGTGGTAGGTGCCACCTGAAGTATGCGGAGTCTTAGGACTCTTAGGTACCTACTTAATGTAAGAAGACAGATTGGTACCGATACCAAATAATAGATATTATCGCCTATATTTCCCGAAGGGGCAGAGGTAGTAATGAAATACGATATTTCTATTTGAATATAATATTGGTTTTTATATAATTTAGAGATTATAGATAGATATTCGTCAGTCATCACAGTACCTATCTTACATTATACTTACTGCGTACGGTGTGTGTACTTCTACTTATAGAGCAGAACAATTTAGTTTTTTTTGTAATCGTCGTATGTGACTGTATTTCTGACTATGTCAATAGTTTTATCAGTAAACGATAATTTAACGCAGGTGTAGGTATACTAGTTATCATGAAAGTACGTTTTCATTATCAATCATACTTACATTCCATTTCAAAATAAGAATAAAACAAAAGATATACTTACCTACCTACCTACTCAGTTTCTTGAGCTTACTTCATCGGTGTAGAGCCTCTTCCAGCCCGTCGCCGTCGCGTCGTCGCAACTCTCATCTCACGTTGCAGTTTATGCAATCATTGCCTCACTGGGCAATTGAGAAAGCTAACAACTCACATAAATAAAAATGTTTTTAGCTGACTGTGCAGTGCTCACGGCACGTTCGTAATTTGCCCTGGTCGGATGTCACTGGGATCGCCCCCAGTCCATTGTACGGTACCCGTAGTACAAGCGTTGCTTAGTTTGGGGCCATACAGTAGGTGTGTTTGTCTGGCGATATTTATTATTTTATTTTTAATGCAAAAAAAAATATATATTGTTTAAGGGTTCAGTCCCTCATAAGGAAAAATATCATTAATTGTAAACATCTTTCTTTACCCTAAAATATGAAACTGTAGTACCTACCTCAATGCATTACGTAGCATTGGCCTTGTTAGGTTGACGACTTTTCTATCTCTATAAAATTATACTACCTATGCGTTTAAGCATATTATGACTCGTGTTAAAAAGGAAATGTTTGATGCTAAGTTTTCAATCCATATTATAGGTTGATATATTTTTCCTCAGCAGGTAACTACCTACCTACCTACTTATTAATCAAAATAATATACAAGAATTTTGTTGTGATTGTAAAATATAATATATATTTGTTTGTAATAACGAATATTTAGTTAGTTTGTCAATAGTTCGTGAGATCCCTGCCCTGTCTACGTACCAACGTAGACAAAAGGCAAAAATAACAACATTGAACGTTCCTTCAGCAATCGACAATATCCAATTTTCCTCACAATTGGGTGTCACGGATCGTAACAAAATGAATAAACAAGATAAAAACTGGAGCAGGTGTAGTTGTTATTATAAAATTGTTGTTCCGTAGGTATTAGATATACACACGAATAGAAAACCGGTTGCTTCCGCTTTCTAATCAATAAACGCGAGTTGGAAAAAATCTGAATGCCTTATGAAATCTAAAAAGAAGGGATACCTGATGTTATTGGATGATATAAATTAAAAGTCAAAATGATGTAGTGTAGTACTTTTTTTTTTTTTAAAGGTTTTACTCCTGCTATATAGTGTAGTACTTAATCCATAGGAACAGTCCATTGGAACTATTAACGGGTGATTTCATTTGAATGCTCACGAGTTAGATATTTGGCTAGCTAGGTTAGCTTTTCCATATTTTTGATTGAAATAAATTTTATCATGTCAACATCTTTATAAGTTAGTAGTTACCCATCTTGGTACCCATATAATATTATGGTGTGCGTGTGTTCGCAATTCGTCTTCTCCTAAACGGATTGACCGATTTTGATGTTTTTTATTGTACTTATGTCGCCTGGGTCGGTCTTGGTCAGGTAAGTGACGATAGACAACCCGAAACTCCTCGATGCTGTCATAAGTGTTCCGTTTTTCCATTTTGGCAAGGAACGCTAAACACAGACGTAACGCTTCAACAACGCTATTCGTAGTCACACATGAATGGCGCGAGCCTTGAGACCATCAAAGGAACATTAAGTAAACATGTAAACATTTGTAGCGTTTTACTAACATTTTAAGAACAGGATGTAGGGAATAGGCACGGAAAAGTAGCGTTCTTTAGAAGCTTACGGCAAAAAATAACCAAAGGCTATTATTGTATTATAATTAAAGGTTATACACGAATCAGGAAATATCTGCTGGATATCACTCCACATACCTATATAATATGTAGGTATACTTTATAACACGATGAAAATAAAATAGTACCTAGGTCTACCAATGAAATTGTAATACAATTTCTATGGTATCTCATGGCAGACGTGGCTATAAAACATTAGCCAAAATCGCGCTACTGCTTGCACTCACGCCCCTTAAAAAGATGTAAGTACGTAGGTAATTTTAGTGCGACTCGTTCATACCATTACAGATTATTAATAGAACCATATACCACAGTAGCCCGTATTTGTTTTATGGGCCCGTCTGTCACGAGTCTGGCATCTATTATAGTAGATAGGTAGGTAGGTATATTGCTTAGCAACAACATTTGCAGGTACCTAGCTCCACCGGTTATCCTTACATTATAATGATAACACTGGCAACGTAGTAAATATGAGTAAACAATAAACTTTATACCTACCTTTTTAAATAAGTTACCTTCACTTTTGGTATTATAATAAATAATAATTAGGTATATTACCTGCCCTATAGTAATACTATACTAAAGACTTGATGAAAAAATGAATGTAAAGGAAAAGTCGAAGGTTTACCTACCCATGACGTAACCCACGTAATTAAATGATTCACGAGTATTTTATCGCGGTCTTACAACCGATAGTGTGATTTCCTAATATTACATAAGTAAAAGCGCTCATGTAATAACAAGTTTTTATTCACTTGCGCCAGTTTGAACCGTCGCTCCATACATTCAAGGCAAGCTGACAAGATCGCTCGCTCGCCTACTTCAAGATAAAACTCAATCAATTTTCATCAAATTTATCATCGATTTTAATTAAAGCTCAAATCATTATTTACACAATCAATCAAAGAGAAGTTATAAAATCTATTGTATATAGGAGAAACTGCGTGTGTATCGTGTGTCGTGAAATATTGATGGAGACAGCCTCTGCAATCGCCTTAAGATACAATTATTGTACTCTTCAATAATTCGATTTTAGCTGATGTTAGGTACTAAACGCAACAGAGTAGGTATGTACTGTACTGCTAGCGCAAGCGCTGAAATGTACCCAGTGCCGGCTGGCAGCGAATGGGTTAAGTTAAATTGAATCATCTCTCAAGTAGTTAGGTATCAGATTATTCGCAAGATTATAGGTACAAGCTGTGATAGCCGATTGGTTAAAGCACGCGTCTTGCGGGCACCAGGTCTTGGGTTCAAACCCCGGCTCGCACCGCTGAGTTTTTCGAAATCTATGTGCTAATCATAATTTCTATAATGATTATCACTTGCTTACGGTGAAGGAAAACATCGTGAGGAAACCTGCATGTCTTAGAAGATCTATATATCCAATTTTCGAAAGACATGTGAAATTCGCCAACCCGCACTGGTCCAGGGTGGTGGATTATGGCCTGAATCCCCCTCGTGTTGAGGGGAGGCCCGAGCCCAGGAGTGGGACGGTTAAAGGGCTAAATTATTATAGGTACAAGTGAATAATCGAAAGCGATGCGTCATACAAACAAAGATAGGAAGGAAGTATATACGTGGAAGTATCAGCCTTGAGACGCATTTCATTTTATATGATAAAGATATAATCGATTATCAGTATACTGAAGTATAGTGACTGAATGCTCTGTGTATGCAACAGCTCATATAATAATTCCGCTTGGAATGTGCTAGTGGGAATTCTGACTTAATTAAAACAAGCATCTAGAAGAAACTACCTAAGGTTGTGAATTGTGAACTACCGCGGTTGTGAAGTGAACGGCAGTGAAGGTATGTTTACAGACAGTATAGGTAGAATAGAATAGAATTCCAGACAACCTTTGGATGGAGAGAATTTTGTCATGTTGTCAAGGTACCTAGTAGTCAACAGTGTATTCATTATTCAAACAGGTATCTCTTTCTTAGGGACTAGGCCCGCCACTTCTGTGAGCTAGGATCGACTATGGTGGCTAACGATTACACCGAAGTTTGACCCTCGACGAGTCCCGGGGAAAATCTAAATTAATCTTCATCTCTGAAATGACACCAATTAAATTATTCCATTGGTGAACTGCAGGAAGGAAGATCAAGGTGAAATCTTGAGGTAATTAACCTCACTGCCCCGTGTCAATTACATTCGTTTGTTATGTCTGTATAAAAACTTAAAGGCCTGGAAAGTTCCAGCTATTTTGATTCAACTGCAGAATGAAACAGACCTACAATCACCCGCACTATGGCTGGGTTCTTGTTTGTATGTGACAAAGTCGGTAAACAAGCGGCGTGCGACCCGCCTGATGTTAAGCAGTTGCAGTAGCTTATTATGTACGTTGGCATTACTTTCACGTTGTTGAGCTGAAGGGGAGTGGGATAGAAGAAGGGAGAGGGTTTTCGGTTCTCTCAACTGTGTATTAAGACATGCATTTCATAGTACAAAAAAACAATGCAGTGTAAACAATGTAAAATGCTTGGAAATACAGCGTTCATAATACACCCCTTTGATACCACTGTTTATTTGATTCCATGTGCACTCATGCAATCAGAGAAACAGCAGTCTAGCCATGTATTGTTTTCAATGAAGCTATTATTGTAGACAAAATTGTGCTTGTCCCCTTTTTGCACAACATTCTTTTTCACGTGCCGTGCAAATTACGTATTAATTAGTCTCAGCTCAGACAAAGAGAGGAAATTTGGTAATAGCAATACACGCACGTGATTGCAGACCATTACTATTGACCGTTTTATAGTGGTGTTATACTTTTTTCATTTACCCAGTTACTTAACTTCGCTTTTTTGCATTTAGCCAGTGTCAAGTAAAATTTTAATAATATTTTTATGCGTGAATGAAGTATATGAATGCCCTTGGCTAAGCATAGTATACCCCCTCCAAACCTTATCAGAAAAGTGGCGGATCCTTTACTGACAAATTACATACCAAACTTCTTGGACACTTATACATATTTCACTTGCCCACACTCACGCACATTTATGATCACAGAATAATTAGGTAATACTAGCTTAGCCCGCGACTTTGTCCGCGTGGAATTTAACTCAACAAATAAGCCCGCTCCCGCGTTCTGAGCCCGCGCGACAGGACCCATTTTTTAAATTTGGTTTTACTAAAATAAAAGTAGCATAAGTTACTGCTTATAACAACAGCTATCTACCAGTGAAAGTCCCGTCAAAATCGGTCCAGCCGTTTCGGAGATTACCCGGAACAAACACACAGACAGACAGACAGACAGATAGACAGACAAACATTTTTTAAATCGCGTTTTTGTTATATGTGTCGTATGTACTTTCATATGCATTTAGTGAAAACGTGTTATTTTGATATTACAAACAGACACTCCAATTTTATTTATTTGTATAGATTCTACTAACATTACACATAGTATACTTAACTAATTCAAAGACACAAGATATGTGAATTAAAATTAAATCACTTTTCCATTTGCCGCCAAAAGTCCGGGTGTTATATTGTTAAGGTCACTTACAGATGCTTCAAACGGCCGAAATAATAATTAGGGGTTTGGATGAGTATCTGGCATAGCTTTCTTCCTTTATCAAAGGGCATAACATTCAATTGAATAAATTCAAACACATTTTCGTTATTTTTTACGCTAAACTTGCACATATAATGGAATAAAAGTACCTATCTAAGGGATACATAGATATAATTGTTACTAGCTGTGCCCCGCGACTTCATCCGCGTAGTATTTTAACTTAGCAAAAAGTTCGGGTTTATCGGGTTAAAAAGTATATTTTATGTTAATCCCGGTTATAATCTATCTGTGTTCCAAATCCGTTCAGTAGTTTTTGCGTGAAGGAGTAACAAACAGACATACATACATAACATACATCCACACTCACAAACTTTCGCATTTATAATATTAGTAGGATAATATGTTCATAAGAGGTTATCAACAAGTTATGTAGAAATGATCGTAGTGAATTATGAAAAACACAGCGCTAGCCTTGCCTTGCGATAGCTGGGTTAAAAATATGTCAAATTGTAAAGGTCACGAGCGAATGTGCGGCCGTCAGCTAATCTTAAAATAAACAAGAGCCGCGTAAACGATGCTCCGTCGTGATTGCTTTGGAATAAAATGTTAATTAAGTATTAATTTTTTCAGATCCCTATCTATTCGAGTGGCTATCTCAAAAAGATCTGAAAAATTTGCTTTGAATAAAATATGTCTACAAAACATCAAATAAGGCATGCATTATTATTTCAATATTTCTCCAATGAATGCACGAAAATGTGCTACAATATTATATTTTCAAAAATTTGAAAACTGAAATATTGTGGTATCTTTATATTATCTTTTTATAAACAAAATGTGCGCCGAGTTTTATTTTTCAATGGCGCTTTAATTATAAATTTAATTTAAATATTACTTAAAAATACTTTGAATTTTAAATGAGCACTTATTTCAGTTAATAAAACCATAAAATTATATACTTACAAAATCGTGTAAAATAGAAGGTTGAATCGATACATTCAATATTAAACTCTATTATGCCCGGAGAAAAACAATAGGATATTTTTCATATTTATAGCCCATTCATGGATTACTCGTCCTAGCTGGTAATGCGAAGTTAGTCATCCCTAGCCACTCCACTCACTGATAAGATACGACGTTATTGTAAATAGAGATAAACCTGGTGTAGTCACTACGAACGTGTATACATACACGTTCTATATCTATGTGGTGATACTAAAGGAAGGAATCCTCGATTCCTCGAAGGACACACGATGTAGGATGTATGAACAGTTGGTCTATGTTTATAAAATTATTTTCCTGTCCACCAAACGATACACCTTAAGTACTTCTATAGGTACCTATACTACTAGAAAAATATTATCCTCCCAAGTGTATGCAGGCAGGCCACTGCCTGCATACACTTGGGAGTGTAGTGTATGCGAGTTGTTTGAAGAGGTCTTATTTGAATAATGCACGATAACTTGTATGTCTCCTGAGTAAATGCTAAAGATGATTTATCTCTTACAAAAATAAATCTGAAGGTATTCATCTTTTCTGATGGTTGGTACCGCTGGTTGGTAGCGAGTAATTAAATCAAAGGTCAGCTGGCGAAGGTTCATCAGATTATTTATTTTTTGGTGGGTTACATCGTCTTATTAATGCGATATACAGCTACATAAGTACTCTATATTTACTATTCCTTTAATAAAACCCAACGACCGCGATTTAGTTAACCAATCGTTCTGTCTGCAGCTGTCTATATACCCTAGTAGGTAGGTAATGTAATACTCAAGCATTTCGAGGATTTAAGGAACACCTGTGTTTGCCGATATTGATAAGGTTCTCGAAATATCGGCAATGGCCAAAATCGTCTCCCACAAACGGTCGTGATAAGACTACTGATAGCCTGAAACAATATAAACAAGAGTGATTATTTTATCATTACAGTCTTGCTAGGGCCGGCAGCAATTTACTCGGAAACATGTTCGTAATTTAGCAAGCAAAATTTAATAGACATTTAATTATTTTATGATAAAAATCTAAACTCAGTATTAACACGACTATTAACACCTTTAATAAATTAATTTAAGTGTTCACAATAAATATATGGACCTACGTACCTACCTAAGTAGGTAGGTATAATTAATTTATATGAATTAAACATCCAATAAATTTGTTCGCCACTACAAACTGTACACGCGAAATCTAAACATTATATTTATTCAGCCGTTTCTTTCACAGAATGGCTCCGGCACAGCAGAGCATCCAAATGTACGGGGAGAAAGTGCAATCGGAGTTGAACAAGAGACTAGTTCGTGACAGTGAGAATATATCATATTACGAGAATAACAAAGACTCAGTACGTCAGAACGGTTCAGGAAAAGTGTGTGACTCGGAACAGTTTCCCAGTGATAAAGTGACAAGTGACACAGACTTTGATCTCAGCAAGTATGAGGCGATGGAGTTCACGCCGCGCATCAGGTGGCCGGACTTGATAGTACAAGTGTCGTTACATTTAGTGACAATTTACGGACTCTACCTGGTTTTCAGTAATCAAGTTAAAATCTTCACGATTTTATTCCGTAAGTAAATAATACTTCTTTATATTTCATACAATAATTGTCGTCTTTGCAATATTTTTTGACTGGTATTTAACTGAGTACGTATATTTTTCGTATTTAAGTCATAAATACAATGATATTCGCTAGCGTGCTTAACAAATCAGCTATGACAGCTTATGGACAAAGACGACCGCTTGGCGCAGTGGTTCGAGCGTAGGCTGCTCGGCTCACTGCACATGGTGGTTGCGGGTTCGATTCCTGCAGGGACAAATTTCGGAAATGCCTTTTCGTAATTTTCCCAGGTCTGGGTGTCACTGGGATCGCGCCCAGTCCATTGTACGGTACCCAAAGTACAAGCGTTGCTTAGTTTGAGACCATACAGTTGGTGTGTTCGTCTGGCGATATTTATATTTATTTCTATAGATAGACCATAACAAAATAGCACTAACATTCCAAATACCATTAGAAAGAAACCCGGATGAAAATAAATATTGGTATAACGCTGAATATAATATACATCAAGGCTAATAATACCATGTCGTTATGACACCTTTTGTGCTATAATAGGCTGTTGTACAGTGTCGAGTGAAAATAGGCTATCAATATACATTGCCGAGCATGTATAAGTGGGTCACATTATTTGCCTATATACATATTATACACTTCTTACCTGTTATTTAGATTTGAAATACATACTACTGATTATTATATAAAAACGTACTCTTATCAAGAAATGGTACAAATTGCTCATTAACTTTTAGTTGCGTTAGAGGAGAACTCGAGTAGGTATAACCAACTAAATATACATTTCAAAAGTCCGTCATAATAATTGAAGTACATATTATATGGTAGCTGATATGCAGATGACTAATGAAGGCAAAATATACGTAACTACCATGTTTTCTGCGTTACAGGCCATTGAATATAATGTCATAAATTTCAGCCTTAGACACCACATACTACAAGGCCAAAGAAAATTACATTTACGAGTACGAGTATCAGCAACAAACATTTCTTAAAAAAAGTCTGTAAAAATATTGTATTGTACATGAGTTGAGTCGTAACTTTTTTTTAAATTGTCAGGATTGTTTTTAGTTTTTCGAATTTCAATCAAATTTTTATACTATTTAATTATATGCCAGCAAACCGCTAAGTATCTAAGTATTATTTTGGATTTTTGAAACACCCTGTATACCTACACACTTACTCACAAATCTGTACGTACTAACTAAAAGTAAAATAAAAATGAACAGAAATTCAATTTCCTTCCTTATCATTTAGAGCATATTTATAAATTTTCGTTTACCTTGAATCGAACACTCCTCACCGCTTTAGATTATGTATTAACTCATGTAGGTACCTATATATCCATCCTCCCGTTCCTGGCTGCTACAGGTATTTCCTAACTGTTAAAAAAACATATTTTTCCTTTAGCGATACGCTAATCAAAGGAGAGGAAAATGTTAATGTACTCATTCATACGTTTGATGTTCCTTTCCAGCCTTTTCGTTATTTTTCTGGGATCATGTGTACCTACGAACATATTAGCGCTGTTTAGTTGAGGAACTAACGAGTGGGTGGCGATATTCAAAAACTGATTACTTTTTTACATGAGTAAATCAGCAAATGTCAAAAAATACGCGAACATTAAAAACAAAAATATAATAATTGCTAAACAGGTGTATCGAAAGTCGAAATTATATATTACTTGGGGGTATGAATGGGTATCAGACGTACAATTATATATATTATAATTACTTTTTTTTTGTCAAAATTAGCACACTTAGGTATCCCAATATTTCTTTCTAGCTAATTAGAAAAAAAATGCTTCTTTGTGATGCTTTTCGTGCTCCATAAATATACAGAAAGTTAAAAGAACAATGTTGTCAAGAGGAAACTGGGCGGACTAGTACCCAAATGTAGCGGATTTGAACGGAAGGCTTTCAGATCACAACCCTTAGCCATTCCCATTACGCTACCACGACCCTTTGTTATGACAATTTGTGTTGCCCAACTATCGTCGGTTGTCTATCGATAGTTATGACAAGTGAGTATACTATCGAACTAAGTATCGATAGTTTCTATCGAAGATTATAGTCAGTACGATTAATGACGAGCAATTGTAGGTGTCGGTAGAGTCGATACTATTTAACTATTGAGTACTGATAATATATATAGTATCACTATTATACTGATGTCACTATCGATACTATCGATAGTATTGTCACAATATGTTAATACTATAGATAGCCTTGCTGACATTATGACTAGATTGCAAGGTCAAATATCGATTCATCAACTATCAATAGTTAGGCAACACTAATGAGAATGACATTTGTGTTTATTATTTCAGTTCTGGCAACAATATACACGTCGGGGTTCGGTATCACGGCGGGCGTGCACCGGCTGTGGTCGCACCGGGCATACCGCGCGCGCCTGCCGCTGCGGATACTCTTGGCTTTTCTCTTCACCATCACGGGACAGGTAAAATGCTTAACTAAATGTAGGTACTGTAATGTCTGCTCTATGCCGCTTGTGCGCGAACTTGCCGAGCAATCTATATATATATAACTCAAATGTGACTGACTGACTGACTGACTGACATAGTGATCTATCAACGCACAGCCCAAACCACTGAACGGATCGGGCTGAAATTTGGCATGCAGGTAGATGTTATGACGTAGGCATCCGCTAAGAAAGAATTTTGATTAATTCTACCCCCAAAGGGATAAAATAGGGGATGAAAGTTTGTATGAAACTTTCTCAATTTTAAACCGAGCGGGCTGAGACTTTGCATGCATAAAGCTACTATGACGAAGTCGCGGGCTCAGCTAGTCGAATATAAAAACCATGTACACTGAGAAAAAATAAGAGCGACAACAAATCATTTATGTTTCTTTTTATTAAACGACTAGCTGTGCCCCGCGACTCCGATCGCGTTCTGTTGAAATTTTTCCTGAATTTTCTTTGCTATAAACCTCACCGAGCCCGAGACCTTTCCAACGAATGCAAAACCGTGGAAATCGGTTCGTGCGTTCTGGAGTTATAGCGTCAGGAAGGAAAACCCGACTTATTTTTATATAGTAGATTTGAAATTACAAAATTATCGTTGCTGTAATTACAAAATGTTTAAATGTCGTAATTGTTTTTTCAGTGTAGAATGAGTTAACTGAAGAACCTAGTGAACAATTTCCTATAACCATGTATTAATTTGCCAATCTTCGATAAGTGATCCTTCGTGTATACCAAATAAGATAGCACATCAAAAAGTAGGCAATAGGTTAAGCACTTTGACATTATTAATACAATCAAAAAAAATTAAAGTACCTGTTAAATAAATTATTCCACGCATAATGTTATATACTTATTATTGTTTCATGAATGAATCAGAAAAAATACACGATTAGAATGTGCGTAAGTACTTAGTAGGGACCGCAAAACGACGGGGCATAGTGTCAACCGATTATCTATTACATTTCTTCAGTGTCAACCAGTAAAATCAGTACCTAAGGATTACTTTTTATTTGGCATTTTATTTTAATTATGTTGCAAATACTTACTGAACCTCATGTATCAATTTGGCCATGGAATTCAATTTCACCCTGCATATTATCCAACCTCGGTCATTCTGTAGGTCCCTATAGGATAGGCATTAATCAAAGATGGCCCTTATAATAGTAAGGTAGGTAGGTACAGTAGCTCGCACCTATTGATTGTACCTATGGCATGGCGTGTTTACAAGTGTTTGGAATGGCGCGCCATAGCCACCCAGTCTGACCCATCCCCCCATCTCTCCTACCGTCCACGTGAAAAACACATTTATAAAGCACCTAGACTGCCATCCGCGGCCAAGTTAGCGGCTTTTAATTATAAAGGTCGCGGTAAAAAAGCGGTACATTTTTGCGTGATTTTAATCTATTCCTATAAATAAGTGAGGTTCTTATTCTTACTTTAACATATTCTGGTTTAAATGAAACCCAGCACGTTGTTAAGGTATCCTGCGCTTGACTCCTTTGATGATAGTTATTCATAATAATTACCCAATCGTTCGTTTATCTACCCATATAAATTTCCTCGTATTAATTTATAGTACTCACGTTATTCTTAAATAAAATTTGAAATAATAAAAAAAACATCTTACTACTAATTTTGTTTCGGTATTTCTAACAATTGAAATAAAAGGTGCATTTGTACTATTGAATTAATATCCCAACACATGTAGACTGACGTTAAATACTTAGTTCGTGTTCAGATTGTTAGATCAACTTGTAGACTAATTAGTCTCAGAGATAAGGCACCAACAGACTGATGTCTCTACGGTTTGTACATTATTTCGTAACTACTTAGTTGTTGCCGGCGACTTTCATCACAAGGACCTTTTTACTGTCCCGTGAAAACCCTTCCAGTTGTTCTAGTCTTATTACTTAGTCTAGCAATCTGTAGTCCACAGCCTGCCAATCCTGTATTATGCTGTGCGTTGTCGCCTGCCTCGCAGCATACGATTAGCCTGACTCGCCTCAAAAATTGGCACCCCGTGTATTAGTTGCGCAAAAAGTTTTCATACCCAGTGGTTTGACTGTTGATAAAGCAGAGAAAAATCCTTATATACAATGAAGAATAAAGAAAAGAGCATACATTATAGCAAACAAATGACAAACCGAGGCGAAAATGGGGCAACATTTCCGCAAATACCTCAGGACTGGCAGTGATAGAAGAGAGAAGGGTAGGCCAGGGGATAACAGGCTGTTAATTAACATAGCAAACATATAGCATAAGTCAAACATAGGTATCGTAAACTTACTATAATTACAAGCTAAAGTTCATAGTAAATAAGGTTGTAATAGTACATTGTTACACGAGTGGTGAAAGTGACTTATTTAGTCCCGAGACGGGGTTTGGCTAATAGTTCGAGGGACAAAATAAGTCTTTCACCCGAGGTAAACACTGTGCTTTTCATTACGAATACAAGGAAAATAAAAATAAAAACAGGAATTGGTTAAAGAAATAATACAAGGAAGCATGAACAATACTCTACAACTCGAAAAAAAAAAAGATCGGATTGCCGCCTATTTTGTTTTTTTTTCGTTGGCCGGCCAACTTCATTATTTAGCCAGTATTTTTAATTTTCATTTTTAAATATTTTGACCAAATCTATGTTATTTTAAAGAAATTGTTGAAACTAAATTATAATTAAGTCATTTAAAAGTATATATTCTTTATTTAATACTCAACTTTATGTTATTTCAATTTTACATCGTGCTGTAATTGAGTGACTGTAGAAAAAGTTTGAACATGGTTCCATAGAAATGGAACTAGTTTTTTTTTTATAATTTGACGGCTGTCAGTTGAAAGTGATTCTCCCGGGCCAGAAAAGTATTACTTTCAACCCGCTCCTCAGGCAACTTCAGACCTACTTTCAGTGTATGAGTAATGAAAAATATTTTACCCTAGCGATGCTTGGATTAATAATATTAATATTGGTAACATCCATCAAAGTCAAAAACACCCTGTGTACTCAGTTTCAAAGAGTTGGTCCGTTAAATCCCTCAATCCTATTACTTTGTGCCGATCTAGTTTGGGCGTGAAGTGAAAATGTTGGCTTTGTCTGTCAAAATGAATAACGCTAACGCTAAAACGCTAAAGTACTTAAGCTCACTAGTGTGGTTACATACATTGGTAACATTTTCAGACCCAACTAAATCGTTTAAAAATTGTCTAGTCTTATCTTTAAATGTCCATAATATAACTAATATTGAATGAAGCATATTTTGTACTAGCTATAGAACGTGGCTTTGCCCACGTGTTACTTTGATAAAAAAGAAGCCAAGTTACTCCTTATAACATCAACCATCCGCCAGTGAGAGTCCCGTCAAAATCTGTCCAGCCAGTCGTTTCGGAGATAAGTCGAAACAAACAGACATAATTTTTTTTTAAGTCCTATACTTTTATATGGATTTAGTAAATAGCTGCTATTTGACATTACAAACAGACACTTCAATTTTAATGTACTTGTATAATTAGATATTAACTCATAAGTACCAGTTATATTTTGATGTGTTGTGAACTCATTTTACAAAAATATTTAGTTATGTACCACTAGTATACCTGCATGCTATTAAAGTTTTGCTAAAACTACACTAGCTAGTAATATTTTCGAAACTTTAAATTTCTGGACTTTTGCCAATTTATTAAATAAATAGTCATTACGCCCATTGGAATAATTCCTTCCACTGGACTACTACCTACATATAGAAAGAAACGTATTTTTTGTATGGTTGCTTAACGGACGACAATTAATTGAGTAAGGTAATCAATTTGGATCAACTTTTACGACAACCATTTCAAACGACTGTTTATTTAGAATTCACAAATTTGTGGATTCCAACTTTTCTCCGGTTGTACCTGTCCCTACCTAGACCACAGTTCGGTTACAATTAAAATGTTACTATATAAAACCTATAGTGGTTCAGATACTTGACATAACCTTCAAGCACCTAACGACATACTATTGACTGTGTATTGGTAGGAAACAAGACATTACGAATTATGGATGATGGTTATATGAGCAGGTTTCTTATTACCGAGCGAAAGAATGACAGTAGGTAATATTGATATCATTTATGATGTCATTTACTCATAGTGTCTGGACCGCAGGACCGCTTATTTTTTTTTTTAATTAAAAAAGGTTTGATTACTAAATTAAATCTATGGAAACAGATATAATTCGCATATTGTTTTCTTATATTTACGCGAATACTACACATTGAAATAAAACTAGTATTCGGATTTTATCGCGTTTATTAACTTTATGTTCCCGACATGAATGTGGGCTCTCCTACATAGGGCAAACTAAAAGATCAGTAAAAACCCGCGTAAAAGAACATATAGCTGACGTGAAACACCGGCGCTCCACGAAGTCTGCAATCTGTGAACATGTACAGGACCGCACCCGCCATTATATCAGATTTGATAAACCACAGATCCTCGCAAAAGAACACCGATTCCGACCAAGGATGATACGTGAGGCCATTGAAATTAAAAAACATCCTAATTTCAATAGGGAAGATGGCTGGGTGCTACCACCAACTTGGGATCCAGTAATTAATATAATTAAATCCAAAACCAAGTGTACCATTGCAAGACCTCGAGACACTGTGAGCACTTTCTGCGTGGATCGGACCGCGAACAACAACTAAATATGAGGGTATCCAGTTACTAACTATGACATCAGGACGTCTAACACCTCAGTCCCCCCGTGACCATGGCTGCTGTAAAGCAACCGAAACGTCGGGAACATAAAGTTAATAAACGCGATAAAATCCGAAAACTAGTTTTATTTCAGATATAATTCGGTCATGCCCTCTACGACCCCCATGTCCCCCGTTGCACCCCTACAACCGCCATCCGCCAAATACCGTGGTAAACTATATGGTATATAAAGGGCACCTTTGGACAGTAATAATAATGGTTTTATATTATTTTGTTAGGTTTCCAGGACGAACGGAACCTAATAACTATGTTCACCGTTTTCGATAAATCAGTTTTGTGATTGTCTTGGATAAATTATCTGTAAAGAACATTCAGAAAAACATCTAGTAGGTAGATTTGGAACTCTACTGAATATAAAATTCTAGGATCTCATCTCTTTCAACGGATTCTCTCTGGTCTCATCACGCAATAGCGATCAAAAATATAAATCAGAAATGGCCATATTATACTACAGTAGATGTGAATATAATGTATTATGAGCAGTAAGTATATGAGTGACAATGTAGGTATTATTTCCGATTCGTATTAATAGGAGTCAATTATATTGACCCCTTGGTGGAAGTGTCTAGACTCTCATGTCGATGTAGAGACAAATAAAGTTGTTAATTCATGTGGTAGAGAGATACACATATTTAACATTGTTTCTCCATTATGTAGAGTATGTTACACAGTTTGCTTATTTTTTTATATTTAACCTAGGTACAATGATTCTTATATGTAATTGTATGTTCAATCTATTGTTTCTCGAATTGAAAACCTAATCATGTTTTCATTATAGGTATCTACCCCATTTCAATGATTGATTATTCTTTGAAGCCAGACTCGGATTTGTGTATGCTTACCTTCTTTCATCATTTAAATAAATAAAGGCTTCCGTCGTCGGCGGATAATCAAATTAATGTGGATACGTAAATATATCAGAAATAGCAATGTTATTTGAATGTAAATAATGTGCCGGTAATACCATTATTTATAGGGTTGTATGATAATAATATGCGGAACCAACTAGCTATGCTATTTTATTTTAATAAAACACATTTGCTTACAAAAAAAAAATGATACTACCTGACACGCCCATTTTGAACAATAGCATCTTGTCTGCTATGTATGTCTATGTACTATGTACCTATATTGTAATCGACAATAATAGCACAATATTACTTTAACTTATATTTTCTATATCTAGTAAAAGCTGTTGGTTGAAAAATACACAGCTGTAAAAAGCTTAGCATGTCCGTGTTGACATTTTCTGGGACATATAATTATGGGTATAAATCTTTGGATAGGTACGTATTTACAGAACCTTAAATGTATTGACTTATTTGTTTGATTCCCAGTGTTCGTATATGAATGCTGAAACTAGATTACAACGTCATTTAAATAATAATGTAATAAAATTGGCAAAGAAAATATTATTTCGAATATTATTGTAATAAGAATGTTGCCGTATGATTCTTAAGAGTATTTATAAGATATTAGACATTTTGTTGGCATATGAATATACTTCACGGGTTATAGTTTGGTTTTCTATATTCTGTTTGTGTGTATAAAAGGTCGCGCCGGTATAACTTTGTACAAGCGTACTTACTTATACAATTTCCAAGTAACTTTTACGCAAGGTCAAGCAATTATGAACTTTCAAGTACTTGCCTACTATATTAGAACATATATACATACATAATGAAGGCCAACATTTTATCTTAAACAATGATATTATTTGCAGCGTGACATCTACACATGGGCCCTGGACCACAGAGTACACCACAAGTACTCGGAGTCGGCGGCGGACCCTCACGATGTGCGGCGAGGGTTCTGGTTCGCCCACGTCGGCTGGCTGGTCCTCACTCCCCACCCGGCCGTGGAGGACCGCCGGGCAGCGCTTCGCAAAACCTCCTTAGACCTCCTAGCTGACCCTGTAGTGAGGATACAAAAGATGTAAGCACAAAATAAACGCAAAATTATTCAAATTATTTCTTGGGAACAACAAACAACTCTAGCTAAGTAGATACCTACAAAAGAATTGTCAATCTATGACTACTGCAGTACAGTCCACTGTCCTATGACAATAGTTAAACAGCACAAAAAACAATCTGATGGATTTCTTTGTAATGCTGACCTCAGATTTAATCACTCGTATTACTAACTGTATCAAAAGACTACCATCATAAGAACACCATCACATTTTTTTTCTTTGTGACAGATACTTCATCGCATTTATTAAGACGACATGCTGTATATTTTGCATTTTTAAAATAAGACCTTATATTTGGGGTTTCCAATATGTCTGGAATCGATTTCTCAGTTTACTAATTCGAACGACCGCAGCCTCGCCCACACTGCCTTAGAATAATTAATTTGATGTGCCCAGTCACTAACTAGGAGTTACTGAGCTTAGTCATCGCAAAGTTTTGTGGTAACCGAAATTGTTCATCAAGGCGATAATATAGGATTACAAGAAGTGATCTAAATCTGAATGGCTAGGTTTCAACACATAGTGACAAAATGCTCCTATGACTACTTTGACTTTAGCTACTAAAGTTTACCTATAGAAAACACACTCGTATATAAAAAATCTTATTATTTTATTCAGATAACAATAATAAATAAAATAAAATGCCCGCGCTCGCGCTGTAGAAATGCTTTCTATTCTCATTGCCGACATATTATATCGTAATGTGGAATGCAGAACATAATTTGGCAGCATGTCTTGTAGTGATGAAAAAATGTGATAAAATAAAAATAAACGAATGAGCCAGTTACCTATCCAAATAAATAAAGCCCGAAGTGAAGATGTTTAGTAAACAAACCTGATAATGAGATGCAATATTTACTTACATTCTTTTTGTCGTCGTGAACTCTTCACGACTACTGGATCGGTATCTGTGAAATGCTAAAAATACCAACATCACCAGCTGATTTTATTCATCGGCCACATTTCGCTAGCCTTCTAGACATTTAGGTCAAAGTTATTATTATTTTATACGAAATATCCACCCAGACTGATGGGCTATAATTGCCTCGTAATCATAAACGAGTAGGTAATTGGCTCGCGCTACTATCGGAATAATTTTATGGAGTGCATGACTGTTACTATGATTACATTTTCTGAGAGTAGGTACCTATAAATTGAATTGTAGCAACGAAAAGAAAATAAACTAAGTGCAGATTATGCTTATTTTCTGTGCATGTTGGTTTTATTCGTCAAAGATATTGAGGTAAAAGTCTTATTTGTTACAGTTTGCGAACTATTGGGTATTTCTGTCTCGAAAGTAAAATTACTATTGTCTCGGTACACAACGTGAGATAAATATTTGAATCAGTAGAGATTTGTCTGGATACGAGTCTACATGACGATATATCTCAGTAAGCTGACAATCAATATGTGGCATCCGACATTTTCGCGACTTATATCAATTCGAAGTATATGTGAATGAATTATTATTAGTTGATTCAAGTCTAGTTAAAAAAAAAATCCAAATCTATCTAGTTCAAAATGTCTAAATAATCATAAAAGAATTAAGTTACAGTAGAGATTACTTAGTTCTAGATAATAATCAGTAAGATGTCTGCATAGTACTAGTTAATTTTATTCTTCAGTTATCACTTTAATAAATTCATCAATTTTAAGGATTGTACTGTTTGTTCTAGGTTCTTCATTCCAATGTTTGCGATACTGAACGTGATTCTCCCCATTTGGATCCCGTGGCACTTCTGGGGCGAGTCGCTGGTGAACAGCTTCGTGGTCAGCTTCGTCACGCGGTTCACAATCACCCTCAACATTGCGTTCTCCGTGAACAGCTTCGCGCACATGTGGGGCAACAAGCCATATGACAGGTTCGATATTTTCTTTTATCAGTTCGAATTGTCAACTGAATCTAAATCAAAGACAGAAGATCTATAGCATGGCCAACAATACGAAATGGTAGTTATGGTCGAATTCAAGTCGGTCACCGCCAGGCTAAAATGTTGGCAATTGTTGGGCGCTCATTTTATTAATTCGTCATTAATTATGTGTCGGAAACAGTTATGTTATGATAATAAAATATAAATGAAGGCAAAGCGCTAAAACAATTTATTTTTAATATAATCTACTTATTTATTTTCGTATTGCTGTGGCATAGTAATGCATGTAGTTGTTGATAACGTTGTAAATCATCAGTCTGTCATTACCACCATACACTTTAACGTATAGTGGTTTAGCTAGTGGTCTGTGCACAGAGCGGTCAATGAACCAGATGATTGCTGATGAACCAGGCTTAGGTATAAGAGTAACTGTGGTGGACCGACTCCAAATTAAATAAATTATATGATCCCTAGTTATTTCTTCTACCTTTTAGTGCACACAGGGCCCTAACCACGCTAGCTACTCAAATCGTAATAGAAAAGCAAACGCTCGCGATTACGTTTCAAACTTTCCGCTTTTGATGTTTTGCTGACACGATTTCTACTGACATTGATATGGTATGGTGTCAGCAAAACGTCAAAAGCGGAGCGTTTGAAACGTAATCGTGAGCGTTTCTATTAAGATTTGAGTAGCTAGCGTGTTTATTGCCCAGTTTTTTTGAAGTCGTTTTAATTTCGTTGTTTTAAATATTTTTTTATTTTTATTATGTTTGTGTCCGACAAAAAAAGTCGAAGATTTAGATTTGTATTGTAATCGCTCCAAGTCCTCTTTAAGGTGCAGTGCATATAACCAACCTTTGATTAGTTTAGAACCTTACGATAGCTATTGGTCTCGCGATAATTGATGAATACCTAAGACGTGAGTAACGTTTTAAGTAGTCTTGCTTACGTCACTGTTGATAGTAATAATCAACTCTATCTTCATATTCATTAGGTTCATTGAGTCAGTGGAGAACAGCATGGTGAGCATGGCGGCGCTCGGCGAGGGGTGGCACAACTACCACCACGCCTTCCCCTGGGACTACCGGACCTCGGAGCTCGGGCGCATCAACATCTCCACTAACTTCATCGACACGTTCGCTAAGATTGGATGGGCTTACGACTGTAAGTTCATTTGTTTTTAAGTAGACAACAAACCCCTTTTATCAAAGATTACAAACTGTTTACGGTCGAGCAGATAGCATTGTTTATTAGATAAGTACTAGCTTTTCTCGCAGCTTCACGATAATTTATTTTATTTTCCATAACAGTGTCACCTACTGGATCCAACTATAAGTTCAAAAAAATATCAGTATCGGTTAAGCCGTTTAGGAGGACAAGAATTAAAAGCGTTTATTTTGTTTAGGCCTACGGGGGCACTTACAAATTGTCAATTTTAGATTTTTTTTTCTTATATCTACAACCGGATTACGAAACGCACACCGGAATTGTATATGAATGATTAAGAAAACTGCGGAAATACAGGGTGGGCCAGAGTAAAGTTCACTTTTGAAACCTTTATAAAAAAAGACTGATAGCACTAAAACAATTTATTTAAAAAGTAACTTAATGTAACATTATTATAATTTATTTTTTGAAAACAACATTATCTAGATGTGCTCCCTCTCGTCGGGAGCACTCTTCCAAGCGGTGTTTAAAATTTTCAAAAACGCGCTGGCACGTTGCTGTTGATATAGCCGCCATTTCCGTTCGAATGTTTTCTTTCAAGGCGGTAATTGTCTCTGGTTTATTGGAGTAAACGTTATTTTTGAGGTATCCCCACAAAAAAAATTCCGGTGGAGACAAGTCGGGGCTTCTTGGTGGCCACTCGATATCACCCCTCTTAGAGATCACTTTACCGGGGAACATCTCCTTTACGACCTCCATACTGGCATTAGACGTGTGGCAGGTGGCGCCATCCTGCTGGAACCAAGTCAGGGAGTTGTACTCCTGCAGCCCAGCAAGAGTTGGTCTTAAAAAATCTTTTAGCATTTTGACATATCGCTCCGTATTTACCGTCAATGCTTGGCCGCTAGAATTTTCGAAGAAATAAGGCCCAATGAGCCCTCTAGCTGAAACCGCTGCCCAAACCGTCACTTTCTGGCAATGAAGAGGCTTTTGATGTTTGCGTGAAGGCTGTTCAGCGCTCCAATAACGGCAATTTTGTTTATTTACAAATCCGCTCAGGTGAAAATGGGCTTCGTCTGAGAAAAGGATGTTCCCGAAGTTGGAAAACCGCTCTAACATGATGGAAGAAAATCTCTCTCTTTTTGTATGGTCATCAGGGTTGAGTTGCTGGACTAATTGGATTTTATACGGATGAAGCTTTAAATCGTGTAAAATTCGTCGTAAACTGCTTCTTGAAATTCCCATAGCTGCCGAACGTCGCCGTGTAGAGAGTTCCGCATTTTGCTCAACAGATTGATTAACCTCTTCAATCGCTTGCACTGTGCGTACTGTGCGGGAACGACCTCGACGTTTCTTAGGAAGCGTCGAACCAGTTTCTTGGAACCTCTTTAGCCATTGCTTAAGTAACTGAGTGCTAGGACACTGGCGGATACTTCGTAAATTAAATTTAACTCTGAACTTACGCCGCGCAACAATATAAGAACGACCATTTTCGTAAAACGCTTGAATAGCGAACGCGCGATGCTCACCCGTGAACGGAGTCATGGCGACTAAAAATGCGAGAGGCGCGGCAACCGATCATACCCCGCGCACCCCGCTACCTGCCGCGAGCAACGGTTTTTTTTGACAAGGGAAAGTGAACTTTATTCTGGCCCACCCTGTACAATTTAGGAGGTTGCTGTAAGTAAAGACTATTTCTACAAACTACGGAGCCTTAATGGAAGTCTATAGACTTATTTAGCCATAGATAGGGTACTTATATTCAGAACTAAATTACTTATACCTACATATCTGAAATTAGTATTTAATACCAACGATGAATTGAAAAGGAATGTAAGGAATACCGAATTTTGAACTTATTAGTGCATTTTAATTGCACTAATTGAACTAGGCTGATTTTATTCTCACTATCCTAATGAAACTTCTAATTATTTCATGGAGTGCCTCCTCCAATGTTTCATCTATTCGTGTACTAGCAATTTATGCCTATACGAGGTAGGTATATTACATATCTCATGGTTATCAGTTTACTAATGAGGTTCGGTGACAGGTTTTACCTACCCATAACGAAAAAGGCATAATCTCGTAATCCCATCTAAAATTTGTCCTTACACTAACTTTGGTTATTCAAGTCGACTTTAGGTTCAAACAATGTTGAAACCCAAACAAGGATTAAAATTAAATGACAGGCGATTAATGATATCGATGGGTTGATGAGTTTTGATAGCACGCATGTGCGATTTAAATTAAACGTGCCTACCTATATTACCGAGATAAAAATAAAGGAATAATAGGAATTATCACTACGAAGGTAGGTACCAAAAAGAAATAAACTGGATTTTGTTGAAAAACCACATCACGCACGATAGATTCCGTCCGCGTCGTGGTAAATTTTGGCAATTGTATATTCGTCTCTTGTATCAGTCTGGGTGTCACTGCGATGGCGCCAGTCCATTGTATGTACACAGTTTACAAGCTTTGATTCGTTTGGGACCATACAGCAGATGCGTTAAGTAGCTATTATAGCCGCGTTTCGTACGATGAGTGAGAGAGCTGGAAGCCCATACCCCCCCATACCATCCCCCATACCATTACCATAGCATTCCCCTGCCGTTATCCCACTGCCCACTCCCTTTCAGGTCTGCAACATGCGAGTAATGTCTTTGGTATTCATAGCATCTATAGGTTATGATAACTGCTTAACATCAGGCGGCCATCAACTGTCTACTTTGCATTTTTAACGAAATGATGTATAAAGCGTCCAAAAGCGTATGTAGCGTATAAGAAGGCAAACTTAGTTCGGAGTGTTCTTTAGCGTTCTTGTTTTCTGTTTCAGTAAAAGCGGCTACCCCAACGATGATCGTGAACAGGGCTAAACGCAGCGGCGACGGGAGCTTCGGTCACGACGAGGAGCCGGACCCCACGCTACAAGACAGTCACACACCGTGTGATTCTGTTAGAAGCGCCACAAAAATACTCGGCTAATTAACAATATCTACCTTTTAATTCTATTTAAGTACTATTCAAGGGCGGTGGTTAAAATATCCCGTCTTTGCCCAAGTCATTGTTAAGCTATGTACCAACTGTAAGAAATATTATTTTTTTCAAAATTTTCCAAATAAAGAAAAAATAATGTGAATTTGTTACCTTTTTATTATGTTTTGTTGTCGCACGTTTTTATGTAATAGTAGCGCGAACTGTGTGGGAGTTTGTGGAATGACAAAAATATACCTAATAATGTTATCGGTTGTTGATAGGAATATTCTGGTGACTGGCTGACGATAATATAATTCATAAAAACTTAATGAATACCTACTTTCATATTTACAACTAGGTAGCTACACACTCAAGCATCTCTTGCCAATGTGCTTGTAGCTTTGTCTTTGAATAAGGTACTTACGTAATTCCTTTAGCCTCTAAAATTGCTTATTTTAACGAATTTCACGGAACCTCTTTGTATTTTCAATATCGAAGTACCTACTTACAAGTTTCCTAACTCGAGCCTACTCACTGTCAAAACAGTCGTAATCCTTAAATTCTCTTTCTCAAATCTGAATTAAATCCAATTTCGTTTGGAATTGATGCAACTACACGAAGCCACGCCACCTAGCGCGATCTATATTATCTTTTGTAAGCTTGATTTTATTTTATCGTGTGTAATTGTATTGTGACTTGTAACGCGCAAGTAGTTCGCAACAGATGGCAGCACTGCGTTTTAATTTAATTGAGTGTGTCTGTTATTTAAAGACCTAAAGTTTATAACAACATTCCTTTATTATTTCTAATGTGTAATAGAGGAATGGGATATTTAGTACCTATTAATACTAATATTCGATTATTAATGTGTTTGTTCCACGAATAACTGACTTATATTGGACCTTCCTTAAAAAAAACTAGTTATAAGTAATTATAAGTAAATGTTTGTTAAATACAATTATTTGAATCATACATACTTACTTTATAAAAGCTAATACATAGGTACTATTTCGCGTCGCTTTTATGCTCAAAGATGGGCATAGATACTTATCTAAAGCCTTCCTATCTATCGTACCAAATAATATACCTACCTAATTAAGTGTTAAAATGTCCAACAAAGCCTTCCTTAAAAATCTATATTCATTCACGATTTCATTCAAAGTATATTTATATAAAACCTACGTAGATAGTTAGTAAAAATTAATTAAATTAAATACAATTTAGCTACGTAGGTACCTTTATTTATATACTTATTTATTCATTTGATTCAACAAAGTACAAAGGACTCCAAATATTGTTATTAAATAATGAGAGCATAAATATATGTGCATACTTTAATAAACATAAATTTACTTATTGTTTTATAAGTTTTATACTTAGGTACCTACCTGTACTTACCAGGTATGGAAAATGTATTGATATATAAAATAGCTATAAATATAATACTTACTTACCCATTACCCACGCACAAAGGGTACCTGATCAAATATCCAAATTTAAAATATACTTAATTGATTTTTATGGAGCAAAATTATCAATGGTGCCACGGAAAACAAGAAATTGCTGCAGGAGATGCCATCAATGTAAACTTACCTAACTAATGGAAGGTGCCACGACGAACAATTGAGCGATGCTGCACTGTATTTCTTAATGCAAAATATTTTGGAATTTAGACAACCTTTTATGCCTCAGTGTTGATTAAGGCTAAAGCGCCCATCTAGCACGCGAAGTTCGAATTTTTTGAGGTTTTTTAGATTTTTTTCAAAATCTGACAATAATAAAAGGCACATTTTGTAATTCGCGAAAAAGACCGTGTGCAGTGCATTTATTAATATATCCAACTTACTCTAAAACATTTCAAGAACGACAGCTATCCAGATAATCTGGCAATTTTTGTATATTTAGTGATTTACTAGTTTCATATCCACCGTGATCATATTTAGAGTAAAATAAATGTATTAATAAACGCACTGCATACTGTGTTTTTCGCAAATCACAAAATGTTGTCTTAAATGTTTTCAGATTTTGGATAATCTATAAAAATACTCGAAAATTTTGAATTTCGCGGGCTAGACAGGCGCTTTCACCTTAAGGAGTAAAGAAACGGACATCAACTCCAGTCCATCCACTCTATCTAAGTACTTACCTACATAATTTCGAGTTTGAGCAAGCGTCAAGCTTACCTAAGTAACAAGTGTACACTTAGGTCTAAGACCTAAGTACAATAGTGATATAAATCCTACAAGAGTGACTCTGAGCCTTAGACCTTAATGGTCTAAGTTCTGAGCAGAAAATAGGTCGGACAAAATGTTATGTCGACGAACACCCAATCGTTGATATGATAAACTAACTATTGCTGTAACTAAGGATTTTAAGCCTATATTTTATCGTTGACATTAAGTAGCATGTCAAAATGAAAACATCTCTTTTTAGTTTGGGTATGTATGTCGTAATGTATTCTCTTTGAGTTTGGGGCTTAGCCTTTCACCCCGAACCACCATTTTTCGCTGTTAGAGTTTGTCATACAATTATATACCTATATTTTCTCTTTATCTACTTGTGGCTATTTATATACCTACCTACCTATATAATTTTACATCACAGACCTATAAGGAAGTTGTTCATAACTTCATTGTTACTTAACTTTTATTATATATAAACAACAGCTGTAATGCTCTTCGAGCGTTCTAAATTTTTTCACATCCAAACGATACTGACCTAAAAACAAATATTTATTCTGAAATTATTCAATTACGTATACTTATAATCCTTTATTCGTGTAATTTTCATGTTTCATATTTTTGTATGGGCTACTAGGACTTCAAAAATACTTGTCTGTAAAGTAGGTAACATTTTATACATACATATAATAACGGATAATTCGCTCTCAGGACCACAGGTAGGTACCATGATGCGGTTAAGTATATAAATTAATAGGTAACCATCGATATTATTGAGGTTTATTTTTATATAAATTTATTTTGTTTTCTGTATCGAATGGAGCCTATTTTATACATTATAATGGTTGTGTTCTAATATTCCATTTAGTTTTATTGTTTGTTACTGAATAAACCTTGTAATTATGCAGGTATATTGTTTTATTTTAAATAAAAAACCCCTAATGCACAAAATGTACCTACCTATACTAAATAGGGACTTAAATAGTAATAACACTTATCTCTAGGTACTTATATGTACCTTTATAGTATATATATATAGGTAATAACAACAATACAATTAAACTTTTCCCCGGGACTCGTCGAGGCGAGGGTCAAATTCAATTCAAATTCAAAATTCAAAATTGTTTTTATTCACGTAAGCCAACAAAGCATTTATGAATAGTCAGAATCTACCACCGGTTCGGAATGCTGCTTCCACTGAGAAGAGCCGGCAAGAAACTCAATGGTTACTCTTTTCAATGAATGAAAGATGGTGTACATTCTCAGGAACAGCATAAAAAAATAATATGAGCAAGCAACACCATTGCCACTAAATAGCTAATAGTAAATAATGATCAAATGTCACTCAGATTTAGGTATGTAAATAAAATGAGAAAGCTAGTTTAGTGTGATGTGCATACCTACTCATACTTACATCAAATTAATCGTTTACGAACCAAAAAAATAATTAATAAAACAGGGGTGGATAATATGATAATTGCTTTGGTGTGATGCCTTCCATGCTAAGTAAATAAATAGTATTTAACGACAATGTTCAGAGGAGAGTGAGTGGACCAATCCCCGCCCGCGCACGAGCATGACTTGAAAAGCGGCATCACTCTCCTCAACCATAATAGAGGGAAGAGGGTGACCCGCTCCACAAAGCCTCGGTCAAACCTCGACGTCATTATTAGTCACCACTCACCACTCACCATTGTCGATCCTTTTTTCAGGAGTAACAGTGGTGGGAGTGTGTGGCGGGACCAGTTCCAATAAAAAAAAATAGGTAGTCCGTGATATGTGAAGGGAGTCCGAATTATTGTAATTCTTGGTAATATCATAAGGCAACACACTGGAGCTATTATAATATTTATATTAATATCGACTACCCTTTGTAATTATTGATTATAAGCAACTGGCGATAAAAAAATATAATGACATGTAAAAAGACAAGCCCACTGAGTTTCTTGCCGGATCTTCTCAGTCGAGGTCGCGTTCCGATCCGGTTGTAGATATAAGAAAAAAAAAAATTAAAATTGACAATTTGTAAGTGCCCCCGTAGGCCTAAACAAAATAAACGATTTGAATTTGAATTTGAGTATTTAATTTTTTTTAATAAACAGTTACTCATAAAACAGATTGTTTATATAATAATATAAAATATAATATCCCGTAAATATACTATATCAATGTAATCATGTCATGTCATGTCATGTCTAATTAAGGAAACGAGGGTTAGGTACCGTACTGTTACCCAGCTTCCGACATGCCGAAGCCTTTTCTGACATTGACGACTTTTCTTTCACACTGAGTTAAATTTATTTTTGTATTAGATTACTTAGTGTGATCAAATGGAATAACATTTCTTAGCAATTTCTATAAAAAACGTTAGTGGAAGTACTAAAACATTGCATCTATAAGGCAGGTAATCATACAGGTAGGTAGGTACCTACTATCACGTGAACATCATAATTCTGTGAATTTTAATTTTTGGAGGAGTATTCGGTAGGTACATGCAAGCACGGAACACTTAACATATTGCATAATATTTACTTACTAAATTCAGTCTAGATGTTATAAAACTGGAATTTCGGTAAGTAATTAATTATTTGCGATGACAACTGTATGCATACCAGTGGCGGATTTACAAATTTCCAAGATATAGGCTGTAAAGTTTTTGCCGCCCTTGCCTCTACAATTGTCATGTCATGTCATACACCGAATATACAATGACAAGCATGAGGGGAAAGTCATCGGCATAATTTGGTGCAGAGTTCTATCTGTAAAACATCAGAAAACCTTCATGCAGAAATATTTTTGATTTCTATGAGATAGCTAAAAAAAAAACCGTCCCTAAAATTTGCCGCCCAAAAATTTGCCGCCCTAGGCTCCAACCTACTCAGCCTGCTGGTCAAACCGCCACTGATGATGGCACTTAGCTGCAGGCAGTTAGCGTGTTTGCCAATGATTGCATCTATCTATATCGCCTTTATATGTGTTAATCCTACTAATATTATAAATGCGAAAGTTTGTGAGTGTGGATGTATGTATGTATGTATGTATGTTTGTTACTTCTTCACGCAAAAACTACTGAACGGATTTGAATGAAATTTGGAACACAGATAGATTATAACCGGGATTAACATATAGGATACTTTTTAACCCAATAATCCAATACTACGCGGATGAAGTCGCGGGGCACAGCTAGTATGATATACTAATGATTTAGCATCTACTAGCTGTGCCCCGCGACTTCATCCGCGTAGTATTGGATTATTGGGTTAAAAAGTATCCTATATGTTAATCCCGGTTATAATCTATCTGTGTTCCAAATTTCATTCAAATCCGTATACATACATACATCCACACTCACAAACTTTCGCATTTATAATATTAGTAGGATGCATACCTAAGTATGTAATATGAGCTAGATAACTTATTAATCTTTCTAATGTATTTACTAGTTTAAGGCCCGTATTAATAAACCCATCTTAAGTCTGAGAGCGATCTTAAGTACGCTTTAGACGTGTCATTTTGTACTGGTATGACATAACAATGAAATTTCCAAGATCTCAGACTTGAGATCGATTCATTAATACGGGCCCGTGTAGGTACTTTATTCACCTAAACTCTGTGTTAGCGTAATTCTACTCTCCATTTATTTAATCCAGTTCCCATGTTTTGAGTAAGCAAAATAACTGTAACTTGGAATTTTATTAGAAGTTAAAATACATACCAAACTAAGTAGGTTGATATACGTTTGATTTGCATGTCTCACGTAGGTTATATCTGTCATTTACCTAGTTGTTAACACGCGCTACTTATCGGTAAGGTCGTGTTTTCATTAGCCACACACATACTCATATAATTTACCAAATATTTAAATAAATTCACAAAAATGTATGCTCTGCAATCGCTTAAAACGTTTTAGAGAAGAGAGAGAGATACAATTTTACTTTGGTACAGGTAAGTGGCCTACTGCATAAGCTCCAAGTCACGCAGCGAGCTATGGAGAGAGCTATGCTCGGAGTTTCTTTGCGTGATAAGATCCGGAACCAGGATATCCGCAAAAGAACCAAAGTCACCGACATAGCTCACAGAATCAGCAAGCTGAAGTGGCAATGGGCAGGCCACATCGCTCGTAGAACCGACAACCGTTGGGGAAGAAAGGTTCTCGAGTGGCGACCTCGAACCGGAAGACGCAGAGTTGGACGGCCCCCCACTAGATGGACCGACGATCTGGTGAGAGTCGCGGGGAGCCGTTGGATGCGGATAGCGGGCAACCGTCCATTGTGGCGTTCCATGGGGGAGGCCTATGTCCAGCAGTGGACGTCTTCCGGCTGATGATGACAGGTAAGTACATAAATAAAGAAGTAAGAAAGAAAGAAACGTTTATTGAGTACAATAAGAACATGAGACACAGTTGGTAGTAAATGTTAAAAGTACATGGGCTATAAAAACAGCAAAGCTGTGCCAGTTTACGTATAGGTAGGTATATATACCTACGTAGCCCGTTATTCAATATTATAATTGGACCGAAAATTATCAATGAAGATTAGTATGAATTAATATTGTAATTTAATAGGTACTACGCCACGCTACGTTCTACGCTCCGCTCGCTACGTGAAAATGTAGCCTTAATGTTTTTACTATCACATAGCGTATTCAAATGGTGCTTATTTTGCGGTAAGCAACACCGCCACTTGCTTAATAACTAAAGCGTGAGAGCGAATGGTGTCGCCACCGACAGTATAATAATGAGCGGTACTTTTTCGCTGAATATAATTATCTACCTTAGTAGCATTATAAGTCCAATCGCAATCACATCTTAAGTTGGTAGGTACATCGATATTTTCCCGTGGTCGAATCCTAAGGTCAACATAGAATAATGAACGAGTATAAAATATAAAATAAAATATAAAAATACGATGTTATACTGAAAGCTACTTAACATAAGTATTCGGTAACAATAGGTACACATGGCATGAAACTAAATGTATAGGTAAGTAGGTAAATGAGGAAATCAATGAAAATGTTAATGAAATAGGTACAGAAACTGTGAAATAATATTTACTATTTGTTGAATAAACGAATAATAAACGAATTACCTATGTTTTATACCTATTCAAATAATTATATCTTAAGCTTAATTTTATCATTAATTATGTGAATATGTACGATTCTCACGATTCATTGTTTTTTACTAACTTTTTTTATTGGTATGTAGGTATGTAGTACCTAATTCGAGTTCACAAACAGGAATTTAAACCGACTGTAGTATATTAATTGTTAACGTATCCTGTTGAAGTAAAACCACATAAAAACGCCTTGTCTATCTCCGAGATTAAAAAACAATAAAACAAAACACAAATAAAACTTTTACGCTTCAACGATATAAAACGTCGCGACTGCTTCTATTATCTACTGAAAGAAACCTACCTACTTACCTATCTCTTAGTCTGATCCAATGTCCTCTGCACACTGTCCACGGTCCATTGCCAAAAAAAAATGTAAGCAGTATCAAGTATACTTGTATTGTAACTAAAGTATCTAAAGAATTGGACGACCGCTTGGCGCAGTGGTTCGAGCGTAGGCCACTCGGCTCACTGCACATGGTGGTTGCGGGTTCGATTCCCGCCGGGGAAAATTTCGGAAATGGCCTTTTCGTAATTTTCCCAGGTCTGGGTGTCACTGGGATCGCCCCCAGTCCATTGCACGGTACCCATAGTTAGTACAAGCTTTGCTTAGTTTGGGACCGTACAGTTGGTGTATCTGTCTGGCGATATTTATGTTTTTATTTATTTTAATTGGTCATTATTATTTTCCATAACGCACCCAAAGTGCAGCTTCAATATTGCCTAGAAATAAACGATGAGACGTGACAGTAATAGGTAAGTTGGTTATAACTCATCATAGTATTATCATAAAATTATTGGGCGGAAGCCCTCAATATTTTTGGGCGGAAATAATCGGGAAACGCTGTCTGCAATTCGTATAATACTCGTATAAAGCTAATTTTGCGCATCTTTGATTCAGTCTGCACAGTTAGGTACCTATAATCTTAATATATGAAAATTAATCTCTATTTCCTTGGTCATCGCATCACGTGTGAACGGATGGAACGATATCGCTAATTATTTTTTGGTGTGTTTATTATTGTCTGGAGAATGTTCTCATGAAAGAAAAAAATAAGGAAGTTGAGCGGAACAATTCGAATTCAATATTCAAAGTTAAGACAGGACAACGTCTGTCGGGTCAGCTAGTTTATAATAAAATGGGTTGGTTCAGTTCAGTTATCGGGCGGGTGTCGTGGGCGCCACGCGCGTTTCTAGCTGGTTGCCGCGACTCTACGCGTTCGCCCGCCGCCGTAATCAACTTCGTCATAATATAAAGTGTAACAAAACAACACACGAATGCGGAACCCTTAAAACTAATCTAAATTATGATACAAATAATAATACACAGGTGTAGTACTCAACGGATTTGTGACCTGAACTTTGCATAAAAATCAACAGGCAGGTTTGTCGATTTATTTTTTTGTCTATGCTACTTCCTTAGGAAGTATATAGTTGTATATATATAGTTAGCTATATTAAAAAAAAAATTGAAACCTTAAGGCAAAGATAATATAAAACATCATAAGATCATTTTCTTTAAATTGCTTATTTTATGTGATTTATTCGAAGGTATGTTTACTTAATACTAATATTTCATTATTATTATTTATCTGTCAATAAGTAGGTATATTTAGAAGTAAAATAATTTGGAATTAAGTATTTAAAATTATTGCTGAAATCCACGTTTTGGACAGAGCTCATTAAAAAACTATGAATATTTTATAAACTAAATCATCGTTAGAGCAATATACAGAATGTTCCAAAAGTATGAAATAACACTTGGGGGTTTGGCTGTGTATTGGACATAGGTAAACTTACTTGATATACATTTTTTGTCAACATTTGATTTTTTTTTTCCCGCCAAGTTAAGAAAATATATCTCCAGTACTTAGCTCAATTAGATATGTTCTAAAGCCGCAACAACAAAATAATGACAAATATTCAAAGTCCCATAGGTAACTTAAAAAAAATATTATACCTAGTTACGCTATAGATAAATCGATCTCGAGTCTGCGACCGATCTTGTAAATTGATTCTTGATTCTTATGTCATTCCAGTACAAAATTACATCTCAAAGTCAAAAGTATACTCAAGACCGCTGTCGGACTTGAGATCGATTTATGAATACGGGCCTAAGCTTCTACACAATAATACCTATATTGACGGCCGAATACCATATGTACGTAAATTAATTTTTCGGACTTTTGAAACAGTATAAAAGTTACTTATGTGTTATGTAAAATACTTAGAAGTAAGTAAGTACCTAATCATTGTTTAATTTTATTTTAGAACATAGGTACATGCTTGATGTGTAGAAACGATAGCATTCTGAACAATAGACAAATTAACCCGCGAACACTGAAATATAATCCCTGACCTTTTGACATCTCCGTTCTCCGTAATAATCCTAGTTAGGTAGGTACATACATACGTTATGTCTGAATATTTACATTCAAACAAACTCCTCATGATTAGGGTTGCATCGGCACCGGGATTTATTCAGACACGTACGGGTGTTTAAAAAAAAATTAAATGAATATTTAATTTTGTCATAAAATTACATATTTTAAAAAACTGTAGAGGCAGTAGAGCCAAGTAGTATTATAGCTGTATTTCGTACGGGTGAGTGGGAGAGCCGGAAGCATTCCTTCCCCTTGTCATGCTCCCGTTTTCGTCGATAACGTGTGAGCAATGCCTTTGGTATTGCAAGCATCCATAAGCTACGATAACTGCTTAGGTAAGTTAAGTTATTTCATCATAGTTTGCATCTTTTTACTATTTATTAATTGACTTAGATTATACCTACATATGACCTTAATAGTTACATTATTTGCTGATTATAAAACTAAAAATGATTTTAATGAAAACCTTAAACGGCGTGGGATACATTTGTATTAATAGCACTCTAAACAATTTAATTGCCAATCAGCAGTCTAACTACGGTGTCGATAGCCTGAACTTTATACATGACAGAGTCAGCATTTTAGTTATAGGTAGTTATCCATCAGGCCGGGCTTATGTTATTGCTAGTGTCGTCTAAATAGATTTCCATGAAGAGCTTCATTTCAAGAACTAGGATGAAAATATTAAGAAACTACGCTCACACTTTCAATTCGTAATTAGATAGAGTTTGGGTTTCGTTGTACACAGATATACGTTTTAACTGTGTGCATGTCCGGTGATTAATGATAAAATAATAGATAGGTAGCGCAACATAAAAGGTACTTACCTACTCTATGCGCGCTCAAAAAGCATTTTCGAGTTACGACCCTGAGGTCTAAGATACAAATGTATTAAATTAAAAAAGAATTTGATTAAGTACCTACCTACTGAAATATTGCCATTAATATGGACGATCTGAGAAATAGGTATAAAACAACCTGAGGTCAATTAAAAGGTACCTTACTTAACTACCTACCTACTTAAGTAATAAAAACTATAAATAAAGAAACACCAAATTACAAAGTAATTTAGTTAGGTAGGTAGGTAGTTAATCTTAATGAATTACTTGTTTTTTGCACTGGCTACAAGCTACAAATGAAATTAGTAGGTGCCTGTGGTTTAAAAGTTTCAAAATATAGGTATAAACAAAGTTATATTATGTACCTACCTACCATAAAATTTGTATATTAAGTACTTACTTATTTAAGTTTATGCTACCTACCTACCTGTACACCTACCTAGCATAATACCTATTTTACTTTTTGTTTCGAATCTCAAATCTTACCCACCGTAATAAGTATCTACATTTATGAAATAGTTAATTATTCATTCATTCTAAATTAATATTTTGAAATAAGTTTCAAGGTGTAGTTAATATAAGCTTTAAACACATTTTAGCATTATAAAATATTCTCCTTGTTTGACATAAACTACAACATGATAATCAAATTCATACTATAATAAGTATATTACAATAAATATACGATATAAATATAGATATCTACGTGTACCCATCTGTATTTAATAGACATGCAATTATCTGTAAATGCCAACGAACTCATAAAGAATCGGTCGTCTCTTTAGTATTATACCTACAATATGAATTCTCATTGTTAATTTTAATAATAATAATTTAGCCCTTTTGACGTCCCACTGCTGGGCACGGGCCTCCCCTCAACATGAGGGGGATTCAGGCCATAATCCACCACGCTGGCCCAGTGCGGGTTGGCGGATTCCACATGTCTTTCGAAAATTGGTTAGATCTTCTAAGACATGCAGGTTTCCTCACGATGTTTTCCTTCACCGTAAGCAAGTGATATTCATATAGAAATTATGATTCGCACATAGATTTCGAAAAATCCAGAGGTGCGAGCCTGGATTAGAACCCAAGATCTGGTGCCCGCAAGACGCGTGCTTTAACCAATCGGCTATCACTGCTATGCTGTTAATTTTAATAATATTTTTATATACATACCTACACAATTACTTACGTGAGGCTCGTTTTTAACCTGGAAAGCCTTGAAACCCATAAAATGTTAATATTTTTTGTAAAGCCACGCAACCAAACACTGTGACTTTATTAAACAAAGCAAACCAAAGAAATATTAGGCGCACACAAATAGTAAATTAACAAATAATATCTACGATTTTGTAATTTGTTTCTTCTAATCTTTATTATAATATAAAAAATCTATTTCCATAATGTTTCAGTCCGCAAAACTCGAAGTATAAAGTACTGCGTCACATTTATATTATAGTTAAAAAGGTTTTCAATATACTTTTAATCCCGAAGTTCCCACGGACCGGGAAATTATTATAATTACTATAAGCCACAGCAAAGCGTGACCGAGTTTAGCTAGTTATTCATAAAATAACAGAGAAGTTTTGCATAAAATCTAATCAAACTTGGTTTTTTTTGTCATTTAAAAAAACTTTTATTCGTTTTTAATATTTAAACAATTCGTGAGTAGTATACTTAGTTATTTTTTCCTTTTATTTTTAGATTTTATGGGTTGTGTTTAGAACATAAGTACTCTTATGATTTAATTGTTTGAAATAAAATATCATATATCTATAAAAATTTGGACTTGTTAATAAATTTGGTTCAAATTTGACGTAAAATCTACCGTAGGTATATGTAGGTATTTAGGTATTCTTATAAAGTTGTATAACATTATCTATACTTGTGTGTCTATTTTGATAGCCTAGCTTACAATATTTCAAATAATTCAAATCAGACTGAACTTTTAAACATATTATGTACTAGCTGTGCCCCGCGACTTCATCCGCGTAGTATTTTAACTTAGCAAAAATTTCGGGATTATCGGGTTAAAAAGTATCCTATATGTTAATCCCGGTTATAATCTATCTGTGTTCCAAATTTCATCCAAATCCGTTCAGTAGTTTTTGCGTGAAGGAGTAACAAACATACATACATCCAGCACACTCGCAAACTTTCGCATCTATACAAATAAATAAAATTGGGGTGTCTGTTTGTAATATCAAAATAACACCTTTTCACTAAATGCATATGAAAGTACATACCTACGACACCTATAGCCAAAACGCGATTTAAAAATTTTTTGTTGTCTGTCCGTCTGTCTGTCTGTCTGTCTGTCTGTCTGTGTGTTTGTTCCGGGTAATCTCCGAAACGGCTGGACCGATTTTGACGGGACTTTCACAGGCAGATAGCTGATGTAGTAGGGAGTAACTTAGGCTACTTTAATTTTTTTAAACAATTAGGGTTCCGCGTAAAAATATTAAAAACACATGAAATCAAAGAGTATCTCCGAAACGGGTGGACCGATTTTGACGGGACTTTCACTGGTAGATAGCTGCTGTTATAAGCACTAACTTAGGCTACTTTTATTTTAGACAAACAAAATTTAAAAAAATGGGTCCTGTCGCGCGGGCTCAGAACGCGGGAGCGGGCTTTTTTGTTAAGTTTAATTCCACGCGGACGAAGTCGCGGGCTCGGCTAGTTTATAATATTAGTAGGATAATATTATTATTATATATTATTATAGTGCCTATCTTTATTTCTAATCATCTCCTGCCTGTGATTTCTTACGAGTGAGCAAGTAAAGGATCCTATCATAGGATACACATAATGTGTACATCCGGGTTGTAAACTATTTAAGTATGTGCCAAATTTCATCCAAATCCGTTCTGCCGTTTATGCGTGATAGAGTAACAAACATTCAAACATACATACTTTCAATTGCATAATATTAGGACTAATATGCGTCTTTATGTACCCACCTACCTAAATACCTATTAAACAGGATATTTCAAAAGTCCGAAATACCGCGGCTTTAGATACTTTGGATGAGTACCTATGAGGCACAGAAGTAAACATTATAAAATAGTAAATTAAAAATAAATAAAAACCCGTCTTTGTAAAAGTTAACTTTAAATGAAAACTGTAAAGAAAAACTAATTCAGTACCTACGTAGTCTACATCTAGAACTAATAAGTACCAAATAAATTCTCATGCGGTAAGTACATAGCGACAGTCGGACGGGATCATTATTGGTAAGATTTGAGCTGTTCTACATTTTATTGGTTAAGTGGCTGCGTTTTTACGAATTGATCCCTTTATGTCGAGTCCCTTTACGTCGAGTCTGAGAGTCTTTTGTTCTTGAAAATATTGCAATTTTACGCTGTCTAATACCGTTATGTCGAGTTTGGTTAACACTTCGTACATCTACTCTTCAGTAATCCTAATAAAATCTATCAGAAAAAATAAGTAACATCAGTAAAGTAAGGCACTAATAAGGTCAATATTTAATTAATTCATATAAAATACTAAGATATTGGTTTCAATAAGTAAATAAATCGGCCTGTCACTTATTGATTACAAATATTACCTATATACTTCTCCAGGGCTCAAATAATATTATAATCGGTAACAGACAACTTTCTTATTTATAACATTAATGTGATAGTGTGAACACTTTTCACACTATCAAACTGTTTCTGAACCACCACGAAGCACTCACACAGCAGTTACTGAGTGCACTCTTTCAAGGTTAAAGGGACACTGGCAAGTTTTGCCTTGTTAGAATTGGACGTGCAACGCTGATAACAAGATAATAATATAAATAAATAATAAATATCGCCAGGCTGACACACCAACTGTATGGTCCCAAACTAAGCAATGCTTGTACTATGGGTACCTTACAATAGACTGGGAGCGATCCCAGTGACACCCAGACGAGGGCAAATTACGAAAAGGTCATTTCCGAAATTTGCCCCGGCGGGAATCGAACCCGCAACCACCTTGGCTTGACACGCTACCCCGTGCCTAGATGATTGTACATTATACTACATACATTGTACTTAATTTATGTAAAATCACCAATGCGCCATTGATTTTTAGGATGTAGCAGTCAATAGTACTTACCTAATGTTTAACATACTTTTTCATTACTCATACTCTGAAAGTAGGTCTGAAGTTGTCTGAGGAGCGGGTTGAAAGTAATACTTTTCCGGCCTGGGAGAATCGCTTTCAACTGAAAGATTTCAAATTATAAATAAAAACTGGTTCCATTTTCACATTTCTACTCGTATGGAACCATGTTCAAACTTTTTCTACAGTCACTCAATTACAGCACTATGTAAAATTGAAATAACATAAAGTTAAGTATTAATTAAAGGATATATATTTTTAAATGACTTAATTTAAATAATTTAGTTTCAACAATTTCTTTAAAATAACATAGATTTGGGCAAAATATTTAAAGATGAAAATGAAAAATAATGGCTAAATAATGAAGTTGGCCGGCCAACGAAAAAAAACAAAATAGGCGGCAATCCGATCTAATTTTTTTTTTAGAGTGGTAGTGTTTTGTTCATTCTTCCGTGTATTATTTCTTTAGCCAATTCCTGTTTTTATTTTTACTTTCCTTGTATTCGTAATGAAAAGCACAGTGTTTACCTCGGGTGAAAGACATTTTGTCACTTTCACCACTCGTGTAACAATGTACTATTTGTTAAAATTTAAAAAGGTGATGTTATTGTTAGTAATTCTGTAGAATCGAATACAATAACACTTAAAACATGTGAACCCGACTGTACTTTAAAATATGATTATTAAACTCGACGTAAAGGTAGTAAAAGCGGGGTAAAGAAACTCGACGTTAAGGGAATAGAAACGAGACAGAATTCGTAGACTCGACGTAAGGGTAATAGAAGCGAGACAAGGTTCTCGGCTCGACATAAAGGGACTCGACATAAAGGGATCATACCGTTTGAACGAAATTAATTTTCACTTAATATCTTTAAAACATTGTGGCATCCATTAGTAGTTGAAGATTTTGCCAAATTAAGTATAAATAATATTAGGTAATATCATAGATTTAGGAATGTCAAGCATCAATTTCTAAAAGGTCTTCGGCTCATATTAATATTTATATTATGAATCTGATACCAATCAAAAAGCTGTCGATAATCTGTATACAAAATTGGAATTCTAATTAACGGAATGATAAACTTTAAAATCGCTTTCAATAGCTTGTCAATATAATTTTCAACAATTTTGATGTTCTGGCATCTCAAATATCACTTCGCTTTGTTCAGTGTCGGACAAAGATTAGATTATATCAAGGATTATATAAAGAGAAACGTCAAGCCGCCATTATTGTAAACTTACTTGGAAATTTCTATCAAAATAGCCTTTATGTATGCGTAATATTTATGTGTGCGTAACATTTCAAGAACGACAGCTATCCAGATCATCCGGCAATTTTTGTATATTTAGTGATTTACTAGTATCATATCCACCGTGATAATATTTAGAGTAAAATAAATGTATTAATAAATGCACTGCACACGGTCTTTTTCGCGAATTACAAAATTTGTCTTTTATTATTGTCAGATTTTGAAAAATTTCTAAAAGAAACAAAAAAATTGAACTTTGCGGGCTAGACAGGCGCCTTCACCTTAATGGCTTCTAACGCCTATAAATTTATGACATGGCAATGCTAGAAATTGTTGACAGTCTGTTTCAAAAATCTCAAATAAATATAATTAAACAAATAAATGTGACTTTTGACAATTTTTCTATAGAATATCTCTCGTAACGACAAATTTGTTTGGAAAATCACCTACAAATACAAATACAAATTTGTCATTACCACCATTGCTGACAACATACCATATCTTCTTCTTCTTCTTCTTTGTTGGTGGCGTTTGTAGCTATTTGCCACAATTCTGCCAGTGTCCGTGATGCTAGTGTCATAAACTTAGGTACATAAAAGTTTAGATAAGAATATGGCCAGTGAAGTGTTTGAGGCAGAGGGTCCTTTGATCTAATTAACCGATAACTAAAACAAAATACGAAACAACATATACTTAGTGCAACACTATTAGTACACCATACCATATCAAAGTCAGTAGAAATCGTGAAGCTCGTGTCAGCAAAACGTCAAAAGCGGAGCGTTTGAAACGTAATCGCGAGCGTTTGCTTCTCTATTACGACTTGAGTAGCTAGCGTGGTTAGGGCACAGATCTTTTGTAGTTGAAAAAGTCGTCGCATTGGGGGTTTTCTAAATTTTCCATTTTAGTTATTTTTACAAGTAATGGTCTCTCCCTATAAGTACATCTAACTCCCACATAAGATTGCCTAATTGTTACATTATAAGATGAAAATGGGACGACTGTATAATAAACATTTATAGCATTCGAAATCTCGTCTTCACGATCGACATATTTTATCTTAGCATTAACAGCAATGATTAACGATCCGACATTGACCTACTTCAGAGTGAAGGTTTCCAAGAAGATGTCATACATTTTCAGAGGGAAATTGACCTTTACACAACATTATTTTCAAATATTTGTTTTCTCTTCCGAATATATAAATTGTTTTGGTATAGAAGTATATTACTTACCAAAGCTGTGACTTAATTAATCCCAGCAAGTGCCTTACCTTAAATCCTCACAATAGGCCTCTTCATGTTGGACCCGTGTCCCCATGCGAGCGTTCCAAAGGTCCGTGCTTAGCCCGTGACCCCGAGAGAATAATAATATAAAAGCTGTAGCCAATATACTACAGCTCATATACGGGCCGGCTTGACCGGGAGTAACCCACTCTCACAGAAGATACTCGTAAACTAGCTATTAGTTATTATTAGAGAGAAAGCAGGAGACCCAGCCAACCACTAAACAAACACAAAGGGAAGGGACCTTCCAATCCCTCTCTCCTATCCCTTCAGGCTGGTAACGTGCGATCAATACCTTAGGTAGGTATTGCAAAGACCATGGTGACTGCTTAACATCTGGCAGGTTGTACGCTTATTTGCCGGCTTTGATATAGGTATCTAAGAATATAAAATATTTTCAAATATTTACGAATAAATTAAATAAGTATGTATATTCAAATTACAAATTTAACCAAAAAAAAACTAAGAGAAAGGTTGTTACAAACAATTGATTAATATTTGTATAAGTAGGTACGTAGGTATGTACATAATGTACCTACCCAAATGATGATAATGCTTAACACAACTTTAGTTATTAAAACTTACATACTCATTAAAACTATAGCTGTTTTCAGTTGGCCCAAATTGTCTATTTGTAAATATACCCAATAAATTTCTAGACAAATAAAAAAAATATTCATTTTCCCATGTATTATAACGTGTAGTTAAATAAATCATAAACATTTTAGGGGTCCGTATTTTCCTATTAAGTCCCGATGACGCATCGCCTGTCTACAACATTTTCCTATAACTTCGGCCAACAAAAAAACATCCCAAAATTGACCAAGCGCGTCGCAAGTTGCTATTCTAAAAGTCATTACATTTTATTGACCATAAAACTAATGTTGGTGAAAGACAAGGTTTCCCGGCATCACGACCTAACACCACGATTTCACGAAAAATAAGTACCTTTAAGTACGAATAAGTTACAAATTTAAGCCAGTTTTGTCGTACAAATTATAATATAATTAAATTTGACACACAAAATATGTTGGTATTGCATCTCACCCAAAGAATTTGTAATAATAAGACATTAGAAGTGGTATTGACGTATTATTTCTTACAAAACCAGTGTCGCCACTTCGCGCCGCTTTCGCACTGCGCAGACAGCAATTTATTTGACGTAGAGTAGTTTCGGGAATATAGTATACTATAAGCCTTTTTCAAAATTTAATTCGAACTATTTGAGATCTATTTTTATTGTTTACAGGCAGCATTTGTGATAATTTTTTTTGCTGTTCTAAAATAAGTTACTCCTTATAACATCAGCTTCTGCCAGTCAAAAACGGTCCAGCCATTCCACAGACGATTTTTCATAAATCGCGTTTTTGTTATAAGTACATTTGCATTTAATGAAAACGTTTTATTTTGATATTACAAACAGACACTCCAATTTCATTTATTTGATTTATTTTATACACTAATTCGTTTAAAATATCAGTAATCAATAACTAGGGGCTTAAGGCAATATTAAATACAGTAAAACCCGTTTATGACGATTTCACAGGGAACCAACCAAAAACGCGTCTTAAGCGAGAAAGCGTATTATGCGGGATAAGGAAAATAAAAGCTACTATTATTATGTATGTATTGTGTTCTAATTTCGTGTATGTATTAGGTAGGTATTAAATGAAACATTTATAAATTACATTAAATACATAGTGTAATAATAATTACGGTATTTAAAGTAATCACTTATTTTGGTTTGACAGTAAGATTTTCAACAGGTGACAAGAGAGCTGGCTCTATCCTCGTTTAAAAAATCAGTCTACTTCCATACAACGAGGAAATGCAGCCAGCATTCTTGGCACCATCTCACGCGGGCAGGGCTTTTATTTATTTTATTTTATTTTTAAAGTTTTTCTGTTCTAACATTTACAATAAACGAAGGTACAAAATAAATAACTAGATCTTTAATTTATTGAATTTCGTACGGTGCCACATTGTAATCAATGCAAGAATATCCAGGAAAACCCTGCAGTATTATGGGTTCACCTTCTTCTTCCAACACGATGTCAACCACTTGTGAGCCATATTGGCCACTATAGAAAATACTGATACAAATAAATTACCTATACGTCTTCAGCATTGTGTCAACCTGGACTGGAAATAAACTTACTTGGAGCCGTTGAAAAAAATATAATAGGATACTACAATTGACACTAGTTCAGACAATATTGCCTACCAGGCTAATAACGCAACGTCGATAAGTTATATATATCTCAAGATATTTGAACAATGTCTCTACAAATCTATCACCACACTACAGATAAAGGGTTTGCTTACAAAATTGTGTACTTACTAATAATTTTTAAATATTTGGAAATACACAATTTCGGTTCGTTGCCTGCCAAGACACACGCGCAGTCACAGCGGTAGGCAGTGGGGAGAGTGTAGACCAAGTAGGAATGTTAAACGCTAAGAGTTGGTTTGTTTCGGAGAAATAGTAGTTGGCCATATTGGCGAGCTAGGTGATAAATACCCGAACATACTCTAAATAGCTAGTGATTGAATCAAATATAAAGTTATCGATTTGGTATCGATATTATTGTAATAAGTATGGTATATGATATTAAAAACCTGACGTACCCAAAATAGTTTATGTTCATATTTTTATTTAATTGAGGAGATTGTAAAGTGCGTTCAAATAAAGGCGTTAATGACGTATAGGATGTGGATTCATGAGTGGATGTTATTGGTATAGTGTGCCCCGATGGCATACTATCTGTTGACAAAAAATATGCTCATGCCATAATTTAGCAAATAACAATATCGTAATTTATCAATTGAAATCCTACGTCTGCAGTGCGTAAATTCCATACATTAATCGTAGGTATGGCGGATTTAATCAAAAACCGTGTTTTTGGCGTAGGATTTAAATTATCTTCTTTATTGTGGACTGAAAAAAAACGACTATAATTTGTAGGTAACCAGTTCTCTTTGTCTGTCATTGTTATCAATTTCCAAATCCTTGATATCTGAATTTGAAGGGAAACTAAAAATCATCACGTAAATAAGTATATAATGAGAAGGTAACAGGGAGGGCCTAAATTAAAAAAAAACGCTTTTATTCAACTCAGATGATACACTAAAAGCTAGAAAATATTTATGGGCGGGAACAATAAAACCGTTCAATTATTTGTTTTTTTGTGGTCAAGACACACGTGCCTTAAGACTGAGGAATTGGAACCAAGAGTTAAATAGCTACGTTGATGATTGATACGGACAATACTTCTTTAAAATCAGCAGTAGCCACAGACTCACGGTTTAGGTTGGCAGTACTTGCAGTATCAGGATTTAAAGATCGGAGGTTTAAATTATGGTAATATTTTACTGTTATGGGAAGCCAAATACTATAGATGAAGTGGTTGAAAAATTCACTGCAAGATTTAAAGCAAATTAAAAACAAATATACGAAGTCAAGCCAAATAAACTGTTTTAAAAAGCTTTTTAATTGTTGGTGGCTTTTAATTACTAGCGGAAATTATATTAAATAAATAAAGTCAATATTTCTTACAAAAATATCGATAAAATACAAACATTGTAACATCACTAACTCCCGTCTGATGTTGTCACAATGACACCGCCGTACTAGTCAAAATTCATACGCACGAGGATGTCATACTTTTCGCATTACATTGATTTTTACGGTTCGTCGATATGCCGTACGTTTGATTACGCAAGCAGCAATGGAAATGGGGCTGGTGAGATCATAGTAAATATTTATATTCTCGTGGTAAAGTATACATGTTGGTTTATATTAGCAAAAAACCTGATTATTACCATATATATCTACTTACCGATGAAATGTAATCCCTTTATTGGTATAATTGCAAGTTTCTGAACAATTTCCGCAATTAAAAATGCTGCAATACACCATTTTTACTAGATGTGTCTCGTACAACGTCTGGTGTCGTACTGAATGCATACGTGTCCAAATGGACATAAACTTAGTGCCAAAATTACGCGGATATGCCACTTCTAATGTCTTATTATTACAAATTCTTTGATCTCACCCATGCAATGATAAGTATATAATCATTTGTTTAGGCAAGTTCTACTAGACCAAAACATTCCCGTTCTGACGACTTTGACTATTTAACAACGACGTTTTTGTGTTGGCTGACATACAATATTTTCAAAAAATAATGTTATTAAACTCTATCGGAGGAACATCAAATAAATAAAAATCACCTTAACCGGGGTTCGATATCCCGGATCGTGCAAAGATATTTGGTTTATTTAAGCAACAACTCGTATGTCCTCTAAAATCCGCTAAATTATAACTGCTGGCCCCCTGCCTCTAATACTGTGGCGAACTATGTTAGTACATACAACCGCTTTATGCTTCCAATTCCAAAGCGTAAAAGCACGATGATAAGGTCTATATTTCTTTCGGATTATAGACTGTCTAGTTCTAAATCTAAAAAGAAGATAGACAAACACTAATAAAATTAAATAATAAAAACTCACAATGATGGTATCTACGTATTTTAGTGTGTACCTACTAGTGATGTAACGAATGTTGGATTTTCGACATTCGCGAATGCGAATGCGAATGCGAATATTTGGCTTCAACATTCGCGAATGCGAATGCGAATGCGAATGTTGACTTTCAAATAAGAAACCCTAAATTGAAAATAAAAAATAACCCTATGTGACGACTTTTTAAATTACAAAAGAGCTGATAATTTTTAAACGGTTGAATCGATTTTCGTGAAACATAGCTAAGAACACTCTCGATCAGAATACCATTCTAAAAAAGAAACAAAAATAAAATCGGATCATCTGTTTGGGCGCTACGATGCCACATACAGACACACAAGTACGCATGTTAAACTTATAACACACCTATTTCTCGGGGGTTAATAAAGAGCGCGCAAAATATTATATTGGATTGACATTTCGTGTCGGCCGAACATAGCCGAACCCACATAGGTTGAAAGAACGAAGTTAGTCACATAAAGTTAATTCGAAGAGATTTGTTTTGATTTGAGGGTAGTTTAGTATTATTTCATTAATCAAATTTATTTTATATTAAAATATAATTGACTTAATATTTTAATTAGACTAACAAAAGCAATAGAGAAGGATCCTATTTATAATTTAGTTGCCTACCTAAAGACTGTGTTTTTAAAAAAAATTGAAATATAAGTATATAAGTCTATTATGTGCAAGTGAGCTAAGTTACGATCGAGGCTGGTTTGCAGCCAGAGATTAACGCGAGGGCTGTGCTGTCATGGAGCCAAGTGTGTAATTAACAATGCTCACGCATTTCATACGACATTTTACAACTTAATTGCGAGTAAAAAATATTAAGAGTACAATCTTAACTGAAAAAAATCACAATTCACGATTTTTTTAAGACCTAGAGAATTGCAGGATGAATGAAAAATTAAACAACATGGCGCGCCGTAAGTTTTTAGGGTTCCGTAGTCTAACTCAGAACCCTTATAGTTTCGGCACGTCCGTCTGCAATCACAGTAATTTTATTCAGAGACTATTAAAATACTGGGGTAATACTGCAACCTAGCCAAAAAAAATGAGTATCAGTACCGCTAAAAAACTGTTTTTAAATTTTGAAAGCAAAGTTATTCCATTGTACCTCCCGTACTTAAGGGGGAGCGAAAAAAAATGTTTACACACCCCCACGATTGAGGTGTTGTTCAGTAAGTATTTTCAATTATTTTAAGGTTTTTTTGACAGTTTTTCAATATTAATTCCCGTTTACGAATTATTGATGGTCATTATGGCTTCTTTTACTTAAGTAGCAAGATTCATCCTTTAAATTAGAACCACATTATAAATGGTTTATTATAGGAAATAAATAGTTCTTTACAACGAAAATCCCATATAATTTTTTTTTTTTTAAATCTAAAGTTTGGATTGAGTCTCAAACCACGCACCACTGATTGTGCACCCAGTCTAATCACAGCTTAATTATTTGAATTAAAAATCCTTGTAAGAATCTTCATCAGTCCAAAAAGAAAATAAAAGTTTATGTCACTTTTACTGAAGATGTCTATGATGCCGGTTTAATAAATATAGTAACAGAATTTTTACTACATATTTTATTTCAAAAGATGACCAATTGTTTATTAATTTCGCAGAAATTAATAGGTTGCATGAGCAATACAAAAAAATATTTTATGAGTTCCGTATTATCGTAAAGTGACGGGATGTCTACGGAACAGTATGCGTCCGACATGCATTTGGCCGGTTTTATCTATTGGTCTGGCAAAGTCGGTAACAATTATTATATTATTTGAAAATAATAAATCGAATGTTTATAATATGTTTTATTTACAATTAAATTGAATGTGAAAGAAATTTATTTAAATAGTTAATGTATTTATGTAAAATATTTGAATAAACATCGTTTATTTCGTTTTAAATGTTTACAATTTTTGGGATAACTCTTTACTAAGATTTAAAAAATGTAAAGTCAATAGCACTAGTGCGTAATAAGCTGCTATATGAACCTAAAAGCGGTGCAATGAGGGCCACCCTGTGAGCAAGTTTGTTTAAAAAATATATATAATTCTTAATGTTAATAAAACTTTATATTAACATTCCATATCCATCTAAACCTATTTCCTTTTTGTTTTTAAAAAACATTCGCCAAACATTCGCATAGATTTTTGCGAATGCGAATGCGAATGCGAATGTCAAAAAACATGCGAATATTCGCGAATGCGAATGCGAATGCGAATATTCGTTACATCACTAGTACCTACCTATAATGAATATTTAACAGTGGTTATAAAGAAACAGTCGTGTTACAGGAAGCAGTATATTATCGTGTATTACACATTGTATTATATTTAATGAATTCTACACCCATACCGCGTACTACACCTGGGAGTAGGTAGGTACAGACTTATTAATTGCGGGATCGTAGCTTTGCTAAGCATATTACTAGGTAGACGTTTATTTGATTGCATTGAAAAATTATTACAAAAACATCGCTTGATGTTTAGTTTTTAATATATGTAGGAATATGATTGTTATGTTACGTAAAACATTATAACAACACTAGCGGCATTATATACCTATTAATAGGTATCAGGTGTCAAAACTAGCTTAATGGGCAATCCCGAGCTTAGTCGCCTCGCGAAAGTCTTCAACGAATGCGTTGACAATAACTTTGAATTCGAATTAGGTTCATGTCGAACATAAAATAGTAATGAAAGTAAATCAATTTCAATGAGAATAATAATTATTATCTATGTTATTATTTATTTTCGCGTTTATGTAACATTCCTAGAAGTCTGTTAAGATTAATACTAAAGTCTCATAGGTAACATTCCTTAGAACGCGCGCGATATGATCGCGGCAGTAGGTATAATAAAATTAAATTGATCTACTCATGGGTAATTCCTATTATGACCTTGTTATTAGTATTTATTGGAGTACCTAGTAGTATTTACGCCCTAGAATCTAGTTTTTATCCTCATCGGATTATTATACATAATTATTCCTCGCGTCGATCTTAAGTACTCAGACTTAAGATCGATTTATCAATACAGGCCCGAGAGTGTCACAACAACAGACAGTTGTGATAGGTACTTACCTATTTATTTTTGGTTGGATTGTGGACATGAAGAATTTAGAGTTATTTGTTACCCGCACCGTCACGTGAGGAATTGTCTAAGTATTCAAATGTGGTTGTTGTAGTGTATTTCCATACAACATTTTGTTATCAAACGTGCCGTTTGCGAGTTTGTTAAATTTAAGGTTTAAGAAATGTGTAGGTAATGAACTCTCAGAAATCCTAACCAAGCAAGTTATCCCGTGAGCACGACAGAACCCTAAGGACACCATGCTTTGTCCGCCACGCACTTAGCCGAGCGGCCTACGCACGAACCACTGCGGCTGCGCTAAGCCGTCGTCTACTTTCTGGCAAAGAATAGGTAATTCTTAATTAAAGAAATGAGAATACTAACCCATATTTTCCTGTGTATTGTTCATTGTTAAATAGGTACCTACCTATATAATATCTACTTAAACTTAGAATTCTCACTCATCATTTCATTACTTGGGCTCAACAACATGAATCAACTTTTTCCATATCGATTCCACCTTAAATAAGATAAAGTTAACAAAACTTATAGGTACAAACGCTATTGAATAAATCAAACTTACTTAATTAATGAAATCGTTAGTCAAAGAATATACCTAAGTAAGTATTTCCAAGTCCGTTAATTGAAAAAAGTTTCCAATTTATTTTTTCCTATAAAAAATCTACCTACCTACTGCCGTCTCACCAGCAGCACGCGCCCCTCTGCGCGGAAATAAGAAAAATATCAAAGATGATTTCTTGATTCGTACATTAGCATCATAATATAATGTTACGCCACTCACATGTTGGCCGACTAATCGGTTGACTCCGCAACTAATTAATCGACGTCCGCCGATTAAACCCAATATCTTTTAGATATAAATTATTTGAGATTCCATGAACCTATTGGAATAAATTCCAATTACGGTGTAATAATAAAGAGCTTTATAAAAGCAAATTCCAACTAACTAATCGTATTAGCAATAAGATTACAAGTTTTCTTTATTTGCGATGGTACCTATTACCTATCTACAAACTTATCCCTTTTATTTTAGAGTAATCTTATATTTTCTTTTTTTTTTGAGTCTACACGTCTATATAAACGAACTCACTCCATGGAAAAATATACCAACATGATACATACCCGTTTAATTTAAGCCGGTTACACATAAGCGATCTTTCGGCGCGTATAAGCTCGTTTTTGGAAGCGCACGTAGGTGCATGCATGCGCGCTTTTTTCCACACGCGCAAATTGTACGATTTTTTTTAAATTATGCACAAAAAATACATTAAATCACTAAATAAAACAGCACGTACACTACCATGCGTTTCACACACCCACATTTGTAATCTTACGTAGTATTGTATTCTCTTTGATTTGTATTTTTTTTTCCACTTGGTAACTGTCTAACTGACAAACGGTGACAGTATTTTTTTCTTTAGTTCGGAGGGCTTTCATAGAGCATTCTGCGTGCCAGTATCAAATAGTATTTGACAATAGAACCTTAAATAACGTTTAAAATTAAAATTGAAATGAATTATGGTCGAATTTTGACCACGGGCGACCACTATTAATTATAAGTCTGTGGCATCGACGAATGAATATAACGACTCGTGTGCGTGGACCCTTATCCGTGCCGTCCGTACCTAGTCGCGTCGCGAGGGAACTGGTTTCAATGCCATAGTTATAATGGCATTATGAGATAGAATGATAATTACACTGTTATTTATGCACAAAGCCACTTTATTGCAATAACAACTGACAAAACATTATGCCTGGGAATCCCGTGCAATGTATTCAATTTATTATAAACAAATGTTACCATTAGTTTTGTACAGGCACCTTACTACTAAGCTTTTATCTACGCTGAGCCCGCGACTTCATCCGCGTGGAATTTTAATCCTTTCTTAGGGGATGTCTACGTCATAGTAGCTTTATGCATGCAAAGTCTCAGCCCGATCGGTTTAAAATTGACAAAGTTTCATACAAACTTTCATCCCCTATTTTATCCCCTTGGGGGTAGTATTAATCAAAATCCTTTCTTGGCGGATGCCTACGTCATAACATCTACTTGCATGCCAAATTTCAGCCCGATCCGTCCAGTGGTTTGGGCTTTGCGTTGATAGATAACTATGTCAGTCAGTCAGTCAGTCACCTTTGAGTTATATATATATAGATACGTAAAGGAAAAACTTTGTACCACTTTTAACGAACATTTCGCGGACGGAGGAGTTTTAAATTTGGCACATTTATAGTTTATAGCGGCCCGCCCCGGCTTCGCACGGATACATTGCGGTTACATTATTCGAGTTTTAGTAAGGATCCCTAATTTTTTGAAAATATATTATAGCCTATGTCACCCGGGGATAGTGTAGCTTCCCAACAGTGAAAGAATTTTTCAAATCGGTTCAGAAGTTTCGGAGCCTGTTCATTACAATCAAACAAACAAAGTTTTCCTCTTTATAATATTAGTATGATATAAAATTCTCGTGTCACAATGTTAGTTACCATATTCCTCCGAAACGGCTCGACCAATTTTTATGAAATTTTGGATGCATATTCAGTAGGTCTGAGAATCGGCTACTATCTTTTTTTCATACTTCTAAAAGACAGGACAATGTCTGTCGGGTCAGCTCGTAATATATATCAATGAATCTCTATTTCCTTGGTCATCGCATCACGCGTGAACGGATGGAACGATTTCTCTAATTATTTTTTTGTTGTGTTTATTATTGTCAGGAGAAAGTTATAATGGAAGAAGAAATTAAAATAGTTGAGCGGAACAATTCGAATTCAATATTTAAAGTAAAGACAGGACAACGTCTGTCGGGTCAGCTTGTCAAAAATAAATTAGCATACGATAAGTACCTACTTGCTTACCTACTTTTATTGGGACTAGTCCTGCCACACACTCTCACTCATCACTGTTACTACCGTAAACCAGGTTCGACAATGGTGACCAATGATGACGTCGAAGTTCGACCCGCGACGAGTCCAGGGGAAAAGATAACTTGCTTACCTACTCACAAATGCGGCCGGAGCTGTAGTCGCGTGTCCGCAATATACTTCACACTGTGTTCAATTTAATTCCGTATTTTTCCGCGGGACTTCCTATGTGAAATAGACTTCAATTATTTACATAACCATCTAAGTGTGAATGCACCATCAAGAATTCATTAATTCGAAATTCGGGATATCTAACAAGACATTAGCTGTAGGTACATGTCATGCTTCGATAACTCTTAAATTGCTTACAAATTAATTGTATACTAAGTAACTTAATTTTATAGCAATGAATTGTATAATCAACTAAAGAATGGAATCATTCGAAGATGTAGAAATAAAATGCTATAATTTTACACACCTTACAAATTGTCGTCAAAATTAATTTATTAGGAACTTGAGTATTATCGACAAAACTTAGATTACTTAATAATATGAAAAAATACTGCTTTTCTATTGCTAGGTGGCTAGTCCCTACTTACATAGGTAGCATTGTTAGTAGGTACTAAGAATGTGCTTATGTAGGTACATAAGTACTTATTCATTGTAATTTGTACCTTATAACTCATCCATTACCTTTTAATATTTGTCATAGAATGGCATTCATTCTATAAGATACTGGGGTGCTACACTTCAAATCGACAACGATACATTCGAAACGATACGACATTACTCCGAATATATCGACCTTACCCTACTCTAACTAATGTTCGAATTCGTTATCGTTTTTCGTATCCACACACTCTCTATTTTGTTTTATTACCATGTTCGGAGTGAATGATACGAATGATAAATGCAAAGTTTGTTGAAAACCTGAATATTCTCTATGTCCTCTATAAGTTTAATCTGTGGTTTCCTTTTTCCCAAGAATAGATTAAGGAACTAATAGATATAAAACTGGAAACATACACACATAGCTCTTTCACACTCAGTGCTTTTTGTATAGCGCCGTTTCACTTTCCCATCGTCTTATCTATAGACTTCTCTATCTACGGTCACAAGCTTATTGAGTTAATCTGTGGTCATAGATCCTATTAATAATTAGTGACAAAACATGCTTATGTTTTGATTTAATCGCTATTTTATGACAAATTCATCATCGGGAATGGTTATATAATATTGAAATGTTCCCGCATTTGCTGCCTCCTCCTTCTACGGGCAAAATTTTCTTTCCTGCTGGCTTCTAAGGGCAGGAAAAATCATGACATTGTAATTGAAAACTTTTACAGCAGGCAGCAGAGGAGCTCATGGCTACATTGATAAAAACATGAATGCATCTCATCATGCAACTGTTTTATTCATTTATTACTTATTTAACAGGTGAGATTGTGGACAAATACTTGCCTAAAACGAAAAAAAAAAAATGTAAAGGACATTTTACACCGAATTGGTATAAAAATACTCAAATGACAATGCCGACGACGTCCTAAGAGGTGTCGTTCGCAATAATAACGTTTTGGTCTTTGTCAAATTCAAACATTAGTGACTGACATTTATACCTAAGAGTAGGGTTAAGCTCGATATATCGAATTATATATAGTTCGTTCAGTCATCGATACGACATTAAAAACTATGGAACGTAGAGTAGGATTCCACACGACAAATGTCACGATATATCGATTATCGTTTCTAAGAGTAGCACCCCTGAAGCTCCACGAACAATATAAATCTTGTCGAGTTTTATTTCTTCGTTACCTCAAGGACTATTTAATGGTTTTCATTATACATATTATAATATAGGTACCTTCATTATATTTATAATCACCTAAATGAGTGTTTTCTCATTGTATTCAAAGTAGAGAACTCGTGCTGAGTGTTGGCGGAATTTATGAGGTTTTAAAATACAAATCCCTTTAAATGCCGATTCGCTTGGAGTAATGAACCTTTGCGAGTTCGTTAAATGAAGCCCTATAAGATATGGCGACACGGAGGCGAGAATTTGATTATAAATCACCGTCGCATGACAATCGCCTTACCAGTGCCGCCCCGGCCTAAGGGTCGAAGGCTAGTTGGCCCCTCGCTTCAACTAATAAGATTGCTTCATTTTGATGAGCTGGGGATAAACCAAAGTAAGAAGTAACTTTTCCAAAATAAGAGATATTTTATTAACGACTCATGATATATCGCTCCCTCACCTTCAGTCTGATTTTCTGATAGAATATTGAATATACGTAAAATGAAAATAATTGCAACAGTATCAATTACTTACGTACGTATTAATTAATTTGGATTTTATTTATAAAATGTTGATTAACCTCAGACGAAAAGAACGTAGACCAAGGGAGGGAAGCCAGCAAGTAATATCAAATAACATCAATCTCGTGTGTTATTTTTAACAGACTTCCAAAAAATTAGGAGGTTCTATGTTCGTCTGGATGTATTTTTTTATCTATCTTCACAATATACTTACAACAGCACTACGTTAGGACATCTTCTTAGGTGCCTACCTAAGACACATTGCTTAGGTACGAATTGGCACCGACTCCAAGTCGTAGAAATTATAAGGTCCCTAGTTTATTCTAGCATTTAAGTGCATCCAGATTTTTTGTAGTCGGTTTTTATTTTTATTTTTTCCGACGTGCTAAGTAGTGACGTTATTAACGATTACTTTTTCATGATGATTAGACGTAGATATGCTCCCGATCACGGGTTGCGAACAGAAATAAAAAAAAACTACGCGCCCCGTACTTATTTTCATCTGAGGGTATTAGATAACATTGAAGCCCGGTGACCACCGGAGGGTATGACGTCACGCTCGCATAGCATTCGAGGGCAAAGGTGTTGAACACCTGTTATATTTAACTGCGATTACATACCTACTACAAAAAGTAGAGTTTACGGAACCCCAAGGTCAACCATTTCATAACACATCAATTATTTAGATAAAAGTTAGCAAGGAAATAAATTAATTTATACGTATCAGTAAACGATGAGCTGAGAAGGGCCTAGGGCGGCCACAATTGTTAGTCCGCCCCTGTCGACACGCGATTACAGCGCCAAGTCTACGGGCCCTCGTATGAAATTGAACAGTCAATCATATAGATGTAGAGTACGAAGAAAAGTACATACAGACCTACTCGTCAGCAGGTAACTTTAGATAAAAAACACATAACTTAGATGAGTATAAATTGAGAAAAAATATCTACAACTAATGATTGAACACGAGCCATTAAGTACCCACTTATAAAAATAGGTTTGGGAAGATTACCTACTAGTCCTACTACCAAGAATACTTAGTAGGAACTAGAAAAATAATTTATAATCGTTTATTTTCTGTGCATTCTATAAAAAAATATCGTTGGGTGTTGGTCAAGAGATTACAAAAATCATAATCACTAGTGCGCTGAATATTGATGAAATGCGAATAGACCCTACCTAGGTACTCAAAATTAAATCAAAGCGAATTTAATATCAGAAGTAGGTATTCAAAGTTAGGCGTGCATCAAAACAACACAAAATTTGCAAAATAAACTCCCTACGGCGGCGTTGAAACAATACGAAAAAACATATTTTCAAGACGTTTATTTTTTACTAGCTGTGCCCCGCGCCTTCATCCGCGTAGTATTGGATTATTGGGTTAAAAAGTATCCTATATGTTAATCCCGGTTATAATCTATCTGTGTTCCAAATTTCATCCAAATCCGTTCAGTAGTTTTTGCGTGAAGGAGTAACAAACATGCATACATACATACATACATACATCCACACTCACAAACTTTCGCATAATATTAGTAGGATTATAAGAATCGCCAGACTGACACACCAACTGTACGGTCCCAAACTAAGCAACGCTTGTACTATGGGTACCGTTCAATGGACTGGGGGCGATCCCAATGACACGAAAAGGCCATTTCCAAAATTTTCCCCGGTGGGAATCGAACCCGCAACATTATGTGCAGTGAGCCGAACGGCCTACGTTCGAACCACTACGCCAAGCGGTCGTGGTTTGTCGTCTTAGGTACCTAAGTAAACGTACCTATGTGAAATTCAAAATAACGTCATGGGTATTTAATTAGAAATCAATATTCGTTAGTGTTTCTGTTTCCAGTGGTTTAATAGCGCATGCAAGGTTTATCTACTGCACTTTTACAAAACAATACAATTTATTTAGACTGGTTTAACCAATGTTTACCTGAACTAGCTGCAGTCATTCGTAGGAGTGCTGCAAAATACAGGGTGTCTCATAAGTCCGAAATAATAATAGGGGTTTAGGATGTGTATCGGGCATACAATTAAATAGTGTAAAACTTTTATTGAAATTAAATACATTTTTCAACATTATTTTTACCGCCAATTTTAATAAATTGTAATTTTAATATTTTCTTAACAATACTTTTTTGAGTAAATATTGATGGATGCTACTTAATTGTAAATGCAGGTTACACTGTTTTCTATATAGGCTATAAGATGTGTTCTAAGGCTGCACTTGTAACCCAACACGAGCTGTGACAAACATTGAGAGGCCCGTAAAATATTTTAGTTAAGTGCCTACTTATAGTACATACGTACGTATAGTTAGGTCCATCTTCACTAGGGATCTATACAGCCTGGCGCTACCATGGCGACTTTAAATTAACACACGTATTAGGCTTCGCATTTTCTGATTTTCGAGATATTTAAATTTTATTAAACATTATTGTTTATTGAATTATTCAACATTTTCTGAAATACCATTTTGGAGCAGCCTGTACGTAAATAACTCTAGCGCAGAGGTCATATGCCGAGGTCACGGATAATAACATTTCTTCAATGAAATTAAAACGAAAAAGAAATACTATTAGAAATAATAATAATACTATTAGCTCGCCCCGCTCCGAGTTGTAGGTAAAAGCGTAAAAGTAGCTGAATGAATCAGATTTCAAGGATGATGCCATTTTGATTACTTTATTTATTGTTTTCTTATATTTACGCGAATACTACACATTGAAATAAAACTATTTTTCGGATTTTTATCGCGTTTATTAACTTTATGTTCCCGACGTTTCGGTTGCTTTACAGCAGCCATGGTCACGGGGGGACTGAGGTGTTAGACGTCCTGATGTTATAGTTAGTAACTGGGTACCCTCATATTTAGTTGGAACATAAAGTTAATAAACGCGATAAAAACCGAAAAATAGTTTTATTTCAATACTTTATTTATTTTGTTCGAAAATTTATTTTTTTCTATTTATGGACTTTTCTTTTTTTTTATTACTATTATGATTATTGACCACTAGCCCTACCTGTGTGTTAAATTAAAGTCTCCATGGTAGCGCCAGGCTTTATAAATGTATCAGCTGCCGTACCTAAATTATTATTTCGGCCTTCTGCAACATCCTGTAAAGATAGCAACAAGTATGTGTAGTAATATAATTAAATTAAAATGTTATTACTCGCTAGATGTAGCTGCAATCACTCTCAATTAATTTATTTTCTTTTGAAATACTTTTAGAGAATGAGTAGTTCAAAAGAATAGAATTTTGCATATCGTTCCACAATATATGCATGACAATCAACTGGCATCCAGCCCCGGCCTCGTAGTGCTTCACTGTACCTACTATTCATAGTAAGAATATACTTATTAGAATTTAGGTATACTTACTCATATATCATTATATTTGTTCCCGAATAAATTCTCTAAATGATCGGCTTTTGCACAAGTTCAATATTAAATTATACTTTTTAAAACATAACCACATATCAGTGGAACGAACTCTCACCGGTTATAAATAGACTTAAAAGTTCTGACTGAACGAAATTAATTCCACATAGTCATTCTAGCTAAGCCTTTTAATTGTAATTAACTAGAACTCGTTTTAGATCATACTGCTTACAATTTATTTTCTATTAATTCTCAGTACCTAGTTACTTTATATTAATGACACACAATACCACAAAACATTTTTTATATGAAACTCCTTAAACAAACGCACTAACTGTTTGGTCCCAAAATAAGCCACCCTTGTATGTTTATTTGCACCTAAGTACAATACAATGGACTGGGAGCGATCCCAGTAACACCCAAACGACAAATTATGAGATGGCCATTTTAGAAATTTGATCCGAAGAGAATCGAACACGGTGCAGTGAGCTTACGCTCGAACCACTGCGCTGAGCGGTCGCCTTAACGAAGAATCCGATTTTTTAAATTTCCAATACATTAAATTAATTTCCACGGAGTACTTGATTATTAACTTTATTGGCATTTATACATTTTCAGTTGCATTCCAAGAAAATTAATATTCCTATATTACACTTCAATGAATTCACTTTTCAAACGAAAGAAAAGTATGACTTGAATATAATTAGGTACATAAAAATGCTTAATTAAGTAAATGCAGTTGTTTATACGTTCGTAGGTATTGAGTAGCTTAAGGCTTTTATATCTAAGAAAACAACATGAATAAGTAATTTATTCCAATTTCCAAATGGAAATGTTCACGCACGGTACGATAAATAAACCGAATTATTCCAACAATCAAGCACCCAGAATAAAAAATACAGGTAATCCAATTGCTTACGAAATACAGCAGGTAACAGGTAATCCACTGAAATACAACCCTCGTACATTACCCTGTTCTAGTTCTTGTACATTTGCAATTATAATCATATCTCCCTGTCGTTCAAATAGCTTTGTTTACGCAATTACGTATCTGCTTTGTTTACTGACCAAGATATTGTTCAATAAACGATTCATATCAACCAAGTAGCTGTGCCCGCGACTTCGTCCGCTTGGAATTTAACTTAACAAAAAATGTTCGTTCAGTTTACGAAAAGTTAATAAAGAAATACCTATGCTAAGTTTAATCTATTTTTGCTTTATGCGAGTCGATATTTCGTGTTTTATATATACCTACTATAGCAAAAGCCCGCTCGCGCGTTCTTAGCCCGTGCTACAGGCAGCATCTGTGTTTTTTTTTGTTTTTTTTAATATAAAATTAAAGTTGTCTAAGTAACTTCTTATAATATCAGCTATCTGCCAGTGAAAGTCCTTCAAAATTGGTCCAGCCGTTTTGGAAGATTACCCGGAACAAACACACAGACAGACAGACAGACAGAGAAAAAAAAATTAAATCGCGTTTTCGTTATACGTATCGTATTTATTTTCATATGTATTTAGTGAAAACCTTTTTTTTTCAGATCTTCGACTAGAAGAACCGCGGAAGATTGAACGTGACATCATTTTTGCAGAACTAGAACGGATCCAAGTACCAACATGAGCCCACTCACTGATGTCGCCAATGCAACACACTTTTCGTCCGCGCCCGTCAATATAACCGGCTTCGGTCCACAAAGAGATTCCCTCATCATCGTCCTACCTATCACTATTATATATACAATAATTTTTATAACAGGGCTTCTGGGTAATATATTTACTTGCCTAGTAATCGTGCGAAACAAAAGCATGCACACAGCGACCAACTACTACTTATTTAGTTTAGCTATATCTGATCTCCTTTTACTGATAAGCGGAATGCCTCAAGAAATTTACTCCATATGGTCGAAATGGCCCTATGTGTTTGGATATACTTTCTGTGTGATGAGAGGGTTGGCGGCAGAGGCGTCGACGAACGCCAGCGTGTTGACTATAACTTTGTTCACTGTGGAGCGGTACCTGGCTATTTGTCACCCGTTCGTTTCACACAAAATGTCGAAACTGTCCCGAGCGACGAAGCACATACTGTTGCTATGGGTGGTGGCCCTAGGGTGGGCGCTCCCCCAGGCTCTGCAGTTCGGCATAAGAATATTCAATGGGACAACGATGTGCTTACAAACACGCACTATAATTGAACATTCGTTTGAACTTTCAACGTTCTTCTTCTTCTTCGCCCCGATGGTGATGATCACCGTGCTGTATTCTCTGATCGGTCTGAAGCTGAGAGAGTCGAGCACAAGTAAGGAGGAAACCCAGAGTGATATCGACAGGAGCATACGGTACACGCACAAAATGCGCAGACGACACAGCCAGTCGACGCGGCGAGTAGTGAAGATGTTAGGTAAGAACACTTGAAAAGCACAGCTTGCTATCACTCACTGTTGGGTACAATAATGTTTTGCTCGCGTCACCCATCCCTGCCCGATACTCTACTATTAAGAAATATCATTTTCCTCCCGTTTAGAAATTAATAAGTACGCTTTCTCCGATCACAATTTAAATCAAAATAATTGTAGCGTACAACATCCTACACAGTGTCTAAATTTAGACAGATTTCACGATTACTTCTCTCCCTATTTATTTACTTTTGGCTCGATGTTATTTTAATCAAAATTAATTTTCAAACTCTTCCTTCAAGATCTGGAGGGACGAAAATTAATAATTATTTGTATATGTTTTGAAAATAGTATCAAATTTAATATAGCATAGAGCTCAGCAGCATAACTTAGATTTTTGGTCAATCCAACCACATTGCGAGTACGAAATATAATAAATGTTGTTTCCAGTTGCCGTAGTGGTGGCGTTCTTCGTCTGCTGGGCGCCGTTCCACGCGCAGCGCCTCGTGGCTATCTACGGAACCACCGAGGACCATCTCCCGAAATCCCCGGTCATAATGTCGGTGTACTCGTTCCTCACGTATATATCCGGGGTGTTCTACTACATGTCAACTTGCATCAACCCCATATTCTACCACATCATGTCGAACAAATTCAGAGATGCCTTCAAGGTAAGCTCAAAGTCAAATTACGAGTAAGTCAAAGTCAAATCGTTTATTTTGTGTAGGCTTACGGACGCACTAAACAAATTATCATTTTTAAATATGTCTAGTTAAGATCCGGCAAGAAACTCAGCGGCTTGTCTTTTTGCTTTTTTTTTTAATCGCCTGTTTATTATAATTAATATTTACAAAGAGTAGATATTAGTGTAAATAGAGAAGCTCCATTGTGTTGTCTAGAATTTCATGAAATAATTCTAGCTTATCTAGAATCACGAATAGTTTTCGAACAAAACTAATTTCAAAGCCTTAATCATACGTAAGCTACTCTACATAGAATCTCTGATCTGGAATAATACTGTAGGTAGGTACCGACTTGTATGACTTCATAAACTCACTAGCTCTTCCTCGCTACTTCTCTATTGTACATTTTATTTTCGGGATATCGACTACAGCACAGTCTACCGGGTCCAACTATAACTAAGAACCATCCAGGTGACCCTATAAGTACAAAACAAACATCAATTTCGATCAAGCCGTTTAGGAGGAAAAGTATTAAGAACACAACGGAATTTTCTGTATAAAGATATTAATGTTTGGAATTAATGTTTGGAATATTGTAAGAATACGTGGCTATCCCTATGTATAGTAATAGTCTCTCGATCTGTTTATGACAAGTCATTATCGACGATTCAATTTGTCGGTCGGGCTCTTAGATTGAAAGAAAATCGCAATAAATTGCTATTACTGTTCTTCTTTCCCACTACTCAATTAAATATGACTAGAGCTCAATTGAAAGCTACCAACAACGTTAGGTATACGCAATATCAGCAGAGATTGTAATAGGTAGTCCGCAAAGAATTCAGTAGTAAAGACAGGTGGTGTAGTTTAACAAAAAGGATTATTCTTACTAAATATCAAAATAACTCACTATAACAGCTATCGATAAATGATATTTCAACTCATATGCCTGATACGTCCAAGCCATAACACTATAATGAATCGAAATCGAAATCATCCAGAATCGAAACACTAATACCTTAGAATTGAACTAAAATATATAATACTAAATTAACGTGCTATGTGAAATCTTCCACCAAGATCAAAGTTACGTGTTTCCGCTCCAAAACAAATAAATCAACATCACCGTCTTCATTTAGATTATCGGTTATGCAATGTAGAGGAAATAGACACATTCGTAATGCGAGGTGGCAAGAATCCGGTAAAATGTATTATAATTCTTCCTATTTACTAATAAATATATTAGATCGCGTACGGTTTTCTTCTAAACCATGATACTTTAGTAGTCCACAAAACATAATAAAATAAAACAATTTAGGATAAGGACCCACCACTCACCCTTGGCTTGCTAACCTCCAAAATTATAAATCAAATAGGTTGATCGATAATGGAAGAGGTTAACAAAACCTAACTCCGTCGGTCGAGATTGTCAGTCATGAGTGTTAGGGACCCTAATAATGTGCAATTTTCCGCGGAACAAAGCGAATTAAAAATAAAATTCGACACGTGTTTCGCCTCTGAACGAGACATCCTCAGGAAAGTTGGGCTACGAATGAGCCATTCTCCATTTTGGAGGTTAGCAAGCCAAGGGTGAGTGGTGGGTCCTTATCCTAAATTGTTTTACAATGGATTTCCGCCAAGTAACGCCTGAGTCAATCAATTATAATAAAATAAGATAGAATAACTGGGGTGCTACTCTTAGCAACGATAATCGATATATCGTGATATATGTCGTGTCGAATCCTACGCTAAATTTCATCTTTTTGCCGTCGTATCGATTACTGAGCGAACGACACAAAATTATTGTTCGTTCAGACGCTATAAATAACGGAAAAAAAGAGAGAGAGAGAGAGAGTTTAGAGTAGGATTCGACTCGACAAATGTCACGATATATTGATTATCGTTGTTAAGAGTAGCACCCCAGCACCCCTGCTTACTGCTAACTCTTACTGTTGGTTGCTGTTATTATTCTATCTTATTTTATTACATTTTGTGGACTACTAAAGTAAAATAGTTTGGAAGAAACCCATTTTACTTAGTAGTAATACCAGCCTCTACATTGTAGCCACGAGCACCCACTGCCGTTAGTGTTAAATTAAATTATAACGCACTGGTTATATTTGTAATTGAGCAGTGCAGATGGCCAAGACGCCGAGTGCATGGTAAACAATTTTATATACGGGGCTAGTGCTTGGAGAACTGAATCTAGCTCAAGGTGAATTCGAGGGAGGGAGGTAATAGTCCTGAATATGTAGCGTCACGGTAGCGAATTCACCTCGGAGCGGGATTGAAATCCGAGTAGGTACTTTGTTATCAACACCACTTATTTTATAAAACACAATAATAAACGCTGTGAATAAGCAATTAAGTTTTCCTTTAAGGTTTTGAGATCGTGTTCCGTCACGAAATCCCTTTAAGTTTTTTTTTTTATATTAAACAATCGGCAAACAAACGTACGACCCGACTGATGTTTTTTTTTTTTTTACTGTGCACAGCGTGTGCACATCCGCCGCTTTTCCCCGGACATAATCCAGGCCCTTTTCTAGTTTTTTAATTTTTTCAGGGTATTTTCTTTTTATCTTTGGGTGTAATAATTTTTTCATACATGTTTTTATTTATATATGCGTTACATTTCTTAATTTTATTTCTAGCCCGACTGATGTTATGCAGTTACCGTAGCTTATAGGTACTTACAATACCAATGGCATTGCTTGCACGTTGCCGCCGACCTGAGTGGGTTGGAGGGAGAGGAGGGAGGGTAGGTGGCACTCTCACTCATGGTACGAAACATAGGCTATAATGGCCATTGTGAGAGGGTGGATACAGTTGCTTTCGGCTTGGCTCTACCACCGAAAAAAATATATTGATGACACTTAGGTACTTACGTCCGGTTGTTCTCATAACGACCGCTTAGCGCATTGGTTTGAGCGTAGACCTCTCGGCTCACTTCACCGGGTGGTTGCGGGTTCGATTCCCGCTGAGGCAAATCTCGGAAATAGCCTTTTTGTAATTTGCCCAGGTCTGGGTTTCACTGGGATCGCCCCCAGTCTATTTGATGGTACTCATAGTTAAAGCGTTGCTTGTTTGGGACCATACATTTGGTGTGACAGTCTGGCGATATTTATATATTTATTTATTCCTAACATAATTTTTCATAACTCGCAAGCCATATGTTCATTTTATATACATTTTTTTTATATCTATAGCCATGTTGACAAAGGAAATTAAATTGAGGTGTCTAATGCACTGTTTCAGAACACTATGAAGGTGTGTTGCCAGTCGGACGACAGGGCGGCTACCAAACGCTGCTCGTACACAGCCATGGCGTTCGCCAGGAACCCCACCTCCAGCGGGACTAATAACTCAGGTAATGATATCATTCCTCATCCTCCTCCTCATCAGCCTATACTAGTCCACTGCTGGACATAGGCCTCTCTTAATGAGCGCCATAGCGCCCTGTCTTCAGCCTGCCGCATCCAGCATCTGCCTGCAGTCTTTCGCAGATCGTCATCCCACCTGGTATCATTAAATGCTAAATTATATTAGGCATACTTCATACAATCTCCACGATTGTAACGAGTTGTTAAAGATGTAGTCCGTTTCCATTTAATGTGCTTGTTAGTTTTTATGCTTTTAAAAATGTGGTTATTAATATTTACGATCATCCTATTTAAGATACACATACCTGTACATACCTACATCTACGGAACGTTAGATAAATCATCACAAACTTATATTGTAAAATTGTTGGATATCTTCAAAATCCCGTTACTTCGAACGAAATTCTTAGAAGTGAAGGTTCCTGAATAGAATTCTGAATAATGATAGGTTAGTACTCACTACAGACCAATAAGCCATAGACGCCGTATAGCCTTCCATATGCATTACCACTGTATTATGTAGTCCCCCGTGTGTCTTCCCCGATACCCCTCCAACGTCTGACGGACGATTTCATTCCCATACAGTAGCGGTCGTAAGCGGTGTCTTGTCTTGTTAGTCTGTGGTACATTGGGAACATAGTCTGAAAATGAATCATTCAAATTATTCCGTTGGCACGTTGAAGGTGTGCCCTAGTTGCACAAATGTGTTTTTCCATCCCAGTGTTCGTAAATCTTGCTCGTCCAGATTCCTGTTTATACCTACGTCAGTTTTATTTTTAGCTTTGATGACTCTGATTAAACTTACTTACCTACTATTTACCTACTTACTCAGTTGGCTCAGCGTCCCAAAACAATCTTATTGGCCTCTGAACGCGATTTCTCTCGCAATTCCTCGGCTTGAAGATTACAGACTCACGTTCAGAACAAGGTACTTGCATCAGAAAAAAAGACTTCAAATCTTGGAGCCCGTTCAAAATACAGAGGAGTCTGTGACAATGCCGACATAAGGTCTGTGATTATAGCCTATATTAAATTGAGGCCTTTCAACCTCTTCCCGTCTTATTATTCAATTTCAAGAGGTCCCTCCATTGTGGTTCCGGCATTATTAATATTCCCCAATTATTTATCACCTCCATAGCAATTTTATAGATTGTCTTTCCTTATGACGGTTAAATTGGGACCACGCCATTTGTTATATTCATCGGAAATTATATGGAATTTATTTTAAATTACAGGTAATTCACTAAGGAATTCGCTGAGAAACAATGCCAGCGAGAAACGTTACCAGACGAGAAGACAGGAATGCAGGGAGAGTAACATACCAACAGTCCACGTCTGTCACAACGGAAAGACCATAGTCACTCCTCCCGTTCTAGACTTCAGGCACTGCAAGAAACATTCTATACAGCATGTACTGAAGGAAGACCAAAGAGAAGCGAAATACACGTATGACGAGCCACACGTTATCAACGACAAACGCAAACCATATTCGCCGGTATGCTGCACCAACCAGCACTCGCCTACTGAGACCGTCTCTATCACGCCTGAGACACACATTAACAGTTTAAAAGATAAAATAGAGTACCTAGACGATGAACCGGAAAACTACCTCAAAGAAATCCAACTGAGGATCATGCAACGTGAGAAAGAGTATGGATAAATGATTTAATTAGGAGTTTCGATTTTTAAATACTTACTGTAGAGGACGTAATGCGGTGAATGTGTGATTGATGATGCTCCCACAATGTTCAGGATATAGCTACAGAACGTTTAAAATACACTTTGGGGTTTGGATGAGTATCGGGCGTAGGGTTTAAAAATTTCATCAAATTCTTAACACTTTAAAAAAATGATTTTCCATAAACAAAGTTATATCTCAAGTACTATGCGATCTTTTTTTTGAATCTGGCTGACTGCTATAGGAAAATGCAGTTTACACTGTTTTCTAGGCAATTGGATCCTGTTCATAATCTGTAACACAAAAGTTGTGGCAAGTACTTATTCAAAGGTAACTCAAATAATATGATAGTTACGTATAGTCTGTCTTTACTAGGCATATACATTATTATATAAGCTACCGTATATGAACCTTATTTATTATGTTGTACTTATGAAACACCCTGTATAATGCGGTACAAACAGGAGCGCCGACTCCGTGGGGTGTTCGGAGGCTCCAGGGTATGCTCCCATGAACATAGACATCAAAATTGATCAGGTATCTTCTGTATTTGTTTCTTTTGTAATTAATGATATGCAACATCTGTGTGTGGTATTGTCCGTCTATAGGAGAGTTCTATTGGAAGCATTTAGTTGCGATTTTCACGATTATATTGTCGGTTGGTGTGCATCTAACTTCTCCCACTTCGGCAGTTCTTTTAAACAAGTCGTCAAAGTGCACCTCTGGTTACGTTATAAAACACTAGTTAAATTCTAAAGTGCACCCCTTGACTTCCATTTTGGTTGTCCAAAGTGGACGGTTGACGTTTTTATTTTGGATTGTTATTAAATGCGTTTGTTGTTGTTATTTGTTACTTGACACTAGTTAGCGAAATATACATTAAACTGCGGGTGAACCTTACTTTATAAGAAATAAGAAGAAAGCGCACTTTTTTCAACTAAAGCTAATATCTACAAAGTTGTAATATGTAACAAACCTCAGTGTGGGAGCACTATAAGGGACAAGTCTGAATTGTAAATAGGGATTAGAGGTATGATTAAAGTTGGTGTTAGTATAAGTAAGTGTATAATTTCAGTTGATGACGGTGTGGCTTTTTTCGGCCAGGGTCAACACAACCCAAAATTAAATTATATTTCAATAAGTATTTTAAGCGATCTGAAGCATTGCTCATAAGTTTGCCTTTCTGGGATGATGTTTAATTAGATTTAAATACCATTGGTGAATTACTGAGTTAAATTTACTTATTGCATTTAGTTTGTTTATGTAAATTAGGTAAGAACGTACTAAATAAATTGAACGACAATATATTTTATAAATCTTAACACTATACATAGACTTTCAAAGCATTACAATAATATAAAACCAATCATTATTAAACAGGGCCTGTATTAATAAATCGATCTCAAGTCTGAGAGCGATCCAGAGTATGCTTTTGAAACGCTATGTTGTACACGTATGACATTTAAATGACATTTCCAACATTGCTCTTAAATTTGGTTTATCAATACGAGCAATTACGATAATTAATATTTTGAGCCGGATTTGATTTGTCTTCCAGTGGTCAACAGCCACAATTCTGCTATTTCCATTTCATCGGTCATCAATATTATCTTCCTGCCAAAAATCCGTAGACAGTATAATTTGGGCGTTCGATATTTTATCGACCAGTGGGGTGCTAAAAGATTAGTAAGTGGGTTTTTTTATAAGGTTACCGGCATTGTTGCTAGTATTAGAACACACAAAGTTTCCAAAGTAACAAAAAAACAATCTGTTTTAATTTCATTATGCGATATTCAATTAGCACACTTGGTGCCCTGAGATGAATTACTACGTTATTTAGCTATTAAATTGTAAGTACCAAATGCACAGACTACTAGTTGCAATAAGATCATCTCTCTATTACATTATGATCTATTGTTTTTTTCAAAATGTGAGAGGATATCAGACAGTGCACCTCTGCCTATCCTACCAGAAAAAAGGCGTGATAATATATGTTGTACAATTCAATTACAACTTTTTACTTACTATTTCTTTAGTAGGTACCTACCTAACTAAATTTATGTGAAAAAAATCCAATTGTATTTAAATATTAAGGCACTCTCTGGATTATATACCAAAACTAGGTTAAGCGGATTTGGTACAGTGTGTTATTCAATTAAGTAATGATTGAGTCCATAGGTAATTGTATGTTATATTTGGTATTAATACCTAATTGTTGTAATTGTACTTAGGTCAAATTAAGTAGACCATTAATGTTAACTGCATAACCAGATGTTTATATGGGATTTATTTCCATCTAACTAAAAAGTGTGCAATGGGAACCATAGAAAATCATGTTATTTAAATCCAAAGATGTTTTGATGTAAGGACTAAGATAGTTTTAATACTTTAAAATACAAAATTATATTTTTTTAAGTCCCTAAGCTCTAATAAGTATCTCGAATGATGCGAGTTGCGATTTTGCGACTAAGTCCAAAACGTAAGACTGAATTTAAGCTCATTTTCATTAGTTGATAACTCGGTCGACATACAACATGCAGCGAACACGATCTAATGAAAACGATCGGTGTTTCAAAACGGTTCCAAAGTCCCCGTGCACGGCGAGCTAGCAATGAGATAAATCATTTATTCTTGGCTGATAAATAAGTTATTCTTCACCGATAAATCACTGACATTCCTATCTCCCTGACCATAACAAGCTAAAATCAGTGCCAGAGCAACTGATTAACGGGCGGTTCTACTACACACCACAGATTACATTTTACAACATTTACTCGCATTCTTCATTCCGTTTCAGATAAAAGAATGAAAAGAAGGCTCTCGTATCAATAGATTTCGTAACATTCATTCGTAACAAGATTTGTATGATTTAATGAAAATGCGCCCTAAAAACTAATATAATTTATGTATTGTACCTGCAATGGTTTGGAGTAAAGTTCAAAAATTGTGTTTAATATTTGTATTTTTTTATAATTTAAGTTTGATTCAAATTATTATAAAAACAAAATGCTGTTATTGGACTGTTTTCATTTTATTAGATCTCATACCTATTATGTTCAGTATAATCAATAATGATAAAGTGCTAACTACTTTTAAGCTAGTGAAGTAAAGATGTTTGAGAATAGTTGTTCCGAATGTTTTTTTAAAAAAGGATTTTAATAAAATAATAATTCAAATTACAGTGTTTATTTTTTGTTTAACTTTGACCCGTTAGTCCCGTAGTATATTATGATTAGTCCTGACTACTAGAGAACACATTCTGTTTTGGTTTCCACGCGTGTTCTATGGGAGAAGGTTGTTATAGATAAGGGTTACAGTGTAAAGACGACCTATAATTATCACCCTAGAACTAAACAACAATAAATAATGTACCTATCCACGTACATATCACAAGAGATAAGTAATTAAAAAGTTAAATAGTATCAAAACCAAACTTAAATTAGTGCCCAATCATAATTTTATTTTTCTTTGCTTCTCAAATAATATTACGTAAAGGTATTTCGATTCGGGTACCTATTTCATTTTCTTGATAAATATTTGGGTAACCTACCAGGTGACAGATATCTACATTCTGTACATATCTACACTTTAGTCTAATCTGTGACAAATATAACGTTCAATTTGAAAATATTGCAATCGCATAAAGCCTAAAGTACCTATATTATATATGTTTTGTTCTAAAATGTGCATGTTGTGGTTTTGTATAATTTCGACTACGTAGATTGCAACCTCAACAGTTAAATGCGTTTTAGCTGACAAAGCTAAGTACTTCATTTGATATATAGGTGTCGGTGCAAGAATATTTCATGATAAACCCAATGATTAAGCATTTGTTGTACGAAAATTTACCAGTTATGAACGAATAAGATTAGGTCATGCATACCTGATCAATATTTTTTAATATATACTTAATACCTAATCATACATATGAACACTATCTACCTTTATTAATATAAAGTAAATAAAGTGTACTCGTTAACATACAAAAGACCTTCATAATAAGCACCAAAGTTCGTTCGTAAATCAATTGTTTGCTTGATATATGCATTTATTTTATTATAAATAGAATTTCACCCAAAAACAATCCTTATAAAAGTAACGCCAAGTCTCGTGGTTACGTAACAACAATGAGATTAGGAATAATAGTATTATTAAAATGTTATGAGATATAACGAAGCTAAATTCGACTGTGTGTAATTCAATTTTTGTTTCGGTAAGTACCTACTAAAACTACATAAGGTACAGTTTAGATTGACTTGGCTATTCCATCAATATTTTTACTAACCGAAGTTATGGGGGTACGACTCACAAGTACTCGTTTCAATTAAAGTGTAGCATTGCCTTTTGACTGAACTTGGCAGAAGCGCTGCCGTGTTCACCCGGTGAATGCATAATTAATTGAGTACCTACACTATTTGCTTTGTCATTGTAAAGTGTTCATCGGAAACGGCGGTTTATCGGCGAGGTAAGGTTATTTTCATTTTATAATAACAATTATACTTAAAAATAGTAATAACATAAATTAAAATTATAATTCTTACTAAAATATTAAAGATTATAAATTAGGTAAGCATGTGATTGAAAATTAATAAAATAGGTTGTAAATATATTTCGTTATTGATTCAATAGTAAATTATTTTTTAAAGTTTGATAACTGCTCACTGAGTAGGTATGATGTAAGTACGAGTATTTTCAGCTATTATGTTAATACAAGTGATATAATATATTTGGTGCTATTCATAATAGGTACATTCGAATGCTATATTATATCTATCCTTTACTTTGATACGACCTCATTTTCAAACAGTACCGGTAAGCTGCCTAGATCGTAGGGTTATTAAAATATGTCTATTCCTGCATGTGAAAGTAAAATCGCATTGCATGATTTATACCTTACTAGCTTTGTCCCGCAGTGTCGCTAGCGTATTTTCTGGATACCAACAACAGAGCCGCCTAACCAACTATAGCTAAGAACCATCCAAGCGACCCCATAATTACTTACAAAAAACATCAAAATCGGTCAAGCCGTTTAGGTGGAGAGTTACGAACACACGCACACTAGAATTTTATATAGGTATAAAGCAGATTTATCAAGAAGCGTAAGCAATGAGTAAGTTTATTAATAAATTAGACACTTTCGACGCAAATCCGTGTGCATATAAGTTACCACCATTAATGATTTGCTTTTAATTAACGCTATTACCCTAATTCATGAATTTATACTTAAATTAATTAGTACTTATTCACATACCTACTTAAATGTCGGGAACCAATTTACTAAGTTTTTTTTTTATGTTTCCTTCATCTACTTTTGAACCGCTACCGGTTGATAATGCTTACAATAAGAAAAATAAGTTTCAACAACATCTTCCTAGTGCTGTGAGTGCAGTCACATTGGCAAACATTATCTACAATACGAGCTTTGGCCGATTTTACAGCTTGGCTTCACAATCTATATATATATAACTCAAAGGTGTCTGACTGACTGATCTATCAACGCACAGCCCAAACCACTGGACGGATCGGGCTGAAATTTGGCATGCAGGTAGATGTTATGACGTAGGCATCCGATAAGAAAGGATTTTGATTAGTTCTATCCCCAAGGGGATAAAATAGGGGATGAAAGTTGTATGAAACTTTGTCAATTTTAAACCGAGCGGGCTGAGACTTCGCATGCATAAAGCTACTATGACGTAGACATCCCCTAAGAAAGGATTTTGATTAATTCCACCCCCAAGGGGATAAAATAGGGGATGAAAATTTGTATGAAACTTTGTCAGTTTTAAACCGAGCGGGCTGAGACTTTGCATGCATAAAGCTACTATGACGTAGACATCCCCTAAGAAAGGATCAAAATTCCACGCGGACGAAGTCGCGGGCTCAGCTAGTCTAAGATAAGACCGTTTTCATAAGGTGGTAATAAAGGAACATATCCAACTGTTCTGTGTTTACTCGACAACAATACACGTACCTATAATGCTGATTATAAGAGCTTTGGAAATTTCGTAGAATCATTAACATACAATTGTTTTGACCTTTTCACATTGACCACGGCAGGTAATGCTGTCGCCATTGTTTTCTTTAGGGAATTTTATATTATGCATGTAACATACTATTTGTTTCTATCTGAATTTATAATTTCATACCAGAGAGTTCCAGGCTCTGAATATATTGGGAAATAAATATAAAATACTGGATAAATATATAGGAAAACAAGATTGTTGTGGTAATTATTTGTGATGACAGACAATTAGCTACCGACTAACTAGATTGTTCGCCAATCATTCCATCTATCTATCTCGATAACTCTCGTAGCCACTGGACTAGTTCTCTTTCGATTGCCAATCTTCTTTAAGTAGTGAAAAGAATGATTACTTATTATAAGTAATAATATTAGGTAAGTATATCCTTCCTGAACAGTTTTCAGGCCGTGTTTTCTGGCTCGGATATTGCTATTTATATTCGTCGGTATTAACATTGGTTAAAAATAATTCAAGCACTTCCAAAAAAATGTAACTTACCTACTTAATCCAGTTAACTTACCTATATAAAACCAATTTTTCAGGTATAAGACATGGTGAATCTCAAGGAAATGGAGACACCAGCATCGGCAGAAGTTCAGTTGAGTAAGAGTCGGGAGGCCAACTGGCCTGCTGTTCTTTTCTTCATTCACGTGCACCTGCTCTCGCTGTACGGGCTGTGGCTCCTGCTGTTCTCAGTGAAATGGATGACGGTAGTGATTTGTAAGTATCCCAAATTATAACCAATAAATACTAATTTAATATAAAATTCCACACTTTTAATAACTACTGATACAAAACTATTTTGAGGACGTCGTTTGAATAGAGAAGAGCGGTCATTCACATTATAAACGCGACATCGATAATGTACATACGTCTTACCGTATTCGGGTGCCAAATACGGCCATTATCTTTCATAAATGTATAGAAACAACTGTTTCTTCATCATCGTTTGAATTACTGGTTATAGGAGACTACAAAATAAATACTGAATCGTATCGAGAAATGGATAGAAGGAACTGATGAAGGCAATGCACTGCAAAATCCTGAAACTATTCCACACCAGAAGTTTTAACTTCAAATAAATGGTAAAGCAAGAAAGAGCAAGCGATTCTCGTGCGCTGGTCACAATATATGTCTATGAATGTTCCTCCTACTCACTTAACTCTTAACAATTGTTGTTAAATCCTTTTCATTTATTTAGCATGGAAGGCATCACACCAAAGCAATTACCTTCTTATCCACCTCTGTTTTATTAATTATTATTTTGTTTTTTAAACGTTTAAATTGATGTAAAGTATGAGTAGGTATGCACAACTAGCTTTCTCATATTATTTAAATACCTAAATCTGAGTGAGATTTGATTATTATTTACTATTACTTATTTAGTGACCATGGTGTTGTCTGCTCATTTTCTGTTGCTGTTCCTGAGAATGTACACCATCTTTTATTAATTGAAAATAGTAACCATTGAGTTTCTTGCCGGATCTTCTCAGTGGAAGCAGCATTCCGAGCCGGTGGTAGATTCTGGCTATTCATAAATGCTTTGTAGGCTTACATGAATAAAATCAATTTCGAGTTGAGTTGAATGAAAGGATTCCGTAATAATTTCAGTGGTGGCATTAACATCAGTGGCGATCTTGGGCATGACGACCGGCGCGCATCGGTTGTGGGCGCATCGGAGCTACACTGCGAGCACGGGGCTACGCGTCGCGCTCATGCTGTTCCAGACTTTAGCTGGAGTTGTGAGTTATTATCTATAAGAAGTCTCATAAAATTGTAAATATGGGACGACCGCTTGGCGCAGTGGTTCGAGCGTAGGCCGCTCGGTTCACTGCATATGGTGGTTACGGGTTCGATTCCCACCGGGGAAAATTTCGAAAATGGCCTTTTCGTAATTTGGCTCGGTCTGAGTGTCACTGGGATCGCCCCCAGTCCATTGTACGGCACACATAGTACAAGCGTTGCTTAGTTTGGGGCCATACAGTTGGTGTTTCAGTCTGGCAATATTTATATTTATTAATGTCTTAGAAGATCTAACCAATTGTCGAAAGACATGTGAAATCCGCCAACCCGCACTGGGCCAACGTGGTGGATTATGGCCTAAATCCCCCTCGTGTTGAGGGTAGGCCGTGCCCAGGAATGGGACGTGAAAAGGGCTAAATTATTATTATCATAATCACACATATTTTTACGACTATTTTAGATACATTTGTTCTTTTAATGGCCCCTTTCCATTGAGTTTTGAAAAAGTTATTGAGTAGGTCTAATAAACAATTCTAAGGCCTGTATTAATAAATAGATCTCAAGTCTGAGAGAGATCTTGGAAATGTTATTCTTATATCATACCAGTACAAAATGTCATGTCAAAACGTCGTCAAGACCGATCGCTGACTTGAGATTTATTTTTAATACGGGCCTAACATTGTCATACCTTTTAATACTTAATTAATTATGCTTATACTCTTTAGGGTTCCATATACGACTGGGTGCAGAACCACAGGATGCACCACGCGCACTTCGCGACAACCGCCGATCCCTACGACTACAACCAGGGCTTTTTGTACGCGCATGTTCTCACGCGCCTGCGCAAACTCAGCCCGCACCAGGAGCGACTGAAGGCTTCCGTTGACATGTCAGACCTTGAGAACGATTCAGTTGTAATGTTCCAGAAAAAGTAAGTCGATTACTTGAGGAATTCTGAACGCTGATACCGTTAGATTGTATAATAACTTTGGTTATTTAGTTACACTAAAGTCTGGAGTAGATATTAATGAACCTGTTACCCTGTTTCAGACAGAGTACTGCACGTTTTTTTTCATACATATTATTTCTCGCTACCTTGTGGTCCTCCATCTTTGTAAAATTTTTGTTTATACTATCTATATATACGACTAAATTATATATTTTTTTTGTTCACAATGCCTTACCGCTGACGCCCGGTTCAATGCCCAGTATCTTATCTGTATCAGTGTCTATATTGCCTATACAACATGTTAATTAAATTGCACAAAACCTGAAATTATTTTATTTATTATTGAGAGTAGAATCTATTTCACTAATAATAAATATGGTTCAGATTTTATCAAAAAACAATTTTCAACTATTTCGCTTTTTAATGTAAGTACTTAATCTTCTTATTATTAGCGGTGAATGGGCGTTGTTGTGACGTACGATGCGACTCGGCGACATTGATCTAATGTGGCCGGCCCTTGCGTAACGGGTGCATGTTTTTGTTTTCTTGCAATTTTGTAAAAAAGAGGACACTATATATTCTTAATAGAACAAGAGCCAGCGATAGCCAGACGTTCGTTATTTTATAACAGCTGAAAGTTTCTCAAAGCAAGTCCCCAACACAGGTAAGAACGATCAGCGAGTATGGAGTTGGGTAATCCGCGAAAATTTAATTTAATATATTTCTTTTATAATAAATTATAAGTTAGGTTGTCTGAGGTTTTGCGCTATATCATTAACACGTTGTATAGGTACACCGACTAACGGTCCATCTGATGTACTGATAGACTTACTGTAAGTAGTAACAGTCGTCCACATCTACCTCACAAGTATAGGAGCAGACGCGGCGTATTATTCTCGTTTGTACCACTGAACTGCAATTTACTTATCCCCATGTATCGCAGGGTGTACTGGTTTCTCTACGCCGTTCTATTCCTCCTGCTACCGCTGAACGCGCCGCTAGAGTACTGGGACGACTCCGTGCTGAGCGTTGTGTTCGTGGTCGGCTTCCTGCGCTACGAGCTGATACTGCACGCCACGTGGCTCATCGAGAGCGCCATATGCTTGTGGGGCCTCAAGCCAGGCGAGAAGTTAGTATAGTCCTGCAGACTAATTACCAATAGCTTTTTACAGCCATAAACGACATGCGACTTAGAAATCAGGCTTACTTATCCATGTCGGGTTTATCTAACAAAAATCGGTGGTCAAATCTTTCCGGAAGTTAGAGTCACAGCAAAGCTAATAATTGACCATATGGACAGTATGTTGATATCTCTTCTTAGAACCCAGAAATTTAGAAATTAGCTGCGATTGCGACCATCGATGCATATAGAGGATTTTTTCAAAACTTAGCTTTGTAAAGGGTATACTATTTTTTTGCAACTTAACTTTGTAAATCTCAAACTATCGGCTTTGTGGGACAGTTGCAGTACTAAAGGTTTTGTAGACTTATGAAATACTAGCTGTGCCCGCGACTTCGTCCGCGTGGAATTTAATTGACAAAGTGATAAAATAGGGGATGAAAGTTTGTTTGAACAAACTTTCATCCCTTATTTTATCCTCTTGGGGGTAGAATTAATCAAAATCCTTTCTAAGTGGATGCCTACGTCATAACATCACCTGCATGCCAAATTTCAGCCCGATCAGTCCAGTGGTTTGGGCTGTGCATTGATAGATCACTATGTCAGTCAGTCAGTCTGTCAGTCAGTCACATTTGAGTTATATATATATAGATGTCAACAGCTGTTTTCCTATAACACCTTTTGTTTTTCAAGTGTCCTCCAAAGCTGATAGTTTCAGAATTACAAAGTTCGTTATGAATAAAAAAGTATACCTACCCTTTCTGTTTCAACCTGTATATTCAACATTATACCTACTAATTTTATATCGTTGCCAGATCCCCGCCCGATTCCAACGCTGTGTTTATAATAAGCAAGACATTTTGGCCACATTATCATTACATGGTCCCCTACGACTACAAATCAGGCGAATATGGAACTTACGGTGAGTAATATCCCAAAAATATAAGTTATTTTACTAACTCCACTCGCAATCCGCTCATTTCTCCATATTTTCTACGACGTTTCATGTGACGTTTTGTACTAGGGTGACCGTCCAGTTGACTATGCTACGAAGCGAGCTCGCTTAAACTAATAGGATCACTTAATTTCCCCAGCTTCACTCCGATTAACTCAAGTTGACAGGAAATAGCTAAGCAGACGATCACCCTTGGTGTGGCCTCAGAAAATAACATAGCCCTGTTTTTCTGTCGATTAAAGGGATTTACACCATGCATGTTCCAACATATATAACCCATGTAACAAAAAATACTGAAACATTGCGTTTTCAAGTCCTTTCAACTCATATTTTGCCACATTTTCATGAATTATGGTCATAATTATAAGATACTAACGATTATTTGTCCATCAATTAATACATTTCCAGACAGCGGTTGTTCAACGGCGTTTATCCGCGTGTGGGCAGCTCTGGGGCTTGCGACCCAACTGCGTACAGTCTCGACCAGTACGATACAGAAGGCCCTCGCCGACGCAGCCAAGAACAAGATTGACGTGAAGACGAGCATAGACGCCGCTGTCGGGGAACAATGTCTGCCCGAGCAACACTACCTTCAGAGAGGATAGGTTCTTCTAGGTGTGAAGAAATATGAAGTTTACTGGCTTCGCCGCTGATATTTTATACCTATCGCATACATACTCGTTGTAAGATCATCATAAATGAGTAGGTTTAATAATAAGTAAGATTTTTAATCAACAATAAACTAGACGCACTCGTTTTTATTATTGCTTTCTCATTTCTTGCCGCAAACACCAGTTTTTGTGATATAAATAAATGTATATCACAATTGCGATAACTTATTTTAAAAACCACGTTACATTGTGAGTATTTAAAACTAAATTATAATACATTTCCAACAAATAAGTTAACCTAATGTTAACCTAATGTATTGCCATAGGTACTAATCATTTAGTGAATTTAATTATAATTAATGAGAATGGGAATAGGTGGGTGATGTCAGTCAATTAGCTAATTAGGTACCTATATCTTCAATGTATAATCACAATATCTACAAGTCGTATATAACATCTCGCTACAAATCTTCGCAGTTCCTTCCGATTTTTCCAACAGTACTCGCCTAATCCTGAAATATACTAGGTATTTTATTTCTAAGCAATTTTATCTGGGTACCTACCTATATTGCTACCTAACTAAACTAAACATCCTCATCGTCAAGATACACCAAGAGCATTTAAACTATACACAATACACCAAATTATACAGGATGTTTTCACTAGGCATCACTGGGCGTTAAGTATAAACTAAACATCATATTTTCTTAGTTATGGGGAATATTTGTCACAACTTTCCCTTTACGGCCATAGAACACATCCCTAGCAAACAATGTAATTTGTATTCACGAATAGGTATAGGTAGGTCCACCGTTATTCAAGTAATAGATCGTATAATTACCCATAGTACTTACCTACTTGAGAAATGACAATGTTTTAAAATGCATGCAGCCAAGTAAGAAAAGAAATAAGGCGAATAACATTTAAAACTGTCAATGCTATGCACGATATTCTGTTCAATATTAATATTAAATAATTACCTAATTACTTAATTCCTTTGAAAACCTTAAAGGGACCTTCCTACTCCTCACCTTGACCCGTACGCTTATGGATTTTGCTTGATCGTTTGTGCCTACAAAAAAACAGCACTAAGGCCGGTTTACTCGAAACCGCCGCGTTGGTCACCTTGCGGTATTTTCCCTCACAGAATTTTAAGAAATTCGCGAATGTCCTCATATAGCAGATGGTCAGGCTGCATTTCTACCTACACAAATGGCCCTGCCATTATCGAACAGAATGTAGTTCAAATAAATATTTTCTTATATAACCGGATGAAATTAAATCAGCTTCTGGTGAAGGAGAATGCATAATAAAACATGCATTTGAAATCTGATCGGGTTATCGCTTACAATTACGCTTACCAAGCAAAAATGCAGAAATGAGTCCAATCAAGAGCAATATGAGTGCGGATCTGACGTCAGTCGCTCTGGCGGAGGCGAAGCCCGGGGGCGGAGCGCACTGCGGCATGTCAGGCACCAGGGCCGCCTCCAGCCTCGCCAGGGCACCGCCACTTCGCAATTGTAGCAGCCTACGAGATACAATACGAGTTCTTCGAGCATAGATCATTATCCTACTTCTAATATCAAATCAACGACATTCAGATTATCCACTCAAGCCTAATGTTTATATACAATAAAAAATAGTTTTTGGACCAGTAGGTACAGGAAACGAAATTGTACATCCGTGGGCGTGGCGTGGTTATAAATACCTACTTAGTAGATTTTAAATACAGTGTACCTATTATTTAACTTTTTAACATTAGCAATCTACAATTAATTATTATTATCTAACTGGTAAGTAGGTAAGTACATAAATGTCTGTCCTGCATACCTGGGTCAAAATCACCAAGGTGGCAAATTCCAAATTCTGTTTTACGATGAATTTACCTAGAAGCTATTACTTTGATGATCAGCCTAAGTGATCACTAAACTTATGTTTAACCAATATTTACGTTGGCAGAGCACAGAATTAATTACTACTCTTGTAATTTTATTTTTAAAGAGAGCTATCGCTGAAAAAAATCATTCCGGGAACGTTTTTGTGCGGTTTATAATAATATTAAAATATATCATAAGTGTTATTTTTTTACCTTGTTCAATAGCGAATATATATTATGTATACATAAAAATTTTAAAAAGTAATGAAATTGCCAATAAAGACGTTAAAAAGCAAAACTAATGTGCATGTGGAGCTATTATGACTGTTTCTTTGTCTAAATTATCAAAATATGAGAAATATCGCTGTCTTATATATAAATGAATATGCTATAGCTATAAGAGCTTCACCTTATATTAATATTACCAGGGCGTTTTTTAAATATCTAAAATAATTATATGTGTTATCTGTGATTTTAGTGATGTTCCCGGAAATGATGAGGTGTTCGCGGAATGATGCGTGTGTTCCCTAAATTACGATATAGATACAATTTAGGTTTATAAAATCATAAGCAATGTTTTTGTACGTCGTACTTATTTATTCATTTTTGCATAATGTCCTTAATTAACAAAAAACTTAACTTAAATCACTTTACAGTCTTTTAATTACTGTACACAGCCGATTAGAAATTAATAATAATCACATTACATTTTTATAATAATTAATCAAACTATCCAAACTATATATACTCATTGTTTTGTAATTAATATTAAATTGACTTTGCATAAACACATACACACACATAAACAAGATCTCCTAATCATATTAATTAAACACATGAATATAATATAATAAAAATAAACAAACATTTGATTTTTTCATAAACATAAATATAAATATCCGTCTCAATACTCTCTATTATTTTGTTTTTTCAGCATTGGCGTTGGAATTATACTTATTATTTGCTCAAATTCTATGTAGGATACATCACTCGGATCTAATTCATTTTTTTTGCTTTATTATTACGCACCGTATTTAAGAATGTGACTAGGATTTCTCCATTATCTTTATCGACACCTGTCTTACAGGTAGCAACATATCTGTAATTGACAGTTTTATTTTGTTTAGGTACTTTAATTAAAATAAAGATTCCAGGGTATATTCAATTCGGGTGTAGGTTTTCCTTATCTTGATTGTAAGATGTACCAGCTTCAACAGTACCTAATTTTGGCGCTATTTGCCGCGAAGAGAAATCGTCATTACTGTACCATGTTACCGCTAACACATTTTTGGAAGACATCGCTCTCTTTGGATTGTTTTCTTAAAGTACAGGCATTTTCTTTTAATTGCGCAGTCAGTACTTCGTTGAATAAAATATTTTTGCGCACTTCAGAAAGCACGTCGACATTTTCAATCAATGCGTCAACTTTGCTGTTAGGAGTTGTTTATTACCTGTTCTCTTTTTCTTTTCTTCGTAGTTTATTCTTTAAATTTTCAGATTTATGTTTTATGTTAGCAATTGTGTTCTGTTGTTGTTTTATTTTACGGTATGCTTTGGCTACAGAGCCAAGAACAGTCGGAAGAAAACATGTTCAGAAGGATAGCCTTCTGAACATGTTTTCTTCCGACTGTTCTTCTTACTATAGGTGCTGCAGCTAATTCATCATCAGAATGGGACGGAGTATTGTTTACTATACTTGATATTGCATTCTTCTTTCTCTGTATTTTTTAGATGCTTCTTTCCAACTTTTTCTCTTTCGCTTTTCTCTCTCAATCATCTCATACATTTTTTTCACGTTCTTTTCAGCTTTTCTTTTCAGATAGTACGCTCTATCTATAGCCCTTTTTATTTGTCTCCCTTCCTCCGTCATCTTATCTAAAAATTTCCTTTTCCTGGCATTGGCTTTCTCTCGTTGTCGCATGTAAGCCGAACTAGTTTTTTAACTTCCTTTTTGGACGTTTTTTATTTTTTTCAGCCACATGAGACACCATATTGCAAAAAATATTGAACATATATTAAAAACAACATCTTCTAAATTAATTAACCAATACTTATAATAAGCCTGGCGCATTTATTTGAAAAAGTCATTTTGGGAACGTCTTCATCATTTCGAGAACGCTCCGTCAAGTCCGGGAACGGTCCCGAAATGACCGATCCCGAAATGACTTTTTTAAATAAACGCACCCTTTTTAGACGGCAGCCGTCTTGGACACCATGTTCGGCTTTGATATTGTAAAATATTTGACGTTACTATTTGCTATAAAACACTACAAAACGTATTTTTCAATATTCCAAGATGAGAAACGCATTCCCGGTATGATGTCGTATTGATGTACGCTCTATAAATAATGAATTGAAAGATACTTACCACTGAATTCCAATTGTTTTTTGCGAAAACTTTCTCGACAATCGTTTGTTTACATCGTTCACATCACTGTACCATAGGCAACTAAAGGTTGCATTAAAAACCTGATTCTTTACTGAGAATCAAAATTGCGTTCACTAAAATGACGCTTCCATTGCCGGACACAGTATTTGGACTTGATTTTCCGTAATTTATTTTATTTCTTTAAAAATAACAATAATTAATTGATATTAGACAAAATTGTAGGCCATTAAGTAAGAAAAGCTTTTCACTTTATTTTATTTTATGCATATTTTCAATGTTAGTTTCTGAAGATTGCTACGTAGGACGCGTTCTCGAAATGATTTTTAGTAGTTATTTCTTCAAATAATAATGAATGTGAGTTACTTTTGCAGTATAAAATATTATGTACAGTTAATATGTACAGAGTTAAGAAATATTTACAAAAATGTTTCGCTTAAATAAACTGAATTTAGACATTTATTTGCTGGCAAAGCTAATTCTCCACCTTGGTGATTTTGGGCCACCTATGTTACATAAATAGGTATGTATATTTTTTCGTGGGCATTGAATGTAGGTATATGCTTATTTAGTCAATTACTTGCGGCTATTCATAATTATCCACACATACCAAGTATAATCTGAGTTATTCCGTAAGTAACTCCGCTGGAAAAAAACATTCGAATATAAAATAACTCCTAATTACCTACTATCCTAAGTATAATAATACTAAAACAATTTTTAAACTGTTTAATTTATTATTTATCGTTTTTTTTGCTTCAAATTTTGCTATGGATTTTTGAACCACTATTGTTTAACAGATTCGTATGAAACTATGTACACGAATATACTTGGTAGTGTAGGAACTTGACCCAAGAATTATTTTTTATTATATATCTAATAAGTAATAGATTTCCCAGAAACTTTCTATCGCAATTAATTAAAATTTAAAGCAAAAATTTACGGATTTTAGCACGTTTTAATAAATTTGGCGCATACAGATTTCCAGAAATGTTTTACAGACATGAGTTGTTAGATTTTTCGCTCCGACACATAAGGCAATACTTAACCGAGAGACATAAACGATTAGGTACATGTACATGACTAGTGGATAGTGACGGAAAATTTCACAGGTAGCATGTGAAAAATCATATCATACTAATATTATAAAGAGGAAAACTTTGTTTGTTTGCTTGTAATGAATAGGCTCCGAAACAACTGAACCGATTTGAACAATTATTTCACTGTTGGGAAGCTACACTATCCCCGGGTGACATAGGCTATAATATATTTAAAAAAAAATAGGGATCCTTACTAAAACTCGAATAATGTAACCGCAATGTACCCGTGCGAAGCCGGGGCGGGCCGCTAGTAAGTAATATAGGTTTTCATAAGTAACACCTGCTACCGACATATGTAGAAACTGTTCAAAAACATTGCAATTAAATCGCAAAGCGTTAGGTACCGTCCCGTCTTTCGTGTTAAATCATCGACCAGTGACGTCGTAGTGAAATTTCACTATGAATCAAATCATTAACTGTGAAAAATCACTGGTGAAAAACCAGTGAAAGAAGAAGATAAAATCACGTAACTAAAATGAATTTACAGTAGCAATCATTGCCATGCCTACTAAGTAGTGGATAAGCAATTCTCACGTGAGTAACATAGGTCTGGCGTAAGGCGAGCGGCGGGGCAGCGGGAACGCGAGGTGCGCCCGCGTGGAGTGGACCGGCACCTCGCGGACCGCGCACCGCCCGCGGGCTTGGCTCAGAGACCTGGGGACACAGATTTGTATTCACAGATGCAATGTTTTCCGACTGCCTGGTTAGTTTAGATCATTCAGGTCGAAAATGGCTACTTTCCCAAATGACTACGTTCTCAAAACGTCCGCTTTCCCAAACGGCAAATATCCTAAAATATTCAATTTCTTATAATGAAGACTTTCCTAAAATAACCGTTTTCTTATTATTAACCTTTGCATCTGCATCCCGAAACGACCGCAACTAACTATTTAGAGCATCAGACGCTTCAGTGTTATTTTGCAGTGCGCAGAAACACGCGATTGAAAATTGTTTTTCTTTAAATAGCGCCAGACTGGGAGCTATCCCAGTGTTACCCAGACCTGGCCAAATTACGAAAAGGCCATTTTCGAAATTTGCCGCGGCGGGAATTGAACCCACTCGCTCAAACCACTGCGCAAAGCGGTCGTCAAAAATTTACTTGATTGGTTGATTGAGAAAAACAGATCACTTTCCAAACATTTTGTCACAGACAGGCTGCCTCAAAATTTGTCAGTTGATTTGCAATCACCTGAGCGTAGACCTCGCTACTCTCTGCCCAGCGAAGAACGCGTAGTCCTGTCTAGCCGCGCGCGCCAGCCCCTCCTCAGCCGATGCCACCAAGTTGCCAGCGTCCGAATAGCCTCGAATGTAAAACGCATTCAACTGGACATCTTTTGTTGACTGCAATAAACAATAAAACAATCGTCTATCTCATGAAAAGCTTTAAGATTGTAGAAAGCGGCATCTGTACATACTTAAACAGGGTGTTTCAAAAGTCCGAAATAATAATTTAATTGTAAATGCGTGGTGAAGACAGATTATACGTAACACGACTGCTTCTTCACGTAATACGAGAAGCTGCCGCCATTATTCAAGAAGAAGTTTGTAATTTTTTTGCATATAATGTACATTCGACGACCGCTTGGCGCAGTGGTTCGAGCGTAGGCCGCTCGGCTCACTGCATATGGTGGTTGCGGGTTCGATTCCCTCCGGGGCAAATTTCGGAAATGGCCTTTTCATAATTTGCCCTGGTCTGGGTGTCACTGGGATCGCCCCCAGTCCATTTTAAGGTACCCATAGTACAACCGTTGCTTAGTTTAGGACCATACGGTTGGTGTGTCAGTTTGGCGATATTTGGCGATATTACATTACATTGTTCCGAAATTGGCAAGAAAAAATATTTCACCAATTGATTCATATGTAGGTATTTTTTTTCCATTTCATTTTATGCCCGATACCTAGTCATCCCAACCCGCAAGTATAATTTCGGACTGTTGAAACACGGACATATTGTTATAAGCCGTAGCAATTGCGATTACTACCTGCATAGTACCTCCAAAAGTCCAAACGTACCATAAGATACATCTGATCGGCACCGTTCCTAATGTACCCAATCTTGAAGTTAGGCGAGTGCAAGACGGCGGCGATAGTGTCCACGCTGGCGACCCGCACCGACAGGACGGAGGTGATGAACGCAGCATAGGCGTTGTACGTCACCACGGCGAAGAACAGGCAAACTATCAGCAGTACACTCGCGGCAGGATTCGAAGGCGTCCATGTACCTCCTTTAACAATATGTTGCCTTTAACAATATGTTGCCGTTAACAATATGTTGCCTTTAACAATATGTTGCCGTTAACAATATGTTTCCGTTAACAATATGTTGCCTTTAACAATATGTTGCCTTTAGCAATATGTTGCCTTTAGCAATATGTTGCCTTTAACAATAATATGTTTCCTTTAACAATATGTTGCCTTTAACAATGTGTTGCCTTTAGCAATATGTTGCCTTTAACAATAATATGTTTCCTTTAACAAAAGGTGCACTTCTGCTTACGGCTTCAAGAAAGGTAGGCGAAGCGTGAAGCGTGTTCCTACACGATTTTTTTTTCTTTTTTTATTTACATTTTTTACGTTTTGAATGCAGTTTAACTTCATATCCAAAATTAAGGAATGTTTCCTTCCTAGGTACCGACCCATTTATTTACACTGTACTAATTAGTGCAGCGGAAGTGGCGAGTCCGATTCCCATTCAGCTTGGGTGTACCAATAGATAAGTGTTGCGTAGTTTGAGACTATACAGTTGCTATGTTACTCTGGAGATTAATATTTTGGAAATTAATAATTTAAGGTTCTGTACCTCAAATTCCGACCGACTCGCGCTTGGCATGTTTTAAATACCACCTAGAACCTACGTCAGAAGTGTGCATATACTACAAATAAAGAACCGTGTCTCAATTTACCCAATAGTATACAACCGATTAAATTTGAATACATAAGCTTCTGCACATTCATAAGCGCTACCCCGCGGCGGCTGATACGTGTTCCTACCTAGTAACTAGGAAAAGGTAAACATTTTCATTTTTATTTATTAACTACCACACTTAATTCGTTTACCTACATGTTCCTTTAAGAATACCTGACGTAATAAGTTAAAACTTTTTATCAAATAATACCTTTCGAAAAATATATTGTGTAGGTAAAACTTGGCGTTCCCTATTAGATGTTCACTTACATTTATTTCATTTCAGTGTAATCTTTATAATAATATCCAGATTGTGATGACTGCTTCATGTGATCTACTTATTATTTTCCTTGTTTCTCAGCAATAATTAACACGTTAGTTTATTTGAGCCTCTATTTACCTATTTACACACATACCTTCTTTAATGCAGCATGACATGGTAAAAGATAAATATAATCTCGCTATAAGGTAACCGAGCAAATTCACTTTCAGGACTATTTAAAAAAAATAAGCAAATCCAATATACATTTTCAGGAAAGAAATTACCTAATGCAATCGCTCAATTGATGTTCCACCAACCTTTCAGTTTCAGTACATCTAATTATATCAATCATATTTATAGAGATGTACCGAAACGCCGATAGTTTATATTTACAAAGTAAGGTTGCAAAAAAAATAGTATACCCTTTCTGTTTCACCTAGAATATATAAACCTTGCGGAAGAAATTATCTTAGTGATAGTGAAAACCACATCAATATCCGTTGCGTAGTTTAGCAGAACTATGCGGGCAAACAGACCGACGCGAAGAGCGACTTTGTTTTATAGTATAAAATTTATACTAAGTATTTAGAGTAGAGAAGGAAGAGATGCATTTGTGCGCAAGGCGGCAAAGACTGAAATCACCTTGTTGGCATAATATGCCAGTTGACCAAATCAGAGCTTCGGTATAACCCATTTGCCTCGCGCCGGCGCGTATGGTGGCAGTGAGCTTCGTGATAAGCACGGCAGCGAGCGCGGCGGCCACAGCAACAGCCACCACGCACACCAAGAGCCGCGCGCTGAACGGTGCCAGAAATATGTCCCGGACAGTCGATGTCTCCTGCTGGCGAATGTAAATGTTGCACCTGCAAAATCATATTGAGATAAAACCATTTTGAACCTTTCCTATTCTCCAACAAGGTCTTCCTTCAATAAGGCACTATATTATGTAGAGCGCCTTTGTAAATCCTAAGGGTGACCGTCCACTAGACTGTGCTATGAAGCGGGGCCGCTCGGTTCGACCAATAGGATCACTTCATTTTCGGTCATCCAAGCCGAGTGAAGCTTAGGAATTGAAGCGGTCCCATTGGTCGAAGCGGGTTGTTCCGCTACACAGCACAGCCATCGGCAGTTCTGAATATAATTCGTGATAGTAGTTCTATAGGCGGGTTACAGATTATTAAACGTGTTTAAAACCAATGTTCTAGGTAGAGCAATAAGAAAAATAAGCCGAACGTAAGATGCGCTTCTCGCTGTTAGGCAGTGGATCAAATGATGTAAAGAAGGCCTTTTAGGTGTACTTAATGTACTTATTAAATCAAATACAATTCAAACAACGTAGGTTATTACTTATTCCTCATTAAAATTAGAAATACATTGTATAAGGCTTATGGCGTTGGTACACCTGTTAGGTACTCGTGCAGTAGTTTAAATATTCACGATTATTAATTAAAGAACATGAAGTGTTAATTAATATTATTGACACATGGTCCTTTTTACTTAGTGGTACCGGTTTTTCCGTGCACACAGTCAAAACGCCCGCGAATGCTACTTGTAAAAAATCTAATTTGTAACTCAGTGCATTAATATATCAGCCTATGCCTGGCATATTATTTTGATATTTAGCGGACTTCAAGTTCACATAATTTGACATACGTATCTAAAGTTCCAATTCCGCACCACCGGAATAAACAATATGCTTGTATTTTTGGAATATTTTCAATCAATTATAAAATCACTTGACCTACAGGTTGAAACAGAAAGGGTATACTTTTTTATTCAAAACTTAACTTTGTAATTCTAAAACTATTTTGGCTTTGGAGGAAACTTGAAAAACAAAAGGTGTTATAGAAATACAGCTGTAGACAGATTTCACAAGTCTACAAAACCTTTAGTACTACAACTGTCCCACACAGCCGATAGTTTTAGATTTACAAAGTAAAGTTGCAAAAAAAATTGTATACCTTTTTGTTTCACTTCACCTATTTTGTATCACCTAGTATATTTAAATTCTTTGCTATTTTTTTTTATTGGCTTCAAAGATTCGAGAACACGTTTACTTACATTGTCTCAGCAATAGGGAATATGAAGTCCATGTCCTGGTGGCGGGTGACGTGCGCCGTGACGGGCTCCAGTGCCAGGTCCACTGACGTATCCATTAGGGCACCAAGCAGGCCGGTCCAAGTGCCTTCGTACGTACGGAACCCGAGCTTACCATAGTACCGAGTCAACGAACTGAAACCAAAATGCAGGCGACTTCATTAATTAGATGGGACATACACAGTTCTCTTATAATAATTTATCTATGAGGTACGTATGTACACAGGAATATAAAAAACATTTTAAGTCAAGTGGAAATGGAGTTTTTTGCTCATTCTTCTCCAAATCCGCTTTTTGGGCGGTCGATAAAGTGCATTATCACTTTGACGATTCTTAAATACTAGTTTATGCTGCAGGTCCGTGCATCTTTTTCAAGTAAACCATATTATTATTCATTATCAAAAGTAGCTGAAGCAGTAGGTACAAAATGCTAAATAACACATGCGTTCTCAAAAGAATGGTATTATTAATTATTTTAACACCTGTAACTGTAAACTACCCATATTAATAGCAAATAAATGAATTGAATTTTGAATTAAAGTTCATTTAAATGCTCTCTGATCGTGTCACATTGATCTTTATAATATGAGGCGCTAAGGAAATCTGCACCTCCTGATGAGTATTATAATTAAACTAGAAGTCTATAAGGTACAACTCACGTAGTATTCAACCGAACTGCCAAAAAGTCAAGGATGTCATCCAACATGGGCACGGCTGAGGGGCCATCGTCGTCGAGAGACGGCGCCCCATCGCCACTGTAGTTGCACCTGCCTATGATCATCTCTTCTCCCAAAAAGTTGCGAGCCTCCACTGGATAAGGTGTTTCCATATACGACATAGAGTGGACCCGGTCCCAGCTTCCTGAATACAATATATTTTCCAAGAAAAATGTAGTCTTGTTAGGGCTTAGTATAGTAGGTAACTCTACCAATTTTGGGGGGTCTCTACAATTGTAAGCACTGACTCAAAACATGCGCCGCTAGAAATAAAATAATACAAACACCTTCACATACTAGGATGGACGGACGGACTTGATGATCTTATAAGAGTTCCTCGTACGGAGTCCTAAATACAAAAAATCATGGTCATGTTTTCAAAGCAATCCCAGAAAAAAGTAGGTTAATACCTACTACTGTAATCAAAGCATTTCTCTTACCCAAAAAATACGCATACAAAGTGGAGTTAGTGCGAACTTTGAAGTACTGAATTACGCTGACCATTTTATCAGTTTCGCCAATGTGATTCATTCTAGCCCACCGCCAATACTGAAGCATCAAGGAAAATCTGCTTATATTGGTCATTTGAAAACTCCTTGAATAATTATATTGAGTCAAGCCTGATTGAAAGAGGGGAAGGATGGTTCCATTCTGTATGTACGTCTTATTTCTTGCGAGATTCCGATATCTCTCTGACGTTCGGAAATAATTCCTTTCATATTCCGTTTTATGTTCATGTTGATTCATGTAACCATTATTAAGACTGTTTTGCTTTGTTCGTCGTGTATCTTTAGATTTGTAAAGAAAATTGGAATCGCAGAGGCCAAAGGCTCGTCTTTCGAATTTGTTTTGGAGTTGGGGATATGCAACAACTATGTTCTGATCAAATCGAACTGAAGTTGCGTTTAATATTTGATTGATGATCATAAAATCGTCCTCTGATCTTGCCGCTATGAGCCAGTCATAATATGTTGCGTCCATTTGTAATACATGAAGCTGAAAAATCATAATAGTTTTGATAAAGGCTTAACCATGAAAGTATTATAAATTCAACCCAAAGTGCACTGCAACTTTTTTCGCATGGTATTCATGTTTTATAATTACAACAATTAATTTATGGATACGAGGCATTATACGAGTACCTATACCTTAATATTTGCTGTAATTACAAAATGTTTAGTTAAAAAGGAAAGAACTACGAACATTTTTGCTGTCAATTTTTTTCTCGGTGTATAGAAGAAACTGTGACTACTATAGGTCTACCAGAATCTCATGGCAAATGGGGAAATAAAAATTTGTTGTGTGCAATACTGGGGAAATTGGATTAAACGATCTTGATACTGTTTAATTTTTATTTATATCTTTAGTCATTAATTAATATGAAGTATACTAGGTATGTGTATGAAGAATGTTGTTATACATCGGGTTCTTAACATAGGAAAATATGACAAAAAAAATAAAGCCAATCATATATTACTTTATGTACTAATCCTACTAATATTATAAATGCGAAAGTTTGTGAGTGTGGATGTATGTATGTATGTATGTATGAATGTATGAATGTATGTATGTATGTATGTTTGTTACTCCTTCACGCAAAAACTACTGAACGGATTTGGATGAAATTTGGAACACAGATAGATTATAACCGGGATTAACATATAGGATACTTTTTAACCCAATAATCCAATACTACGCGGATGAAGTCGCGGGGCACAGCTAGTTTATTATAATATCGTTTAAAAGTTAATAACTCATTCAGAGCTAGAAAATGATTCCAAGAACTCCACTTGCATTTCTTGTTCTTCATCAGATGATGAAGATAAAGAGGTATTTATTATAAATTGCTCTTCCAGCATTTTAATTATTTTATCTTGCTCGAAGAAATCGTTTTCAATTTTCTTTACATGTTCACAACATTTTCGCCAATCCTCTGCACCAATTTGTGAGAAAGCTTCTTCTGTTAATAATTTAATGTCACTTGCAGGCCTATTAACATTTTTATCGACAACTTTTTGCTTCATTATACCCCAAATCATTTCTATAGGATTCAATGTGCAATGATAAGGTGGGAGCCTTAAAACTTCGTGACCGTGCGATTTTAATACTTTATCTATCTCATATAAGGGCATGTTTTGTTTCACTACTTCAAGTAGTTGACATTTACGCCAAAGATCATCATAATGTACATCATTCGCACGAAGCCATTCTTTTATATCAGGGATACGATTGGATTGTGTGGGCGGTTTGTTCAAACGTACGGAATGATAACTAGCATTGTCCATAACGATTAGTGAAGGTCTTGTCAAATTTGGAATCAACTGTAAATCGAAACTGTCCAAGTTGATTTTCTTCTTCCCCCCTCTCCTCTTTTTACCAGGCGTGGAAAATACACCATCGTTAGATGTGCCCTCACCTATGATTCGCCGTATAGTAGTACTGGAAACCCCTATAAAGAAGCTATAATTAAGTAAGAAAAATATAAAATAAACTAGAAGTATCAAAACAACTCAGTCCAACTTACCGGTCAACTCTACGACGCGCTTTAAAATCCAAGATTTAGTTTGATTTACGCCTTCTTCTTCCCTTATTTTACGATACACATTGAAAACAATATTTCTCGCTTGAGATCGAAGTGGCTTTTTCGACATTTTCACAAAAACAATGAATTGCCAAGAAGATATCACAAAATCTCAACAGCGGTTGACAAACCTTGTACTTTGATTTGGCAGGTGACAATTGACATTGCCATATGAAAATCATATTTTTTTATATTTTTTTAATGCCATGAGATTCTGGTAGACCTATATCGATCGAATTCTATAACTGCCGTTTTCAAGTGTTTATACTATATTTTGTTTATGAATTTATTTTACCTTTTTAACAAGTTCCGTTAGACTCTCATTCGCATTTCGTTTGATCCTAGGCGACAGGATTACAATGCCTAGACTGCTGCGGACGCGTGCCTGCTTCAAAGAATCCGTGATGGATGCTACCCCGTTGATGCTCAAACACTTCACCAGCCGTAGGGTGGCCCATTGACATCCTGCTGACAAATACTATATTACTTACCCTTGTCTTATCTTTGCTAAAATGATAGGATTGCACAGTCTCGTCTCACTGCTTTAATTGCATAATCTACTAGATCTATTTGTAGAATCTACTAGAATTTACGGAAATGAGTCGAAAATAAAAATATTAGGTACCAAATTAGCTGTGCCCATGACTTCGTCCACGTGGAATAGGGTCTTTGGGTAGCATTAGTATTTATTTAGGCTAGTTACTTAACAAATAAGACACATACGTATAAATACTACTTTAATGAGCTATTTGCTGTGTTTTACTGCAAAGAGCTATATTTCCATACAAACTTTCATCCGCTATTCCCTATTGTTATTTTACACCCTTGAGGGTAAAACTTTTACAAACATTGAATATCATATTTATTTATATCGAATCAACGGCTTAAAAAATAAGTTTCAAGCTTCTACCTTTAAAAATACTTCCAAACAACTTTTCATCCCCCCTTTCAACCCTTTGTTCGCATTAAAAAGTAGCCATGTCCTTTCTCAGACTCTAGACGATCTGTGTACCAAATTTCCTTTAAATCGGTGCAGTAGTTTTGGCGTGAAAGCGCGACAGACAGACAGACAGACAGAGTTACTTTCGCAATTATAATATGAAATAAGGATTGCTCTCTTGTTTGTTATAATACCTACCGTTATTTCTACAACTTTCAAAACACATACAACAACGTATTGGCCAATGTTACAAATAAGGTAGTGTCGCTTAAGTGTAAGGGTCAGTCTGTCAATACAAGTTCAGCTAAATGATTCACGCTCTCTACATTGACGGACGACAACGTCCCCGGTGAAAGTACGTGACGAAGGGTCGTGCGGTGCAGATGCCGAACTCTATCTCAGACACGTAGAGTAAACAAACGTGACTGGTCACAGCGCACACGTATTTTTGTGCATAATACATACATTAGTAGAACAGCAAACGCGTGAATTGTATGGTGCGATCATTACCAATGTTTATTGTAAAGTGCAATGTTATAAGCAATTTATGGGTGAGTTAATAAATTTATTACTATTACTTTAATATAATTATCTATAATATGTAATACGTATCTATAATAAATAGGTACCTATGTAAGTTTACACTAATTGCCGATTCAGAAATTTAGATAGAAAGCTATACTTAAAAAATTACAGCCTTTACTCGATGTATATTGTATTTTTACTCACCTGCCTGCCAGTAATCGTTGGATGTCTTTAGAAAATGTTAGGTATAATTAACAAAATTGTTAAAATAACGTGTTTTAATAATTTAATAAATACATAATAAAAAACTAGAATAAATGCATATGGTAGAGTAACCTACATAATAATATATATACCTATTATATTTTTCTAATAAAAACATTAGTTTTATTATCGACAAATAATTATCTACATTAAGTATTTCAAATATTTTAAGTTACCTAACAAGCAAATTGATGTGGTGCCTATCATTTCGTCGTCTCATGTTTTTAAATACCTACTCAATCCATTATATTTAACACTAGCTGTGCCCGCGACTTCGTCCGCGTGGAATTTAATTGACAAAGTTTCATACAAAGTTTCATCCCCTATTTTATCCCCTTGGGGGTAGAATTAATCAAAATCCTTTCTTAGCGGATGCGTACGTCATAACATCTACCTGCATGCCAAATTTCAGCCCGATCCGTCCAGTGGTTTGGGCTGTGCGTTGATAGATCACTATGTCAGTCAGTCAGTCACCTTTGAGTTATATATATAGATTCCATTGCGTTTCTGTTGGTGCGCTCACACTGCCGATATAATTTTTTTTTTTTTTTTTTTTTATTTTTTTTTTTTTTTATTTTTTTTTTTTTTTTGAATTGACTATATGTTGTTGGCCAGAGTGGCCATAACAACTTCACCCGGACAGAGGGCGAGCGCAAGTGCGCTCCAGCCAGAAGCCGATATAAATATAATGTTTTAAAATGCTACATCAAGGCAGTATCACAAGCTTATTTCCTTGTGGACACTGAACTTATCCCGGAAAAAAGGCTTCCTCGGATGTTAAAAAAAAACTCCACAAGATCCACTTGCATTGTCATAGCTTATAAGCCGGGTCAACGGGAGAGGAAAGCGGACACAATTGTACTATTTATTCTCCTGCTGATATAATAAATGTGTTTATGTATTTTCTTGTGTATTTCGATGTTTAGATGTTTGTTGCTCAATATCGAAAACAGCTGAACGTATTTGGATAAAATTTGTGGCACACAGATAGTTTATAACCCGGATTAACACGTAGTATACCTTACTTAAGTCCACGCGGACGAAGTCGCAGGCAGAAGCTAGTAAAGGCCTCGCTTCATTGGAATAGTGGTTGTAAATAAGTACGATTGACCGAGCATGAGGTCTTGGGTTCGATGCCGCTACGCACACTGTCGTTTGGGTTAATTATATTAAAACACTAAGTAACTACCCACAGTCCCTTACATCAGGACCCAAAGAATTTGAATAAATAATTGGGACCTTAGCGGTATAGGTATCTCTAATTCAGCCAGAGATGCATCTGTACTTACCACAGGGATTAATAAGTATACCTACTATAAATAAGTTCCTATTAATACTGTACGTATAAATAGTTACCTATCCTACTAATATTATAAATGCGAAAGTTTGTGAGTGTGGATGTATGTATGTATGTATGTATGTATGTTTGTTACTCCTTCACGCAAAAACTACTGAACGGATTTGGATGAAATTTGGAACACAGATAGATTATAACCGGGATTAACATATAGGATACTTTTTAACCCAATAATCCAATACTACGCGGATGAAGTCGCGGGGCACAGCTAGTAGGTTTATACTTATCTATTTTGAAACATTCGAAAGAAATGTAAAGAGTTAAAGACACGTAGATTGTTGCGTTGTGACCTGACTCGACAGCTGATTAAACCTTCACCTTTAGGCCTGTTCTTGTGCCAGATGACTACAAGGGTGCTTAAAATCAATAATTGTATCTTGATTGGTTGACTCATGTACCTATTCATTTCGTTTTGGGTAGGTGTACTCAATTTCGGTCGATAGTCATTTGTATTCATAGAGGTTTCGGAACTGGAGATGTTTGACAAATACAATTTTCTATACAGCTACGTACCGAGACATCCACATTTTTTATAAATTCTAGGGGAGGCGGAGTAAACAAACACTACAGCTGTACAGCACACATATACGGGTTGTTTCAAAGGTCCGAAATAATAATTCAGGTACCTACCTACCTTCATATACGGTAACTGATCTGTAGATAACTATTGTAGACACACAAACGTAACTATCATATTTTCTATGTTAGGGCCTTTTGAATACTTGAGATATTTGTTGTTTTTTCCAATTGTTGTGAATAAATAATAATCAAAAGAGTGATCGAATTTCGGAATTTTGAAACTCCTTTATCTAAGTAATGATTCATTATATAAACTGATAAAGCAACACGAAACACACCCGAGCTACGATCTAGTTTACAGACTATAACATTAAAACTGTTGGCTGTCGGTAGGTAGGTACTATAATTTTTTTTTTGTAGGTACCTTACCTATATGTATAACTGACTCATTGAAAAAAGGAACGTGTTAATTTCTTGGTTAATTTATATTTACCTGTTTTCAATACTTATTACAAAATTGTTATCATTTAACACGTTATTATTATTGTCATTTTGACGTAATTAATAATTATAATATCAAGCATGTATTACTCAAAGAGGTAGGCAGATGTGTTGATACACCCAATACAGGTAACACCCGAGTTCACCCGACCCAAAATAATACGGACATTAGGTAGGTACACATTTATTCAGAGTTCAGACCATAATTGGGCCAGGGCCGCACCGGTAAGGCGATTGCGATGCGACAGCCAATCCGTTAAAACAAACCCATATAGGTAAACATAATAATATAATATATGATCTTGGCCGTACCTATAAGCGAAAATTTATTTATAAATCGCCGTTGCATCGCAATCGCGTTGTAACCTTGGCCTTATTATCACAATTATTATTGAACCGTTGCGTACAATAATAATTTCCTAACAGAAAAATAAAATACCTACTAAAAACCACATCTAGTTGGCTCGTGTTGGCATTAGTGTAACTTCATCATCTAAAATCTTGTAACTTTCAATGAATAGATAGGTATAAGGTATTGCACCGATATTGTAGGTAACAACACAAATATTATATAAGTAAGTAGATACGCGCAGGTAGCAGTAGCCAGTCCCTTATTCAATGATCCTTGAATATCATTTATCATGTACCGATGAACTTGACTTTCAAAAATGCGATTATTATATAATATATAAGTAATGGCTTGAGGTTAAACGAGCATTTTGAAATCCAACCGGTCTATATGTGCGCTTTTTTATTGAATCTGAGTGAATGAGACAACCCAATTCACTTTAATAATACCTAATAGTTAACTTAACCTACTTCTTTGTAATAATGATACAAGGTGCGATGAAGTTCTCAAAGTGCATGCGGTTTTCAATGTCTCTGAAGATATGGCGTGAATAATGCAGTGCATATTGTTAGATTTCAATATGGCCTAATTTTATAACAGAGATGGCTTAACTATTTGGTTAGGCACAGATATAGATTTATGCATGTACTTCGCGTGTCCGAACCCCGACCAAGCGTCAAGGTTTGGTCGCCGCTAACTTGTGAGTGAGCGGGACCACAGATAAAAAAATATGAGTATGAGCGAGATAATCACTATAGAGAATCGTAGCGGGCAGAGGGGCATCGGCGGCATCGGTGTCTTTGAACCGGTTTGGATTTCCCGTCACTAAATTTCGGCTGTGACGTCACAGTAGGTGTTAAAAATTCATTAAAAATTCGGCACGCTTGGTTTCAATATAAATCGTGATACTTGCGTTATCTATGTAAATCTATATCTGTGGGTTAGGGTATAGAATTTAGAACTGTATAACGCCGAACGTACCTTGTTCAAGATTTGTTGTATAGACGAGTGCCTGATGCCATCCACGCCACACTGCGTACTCCAAGACGAACGGAAACGGCGCCAGTGCCGCGCCAGGACAATATCCGCTTCCGACAAGCGCTTGCGCACACAATGTCGCGTAAAATATATAAGTTTTCATGATTTACTAAGCCTGAAATGTTGAAGATAATAGGTTTTATAGAAGTAGGTGCTATTTGATGATAATATTTTTATATGAGATTTATTTTTATGCTCGATACTCATCCAAACCCCAAATTAGGTATTATTTAGGACTTTTGAAGCAACCTGTACCTACCAACTATATTATGTCATCTACTTACTCACCTGGCCTGGCTTGTAATAGAAAATTAGGCGTTTCTACATAAGCAGATAGGTACAAAAAAATAAGTCACTTTTATACAAAATCATGCAGTATTGGGTATCTCCGGTATTTATGAACCTATTCATAATAATTATTTTGTTCAGTGAGGATAACTCCGAGTTGACCGCGTTTTTATTTTTCAGAAATTATCTCCTACAATTGTGGAATATGCAGTTTTGGTTTTCATCAAAATCGGCCCCATCATGTTTCGTTATCCCTTATAAGTAGTTTCGGATTTGACTACAGGCACACTTAAAAAATCGCCCTGTAGGTACATTTACTTTATAGTAGGTATATATTATTTTGTATAGTATGACAAATTTTCTTAAGATTGGAACCAAATCTTGCGTTAAATTAATTATTTATAGAACAAAACCAATGCATAAGGTAAATTACCTACTTAATTAGTTACTTACAACAATGCACAATACCATATCGATGTGAAATTTAAACAAAATCGGAATCGTTACGCCCAAATATAACAGTTGCGAGACGACCACGCCATAGTTTAACACACAACTTTTGAATTTTATCACGAAACTATAACTAAAATATAGGTATGTACCCACACAATATAGTGGTGCACGCGACTAGTAAAATCAATTTATTATGAAGTCCATTCTCCAGATTGAAGTGATTTATGAGCATTCAACTGAATAGACAGAATCCCAACGTAGGCTATATTTATGAAGTTGATACTATATGCTATGTGGTTCTATGTATATACATGTACCTATAGGTATATGGTATTTCCGAAAAGCTGTTTCCATATAATTAGTCCTTCTTCTTCATCATCATAGTATTCTTCAATTCTGAAGGTCGTGCCCGTCCTGAAATGCCTTATCGGAGACAATGACCCGCTCCTTCCATCTTACTCTATCTTCGGCTTGTCTCAGGATAGGTAGATAGAGTGAATTCCGTTATAGTACTAATTTATTTCAATAATTATTTTTTTGTCCACAGTAAACAACAATGGCCCCTATAACTCTTACCGAGACCTCGTTAATAGAAGAACCGATCCAAAGTTACGTTGAATATAAATTAACCAACTTAAAAGAAAAACACCTGACATACATAAATGGAAAACAGTGCAAAGACGATGTGTACGAACAAGTGAGGTGGTCAGAACCCAAGTGGGTCTCACCACTACGAGAATGGGAGAAAAGAGTTGGCTTTGTGACGCCCTTGATTTGGAGCAACATCATCATTATAGGAGGTCTCCACGTCGCTGCCGTCGCTTGGTTTATGCAAAACGTGATTTATGTTAATAAGTGTAAATGGCAAACAGTTGTATTTGGTAAGCGTACGGTGTTTTATTTTATCTTATAATTTAATTTTTCTATGAATACTTTTAAGTATAATTTCCATGTCACATGTGTCCACCATGTACTTACCTACATCATGGTACCTACTACAGTCTTTTTCAATATATTTTTTTCATAAACTACAGTGGTGACGTGTCCTGGCTGTTTTGTGGTCGTGGACATAGTTCTCTTTCTCTTCGCACATCTCGCCAGATTTCAATGTTTGGCAACATTTAGAATAAGTACCTACCTACTTTTATGACGGGAATTAAATTACTTTAAACGTAAAATTATTATTTTAAATAAGTATATTCGTGCTTTGTTGTTTATGATGTTTATAATACCGTATTGCACGGTTGTTAGGTAGTGTTTTAACACTGTTTATGTTATTATTGTTCATTTTTATATATGATTATTAGCTGCCTATTTATTAATACTACTCGAATCTTTTCAGCGTACATAATGGGACAAGTAGCCGGGTTTGGAGTGACCGCGGGCGTCCATCGCTACTGGTGTCACCGATCCTACAAGGCGAAGATGCCTCTGCAGTGGTTACTCGCTATATGTTACTCCACAGCTGGCCAGGTGAATTGCATGAAGTTAGAGAACTTAATTCCTAATAATGGCAAATAGTTTAATATATATTTGAGCATACAGTAGGATAAGCAACCTTATTGCCATACGTGCCACTCACAGTACGGTAGAACCTATCTATGCCATATGTAGATACCTATTCAAATTACATGATCTTCAGTCAAACTTGAACACCTTTTTGTTTATAGAACCAAGGTGAAAAACGAAGTAAGGATTTTTCTACTTACTACCACAATTAAACTTATACCTATCCAAGGTCACCTTGGTAAATACACGACAAAACAAAATTGGCAAACAATTTAGTACTTACCTACTATCAATGGAACTATCTAAGCATTTGATTTCTGCACACCTTTCGCTATTTACTATTGATTATCTAAACAAGTGGCAGGTACTTACCTACTTTAGAATGATTAGGTACCTTAGGTTTATTACCCTACATTTCTTAAGTTAGGCGGTATTATTATTAAACATAATGTCCTCAATAATAACACGAATGATAAATGATTGTTCATTACAGAATACCATATACGAATGGGTCCGCGACCACAGAGTACACCACAAGTTCTCAGAGACCGACGCTGATCCGCACAACGCGAATCGTGGGTTCTTCTTCTCACACGTCGGCTGGCTGATGATGAAGAAGCACCCGGCCGTACTCCGGGAAGGCGCCAAGATGGACTTGAGCGATATCGTCAACGACCCAGTCGTTCAGCTCCATACCAAGTTAGTATCTAGTTGAATACCTAATACCAGAAAGTTGACAGGAAAAAAATAACAAATGACTTTTGCAGTTGCCACTATTCCTTTTGGTTTTTTCACTAAACGTGTAGTTATATTAACTACGGCAAAAAAATTACCTAGGATGTATAAAAGGTATTACATTAATATTTGCAGTACCTAATAACAAAACATCTAGTATAGGTACCTACCTACGTATATACCTACTACTGAAAATTGTACTAGGAACTACAAAAATAATTTGCTTGTCCTAATTTTTATTTCAATATTTTTTTATCAATTTTCCTACATAACTTTTTGTGCTATTGGCACAGGCCTATAGCCACGTTACACAAACTTAGGAAAAATGACATCCATCGCGTTTCATATAGACTCCGAGGGTTCTACGGTAAAATACCGGCTTGCAGGTAGGTAATTTTTCAACAAAACACAAAATTATAATTTCAGGTATTTCACTTTATTTAAAGTGCTATTCTGCTGGGCTCTGCCGGCTCTGGTGCCCGCGTACTGCTGGTCCGAGTGTTGGGAAGCTTCCATCGTTTCGCAAGTGTTGATACGCTACATAATAAGTCTCAACTTCACGTGGTCAGTCAACAGCTTTGCACACTTATGGGGCAACAAGCCTTATGATCGGTAAGATATATATTATTATTTCGGGGTCATTGCATTGTTTATTCCTATTCCGTTTCGATGTTTACTAAAGCCTGTGCCAAACGCGGTGACCTGTCGAATCTTTTCATATAATAGACATTATCTACAGCTTTTTTCGAAAAAGTTTAAACTTTTATGATAAGTATTTTTCTTGATTATCGTTGTCATCTCGAAGTCAAATTAATGCTAATTTGTTTTTTCAGTCATATAATGCCAGTCGAAAACTGGGGTGTGTCACTAGTAGCGATGGGAGAAGGCTGGCACAACTACCACCACACATTCCCGTGGGACTACAAGGCGGCAGAATTAGGGATACCCCTGAACGTCACCACGACTCTGTTAAATTTCTTTGCGAAAATCGGATGGGCATACGACATGAAGCAAGCGTCGCCGTCACTCGTCCGAGCCGTGGCCAAAAGTAGAGGAGAACCACAGGATAATTAGTATAATAACTCCTCCTAGGTATATGTGTTTTAATGTGGTAGTAGCACACCATAAGATGGTTGTGCTAAACAATTTAAGACGTTACCAAATCGTATTAATTTATGGAAACTTACAAACTTCAAGTGTAGTTGCGCAAAAGGGTTCCTGATGATCACTCCTGTTGCCACTTCGATCAGCTTCACCCCCTGTTTAAATTAAAGGTATGTTATTACCTTAGTACTAACCACAAAAAATTTAAAATACAACCGATATGAGAAAATTCTCCTGTTTTTGAAGTTGGTTAAAAATGTGCTCGGTGTTATTGAATACTTATTTAAACTACCCGGATGAGTTGAGTGAGCCACACGGACTGATCATCGGCATAACCTTCTGCGTGGGTGTTAGGTATAATGTACGTCTGGGTAGGTACGCACCTACTATTCTGTTCCCCGTGTTAACGCCGCCATTGAATTATTATTTCCGGGTGTATACTTTATTTTAGTATTTACGGGAGTATTTTTGTATTAAAGCATAGTTATACTAAACAATGAGGTCAGTGTCGGCCGGGCATTTGGAGTCGGGCTATGCAGTAGTGGAGAGCAATAGGCTGATAATAATTGACGGACCCTACTATTCCAATTAATGGCTGAGATCCTAGATACTCATAGACTGCCTACAAAACCTAGGTAGAAATCAAGACAATCAAGAATTATTGCCTTAAGTGAATACCTATAAGTAATATATAACACATATTTCTGAAATCTAGGTACTGTCTCAATGTATGTATACCTACCTACTTACACTTACATTATTATAAAAATATAATAGATCTGTAGCTAAGTTTATACCCGCTAGATAGGTGTAGGTAATGTGTCTGAATAAAGTTTTTGGATATGTAAATAAATCTCAAATATATAAATGTTATGTATTTTTAATTGACCACCCATAAAAATCAGAAAATACACTGGATTCTGTATGTGACCGAGTGCATGCGTAAAAAAATCTAATTTCCAGCCATTTTACGCCATAACTAAACTGCAGTCTTACGTAGTATTGTATTCTTTTTGCCGCATAGTATAAATGATGAACTAAGTAGGTACCTATCAGATTTAATCATTCCCAACACAGAATTAATTACGTTTCTGAATAATTAAAAACTTTCCAAGTTTTACGCTCATCATGACCCATTTCATTAACCTGCCATATAATGGTATCAAACTTTTACACTTAGCTAGATAAAAGGGGCAATCGACGCTAAGGACTAGGCACAACAAAGTACATAACGCAGCAGTCGTAAATACCTTTATTATCGTTTAACAAGCTCTTTATGTAAACCTTAGGCCGGCTGCACTTAGGATATGAATTTGTTTTGTTCGAATCTTATCGTAGGTACATAGATACCTACTGCATATTGAATGCGCTTGCGCATATCTGCCTAGGTGCGCTCGGCTTAACATTGATTTACATTATAAATCTAAATAAAATCACAAATACAGTACTATACTCCAACATACTGCCATGCAAAAACAACATACAGTAAATAAAACCTCTTAATTGTGTACACATCATTGATAGATTTTTATCGATCGACAAGTGCATTCAGACATTATCGACTACCTACCTAGGTAAATATAATAGCAACAAACGATACATTCAATTTCACAAAATATTGACAGTTATCGCTGAATAGACCGACTATTGCTACGTAATCGTCCCACCCAAACAATACCTCATACATAAGCCGGCATTGTAAAATAAAACTGGAAAACGATGAAAGTAGGATTTAAAAGTCGATTGACTTTGAAGCAGTTTATCGAACTACAATATCGATCGATCAACTCTATCAAATCTGTAGGCACGCCAATGGTGTAATCCAACGTTATAATATTTTTATCAAAAACTTACCACCATATTAGTCATCACATAAATATGTAGTGAAGTATTTATTTATAATGTTAACTGATGAGGTTGCAGCTGATAATAACATTTTGTTATTTTGGACACGCCATAACAATATAATTTTAAATTACACATACAGACAATATAATAAATATGTGACTATGCTATATTCCGCAATTTTCAGGATATTATATTATACACATTTTGGGAATAAAAAATAAAATTTGCATAAAACAGAATTATTGTTGAGGACCTACTAATTGCATACTACCACACTATGGTGGAATTTTATAAAAAAAATATTTACTATTATGAATAAGATGATTTACCCTAAGAACATGTTTGCAGTAAACTGAAAAAAAGTCCTATACTCATTTATAATTCTCAGGTCATGTTAAAACTTACAATTTAATAAGCAAAGTTTTCAAAAACCTTTGACAGTTGTTAAAAAGCAAAATACATGATCTCTTATTCCTATTTAAGCTGAATCATTAGGTAAAGTCCGTCTCACGAAAGAAGTCCTGCAGACGCGGCGCCACCGTCATGCGACGAAATGTTGTTAACCTCCATTATTTTAGACTCCCTAAAAACTCAATGTTTTATCACTGTAGGATGAATTCAATTTTATTATTACAGTAATTTATTGAAATTTATATAAATAAAAACAGAAAAATATAATAGATTGACGTCGTAGCGAAAATTAGTTCCACCTATTGCCGTAGGTCTTCTTTCGTGAGACAGACTTTAATATCATCTTTAAACCTTTACTTGATGTAAATTAAATATTTTCAGTCTTCAATCAATGTGAATAAATCTTTCTTAGGCTTCAAATTATTCCCAGATGAAACAATTTCTAATTTATTATCAGAATTATTCATTTTTGCTTCCTTCACAGGCCTAGTATTCTCGTCTTTAGACGGCTTCCTTTTAAGACTGAGAACTTTGGTTGAATAGATACCATCAGTGCCATTGTGATCGCTGCATGATACTTTCCTCTTTTTTGTTTTAGTGATGACAAAGTCTAAATCAGAAGAATCATCATCAAAATCTGCATAAACAGGCACTGATCTTCCACTCCTTGTAGACCTTACAGGCTGTACCCTTGCTGATTCTTCAACAATCTGTATCGGGGGCGGCCATGCTGTAAAGTTGGATGACTGTCTGGCCTGCCGATAATTATTTATTGACATAAGCTTAATGTAGACAGCTAGAGTGCGAGCTTTCTCTGCTTGAGTTATAGTAGTTGGCAATAGACTCCATGGCAAACGTCTATCTCGGACATTCAAATACCGCCTCTTCATAGACTTTTTAGGTGAAGTACTGCAAACACTCACTTCAACCTGGTAACATATAATTTTATATTAGGAATCTGAAAACATGTAATATTAACAAGGGATTTGGATAAGTATGTATTCACATCATATATAAGTACATGCATTATAAATTAAATAATACTTCTATAATGCACCTCACTATTCAACTACAAACATCACAATATATATTCTTACTTTATCGCGAGATATTTCTTCTTCCTTTACCGTCGACTTAGAATTTCTCAATGCTATAAGAAGATCACTCATTTCCTCTTTGCTCAGATTTTCTTCTTCCAAACCATATTCTAAAAAAAGAGCGAACTATGTCTTCCCTTGTCACGTAAATGAGGATAAAATGATAAAGCCTAATAGCAATATATGGCAAGGCATTAAGTTTCGATTGGTAGGTAGGTACTTACAGAAGGCAAGTATTTTAAACTTATAAGCTTCTAATGAAATCATCTTCGACGCCCAAATTTAATTATGTCGCAAAATAATAACGTATAGGTATAAATCAATAGTATCAATATACATATTTATAAAGCTTTATTACGTCTATGTTTATTACCGATCAATTCATTCTTCATGGTTTTCATTTCGGAATCACAGCTATCATCAGACGATATAGCCGACTCCATGTTTGTGTAATGACAGTTTATTAAGATAAATAACGATACTGCTATTTTATTTCACTCTTCAACAAATGCGTTTTCATTAATTTCATCAGAACAAAAGACTAAACAAACTGTAGGTATCAAACATTCGGAGTCAAAACCAAAACAACAAAACAAATTGTATTTTTTTACCTTAGCTAATTTTTTGCATTAAGCCAGTGTCAAGTTATATTTTTTTACTTAGTATTTAAAAGTCTGTGATTTACTTCTACTGTCACACTGACAGACAATACAAGTTGTTGCTGCAACTCCTGTTAACCAACAAACATGCTCTTTGAAAACACACCTTCATAATCGATTACTTGGAGTGATTGAAATAATGGCATATTATTAGAGTTATTTGTGGTATTATATTAGATTGTTGTGCCACAGACGGTTGTGACTTCAAACGAAATAAATTATAAGATCCTTTGATATTTATAGCCTGTTAAAACATAAATACATTTTATGTTTAATAATCGGTTTCAAAATTAATTACTAGATTACTTCTGCACATCACCCCACCACCCACACCACTAGTTACTAGTAAGTGGTTTGTCCTGCGTTTTATTTATCTAAATTATTTGTTATGGATTTTTAATTGCTATACCTACTTACTTCTATAGATTATTGTTAACAAAATGTATTTAAATAGTGTATATAATAGTGTTCTAAACAAATAACAATGAAACTTTATATCTAAAATACATCTCGCACCAGTCTCGCACACAAAATGGAAGAGGAGATTAGATGTTTTGTTTGTAAAGAATTCTATAGGGAACCAGTTTTGTTACCTTGTGGCCATGCACTATGTCGAGTTTGTGCAGTTAATTTACAGACCCACATACATGAAGCGGACAATCCTGCCGCTTCTAATGATTACCAAGAAGCTGACAAAGCGTCGGTGTCGAGCGAAACCGACAGCGGTGTAGTATGTGGATCAAGGCCTAATAGTTACGCAGGCACCCCGGCCGTTCCCGCGTACTCGAGCGCAGCATTTACAATAACGTGCCCGACCTGCAGTAAGCTGGTTTATTTGGATGACAATGGAGCCGAGGGTTTGCCACCGTTTCGTGTTATGCGAACTATCGTGGAGCGGTTTGGAGGAGTCACGGGTGCGCCCCCGGCCGAGGAGGCCTGTCAGATGTGCGAGGGGGAGCGACGCGCGGCGGTGGTGCGATGTGAGCAGTGCTCGGTGCGGTACTGCGCGAGCTGCCGCGACGCCTGGCACCCGACGCGCGGCCCGCTAGCGCAGCACGAACTACGGGCCCTGGGCACCACTTGCACGGACCACGGCTCGCCCCCGGCTCTCTACTGCAACACATGTCTAATGCCCATCTGCCAACGCTGCTTAGCCGAGAGGCATTCAACGCATGAAACACAAGCATTGACCAGTGCTACCAGAGCCCATAAGGTATGTCATTTTACAAATAAAGCTGTGGAATATGTACATTTATTTTCAATTTACTAATAACTTGTGTAATTTCAGACTGAATTATCACAATCACTGCATCATTTATCAGAACAAGCCAAAGCGATGACAGAGTACATACAACTAGTCAAAGGTTCAGGTGATAAAATCAATGTAAGTAAAGTATAGGTATAACAAATTGAAACCATTTAAATTGTTTGATTTATTACACAACCATAATAATTAAATGTGTTTCAAATTATGGTCCTGGAGTGACACCAAAATAAAAATATGGAACAAAATTTTACACAGTAAATTGTATTGCCGATATACAACTACAGGGCTGCATCTACAGGACTTTGTATGTGTAATAGTATGCAATGTGTTAATGTGACACTGGTGCTTGACTCACACAGGAATCTTGTGAAGAATTGGAAAAGCAAATTGATCAAGCATGTGCAGAAGTGACTCGTGCCATAGAGAGGAGGCGTGACGAGCTGCTACGTTCCGCACGCAACACTCGCTCGCAGGCCGTCGCCAACATGCGGTCGCTAACATCACACGCAGCTCAGAAACTGCGGGAGGCTACAGCATTGTTACATTTCTCCATTGAAGCACTGAAGGAATCGGATCATGCAGCCTTTTTACAGGTAACCTTCTGTCAAATTTAAAACTGCAGGGTTATAAAATTATAATAAATCTTCCAGCCTATTCAAAAATTGTAAAAGTAGCTATCATTACAATTAGTAATCAGTAATTCATTTGCTATGCTTTATCATATTTTAAACAAGCCGTTATTAATCAATTGTTAATTGATAAACATGTTTATCAAAACTTGAGTGCAACAAAACTGACCCATTTCTTTAAAGCGCTATTACTATTTATGTCAATATTTGATAACCACTATCAATTTGATAACTGGATAATGTTTTACAGAACGGAATAAACCCACATGCACTGCTGTAGACCAAAACCAACCTTGTGTTAGTTGTTCTAGGTTGGTTTTAGTATGCAGAAGTGTGTGTGGTTTAGTTCCATTTTGCAAAAGTATGTCTAACTGTTACTATCTGTCACTATTATTGTTATATAAACTTCCAGGCCATGGTATCTTTTGGCTACAATCTATAAAAAAAAACACCTACATTATTACTATGAAAAGTCTATAACAAAACTGCTTGGAATATTATCTTAACTTTCTTAAAGGTGTCTTCTAGGCTAACTTGATGTTGAGCAGAATGGTTCTTCTTCACTTGTGGTCATCACATAAGGGATAAGTAGCACGCTTGAACACCAATCGTCGCCATTCCGTACGCACTGTTGCTCTTTTGGTACACTCAATGAAAAGACGATTACTTGCGGCTTTTGTACTTATTCGGTCCAACCAACGCGTAGGCTATTTACCGTGTTTATATATTTATTGAACACAAAACAGGATACAATCTTGTTAGCATGAAGTAAATGCTTACAATTCTAGAACATATATATAATTATAACCCAGAAAGTTAACAATTTCGACAGTATGAGTTAGACAATATTAGTAAGTAAAATGTATGTACATGTAATAATAACGTGTGATAGTTTAGGTAGGTATAATAAATTGTTTAACATCAGGTGGGCAACATACTGTCGGCGCGCGCTCAGGAGACCGCGGCTAATTTGTGTTCATCCCTGGACTCGCCGCCGGCGGCGCCCGCTCTTACTCTCGACATCGAGCCCGTGTTGCGCACTGTCCGGAGTATGAATTTTATCGAATGCATACGTGAGTACCAAAAATAATCATTACAAACTATGAATGTGTTGCGATTTTATTAAATCTCAACAATTTTCTTATGCTCTCACTGGAAATGCAGCACCGGAAAGCTTAATGACGTCATCAGGTATCAAAAATCAGAACTATTTATTTCAATATCTGTAGGGCATACACACACAGCTAAAATTTGAAACATATAACCTTGGGTGAATAATAAACAGATAAGCCAGACGGACAATGATACATATAACTCCTCAGGTGATCGCCACATCACATTGGAGTGGGCTGAAATTGTCAATTAACAAAACACTTGACTATTCTGACTGGAGCTGTAAGTCACCATCTCCGACCTCGTGATAATTTGTGTTAGGGGTGACAGTTGGTAGCAGCCCTGTCTGATGATGCGACATCTGGCCCCCAAGACCGGTATTAATAAACCGATTTCCAGTCAGTAAGCGATATGTGCGCAGGGAGCGCTTGTATAAGTGTATGTGTTTGTGGGGGCGCAGCGCCGGGCGCGCCGTGCATGGCGGTGGAGGCGTGCGTGGCGCGCGGCTGCTCGTGCACCGTCGCGTGGCGCGCGCCGCCCGCGCCCGCCGCAGTGCGCGGCTACGTGCTCGAGCTGGACGACGGACTCGGCGGACCGTTCCGGGTGAGTCGCACCACTGGCACAATGTCCACCTTAGACCATGTAAACAAGAGGGGAATGTTAAAACTCAGACTCGTATGCACGTTCTAGCACATCCTACTAATATTATAAATGCGAAAGTTTGTGAGTGTGGATGTATGTATGTATGTTTGTTACTCCTTCACGCAAAAACTACTGAACGGATTTGGATGAAATTTGGAACACAGATAGATTATAACCGGGATTCACATATAGGATACTTTTTAACCCAATAATCCAATACTACGCGGATGAAGTCGCGGGGCACAGCTAGTAATAAATATGGTAGTAATAGGGTGGTATTGTAAGTCGTGTGAAGCGATATCGGAAACTTTAAATGTCTGCATTTTTGCCAGTTTAACATTTTACATTTGGAAAAATAGTTATCGAGTGTTAGTAATCAAATATGCCTCACGATTACTAACAGTGAAACAATTCTCAAAATAACTTTAAAAGTTTGCAAAAATGGTGACGTTTTAAGCTGTTAATGCCCTGAGATTTCTGCCCCCGTTATGAGACTGGATACATAGGCGAGACATAATTCAGACATGTTTACTTCTTCAGGAGGTGTATTGTGGGAGGGAAACCGTTTGCACTATAGACGGATTGCACTACGCGTCCTTGTACAGTGCGCGGGTGAAGGCATTCAACGGCGCCGGCGAGGGGCCCTACAGCGAAGTAATCGGCCTGCAAACATCACCAGGTGATTATCAGTACCGCTACCGCCGAGTATTCTTTACTATTCATTAATCGACGTAATTATCGGACTTGAGGCCCAAGTCTTCAATCCGCCTGTATGTAATAGTATTATTAGACTACTAGCGTAATTACTTAAAAATATAAATGACAACAATCCACCTAACTAAATGTTAATTCTGACAATGATCTTTACTGAACAATTTAACGGAAATCGTTTAAATTCACTTTGACAATAACTATAAGGAAACATTCCTATCACAACCAAGACGTCCGTCGTATCCGAAAGATAAGCGCAGAGTGCCTCGTTGGTTTTTTTTTTTGAAAGGACTAATGTTGTTGGCCAGAGTGGGCATAACAACTTCACCCGGACAGAGGGTGAGCGCAAGTGCGCTCCAGCCAGAGAGGCAGGGGGGCAGCTAGCTCAAGACCTGTCTCGTTGGTCGTTTCACGCGCTGTTTTATACTTTTCCACTCGGTGCGCTTGTGGGTAGGAGAATTTTCCATAGAGATATAAGAATATAGGAGGGAAGATGGCGCTGAGAGTATGGCCGTACTAGAAAGAGAGAGGAGACGAAAGCCGGTTACCTTTCTCTCTCTATTGGCGCAAGCGCAGTCGCGCGCTTTGGCGAGTGGGAAGATGGTAAAAAACTCAAATAGTATTCATAATAAAAAAACATTTCACAAACAAAACCATCTGAACTGTGTGTATGTAAACAAGCTGTGAAAAACTAAGTACCTTCTCTTCCCCTACTCTTGAAGGCACGCGACTGCGCATCCATCAGTAGAGAGAGAAAGGTAGCCGTTTTTCATCTCCTCTCTCTTTCTAGCGGGGCCACATTTCCACTTGTATGAGAGCCTGGGCTCCCCTACTCTATTGTTATAATCTCTATGGAACGATCTAACAGTATATGTTACAACGTTCAGTGGCGTGGTTCACGTGGGACGCGCGGTGCGCGGCGGGCGCGGGCGGCGTGTCGCTGAGCGCGGACGGGCTGGGCGCGGCGGCGGGCGGCTGGCAGCCGCGCGTGGCGCTGGCCGACCAGCCGCTGGCGCGCGGCCTGCACTACTGGCGCCTGCGCATCGACCGGTACGACGGCGACGCCGACCCCGCCTTCGGGATAGCCCGCGCCGACGTCGCCAGGGACAAAATGCTCGGTAAATTGCCACCCGCTCTATATTAATGTGGGTGAAATCAAACTCTTCAATCTTCAATGCTCGCTTACGACTGCCGTTCATCCCTATCGCTCTCATACTTCATCCGTCACGCACTCTTACATCTTGTCACGTTACTACGTCATCTCTCTTACGTTCCTCTCTTTACCTCTCACTCCTACATTAATGCCATGTTTACTTCCCCTCCCCCAAGGATTAGCAGGAAAATCACTACCGAAACTGGCGCTCGTCTCTCCGGGTCGGTACATCGGTTCACTACGTAGTCCCGACTTCACATGGCTTTTCTCTGCTATTTATAAATGTAATACATAATTTATTAGATATACAAAATGTATGGATGTAATCATGAATCTGGTATGTGATAGTGAAAACCGCATCAAATAGACAACGCGGGTAGCGACTGTCTTATACTATTTATTTGACGACCGCTTGGCACAGTGGTTCGAGCGTAGGCCGCTCGGGTCACTGCACATGGTGGTTGCGGTTTCGATTCCCGCCGGGGCAAATTTCGGAAATGGCCTTATCGTCTTCTTCTTCTTCTTCTTCTGCGGACAGTTTCCACAAATCGACGACTGTTGCGCCCGTTTTGTGTGTTGGAGGGTGGTGAGCTGGTCACTCCAGCCACCCAAGCACAGCCAGGAAGTTCCCCAGCTTCTTGATATCACTGAAGACTTCCTGAAGGCTACCCGGTGTGCCCAGGTAGCTTGCCCGGTATGTGGCTACTCCGTTGCATTCCAGCAGGACGTGAGCAGCTGTTTCTTCCGCCTCCATGCAGGCTCTGCATAGGGGGCTGTCCGTGATAAAGGTGTCTTGAAATGAAACTATTTTTCGGATTTTATCGCGTTTATTAACTTTATTAACTAAAATAGTTTTATTTCAATGTGTAGTATTCGCGTAAATATAAGAAAACAATAAAGGTGTCTGTTAAAGTTGCCGTGCCCTGTCAGTGCACTTGTAACAAGTCGTAGGCGAGGTCTACTTAGCTGTAAGATTGCCTTGGTGATGGCCTTATCGTAATTTGCCCTGGTCTGGGTGTCACTGGTTTCGCCCCCAGTCTATTGTACGGTGCCCATAGTACAAGCATAGCTTAGTTTGGGACCATACAGTTGGTGTGTCAGTCTGGTGATATTTATTATGTCTCTCTTTATCACGGGCTCTGCTCGATCCTTTGGAAGGCTTGCATGGGTACATGGGTCCAACATGTAGAGGCCCTTTGTGAGAATTGTATTGTCATGTAAGGCACATGTAGAGATTAGTGATGTAACGAATGTTGGATTTTTGACATTCGCGAATGCGAATGCGAATATTTGGCTTCAACATTCGCGAATGCGAATGCGAATGTTGACTTTCAAATAAGAAACCCTAAATTGAAAAAAAAAAAACACCTTATGCGACGACTTCTTAAATTATAAAAGAGCTGATAATTTTTAAAACGGTTGAATCGATTTTAGTGAAACATAGCTAAGAACACTCTCGATCAGAATACCTTTCTAAGAAGAAACAAAATTAAAATCGGATCATCTGTTTGGGCGCTACGATGCCACAGACAGACACACAAATACACATGTTAAACTTATAACATGCCTATTTCTCGGGGGTTAATAAAGAGCGCGCAAAATATTATATTGTATTGACATTTCGTGTCAGCCGAACATAGCCGAACCCACATAGGTTGAAAGAACAAAGTTAGTCACAAAGTTAATTCGAAGAGATTTGTTTTGATTTGAGGGTAGTTTATTAATATTTCATTAATCAAATTTATTTTATATTAAAATTTTATTGAGTTAATATTTTAATTAGACGAACAAAAGCAATAGAAAAAGATCCTATTTATAATTTAGTTCCCTACCTCAAGACAGTTTTTTTTTTTATTCAAATATAAATAAGTGCATTATGTGCAAGTGAGCTAAGTTTTGATCGACGCTGGTTTGCAGCCAGAGACTAACGCGAGGGCTGTGCTGTGATGGAGCTAAGTGTGTAATTAACAATGCTCACGCATTTCATACGACATTTTACAACTTAATTGCGAGTAAAAATATTTAGAGTACAATCTTAATTAAAAAAAAAAACAATTCACAATTTTTTTTAAGACCTAGAGAATGCAGGATGCATGAAAAATAAAACAACATGGCGCGCCGTAAGTTTTTAGGGTTTCGTAGTCTATCTCGGAATCCTTATGGTTTCGGCAAGTCCGTCTGCAATCACAGTAATTTTATTCAGAGACTATTACGGCTAAAATACTGCAACCTAGCCAAAAAAAATGAATTTATGTACCGCTAAAAAACTGTTTTTAAATTTTGAAAGCAAAGTTATTCCATTGTACTAACCCTACTTAAGAGGGGAGAGAGAAAAAAATGTTTACACACCCCCTCGATTGAAGTATTTTAAAATTATTTGAAGGTTTTTTGACAGTTTTTCAATATTAATTCCCATTTACGAAATATTGAGCTTCATTGTGGCCTTTTCCAAGATTCATTCTTTAAATTCATTATTTAAATTAGAACCACATTAAAGATTCATTCTTTCAATTAGAACCACATTATAAATGGTTTATTATAGGAAAGAAATAGTTCTTTACTATTTAAAATCTATATAATTAATTTTAAAAAAATCTAGAGTTTGGATTGAGTCTCAAACCACGCACCACTGCTTCATTATTTCTTCACTCCGTCCACAAATTCATTATTTGAATTAAAAATCCTTGTAAGAATCTTCATCAGTCCAAAAAGAAAATAAAAGTTTATGTCACTTTTACTGAAGATGTCTATGATGCCGGTTTAATAAATTTAGTAACAGAATTTCTTACTATTTTATTTTAAAAGGTGACCAATAATTTATAAATTTCTCAGAAATTAATAGGTTATGTGAGCCGCCGTATTATATGTTTCATACCATAAAAAAAACACTTTTATTTTAAAAGTTCCGTATTATCGAAAAGTGGCGGGATGTCTACGGAACCCTGGAGTATGCGTAGTCCGACATGCATTTGGCCGGTTTTATCTATTGGTCTAGCAAAGCCGGTAACAGTTATTATATTATTTGAAATATAATAAATCGAATGTTTATAATATGTTTTATTTACAATGAAGATGAATGTGAAAGAAATTTATCTAAATAGTTAATGTATTTATGTAAAATATTTGAATACACATCGTTTATTTATTGTTTTAAATGTTTACTATTTTTAGGATAACTCTTTACCAAGATTAAAAAAATGTAAAGTCAATAGCACTAGTGCGTAATAAGCTGCTATATGAACCTAAAAGCGGTGCAATAAGGGCCACCCTATGAGCAAGTTTGTTTAAATAATATATATTTCTTACTAGTTAATAACATTCCATACCCATCTATAAATAATTTCCTTTTTGTTTTTCAAAAACATTCGCCATACATTCGCATAGATTGTTGCGAATGCGAATGCGAATGTCAAAAAATATGCGAATATTCGCGAATGCGAATGCGAATATTCGTTACATCACTAGTAGAGATCAACCGCTGCAAATGATGGGACATATAGAGCGACTTGACCCCAGCAGGTGCAAGAACTATTGCAAATATTGAAAGAGGAAAAGGTTTTATTGATGGAGTTGGGATGGACTGGGGATTGAGCTATTGTAAAGGACCCGGACACTTGCCATAATCAGTATTATCCAACTATCATCGGCAGGTGGTGACTTGCCGCTCACTAGGTGGGCCCCTAAAATTACCATCCTAAGACGGCTAGGGGCAACACGGGTGTGGGCGGCTTATTATTATTATTATGTACCATTATTATATGCGATGTAAACGTAACTTGGTGTTGTGGTCCTCCGGCGTCCGCAGGCAGCGACGCGCTGGGCTGGGCAATGTACATCGACGGGTCGCGGTCGTGGTTCGTGCACGGCGGCGCGCACGGCGGGCGCGCTATGGGCGGCGTGGCGCGCGGCTCGTGCGTGGGCGTGCTGCTGGACCTGGCGCGCGGCACGCTGCGCTTCACCGTCGACGACCGCCCGCAGGTAGGCCGCCGCTGCACACCCCACGGATCCCACAGAAGGTGGCTCTACGTACCTAGACCAGGGGTCGGCAACCTGCGGCTCTTTGGATGTGAAGCTGCGGCTCCTTAGTTCCATACGCAAATATATCTTTAATAACAAAACAAAAATCGTTCTGAATCGATTAACGAGGATTAGGCACCATTTCTATCTCTCAGCCACTTGTACTCACTTTTCATAGATATTTTTCTTATGGATATATTAGTTTTTTTTATGCAAGTACTATGTATTGTTGGCAAGAAAAAAAAATGTGGCTCATTAAAAACTTTGAAATTAGGTAAAATGAAATTTTTGACTCTGCCGACTCAAAAGGTTGCCGACCCCTGACCTAGACGCATCTTAACACCCCACAAGCCCGCTGAGTTTCTTGCCGGATCTTCTCAGTTGAGGTTGCGTTCCGATGCGGTGGTAGTTTTACCTCCGCCAACTCTCTCGGCAGCGGCCCAAGCCGAGGTCGTGCCCCTTTTGGCGCCCTTGATCTAGCTGCCCCCCTGCCCCTCTGGCTGGAGCGCACTTGCGTTCACTCTCTGTCCGGGTAAAGTTGTTATGGCCATTCTGGGCAAAAACATATAGTCAGTAAAAAAAAAGAAACTTCCCACGGACCGCCGACTTTTATTCCCCTGATTATTATTCTTGTTTTTTTTTTAATGTATTTCTGTGTCCCACTCCTTGAGCGCCTCTTTTAGTACCCCACGAAATACGGTCATGTGCAGTTTCTTAAGTATAGTTTGACGCATCTCTACGCCGCCCGTTGACCCTGTGGCCACAATTGCGAACGAGAGTGAGGTGTGAACAAATTTTCTATCACTGCGACTACAACAAATTACATATTTTAATTTACTACAGAGCACTACGGAATTTCCACCGAATGTTTCACACGTGGCCGTGCGAAACATTCGTACGAAGTTTTATTTATGGAACGTTTCCAGGGTGACATAGCTTTCACCGGTCTGCGGGGCGCGTTCTACCCGGCGGTGTCGCTGAACCGCGGCGTGGCCGTCACGCTGGAGCCGGGCCTGCCGCCGCCGCCCGACCTGCTCATGGCGCAGCTCGCCATCGAATGAACTGATACAAACATTACTAGACTTTACATAGAATATACGTCCAAGTATGTCATGACGGCTACGAAAGCACAAAAAAATTTGATTATTAAATAATAATTATGATTTTTTGTTGTAAAGTTCGATTGCTACAATCGAACCCCGAATTAGTGTTAATGAGCCACATATCGAATGATAGCGATATATGTTAATATAACAGTTATGTTTAATAGAAAATCATATTGATCCTCAGGGCAATACATTGTGCAGAAATTAAATTTACATATACTGTGTTCTACTTGCTAATCGCTAATGTAACGAATAATTATAATAAGTTTCTCGAAATCGAAACTATTGTTAAATGTACTTACTATTACAATGTTTTTGACCCATCGATAATAAAATCCCACAAGGATTAGTTTAACTCAAATACTGAATTACTGCCATAGTGTCTAATTTACAGGTTTTGTAAATTCATATTTTAACCACCTTATTAGTATAAGCTTAAGCCGATTTAATATATCAATATTCTATATTAGTTATGTAGATAGGTATATATAATTAATCGCGTGAATTTATATTTATTAACTTTATGTAGGTGCATTTCTTATTTTATCTGATAACTATCAAACAATTTACTTTAGTAAAGGGCATGCCATACAGTATAGTATACAATTATTAGTTTATAAACTAAAGTATATGCTCTCTGAATTTAATTTTCAATACATAGACATGTAGATCCTTAAAAACGTATTCAATTACACAGAACTAAATGTGAATGAATTATGTAATGTCCTTTTTATATTAAAAATAATTATGAATTTCACGAACTTACTAAAATCTAAGTACTATTATACTATCTGAAAGCCGCGCGACATTATTGTAACGGTTTATTAACTTTAATGAAGTAACTATGTTGTATGATGTATTTTAAGTGTACTAATTATGTACACCTGGGGACCTGAACTGAAACTAAAATATTCCATTACCCACAGGAATATTCTGCCAATTGTGGTAAGGTATTACATTGAAGACATTTTTATTTCTGAAAAATATTTATTTCTACTCATCGATAGGAAATTTAATAGATACTTAGGTAGACGAGTGTAGTCTCGATCGTCCCTCATTCTGACTCCGTAACGGGCAGTTTCTTCATTGCAAGTAACCAGTGGCGAATTTACCAGCATGCTGAGTAGGCTGTAGCCTAGGGCGGCAAATTTGGGTGACTGTTTTTTTTTTCTACCTCATAGAGATCCAAAAGACTTCCGCATGACGGTTTTCTGATAGTTTACAGATAGAACTCTGCAACAAATTTTACCGATGACTATTTTACGTGCAATATCAACGAAATTTTTGGATTGTAAAATTAATCTAGGACATGACAATTGTAGAGGCAAGGGCGGCAAAATCTTTACAGCCGAAATTTGTAAATCCGCCACTGCAAGTAACAGTCAAAAGTAATATCTAAATGTAAAAGTAACGGTTAATTGGCTTCTTGCCTTCAGAATTTTAGCTGTTGTTTTACTTTAGTTGTTCACGAGGAAACTGGCCGTTAGGCAACCGAGCGAGATGGGTCAATTTTAAACACGTTGTCCTTCTTACAGCAAGCAATATAGCCAAAAACAAAATGGCTGCGATATAGGTAGGTAGGTGTTGTAATATCAAGAATCAGAATAGATAAAGGTGTGAAATTGACCCAGATAGACGGCGAAACTTCACCCGTCCAGATGTAGGCACTGGTATTCTGGCCTGGATGGCCCACGATGGAGCAATATAATAGAATAAACCTACTTAAAAATAATATAATAAAACCTTATCCGCGCGTTTTCCGTGTACGATTTCGTAACGGTAACGGAAATACATTAATTTTATCGAGCGCAAGCGTGGTCTCGGGTGAGACTTACATATACTATTTACAACTCTACTGTATTTCATGGGTGAAATTTAATTAACTGACAGCTGTTACTTAAAATTCTCCGCCTAGTGTAAAGCTGGTTGCTAAAGCTGAGGTACTTAAAATTGTTCCTGTAATAGTCCTAGCACAAATGTATAGGTACTTATTTGAATCATTATTAAGTACAATTACCTGCTATTTTTTGTCCTCAATTTTTTTTTATGTACTCTGTAAGTACCTCTTGGAGGATTAAGATGGGAGTTGCCAAACATCGCGTTCCGCACTCCTGAATTGAAATTATCCTGTGAATTCATGTGAAGTCATCTCCAGTTCTAAACGCTCTAGTGACTTTAGATGCTAGTCTTTTTCCAATAAAACTTTGTTACTAAACAATACCGGCGCGCGTGATATTTCATTTCGGCTAGAAGGAAATGTCACTTCTGCCATATTTCAGACCGCGCACTGGAAGAAATGAAATACATAATCTCGTAGTTATTATTATTTAAAACATTAAATATTTCGTTCAAAGTTTTATTGAAAAATATTGAAATATTATTTAAAATTAAAATAATACATCATGAGGTACATACCTACATAATAAATAGTTACACATTTAAGAATAGTGTTGTTATAAAACAGTGCTACTCATTACATAGAACACTTATAATATGTATGTACCTCAGATAAAAATAACGTATGTACTTATATTATGACTGATTTTTCATTAAAAAATAATTTTACTATACCAAGGTGTTTAATTGTTAAAATAAATCACATATAAGCAATATAAAATTTATCTGGCTGGACAGATTTGGCTAATTTTGGTCTTGAATTATTTATGGAAGTCCAGAGAAGGTTTAAAACGTGAATAAATATGAAAGTCCACGCGGACGAAGTCGCGGGCACAGCAAATATAAGTAAATATTATTCAAGTCTGAAAATTGTTCATACATTCTGTAAAAGACAAGGAATATGTACTATACAATTTTTAAGTTGAAATATAGGTTCTGAATGCCAAGAAAAAGGATTCAAATGATACCTGTGCTTGAATATTCTTCGCTTCCCTCTACACCTCCAACGAAGGAACACCTAGAACAAAGGAACCTAAAACAAAGTCGCTTCCCGCTGTCTGTCTGTTCCTATATATACTTAGATCGTTAAAACTCCGCAACGGATTTTGATGCGGTTTTTTTAATAGATAGTGATTCAAGAGGAAGGTTTATACGTATAATACACGCATAATATAGTAGAGAAACACAGATAAAAAAAATAGAAAATTTAGAATACGGCCGATGCGGAGACTTTTTAAACTACAAAAGAGCTGATAATTTCCAAACGGCTGAGCCGATTTTCATGAAACATAGCTAAGAACACTCGATCAGAATACCTATCTAACAAAATTGAAATCGGTCCATCCGCTTGGACGCTACGATGCCACAGACAGACACACAAATACACATGTTAAACTTATAACACCTCGTTTTTGTCGGGGGTTAAAAATACCGGCCGTGCGAAGTCGGGTCGGGTCGCTAGTAACTAATAAATCAGCAAATTTTCAGAAAAATATTTACGCTAAATTTATCATTTGCGACAGGATTTTCTGCGCCCTGCTGCTTTTCGCGAAAAAATAGTCACAAAAACGCTGTAACACCGGCTATGACATTACGATGACGATAATTAGTTAGCTTTCCCTATATCCATTTTGAAACGGATGCTGGCAGAAGGGTCACAATAAAAAATCAAATTGGCGTGAAGAGTTTATTTTTGGCCTTTTTTAAACAACAATATAAATACATATTTCTGGAAGGACAAACAAATAATCAAAGAATATGTCCACTGCCAATGAGTGTCATATCAGAAAGTATTTTATGACGTTTCTGTATATATGAGCATGATTTATTGAAATTATCATCATTGGATGTATTATCTGATATGCTTTTTTTGGGGTCTCAAAATTGATAAGATCGTACCCATATTATGTAACGGTTTCCGGGAACACATTACCTTTTCCCGGAATTTTGTGACAAACACATACAAACTAAAATGGAAATTTAGATGTACAGGACTTGATATGAACAAATACAATATATTATTTCACCTTTTTGTAATGCTGTATATATGAAAATCTTACGCCACCTACAGCAAGTGTATTTTATTAACCTGTGTATTTTTTGTTTAACTTACGATCATTTATAAATAATTCGAGATAGTCGGGAAAAATCGGAAGACTAAATAATTAAATACAAAGATTGTTGGTAGGTACACACACAAATCTTATATTTATTCAGTTACGCATTAACAGCAACACAGATTATTTTTACATGCTTATATTTAAAATGCATGTAAATATCGTCTCTGTATTGCTGGGTGTACCATTAGACCATCAGCAATCTATATCACAGATATATTTTATATAAACCTTTTTTGTTCTAATTCACGTTTGCAATATCCTCCGTATTTCATTTAGACTCCCGCATATCAATCGCATCAAGCCACATCAAAGCTAACTTTTCAGTAAAAACAAAACCTTGGGTCTACCAAGCACACAATGCCACTTTTACATACCTTCAGCACAAATACATAACTTTACAATTATATACAATCAATACGTAACAGGTTAATAAAATAATATTTTGACCGTTATCAAGTGTAAATATTTAAAGGCTCGCGTTCGTATTTTCATTTGCGGAAATATAATATTTGGATTAGTTGTACATACTCATAGCCAGATTGCCATTGATGGGTATGAAAATTGACAGTTGGGGCTCTTAGTTGGGTCCCACTTTAACAAAATTAATAAGTAAACAATAAATTGACAGGAGTTTCATGTTCTCTACACATAAGGGGGAGAAAAAACCAATGTTTAACTCTTCACTTGACATCCCGAATCATTATATCCCCAGAGAGCAGCCAAAAGTTGGATACTAAAATGAAAGGCTCTCTAAAATAAAAGAATCCCCAGACTGGCCAATGGGTCATTTCTGCAAGCCGTCACAGAATGGCCCATTTCCAACCGTTAGAAAGTCACAGTCCTATAAAACAATGTTTGCTGTTGTTTTCTCAGTCTTTACCAAATAAAGCTTTCGAGGGTTAAAGCATAGTTTATCAAAATTTAAAGGTTGACAATTATTAGAAAAGTTGAAATAAGAAAAATATATTTTTCTTTTTACCCTCAATCAAATTAAACACATAATATACTGTGACTTAACCACTTAACAAAACAAAATGAAGTTGACAATACAAAATAATACATTAAAGCTAGATCAAAATGATATTTCACCAAGACTCGTAACTTAACTGATTTTTATTTTCTCTACATTTGATTACACTCAGATTTTGATATCAGTGCAAGTTCATGTCTAAGTTGATTCATATCATAATGACCTCCCTTTTATAATTACGGCTTGTTGATAGATATTGCTTCAAGTGGCCAGAAACAATAACTTTAAAAGCAGATTTTATTTTTCATGTCTAAAATGTTGATTGAGCTAGTCTGACTTACCTACCCACATTGCTGGATTTTTAAATATTTTGTTAAGAAAACTTAAACCGGTGCTAGCTCAAACTTGAATCGCGTGGGTAGGTTGTTCACAAGATATCTGTGGAAAGTCAACCACAATTTATGTAAAATCATGGACAAATCTAGGTAGACTCTCACAGGTGATGTTCAGATAAATATTTTTTTATATTTTAACAATGTAGGAATTTACGCACAATATCCAATATGGACAAAGCACGCAAGATACCTTTCCTCACAAGTCCCGATGTGTGCTATATTTACACTTTAAAAAAGTAACCCACGTCGGGTTAAAGTCTTATTCACGATAAACTATTTACACTCACATTTTGTTACAATAAATTCATTACACTTTTTTACAAATAAGTTGTTTTTGAAGTTTCAAATAATTCACCAGTCAGCAAGTCCAGTGGTTAGCGGGCGGCGGTGCGCGGGCGGGCGGCAGCGAGGCGTTACTTGTCGCCGCCGTCGTCGTCGGGCCGCGAGACATACAGCGCCGGGTCGATCACCTTCGGGATCGGCTTGATCTCCGTGCCCAGCTCCTGCTCGATGCGGTGCAGGGCGAAGCGGTCCTCGTACGTGATCAGGTTGATCGCGATACCGAGGTGGCCGAAGCGGCCCGAGCGCCCGATGCGGTGGAGGTAAGTCTCCGCCATGCGCGGGAAGTCAAAGTTGATCACCACATTGACGGCCTGCACGTCGATACCGCGAGTGAACAGGTCGGAGCACACCAGGTTGCGGCACAGGCCCGCGCGAAAGTCGTGAAACACTCGGTTGCGGTGCGCCTGCGCCATGCGGGCGTGTATGTAGTAGCAGCAGTAGCCCAACTCCGTTATTTTCTTCGCCAGCAGCTCAACGCGCTGAGTTGAATTGCAAAATATTATAGACTGGTTAATTTGCAACTGGAAAAAAGAGAAAATACACATTCGTTATTTAACATAACCCTGATTGTGTAAGGATCTTGTTAAAAAATACAACAAACCTTTGAAAAAAGTGTATTTAAGCAGTGAACTTTCTGCCTCTCTTGTACAAATGCATAGTATTGTGTAACTCCTTTTAGTGTTAGTTCCTCCATAAGATTTATCTCGTAAGGTTCTCTTAAGTGCTTTTCCATGAACTGCTTCACACTCAGTGGGAAGGTGGCAGAGAACAGCAAGATCTGGCGTTCCTTTGGTAATCTGTAGTGCAACATTATTGTCAAGTACTGTTATATTATGACTAAACATTTTGTGTCATACAGATCATGAGTAATGAAAAACAACTGACAAATTACCTACTTTGCGAATAAAATACAAAACTTACCGTGATATAACCATGTCCAACATGCCTTTAAAGTCTTGAGAAAGAAGTTTGTCTGCTTCATCCAGAACCAGCATCCGGCATTGCTCCATCTTGGCAACTTGTTTATCCATGAGATCAATCATACGACCTGGTGTTGCAATTATGACTTGAACTGCAAACAATGCATTATTCATAAATAATTTGTATTACTGTAGTCAAGATACCAATGTAATTTAAATAGGCTTAAACAACAGTTTACCATTTTGATATATACGCATAATGTCATCCCGGAGATTGGTGCCTCCTGTAGTAACCATTACGCGAATATCTGTGTGTTTTGCCAGCTCAATGCAAATTTGTGATGTTTGGAGTGCTAACTCCCTTGTTGGTACCACAACTAAAGCTTGAATAGCATCTTTTTTGGGATCCACCTAAACAAGTAAAATAATATACAATTTAGAATGTTGCATGGTGGCATCAAACGTTACAGGCGTTGAAGAATAACATCAGAATAAGACTTTTATCACTTATAGAAAGTGAAGGGGAATCCAAAAATATCATCATTAAAGATATAAAAATACACACAACGCTAATGTAGGTAGCTACATGATAAAGAATAAGTTAGTTATGACCAGACCTGTTCCAAAACTGGAATACAATAAGCACCAGTTTTGCCAGTTCCATTTTTAGCTCTTGCAAGGACATCTTTACCACTAAGTGCGATAGGAATAGAAGCCTCTTGAATGGGGGAAGGTTTTTCCCAACCCTTTTCAAAAATGCCCATCAGCAGCTCTCGTTTCAGGCAAAACTCTTCAAACTCATTACCTCTTGTATCTGTCACATCCTGAAATATTAATGTTAAATATTGTAAGAAAACACTGCATTGTACCCAGATGCCCGAGTTTTTTTTTCAATGAGGGTAGTAATTAAAACTTACACTAGTCTTTATCCTTCTGTCTTTAGGGGGTATTTTTAATTTTGATTTCCAACCGATGTCGTCGATACTTTTATCGACATCACTGAAACATATAAATGGTTATAGGTATATACAAATAATTTAAAAAGTATTGAAACAATGAAATGTCCAAATAAAAAAAACATACCCTTTATTCTGACTGGTCATACTGTTTCCGACGTGATTACTTGAACTAATTCTATTTTCGGTCATCATTTTGCCAAATAATCCCACTAGGGATATGACTAAAATTAGAAACTTAGAATCACAATTCTTTGTCCAAGTCCAACACTAAACAAATTTTACGATAATTCACTTTTAGACACATAAGCTATTTAGAAGTTTATCACGTTCACCAACTTAGTACAGGGATATCTGAAACAATAAATAACAAAAATAGTTATCTTCGTCCTAAAGAAAGATACAGCAAGCCATTAGTAAGCAATAAACCAGATTACGAGACGCGTCAACAATCAGTTGAAGAGTACTACAAATAAATATTGAAAGATCAGTCGATCTAACTACCAAATAAATTATTTCAACAACTAATGTAGATTCAGCAAAGTTAACATCATACGATAAAGGTTTTATGTATTTTCATACGCAAAGGAAATAAGATTACAGAGATTAGACAGGATAAAACGAAGTCGTAGTTTTATCGGATAATTTTAATATGGCCGCCAAGGAATACATAAATGACAAGTTGATAGAACGCCCATAATTAGTATAAGAATTGAGAAAGTTGGTGATAATAATGTAATTATAAACAAGTAACGTAAAATCTAACAAAACAAGCAAATAATTCGTATAAACATTACCTTGATAAAATTCTACAAAAGACGACGACACTCGATACTCGACGACGACATCACAATGTAACTAGTGATGTACAAATTCGATACATAACAATAATTCGTTTACAACTCGATTATGAGTACATATGTTGGTGAAATATAAATTATATTTTAAATTTATTTTCTCAAGTAGCATAAAAGATAAAGGTCATTTTGTTAAAACGCAATGATAGCTTCAAAATCTTGCGGACCTTCTATCCGGACCGAAGCAGAACTTCTAGAACTCAGACGAAAATAATATTCTTTTCGTTTGATGAATAGAATCGCCATAACGCGAAAACCGGACAGGTTAATCAATGTGGTTTTAAGACAGGGTTGCAATAAATATGACTGTGGTGCGGTAAGTTGCGGCCCATTTCGTGGTGAAACTTAATTATTTGTATTATTTTTGATAGCAACGGTATAAGATAATAAATTGGGATTTTGTATTCAATGACCATAAGTAAAATAAACTGGTCGCTGGCCGCTATAATAGCAATCCGCTTGTCTACCTATTACATAGGTAAATACCTAGAGTTAGAGTTGAAATGATCTCGTACACGAACCTTTTTTTGTAATCACAAAATATGTACAATGAATTTAGATTTCTCAAAAATTATCGAAATCATATATCACTATGGAACCGAATCAGTATTGCCAATGTAAAATTCTAATATTTTGTTCTATTTCTTTGCATTTGAGTGAATTTATAATTTATTTCATTTGCTCAGCGTATCGATTTTTAGTTCAATTGTCATCCATTTTTTGGTGCCATAAATGAATAAAACATGAAAACATTATTTTACTTGACACTGGCTAAATACAAAAGCAAAACCAACGAAGAAAATTTGTTCTCATTGGTTGGACCTAGCTTGCTACATATCTCTAATCTGTGCGCCTCAGGGCTTACAATCTTAGTTCCGCACATGGGGAAATAGGCTTCGTATAAGTGTATTAAATTAAGAAGTACATCAAACAAATAGCCTTTTCATAGTGTCAAGCGTTTTATAATTTTGTATTCTTATAATCATGTATGTTCCGATTAAGGTGAGAGATGGCAATGTTGAATTACTTGTGAACTTGGTCAGAATATAGTTATCTTATAAAACGTAAGATGGTGCTTTTTTATTTTCTAACAGAGTTGCCACACCGTACGATGATTATGGGAGTCGTTTTGTTTATGGTAATTAGGTTGCAGTGCCACCAGACCCAGAAGTTGTAATAATCGTAAGTCACCGTTAGAATTATAGTGCTGCGTCAAATTTTGGCTTCTCAACTCCAGACAGTACCCCCCAGGATAAATGAAATTTGAGAAAAATTATTAGGTAAGAAATATGAAATTGAGAAAATGTTTCACCGTTCTCCAAACAGTATACTTCTGGCAAATACGGACATAAATCAAAACTATGACTTCCAGTCTGTTTTAAGGTTTTTTGGCTGCCAAACAAACGTCCATGTGTACTTATGCATACGAGGGATGCCTTTTAAGTTTTGTCGTTTGAAGAAAAAAACACAACTAGAACCTTATAGTACTTTTTATTGTTTTTCAAAGTATTCACCACGTAGCTTAATACACTTTTCCATTCGCTCAAACCAGTTATTATAACATTTATTCCACTCTAAAGTGGGGGTGTTCAAAATGGCTGACTTGAAAGCGTCGACTGCTTCTTCACTGGACTGGAACCTTTGACCACGAAGACTTTTCTTAATTTTAGGAAATGTAAAAAAATCGTTAGGGCTTAGGTCAGGACTGTATGGAGGATGGTCAAGAATTTCTACTTTTTCCTGCTTCAAATACTCAATCGTTTGACGAGCGCTGTGTGAACTTGCATTGTCGTGGTGCAGGATGATGCGTCGCTTTGAGTTAGATTTTCGAAGTTCGGCGATGACTTGTGGTAAACAAACTGTGGTATACCACTCTGCGTTAACCGTTCTACGATCATCAAGTGCAATAGTCGCAACATGGCCGGTTTTTCTAACGAACGTGGCCACCATCTTCTTTGAAGTGCTTCGAGAACGAACAACTTTAGTCGGCTTTGGCTCGTCTTGAAAGACCCAGATTGTAGATTGTTGTTTGGAATCAGGATCGTAGGCATAGATCCAAGATTCGTCACCACTGATGATGTCGTAGACGTGATTTGACTCTCCTCGGTTGAACCTTAGCAGAGTTTTCTTACACCATCTGACGGAGGCCGCCTTGTGATCGTCGGAAAGCAGATGCGGTATCCAACGGCAAACTAGCTTTCTTACACCAAGCGCTTCATGCAAGATCTTCTGAATGGTTGTCCCTGAGATGCCTAATAGAGCCTCTATCTCTCGATACGTCACATGACGATCTTCGAGAATTAGTTGTCTCACTCCAATGATGTTATCTTCAGTGAATGCAGATTTTGGGCGACCTTCGCGAGATTTGTCACTAACACTAGTATGTCCTCGCTGGAATTCTAAATACCAGCGTTCGACAGTCCGCAGACATGGGGCTTCATCCCTGAACACAGATATTAGCTCTTCAAAACACTGAAGCCGTGTCAGGCCTCTTCTAAAGTTGTAGAAAATTATTGCACGAACATTTTCCTTAGAAAGATTCATTTTCGTACGTAACCTGACAGATTCTAATCGACGCTGTGACTAAACAATAACATTAATCCTAATACATTCAACTGTTTTGAGATTCGAAATTTAAACACATTCGAATATAGAACAGTTCCAAATTCAAAATTGCCGGGAATTATGGAAACGACAGAACTTAAAAGGCATGCCTCGTATGAGTGAGGGGCGCAAAGATAGACTTGTTGTTGTTTAATTTTTCCAGATTTAAAAATATGTTTTGCTTAGGCGTTGCTCAAAATTATCGTACGTTACATAATGAATTAATATTTAAAACGTACGGTATTACGATAGCGGGTAGCTAAATTATGTAAAAAGTATGATAATTTTGAGCAACGCCTAAGCAAAACATATTTTGTCATCTGGAAAAATGAAACAACAACAAGTCTCTCTTTGCGTCCCTCTCGCATATGCATACGCATGGACATTTGTTTGGCAGCCAAAAAAAAACCTTTAAATAGACTGCTTCCAGTCTCAACTATGAGCTCTTATAGTTATGGTTCATGTTAGTATTTGCCAAAAGTGTACTGTTTGCAGAACAGCGAAACATTTTCTCAATTACATTTATCGTAATGAATATTGTTTCCTAAATTTAATTTATTCTGGGGGTGCTGTCTGGAGTTGAGAAACCAAAATATGACGCTGTACGATAATTTTCTTGAAAAACGATAATTCTAACGGTGATTTACGATTACTACAACTTTTGGATCTGGCAACACTGCACCTTATGACCATAAACAAAATTTGCTAATAAATAAAATATGGCCGCCGGTACTCCATGCGAGCAAGCTCGTTGCTATTTTATCTTGTTTTTATTTTATATCGTTAAATAGTCCTTTTTCCCCCCTAAAGTCTGTTGGGTAAAATTTCGCTCCTCCAGTTGTGTTTGTGCTTTTGTGCGGTTGGATTTAAAGAACTTAGAACTCATTTTGTGATTGTGTTGGTCAGTGTTTATTTGCCATCATGTCGAACAGAAAATGTATCCCTGCGATGTTCAAACAGTGAAAATGGTTACTATACGATACATACATAAAAATCTGTACGTACAAATATACATACTAAAAGGAATTTAGTTGTGTTTATTTTTATTTAATCATGCCCTTAAACTTACACTTCGGTATTTCTTATTTTTCTCAAATTCAGCGATCTTATCTACATTTAATATTATCATAATGAATAAGGTAGGTACTTTTTTGCCAGCAAGCTTTGATTTTCAAGCATGCTAACGAAAAAGATCCTACCTTATTCATTATTTCAGTGACGTGACGGTGGTATAGGTCCATATACATACATGCCTATATATATGTATGTTTCTGAACTACTATCAATATAAGTACCTATTTATAACTAGCAATAGTAACTACAGCTACTATACACCAGCTGTAACTACTTTTGCTAGTTATATATATATATATATATATATATATTGATAGTAGTTCCCGATCTCGTGTCCAGAGGCAGCACTATCATCGTTTCTCATTATGAAACGAAAATATACCTCTATTTCATATATATACAAAGTACTCTGTGGTGCGCCTGTTGGACATTGAAACAACAATAATAATAAATAATTTTACATTTGCTATCGGTACGCTCGTACTTTTATTTTCAAGACAATAAAAATAAGGCTACGTTTTTTCTATTAACTTATTCTTATTTCTTCCTAATCTGTACAAGATACCCTCACACCATGTAAGTATAACCTATTTATGATACCTTTCAAACATGAGTCAATAATATAACAGGATGATGTTTACAAGCTATTGAGTCTAGTCTTGGTCCATTTTGGCTTTCCAAAGTGGACGGTCACATCTTTGTTATTAAATGTGTTTGTTATTGCACATCCCACCGGGTCCCGAAGGTGTGTTTAGGCGTTGTTTTTGGGCAAAATTTCGCCCAAAAACAAGGTCTTAGTCCTATTTTTATTAGCGCCCCTTAGGGTATACACTGACCGTCGAGAGGAACCTGCGTGCCAAATTTCAAGTCCGTTTCGGTTGTTAAGAGGATGTTGTGAAGTTACGGACAATGAATATTATTACCCTTAAGAACCTCGTCCGGATATTTTTTTAAGGTATTGTCACAATTGAGTAGGTATGCTTTTTCATTTCAGGACTGAATACTGGAAATCACAGGCACGAAAGTATTGTGAATTTTGCAAATGTTGGTTTGCTGACAACAAAGTTGTAAGTTCGATAATAAATTACTTGTCTATCATAAAATCGATATAATTTAGGCTATGCTTCATTCATGAGCGTATATGGGTCATCGTGGGATTTATATAATAAGTTGTTTACACCTAATTAAATATGAAAAAATTGTCTGATTCCTATTCCCATATTGCAGTCAATATCATTTCATGAAAATGGCAAGCGACACAAGGAGAGTGTCCAGAAACACATATCACAACTTACAAAGAAGAGTACAAAAGAACTCAAACATAAAGAGAAAATAGACGATGACATTAAGAAAATGGAGGCGGCTGCAATGGCTGCATACTTAAAAGATGTCCAGAATAATGCCGATCTTACTTCACAGGTCTCTATGACTACTAACCTTACAGTACTAGATATAAGTATATGTCCTCTGAAATATCTAAAACAGCAGGTTTTATAACTAACTTGGCCCATATTCACAAACATTACTATGAGGTCTCAGAGTGCATGCAAATGCACAAGATATTGAAAAAAGTCCAAACTTTCTATAGTGTTGGTTCCTTAGACAAGTATTGTTTCTGAATGAAAGTGAACACAATAATATGGAGATGAGTTAATAAAGCGCCAGTCACACATTCATCTGATACCTTTATCCAAGGTTGTGGGTCTTATCCTATCTATACTCCAACTCATTCTATTTTGACGTTATCAGCCCAACCCTTATGTTGTATTAGTAATTTTCTTTTGGTATAGTCTTTACTCATATAAGCGTAAGTCGATTAATAAAAGCTGATAAAAAGTTTTGTTATTTATTATTAAGAGAAAAGTAATAACTTAAATCTGTCATCAAATCACTAGAGTATCAACGAAATGCTCGGCCAAAGTAATGACACAAACATAAGCATTGTGACAGCCAGCCAAGCCAAGACAAAGTCACCACCAGAATGGCAGGAGGTTAAAGGTGACGATGGATCATACTATTGGAATACTGTGACAAATGGTAAGTAACATCAACAGCCAGTAGGTTTGCTGGATTTCTAGTTAATATGTGTAGGCGGCGGCCCAGGTGCACCAGATTTCAGGTGACCTATCAATACCTACAACTTTCACTATACCATGGCCAATGAGAAGCAATACGAAAATAATTATACTGTTTTGTTCTATTTGTTTTTATGCAAGTTGCCTTCATACATTTCTAATTGTTTAATATTATAGGTTCCAACACAGAATTAAACATCAATTTATAAAATTTCTGCCTGAATATTGCCGATCTCCGCCATTTCGCATCACTTCTCCTTAGCCATGGTAATTGGTTAACTTATAAGTGAGAAGAAATGATTATAATTTATTATTTCGAAAACAACTGAACTGGTTTCCAGACATACCTACAAGCCATATCAGAGATAACAGCTATATAAACTTTTAAAATCACATTATAATGTATAGATGCATTCAAGAGCTACAATAACAGACAAACAAACTTTTAACATCCATAAATGGGAAACGTCTCAGGCTATAATAATATTCAAGAGTTTTTTATTGTTGTAGAAACGACATGGGACCCTCCAGATGAATACATGTCTATTGCACAACAAGAGAAAGATAAATTAAAAGATGAGGAATCCGAGAAGAAGCAACAAAAACTAAAGTGAGCTAATAGTTAGGAAAATATACCTACTTAGACATTTTTCCTTTTCAATAGAGCTCGTAAACAATATTGGCGGTGCAATATTTTATCTTAATCAATGGTAAGGTACCTCGCGAATTGTTACTCTCTCCCATTGTAAACAGCAAATGAAATAAAAATAGTAAGAAAAAGAGTGGTATTAAATCACTTTATTCATAAGAACAACTGTAATTCACTTATTGTTGTTTGGAAACATTCCAAACTGTTGATCAGATTTGCAACATGTACATTTATAAAGAAACATATTTTTATGACAAAATCGACTGATAATATTAATTACATCCCATTTTCAACAAAGAACTTCACCTGGTGAATGGTGAAGAGAAACTTCGTGAGGAAACATACATGTCCGAGGAAACCTAAAGTTAGTACATGTTTTTGACGGCATCAAATATTGATCGAGTAATCGTGTTTTTATATCCATTGCACAGCAGCGCCTCTATGGGAAACGTGCAGCTTTACTGTGGTTTGTATCGAACACCCATGTACCGAAAGCTGTGCGAAGACTGCAGGCTCAATCCGGTCGAGCAGTATGTGCTATGGCGCTGGGAGGGCCCACCCGCGGCTAATATTACAATATTTCAAATGTTGTTTCAGAAAACAGCAGCAGAAGGAAGCGAAAAAAGAAGCTATCAAGGAAGTGAAGGCACATGTAGCACGAGAGAAGATGAAGGAATTCGCCGTGAAGAAGGATCCTCCTCCCGTCAAAACCTTCACAGACTACGGGCCGGCGCCGCGCGCCGCCAAGCCCTACGGCTCTTGGACGCCAGTTGTTAATGAGTATGCAGTATATCTTTCAGTACTTACAATAAATTACATTTGTTGTTAAAATACATTATAAATGTAGTAATTATATGTCACTCCGTTTGCGTGGATTTAGGTTTCTGTCAATCCCAAGGAACCTTTTGAACCATTCCTCGGATAGAAAGTATCGCGAAAAAACCGGGTGATAACGCTACGTCGAGTTTATCAACATGCTGAGTTTAATTAAAGTCCATTTGATCGATTTTGCGATAGATTTTATAACTATACTGCAGGAATCCTGCTATTTCCCGGGATTAAAGATTCTTAATAGTTAACCCAGGACATTAGTTATCACCATAAACTACCTTGAAATTCGTCAACTAGTTTTGGGTGATGCGCGTTCATGCACAAATATTTTTCAGTACTCATACTCGTAAAGTAGGTCTGAAGTTGCCTGAGGAGCGGGTTGAAAGTAATACTTTTCCGCCCTAGGGAGAATCGCTTTCCGCGAATCCAACTGACAGCTGTCAAAATATAAAAAAAAACTAGTTCCATTTCACATTTCTATGGAACCATGTTCCAACTTTTTCTACAGTCACTCAATTAAAGCGCGATGTGAAATTGAAATAATATAAAGTTAAGTATTCATTAAAGAATAAAAATTTTTAAATGACTTAATTCTAATTTAGTTTCAACAATTTATTTAAAATAACATAGATTTGGGCAAAATATTTAAAGATAAAAATGAAAAATAATGGCTAAATAATGAAGTTGGCCGGCCAATGGTTAACGAAAAAAAAACAAAATAGGCGGCAATCCGATCTTTATATTTTTTTCGAGTTGTAGAGTATTGTTCATACTTCCTTGTATTATTTTTTTAGCTAATTCCTGTTTTTATTTTTACTTTCCTTGTATTCGTAATGTAAAGCACAGTGTTTACCTCGGGTGAAAGACTGTTGTCCCTCGATCTATTGGCGCCCTCCACGCGCAAACCACGTCTCGGGCCAAAATAAGTTACATTCACCCCTTGTGTAACGAGTTTTGTGTCAATAAAATTGCCCTACTGATTAGTATTAAAAATATTCTATCCATATGTAAATCATACAAAAAATCACATGGAGGTTTATAATGATATCTTTGTCCCATATTCCTATAGTTTTGCTAGATATGTCAATATATAATAATGTTGGTATGCAATATGTCAAGAATTACCGGAAACTTAGAATTAAAATACGCCGTTCATAGCTATAATCAACTTTAAAGTTTCTAAATAGCCCCACTCTTTTTTAAATGTAGGCACCTTGTAACGTTAAGTTGGGTTCTGTCGTGCGGGCTCAAAACGCGGGAGCGGGCTTTTTTGTTAAGTTAAATTCCACGAGGACGAAGTCGCGGGCTCATCTAGTCATTAAATAAATGAAGTATCATTTTGAGTAAGTATGTATGACTTACTACTCAGATTAAGTCTAAGCGTCAGTCAACAACGAATAGTAATGAGGCAACTATAATAACATGGTTCTAATGAGGAATGATAGAACATGACCCCACATCAAAAAAGGTGTGGGATCAAATAAGAAATGGACTGTACCTCCAATAGGTGCGTGACTAGACTACAAAAATGTCCAAGGTGTCCGGGCGTTTGCGCATGTTGAATAGCCGCGATTGATCTCCTGAATACGAACGCATGTTTTATTTATCAATACTTTAGTGTTGTTCTTCATACTTAGCATGCTCTAAATAGGTATACTCAATATAAAACACGATATCTGGGGACCAAGGTTAACCGCTTGAATCTCGCTCGACATGCACGCGACTCGCAATAAGCTCATCCGTGTCGACCGTTCTCTAGTAGTAATCGGTCGGTAGAGTGGTTAGTGGACTAAGAAAAACAGAAAAACTGTCGTATTTCGAGTCGAGTGGAAGACGAGCAAGATTCGAGCGTTAACAGACTTGAGCCTCTGTTTTTAAATATCTGTATAAAATAGCGAAATAGACCTAGTACAATCCCGATTACCGTGATCGCATGTGCTTACGAAGCTAGAAATTAGTAGATCATTATGAATTCCCATGTGCGTGTGTTCGTAATTCTTCACCTCCTAAACGGCTTAACAGAATTTGACGATTTTATTGAACTTACTACGGGGCCACCTGTATGGTGTATCTATAGTTGGAGCCGGTAGGTGGCGTTGTTATCGATATCCAGAAAATACGCTAGCGAAGCTGCGGACTAAAGCTATAAATTTATCTATAAAATGTGTAGACGTTCCCGAGGTAGATACATATAAAATAACAAAACTGTATTCAATTCGAATGCATTGCCGTTGAGACATCATTTAGAAATACCTATAATAATATCTACTTTTACCAGAGTGTACTATTATTAAAATAATTGAGATGTACCCTATATATGTTCGAGCATCTTGGAAAATATATTGGATTGATTTCAACCAGGCTTTTACTACTAGATAGCCTATGGTTTGACTTAATCCACCACGCTGGCCAGTGCTGGTTGGCGGATGGTTGGACTTGCATAATAAAATTACGTTATAACTATTAAGGATCTAAACTGCGCAAGGGGAGTTGCGGGTAACAGATTTAACAATAAATAATCATTAAAAAGAACAAGTTAGTTAGGTAGTTAAATTCATGGTTGTTGTTGTCTTACAGGCCCGTGGAAAACATAGATTATCAGTTGCCGAAGCCTGATAAGGAGCTGCCTCCACCGCCGGTGATCATGGAGCCCGAGGTGATACAGTTCAAAGAGAAGCGCGTGCAGTCGCTCGGTGACGAGCCCGTCCAGTTCAAGAAACGGAAATTCAACAACCCCAAGAGAAATATTCGGCAAAAACTAGACGACGAATGATGAATGTGAATAACTTATATCAAATCTGTAAATAAACTAAATTATGTCAACAAGCCTTTACTAATTTAACCTAATTAAAATCCCGCTCATAATTATCAGTCTACGAAGTTGGTACAACTTTACTGACATGTTTTGATAGTCTGCATTATCGAATCCTACTAATATTATAAATGCGAAAGTTTGTGAGTGTGGATGTATGTATGTATGTATGTATGTATGTATGTTGGTTACTCCTTCACGCAAAAACTACTGAACGGATTTGGATGAAATTTGAAACACAGATAGATTATAACGGGGATTAACATATAGGATACTTTTTAACCCAATAATCCAATACTACGCGGATGAAGTCGCGGGGCACAGCTAGTTGGGATATAAAAGGCAGGAAACCATAGAATGACTTACTAATAAATAGTAAATTTTACTATGTGTAGTACATATTTTCTGAAGTCACAGCAAAATGCTCATTTCTACCGCAAATTGCTACAGCCTAGCCCGTTACCGTTACACAAATTTACGTTAGTAGGTAATTCAAGTATCATCGACATGACCCATTTTACATCTTGAGATTAAATCAAAGTGAAACGAACGTAAGAAAGCGAAAAGTTAAGGATATTGAAACCTTACACTCTCCCAGTAATTACTCACCGTCGTAGGACTTCATTTCGTTAACAGAAGGGTTTTTCTAATTAAAAAGGTTTCGATTACGTAAGGCGTTCAACAGTAAATGACTTTTTCAATTATGAACCTGTTACCAACTGCATATGTGATTGGATCGGAAATATTTATTATCGGGGGATGGCATTACCTCAAGGTATCTCTTCAAGATACCTAATTAGGCAAAAATAATGGTATAGGTAGATAGGTACTACATACTACAGTATCCTACAGTAAATTATCCTAGAATAACTTACTTTACAAGTGCTGGCTATCTATGTCTTACCATCAAACAGCCTCTCTTCTTTTGTGATACAGGTAAAACGTAGTGTTACGTGTCACTAAAAGCAGTTATAGCTAGTTAATTTGACGTGTTTGAATAGGCTTTCTATTTATTAGGTAGTGGTAGGTATACATCTACTGTGTGTGTAGTGTGAATAAGTACTTGCGCAATCTACATAATTAATACTTTTATTATGTAGGTGGAGAAACTATGTGTAGGTATTACCTACCTATACTCGAGCACTAAGCAGAAGCTATCGCACAAAACGTTTCTGAATTCAGCTCACGGCGGATTTTTGTTGTCAATACGGATACGAAATACCTACCTATGTCACATGACGTCTTCCAGAGAATTCTTACGAGCTATAAGGCAAAATAAAAAGTGCAGAACTTTATGTGATAGGTAGCGAATCTACTATACCACAATACCTCGATCATTTTAGGTAGAAAGTGTTAATACTTACTTACCAACTTTTTGTAATAGGTACCTAACCAATATTTGGTTCGGATGTCAAGCAAGTGTAGCTTTCAGTCGATAAAACTGTGATAAAGGAAAACAATAGGTAAATTAACTACCTACCTCCTACAAAGATTACCTACAAACAACTTTACCTCAGTATAGATAATTAAGTATAGTACCAGCATGTATAACCTGTATATCTACCTAAGTACTATGACGCTGAGTGAAAACTTTGTATAAATTATTTATTTTAAAATACTGTTCGATCTGTATGTACCAAACCTATTTAAATTAAGCAGCCCATAGTAAGAATAATGTTTTCAAATTGCACACATAAATATTTTTTGCCTCAATTAATCCCACGTCGAATGTTCCACGCGTCTATTGTCGCGATCAGGATCCGGCTCCGATATGGAAATCAAGCACTATTAACTGTTAATGCGACATTGTGTATAACATTTTTTATGTCCGGTATCGCTGCATGTTGAGGACGGTCCGTGGATCATTAGATTTTCCGATCACGATGGGATGCCGGAGCTCGGGATGCGTATATAAGGGATCCGGCTGGAGGGACGGCATGACACTTACCGTCGCATCCTCTGACTACAGTCCAGTCTAGCGCTCCCGCTAGATCAATTTCGGTGCTGTGGCTCTGTACCATACATAACTATCGACATGTTCAAATTGGTAAGTTTTTTTTGGTGTTTGAATTATTTTTAATTTTATGAATAGGTACTTATTACAAAGGAAATATCTATGCTTTTTTATTTTTATATTACTTCTTTTAAAATATAAAAATTGTGTTTGAATTATTTCAGTATATCCTATAGTTTTCGAGAATTTATAAATGTAATTTTTAAACCGTCTACGCCCGTTGTGCGCTGTGACGTCACAGAACTGGGTTTGGTGAAGTCGGCAATAGGTTTGCTACCCCGTAAAAGTCACGAGGAGTTTTAGCTAACATAGATAACTATTACAATGGCTAAGCCACAAACCAAAAATGTGATGTTCCAAAGTATGTTCGAACACAAATGCATGTACCTAGGTAACTTCAAAACTACTTGATCTAATTAGATGAAACAAGAACGTATGTCTTTCTAGTCATTAATTAAATCAGTGTTAAGTGAGTTTTCGACCCATCGATAGTATGGAAGCGATCGACGGATCGAATAGAGGATTTCATTCTGTGAATATAACCCATTTATTATTAATCATTATTTGAACAGATGATGCTGATCGCGTTCGCCGCGGCCGTGCTGCTGAGCCCCGCTGAGGCGAAGCCCCAGGTGCTGCTGGACTACGGCTACTACTCGCCGGCTTACGTGTCCGCCTACAGCGCGCCCCTCGCCTACTCGTACCCCTACGCATACGCCTACTCGTACCCCTATGCTTACTACTAAACTGCCGATAGACTGAACCACCAATTTTAATAATTAACTTCCCTATATATTGTGTTATTGTGTACCTATGTAGTCTCTGTGCCTACTAATAGCAGTATGTAAAGGCGTATATCAGTATTAACGGTATGAATACCATACTTTTTTGAATTATTTGTGTAATTATGTTCATTAATTTTAAGTTCAAAATAAACATCCATAATTACATAAAGGTTGCCTTTTAATTGTCTTGAAATAGCTATATATAGGCATATTTACGTTCCGCTATATAGGGGAAGGAGGGGCAAGACGAGGTGGCGGGCAAGACGGGGTACCTGTCTTATATCAGAAGCCAATTGACCAATGAAGCTCGTTTTTGCACTTAACACAGCACCTTCATGACAGTTCTTAGTCTGCGAAGGCACACGGCGACAACGCCACTTTTTTAATGGTCAAATGGAAAAATAATGTTTCTGGCGATTTTCTTAACGTTTTTCTACTTTGGTTGGAACGTGATTGTTCTGTTAATAACAACGTTTCAAAATACAAATAAGGTTATTCACATGTGTCAACGATTACACTGGCAGGTAAGCACATGTTTATTTGTGTGTTTAACCACTCCCGCTCCAACGTCATAATACGCTCAATCTGTCAAGCCTCGCTGTCACTTTGCTTGCCCGCGGTGGTAAATGTCATGACTCGTAAAATACCCTCTCATTCAAATTCTATTGCCACTATCGTCTTTCTGATGATTGTTTTAGTTTCTTGAACAAATAGGCTTTATGTTACAGAATAACCAATCATTTTATTACATCTCATGAATTATAAATCATCTGTTGAAGTCAGTGTACGGGATAAAATTGCATTTTTGTTGTATTATGTAGGTTTCTGAAATAATCACTGTACTAATTGACACGAAATTTTGGATTTATTATAATAAATATACATACAAGTAATCAAACAACAGCATTTTTTTACATATCTTATCGAAGAGATTTATAATAATCGAACTCAAAGTACACAGTGCGCGCGGCCGCGCATATGCAATTGCGTAGTTCAACGCATGAATGTTTATATCGTAATCAAAGTCTTGACGTGTTGTGTATCAGAGAAAATATTATTAGAATACTCTGCAAACATTTATTATCTAATTTCCATGCATGATTTGTAAAAATATACCACTTTTATTCACGAACTTCCGCGATTTCTGGCACAAGAGAACAAATCAAATCATATTTTTGCCAGCTGTTATTTTCCATTATCACACGTTATTGGAACTTGCAAAATGTAAAACATAAATCAAAACAATATAGCTCTTCTAATGTAATACACTCTTGCTGACGTTTTATAGAAATAAACAATGATATGGCCCTTCTAAGGTGACCCTTTTTTTGTTATGGTTTTGATGTTTTGATGTCGATCACGCACACACTCATACACTCCGTAGTGATGGGGGGCGCGCCGCTACGATACTTGTCGATAAGCTGACTGTACGAAAGAGCGTTTCTGAACCTACTAATGAATAAATTATTTTGTACATTTATAAAAGTATTTGTTTTGCGTACTAGGGCTTGCATTTTCAGTATTCCAATAATAAAAGGGAGGCTTTATTCGAATATTCGACTATTCGATTTATAATATTATACATTTTTGATGGTCATATTTTAGCTAATATTTATTGACAAATATAATAGTTTATCATTGATGGTACAATGTCATTAGTTATTCCTGCATCTACTACTAATATATCGACCATGGAGTAGTTTAAAATGTCAATCTAAATGCTAAAGGCGATTGAAGACGCTATGAAGTTAAGAATTAGACGATTTTCTGTGTATTTTTTCGTGATAATATTATATTTTTTGTTAATTTGTATAATATGAACAAAAATATAAGGTTTTCATTCAGGTTACCTATTTTCTCCAACGAACGGCTTAGGTGTAAATGACGATTAAACTTTTTTTTTAAATTCTTATATGAAACTTCGGTGTGCGTGAGTTCGTAATTGTTCTCCTCCGAAACGGCTTGACCTACCTTTCTAAATGACGTGCATGAGTAGACCAATTCATAAACTGTAATATGTTTGTTGATATAACATCTTAGATCCTATTGCTCACATTTTGATTTGAGATGGAATCGAAGTTGAAATCAGCTAAACATTTTCAGTCCGCGACTGTATTTACTAATATATAAGCCCTCTTCATATTGAATTATCCTGATTGACTGACTCATCGAACACAAAATTTGGACTATAGGTATATTTTATAACTTAGGTACCTAGGCAATAAGAAACGATTTTTGCACTTAGGGGCAATATGGCAGTTTATTTAAAAATCTAATGTATTTCGAATCGCTAAAAATGTTTGTAAGTGTGTAAAAGTTTATATGCTCACATATTTGCACAGATGTACCTATACATTTTACACATTCAGTATTCGAATAAAGCCTCCCTTATTATTCGAATACTGAAAATGGCCGAATATTCGGGGTATTCGGTCGCGGGCAGAAGCTAGTGCCTAACAAAGTTGTCTGTGACTTGAAACTTTTACTTAAATTCAATAAAATAAACATAATATCATTTATTTCCTGATTTTTTCGTATAGAGTTAAAAAATATACAAGGTATTATTCACTTATTATGTTAAAGTTATTATTATAATAAATAAACAACAATATTCACAAAAATTACATATATATTCATTTTTGCTACTATTTGAATAATTCGAATACCAGCTTAAAAATGTCCAATATTCGAATATCTAAAATCATCGATTATTTGCAAGCCCTAGTGTTGACTCGCGGGGGGCAGAGCTGGAAGGACCTGGCGAACCTCGCGCCAAGGAGGTGGAGGCGGATCTGTAAAATAAAAAAGTAAATGTAGGGCGATCTGAAATAATAAACACAATTAACAATTAGTTTACACAATAATTCAAAAGTAATTAATAAAAGCACAAAAATACTAAACTATTCAAATATACTTACATTTTGACCTGGTGGAGCCAACTCGTACTCCTCCGCCTCCTCCAGGTATTCAAAATATACCGCCTCGACGTCGAGGTACTAGGGTTCCTCGACGTCACTGCCCTCCGAGTCGCGAGTCCGCTAGAAGGCTTAGAATGTGCTCCGGCACCACGCGTTCTCCCACATTCCCATTGGCCATTTCCTAAAATACATAAAAGACAGTAATGAAAATATAAATAGTAGTAGGTGTCATTGTTTTTTTTTCCACATATTATTGAATCACTAGCTGAGCCCGCGACTTCGTCCGCGTGGAATTTAACTTAACAAAAAGCCCGCTCGCGCGTTATGAGCCCGCGCAACAGGACCCATTTTTAAAAATTTAGTTTTTCTAACATAAAATTAGTCTCAGTTACTGCTTATAACTTCAGCTATCTGCCAGTGAAAGTCCCGTCAAAATCGGTCCCGCCGTTTCGGAGATTACCCGGTACAAACACCAGACATTTTTTTTTAAATTGCGTTTTTGCTATAGGTGTCGTATGTACATATACATTTAGTGAAAAGGTCTTATTTTGATATTACAAACACACACTCCAATTTTATTTATTTGTATAGATTACGTTACTATTCAAATAAATCCGAAAATCAAAATAATCGTTTATCGATAATTTTATCGACATGACCACGCACTACTGGGTTAGCTCAATACAATGGCTGACATACGCGGAAATGTCACTATTGACTTTAGGAACTGTCAAATAGATAACAAAAAGTCCATTACTTACTTTTTATAACCTTATAAACTTTAAATTGGAATTGGATATTTGTACACAAAACTGTTGAAATCTACCAAATATTATTGGAAATATCAATAATAACTATTTATTACGCTATTATGTACATCATAAAGCCACTAATTTGTAGCAACACAATAAAAAAACATTCAGTGTGGCAGAATTTCTGCCGAACTCCTGCAACATTAGAATTGTTAGTTCAAAAAACACGTTTTCTGGCATTGTTTTATCAAAACTAATATCTGAGTACTTGAAATAAACACTTATAATGAAAAGAAAGCCACTTACCGGTAAAAATAACACAAATTCACACTAAAAGAGAGTCACTAGCTGGAGGCCGTGACAATGTTAAGCGCGCGAAATGACTGAAAAATTAAACTTGATTTCTGGCCGATCACAAGCCACGATATTTATTTTATAGCTAATTACGGTCGTGGAAAATTATGCCACATCAGAACCAATTTGTTTCAAGCCAAAATACATCATAATATCTAACTAGAAAATTGAATATTGAATGCTTGTCCAGCCGACACCAATTGGTGTCGGCGAGGCTCAACGGTACCGGCGTTAAGACACCAATTGGTGTCGCTGAGGCTCATCACGTTAAACATTGCTTTTAGAAATGTGTTTTTAATTCAATTGGGCATGAGAGGGCAAGACGGGGTATAGGCTACCCCATCTTGCCGTACAACAAAGAGTTATCTATATATCTATGTCACTAAAAGGGTAATGATTTATAATATACTACATATATGTATCTTTTTATCGTAGTAGAATAGTGAAACTTATAATGGAAAAACAAATAAAGGAAATTCGTTAGAAGAGACCATAAGAAATGAGGTGGACTCCATGGTACAAGGTAAAATGGGTTACTATCTGGCAGCAAAGACGCTTGGTGTCCCCCAAACCACTTTGGAACTGTAACGGAAATGCTTCAGCTACAATAAAAAGGAAGGTTTAGTTAGCCCTAAAGAAATAGTTGGTAGTTTTTGAAGTAAAATGGAGGCTTGGCTGCAATGCCGCAAATGGGCTCACTGTAGTTGTGCTGGTCAAGAAGACGATTTGAGGTCTGGTTGCGAATTTTGCGCAAAAATATTATTAATCCTGGCAAACCCCATGAGGAAATCTGGCTTTTTCTACTTTATGTATTTTTTTTATTTTATTACGTAACATTATGCTCCTAATTAGACTTAATCATGGATTTCTGATTACCAAAGGTGATTTTTAAAATAAAAAAGATAATATAGACACGAAAATGTTGGTTTTATTGAGCTTCAAACGTTAAGTACCCCGTCCTGCCCCCCTCTCCCCTATATGTCATTAAAAAATAGTTATCGATTGTTGCGATCTAGTAAAAAAGTCAGTAGGTATCTAATAAAAAAGTAAGTTCGAAAAACTATTAAAACACGACTACTTAAAAATCACGCTCTCAAAAGTATGAAACAATACGTAGGTCGAACTATTCAATATTTATCGTCTATGTAATAAATAACTTACAAGTATTAATGTGTATTTTATACATGTTCATTCATAGTGATGTTCAAAGGATAGCGTGGATGAAGCTTATAATTGCTTACTACTGTTAGAAATGCACTGTTTGTTTGTTTTTTTTTCAATATCGTACCACAATTGACGGAGAAATCGGTAAACATAGCTAGGTACATATAAAACAGACGAACACAGAGCATCGCCTTTTTTGGAAGTCGGTAAAAAAATACTGATCATGTCATTTAATTCAATGTAATTTACCATGAAATCGAAGATAGTTGAACTTGAGTAGAGTGAGATGTTATGTTCTTAGTGCTTTCGCCTGTCATAAGTTGTCAGTAGGTTATTTAAATCCGAAGGATCCGGGTGTGGATCGGCTAGTTTCGAGTGGACATGAAATGCCTACACCATAGCTACACCATACATCTGCTTAATATGTAGCTCTACATACCTGGGGAATCCAGAATGACTGCGCTGCCGTCATGTAAGTTAGTCAGATACCATAACATAATCATCGTTGGCGTCACCGTCTTATAATATTGTGTGTATATGCACGTTTAACATATGACATACTCAATGACACCATAACCGTGGCATGCCGAAGGCCGGACTTACATCAGTTCACACACTCATTTGTATGCGGCATCAGGTGCACCGATTGACAGCACAATGCTACCACCTAATCCGCCTTTGGGAACTCCATTATCATTATATCGCGACTTGTCAACGATAGAGCAAAATATTCCCTCGGGTAAGTATTTATTTATGTATATAAGGTTTATAAAATTTCCATCTAAAATTGCATCTCAGGTCAATAAAATCAACAATCTTGCGTTCAGATGCCGAGATAACTTTTCATAACCGTATTAATCAGAGACTCTAAGCCTGTCTACCATAAGAATAATAAATTCTTTAAATTGTATTTACGGCTGTTCACACATCCGCTGTGAAAGAAAATAACTAGTCACGCACAACGTTCAGGTAGAAATAGAATCTAATGTATATAGGTTGTTAGCGTTCGTACAAAACAATCTACATGTCAAAGCATTAATAATTTATTGTGTTCATTGATGAACCTACTTTAAAACATAAAGCTACGAATTTGTAACTACGCATTCAGGAAAACCTTTTAAAACACCATCATGAATTTCCTGTTGTAAATAAAAGTTAAAACTGTTTTAGTCAGTATATTATTGAATTAAGACTTCATTTAATATTCATATTGTTAAATGTTAAACCACTTACTTACATACAAACACTAAGTACATTATTAGATACTATTGCAACAGTAACGACCGAATACCTACCTACAATATATCAGTACAGAGTCGAATAGAATGACGGTTGTCTGTAAATATTGGACATAACTAGCATAGGTAATAATTATTATACTCCCCTATTCCAACTAAGATATTTAAAATTGTTAAATGTCGGTAGATACAAACAAATAGGTACCTATAGGTGCATATAAGATAATAGTGTAGGTATGTAATTGAGATACTTTCTTGCTATATTAATTGAAAGCGAAACATTGGTAGAAGTCAGTAGGTAAGAAGTTATGTCAAGTTTGTTTATTTACCTAGTGTTATTATATACATAATAAAGCCCTACAACTGAGAATAAATATGTGAAATACATACCTATTACACATACATAAATACTCCTGAAATGCAAGTGAAGTGTTTACTTGAAGATGATCATTAACTTTACTGCATACATATACATATAATATTAAATTATCTACCTCTAAACATTATACATTCTTAAAATAAGTACACATTATGACTTTCCTATATTAGGTAAATAAGTAAAATTTTAAATTCACAATTTATATGTCTACCAGTCAAGGTAATTATTAGTGTTGTCCACATTTAGTGTTCACTCACTAATCACCGACGAATTTTGTTATGTATAGAGAGAAACATCCACTATCACTTGTTTATAGTTTTTTACACTAGTCCGATGTTTAGTTTGTGTGATGTAGCGTTGCACAGTATAGGTACGAATCATGTTAATAGTCTGTATTGCATCTATGCGACTTCTAGGTCAGAGTCCGAGTCGTCGGTGTAGGCCCTGTGCGCGTGCGGCGTGGGCGGCGCGTGGGCGGGCGGCGAAGCTGGTGCGCGCGACAGCAGCGGCGCCCGCCCGCACGCTCGCTCTTCCTGGAGCTTGCGTAGCCTCTCCTGCTCCTCACGTTTCTGCTTCCGCCATTTTGCACGGCGATTTTTAAACCAAACCTTGAAAAGAAAATGCTCATTGAAACTACTACCTACTTGTCAACGTAAAAAACTATTAGAAATATGACCACTATTAAATTAATAAATAATATTATGTACTTTTATAATCAATTTAAATGGTATAGTATATATTTTAATGGTTTTTAACCTTTTAACTTTTTTAATTTAATTTTTTTAGCATAACTTTTTAACTTAATTTACTTGTATTAAACTTAAACTTTTATTATAATTAGATATATTATACACTGTCTAGTGTAAAACAAATAAGTAATAATCAGCTAGTAATCTGCGAAAACTGATTAATAGTGATAAGTTATTTATGTAGTTGCTATGTAGAAGTAAAACACTGTAAGTTTTCCGAATAAAATAAACAAATAAATAGATAGGTTACCTAGGTACTGGTACCTAGGTACCCGATTTTGGATAAAATTCCTTAAACATTTCAGTTCCTAAAAGATCCAAAGCAATGATTCTGCATTCCGAAAAATATCTCAGATATTGATTCATTCAGTAGCCGATACGACTCTACCAGTCTGTTGTAGTTCAATCGATTGTAATGCCACTCCTTATCCTCGGACAATTGGGGCGACCCAATTTTGTAGCAAACATTGACCGCGCGGTCTAGCTACAAAAAAAAGGAGATTTGTTGTTGAGGGCTCATTGATAGTTCCCGGTAGGTAGGCGGCGCTTCCACTCGAGTGGGCACACACAAGTGGAGAGTCTGTTCTCAGCCTGCGGGTGGTCGCTGCATTGTAGCGCCTCGCCGTCACAACACTGCTGGACGTAGCCGTCGGCCTCCTTTTACCACATTTAAATTCGTATGAATCTATTATTACATAATCTTGCTTTTTCTTTACAAATTTCGGACATCAATGTATGTCAAGATTGTAAATGTTAAATTCAATATTGTTGAAATATGTTTATTCAACCTATACATGGACTGATATGTAGCCTCAACTAACCTAACTGGCTATACTTATAGCAAGTAGGTCCAGCTAGTTAGGCAGGTACTTACTTACATTACTGTGTGGGTACCTTCCTGGAACTCATTTCTGTCTATGATCAATCTTCCTATACTTAACATTAAAAGTTAGCAATAGGTATAATTAAGTAGGTAGGTAGTACATTCAATTCCGTGCCTAATAAAAATCCAAACAAATTAACATTAAAAAAGGGGATCCTAAAAGCATATTATGTAGGAAGCTTTAAAATTAATTCGTTAGCGATAGGAGCATTGTCGGAGTTAATTGCATTACAAGAGTCGGTCGGTGGCCGTACAAAGGTCCCATTAACTTCCGATGAAAGAGTGACGGGGTTTTCGCATTCGGCGTCCGCCCGCGCCCTCTCGCGCCATTCGGCGGCACTCGAGCGGCAAATATGGCCGCTGCCACCGGCAGACTCCCGGGCGACTCCTTGCGCCCGCTTCACACCCGACTCCTTTGTCATTCCTCACTCACAATAAGATTAGCCCGATGTTCTTTTGTATGCCGTTGATTGTGTTTGGTTTAACTCGTTTGCTGTTCTCATTGAAGCCGACGAGTTCATTTTCTACAATAAAAGAACCCCCGGTATCGATGATGTTTGTAAATAACTGCTTCACTTATCCGTTTTCAGAAATGATACGAAGCCATAAGAATAAACGGCTCTACATTCGAACGAGTCCCTCATTGTCATGCGATAATAACATATAAACTATTAATTTATTCGATTAGAAAGCAAAAGATAAACGTTAGGTTTGAAACATTGAACTATGCTGCAAAGCTTGTGGGCATATGCGGAATTGAAAGTTTCACCGGGCCTACGCCATTGTTTTAATGCCATTGTGAGTGCGGAGAAGTCCCAAATTCTATTGAAGGTAGCGCAGCGTTCAGTACCATGCATGCATAATTTCAGAGCAGCAATGTTCGTGCTACTGAGGGCAAACAGACTATTGGAAAGCGCTTGCTATAGAATAGATTTAAGTATACAATAATTATTGACTTAAATCATCAAGTGATTGGATCGTGATTCAAAGGAATTATCCCTATCTTCAAAGTAAGTACCTAAGTATTAAGGTTACGTCAACAGCTCTATTGATTTGACGTGTTGTACGTTTCCTACCTATTGAAAAATATTTAAGGAGATACCTACCTATATGCGCATTTGAGCTACCTATATCCACAACTTTATCGGGATCCTACGATTTTGATACTTATGACAAATTCCTATAGAAGCTATTCTTTTTAAATATTTATTTAACGTAAATATATAGTAATAAATATATAGAATATAATATTGCCACACCGTTTTAAGTACGTAGTTAGCACGGAACTTTGATATGGTTGTAATTATTTTTTGGCATTATCTAATACCTACTCATAGGTACTTACATAGACCCATATTAATAAATCAATCTCAAACCCGAAACCGATCTTGGAAATGAAATTCTTGTCATACAAGTATAAACAGACTTGTCCATCACTCTCAGACTTGATACAGACTTATTTATACGGGCCATACCTACTTACTTTACCTATAGGTACTTAAAATGAAGCTACAATTACTTGACAGCAATGCATTTTTACTATACTTAATTGAATGATTTCCGCGAGTATGTTCATTACCGTTTGTTGTGTGGGAAGACAAGCAGATAAGGTGGCAGGGCGGGGCGCCGCGGGCCACGCGCACCACGCCTCGACGCCTGCCTACCCCGCTCTAGCCTAAACACAGGACACTAGACCATCTATATCTATCAAAGCAAGTAATTTGTCTAATGAACTTGGTGAATAACTTCTAAGTACTTATTTAAATAATAATATACCTACATATATTAAACATATATGTTTAAACCTAGGGATTATAAACCCGATATATTCATTTCGCCCAGGTTAAAACCATTCCAAGAGTCCGGAATAAATTCTGTCAGTAGTTAATTTCTGATATTCCTACGAACACGACGAAATACCTACCTACTTTTTGCACTGGTTTTATATGAAAATCAACCACTTTATAAATAATAGTACTTAGTCTGATCAATGTAAGTACCTGCCCAAGTATGTAGGTAGCCACCTAAGTGAATAAATCATAAATAAGTAACATTAAAAACATAATTTCAGTATAATCCTAATAATTTGACTAACCCCTACCTATACCTATATTTAATTAAGTCGGGAATTCTTTTATATTCTAATGTGTTAGAACTTATAAAGTTGGCGTTCAAAAGACATTTGAACTTGAAAGCTTTGTGAAATAGAGAGAGAGAGACGGCTAAAATGTTTAATAACAATTCAAGTGTAGCTAATTTTAAAAGAATGTAGCGTTCAGGCTAATGTTCCTTATTTATTAATTCTATAATAAACTAAGTATATAGAACCCATTTGTAACGTATTTTCGACATTCTGAATGAGTCTAAATTTACAATATCCAGAGCTTCAAATGTTATAATGTTATGTATATGTATCAATAGTTAAATGCTTTTTATATTTGTAATTGAACACTGCCTCGCTAACCGTGTGAACCGCGCGGATGGAGCTCGCAAGGCGGGCGGCAGCGGCGGCGGCGAGGGCGGGCGGCGGCGCGGCGGCGAACCGAACCCAAACTTATTGTAATATAATGTTGTTAGAACAAACACCGGGCTCCCTTCTCCTTGTTTGAGATTACAATTACGGTTTTAGCGAACTGATTTATTAATGGACCGCCTGATCCGCCCGTGATACTTTAATGTCGATTTAATTTGCATACACTAGGTTAATAGACACTTATTTAAGGCTTACTGTAGGCTACCTAAATACTTATTCCAGGTAATTAGACTAATAAAATCAAATTCATGTACCTATCGATAAACTAGTTTAATTGAGAATAGCTATGGTCGAGGCGCGAGGTTTTCTGAGATTTTCTGTTTTGTCATCCACCTTTAACCAGTTTCTGTGATTCGCCTAGATGCAAGGTTTTTAACTGATACCCTTAAGACCCACACAAACAAAACTACTTTTTTATTTTGTTTAGGTAGAATTGAATAATCAATTAAATAATTTTTTTTTAATACGTCAACTCTAGTCGCGGCCGTTACTACTTTATCATAAACCTTCAACAAATTTAAGAAAGGAAAAAGTAGCAGCCTTGTCTGTATAATATTTTCCCTTAATAGAATTTAGACCTTCAATCAAGATCTTAGATTTACCGATATGCAAAGTTTATAGCTAATACCGTTGTCAGTTATTAGGTAGGTATATTGAAGCGTGACTGAATAAAACGTAACTTTAGCCAAAATTGTTAAGTATGCCTGCATATAAAAAAAATACAATTCCTTGCATTCTTTAATAACACTGGAAAACAAAATTAAACTCGCGATGTTTTTTTAAATCCTAAGCTTCGTTAAACCCTCGCACCTGTCGTATTCCATTTCCCCATTAGCTGCGAAATGCATTAGTCAATATTAAAGACGCCATCCGCGACTATAATTCCACAAAGGGCACTTCAAATCACACCCATCTCTTTTCGGTTGATGTCAAAACATTACTCCTCGCTACGGCCGGAGGCTGCAAAAGTATCCCCTCGTGTCTGTCACTTCGTATCAATTACCGCACGCAAACACCCATGCTGCCCCCCGCGCCGTACAGTCGTAACTGCACACCACGAGCCAAGCGAATCGAAATTCAATTGTCAAAAGATCGCTTTAATAGTACCACAATACCCTCGCAAAGCGAGAAAGTATTTTATTCAGGCGATGTCCTTAAAAAATAACACTTACAGTTACACAGTTAAGTGCCAAAATCGTCGAGCCCCACCGGCCCGAAGGGAGTCCCAGAGGGTCGTTCTGCAAACAACGCGCTCCCCTAAACGTTATACTTTGAAAACAATAATTTGTATTGCGTATCGAACGCGTCTATAAATAATAGAGTGATACTTCACTGAGTGATATGACCGCGGTCGTTTTATGGCCTCGTTTAGTATAATAATATTTTAACAGATAACAATTCGGAAAAACTTTTAATCTTTTACTATAAGAGTTTTCAATATCACATTAATACATTTTCTACTTAGTTGCGACGAGAGGCTTTGTATTTTCTCAACTTGAACGATGCAATCGGTCTCAGTTTTCTAGTAGCATCTGGGTACTTTATATAACGTCATGGGTTTCTATTCTAATTGATGTTACACAAGTTTGAATCTAAATTTCAATTATCAGGATGATTGAAAGCCTGTCCATTATAGGTAACTACCTAAATACGCTACACATCCTGATGAGCAGGAAGGTGGGTACATCATTTAATGTAACAATAAAAAGAATTGGAAGATTGTGTTATCAACGTTTCGTTTGGCAGCGAAAGAGGAGCAACAAGCGTAAAATGAAACAGGGCCCAGCTCTTTGATCACTTCATGCCGGATCGCTGCTCAGCTCATAAAGGCGTTATTGCTTTCAGTCGACACGGAAGCACAGGACAAAATGGCGCCGCTTTATTACTTAGTAACACATTGCTAGCGCGTCTGTTTTATTATAGCTACAGCTATTAGGAGATAAGTCCTGTCGGGGGAGGCTGCACGATGACAAGAAGCGTGGCCGGGCGCTGGGCGGAGCGACACGCCCACTTTTTCTTGTTCATCGTTGTGTAGGGATGTTCTTCCATTTGTGTCATCTACTCGCACGCGAGCTGCGACACACTCTCTTGATATTAAAGAATAAGTACTTCACAAAATATTTTGCCCTACATTCCTTCCTCTAATGATACCGTTATGAGCGACGGCGTAGGTTGGAACGTACCTGTCTACATTAGAAGCTGCCAAATGTGGGATAGACGATTAGACAAGGTACCTAGTTGGTAACTGATTGGTCCGGACTTCTATAGATTAACGACTTTTCAACATCTTCCGTACTGCTTGGAGTGCCCTCCATAGTTGTTAAGCTGGCGGACCTGATGGTCATTTTATAACATGTGTAACAGCCGTTACAGTCTTGGGTATGGCCTTGACAATTCTGATAATATAATGTTTATATGTATCTACAATTCACCATCAAATGATCGTTTGACGCCGCATCTACCCCGCACCACCTCGTGTGCATTATTATGTTTTAATTACTTACGAATATTATTAGAAAACATAAATTGCCAAGTTATAAGCGAAATAAGCCATTCAGTTAATCAGACAGAGCTCGCGGTAAGATCAACATTGGCGGCGGCGGCGGTGCGGGTCGCGGCCCGCGGCGAGCTCGCGGAGACAACTAGATTACACCTCACTTAATTATTAATTTGTGTAAAGAGTTGAATGTCTGCGGCACAATGAAACATTGCGAACCACCCTTCGTTGTCTTTTCGTTTACACAGCCCCCGTTCTTCACGTAAAATATTTACTTACACAGGTTTATTATTTCGAATATTTTTTAACATAGTAAAACATCTAGCTAGAAGAGATAATGTATGACCAAAATAGTTTTATCGTAAACTCTATATGTGTTAGTACGATTAGCGAAATCACATATACTAGGTGATACAAAATGGGTATACTATTTTTTTTGCAACTTAACTTTGTAAATCTCAAACTATCGGCTTTGTGGGACAGTTGAAGTACTAAAGGTTTTGTAGACTTGTGAAATCGGTCAACAGCTGTATTCCTATAACACTTTTTGTTTTTCAAGTTCCCTCCAAAGCTGATGGTTTTAGAATTACAAAGTTAAGTTTTGAAAAAAAAAGTATACCCATTATGTGTCACCTTGTATACCCATCGATGTGATAATCATATTTTCACCACTAGAGATACCGTAGGTACCTAACTAGTACTTCCTCTGAACAATTTTAAATTCAAATTCAAATCGTTTATTTTGTTTAGGCTTTACACATTGTCAATTTTTTTTTCATATATCTACAACCGGGTCGTAACACGACCTCGACTGAGAAGATCCGGCAAGAAACTCAGCGGGCTTGTCTATTTACATTAGGTAAGTTATAGTTCTTTTTTTATCGTCAGTTGCTTATCGTTAACTATACTCAATATATTTTTATATATCTACTTGTGTACCTGCTGTATTGAACAACAAGTAGGTACTTACAATATTTTATCACATGTACTTAGGTATCTCATGAAAATAAAAATAAACAGAGAACAAACCAAATGTTACATCAATAGTACAACAGCTTGAGCAGAGCTCAATTTTGGGCAAGTGTTGCGATGCCTAAACAAAAGCGCTTTAATAATGCAATTTCCAATTGGCGCTGAACAAATAGCGGGGCCACAACGAAACCGAGTATTGCCACGAAAACACACACTTTTGTTGTATCTACTGTGTACCTACCTCCTCCACAATACGTAGTCACCGTTAAATAATAAAGTAATTTCGCTGTTCTTTTTAGTAGAGCCGTTGAAATAGTGTGCAAGCAAGCTAACTCAATCTGGTCTAAATCAAATGGGTAACTGGGAACAAATGTATGTTACCTATGTAACCCAAAGTTCGTAAGTCATTTGTTAGCAATCAACGTTAATATTTTCGGGCTCGAGACACACGAGGCCTCAATGTCACGACAGGATATTGTAAACTGAGTAAGCATTAGTAAACCAGCTTTTAGCCTAGTGGATCTCGGAGCCACGAATTTACATACAAACTTCCACCACCTATTTACCCCATTAAGGCGGAATTTTCCAAAATCCTTACATAGTGGATGCCTACCAAAGAAATTGTAATAATAACACAATATCTATGATACCTCCAGTACCTACAAAAGGCGGGTGCCTTTGGTAGACGGGTGCCTTTTGCAAAAAAAAACACGTTTCTTATCCCAGCGCGTTAGGCTGTGCGTTGATAGATCAGTTATACAGATAAGGTAAATTAAATTTAAGTAAAAAAAGATTGTCCTGAGTTCCAGACTTCGGGGCTAGTTCTATAAATTCAGAGATGTGTAATTGCACTTAGTTCTCAATTTATATATCCATCGGACAAGGGCTACTGTCATTCTTAATCTTGAGTTGGTTAGGAGTTAGGCCTAAATCCAGGATCTATCAGGAGTTAAGTAAATATTAAATCGCTTAAAATTGCAATACAATAAAACACATCAAAGGTTTCACCAAAAAAGTTTTGAAAGAGAACAATAAATTTATCGTTCACCAAATTAAGAAATAATAAAACGAAAACAGTGGCTTCGCATAAAGAATAACTTTGGTTGATTACTCAAGCTGTAAGTTAAGCAAATCGGAAAAACTCTGTTATCCGGGAAAAGCCGTAAAAGTGACCCTCATTAGTGGTATTGTTGTGCTTTTATCGCTCCCTCCGCTCGGGCCGGGCCAGCATAAATAAATGAAATTTAATTAACTCAGATTAATTTTCGCGGCGCGGGCCTCTCACCCGCCGAGAGTCCCTTTTTATTTGCCCCAAGGCAAAATTGTTCTCTGTTGAAAACTCTCGCCGCTCGCAGTGATTTCCTATGGATTCCTTAATAAAAAGTTTACACTAAAGCACATTTCACATGTCGACCGTGGCCCTCAGCCAGGCAAGCCGTACAAGTCATTTAAATTACTTACATTTATTACTTGCATTGATCTTTTAACTCATTGACAGGGCAGGCTTCGTTGGGTTAATGTTAATTGTGTTTGATATTGCTTTTTTTCTTTTTATACCGTGCAAGTGATTGCTTCTTTTCTAGTACCTAAGGCCCGTATCTATGTATACTTCTATACAAATAAATACAATTGGAGTGTCTGTTTGTAATATCAAAATAACACCTTTTCACTAAATTCATATGAAAGTACACACGGTACTTATAACAAAAAGGCGATTAAATCAATCTGTATGTTTGTTCCGGGTAATCTCCGAAACGGCTGGACCGATTTTATATTAAATTATTTTTTTGTTTAGTTAAATTCCACGCGGACGATGTCGCGGGCACATCTAGTTAATAAATATACCTAAAGACTTCGAGACCTTGTGTATGCTTTTGACATGTCATTTTGTACTGGGATGACATTAGAATGACATTGCGAAGGTTGCTGTCAGATTTGAGATTGATTTATTAATACGGCCCTAAAGTATTTTAATTTTAAGTCACTTCCAAAAACAAAAGTTTTTGATTTTCTGCATGGGTCACACTGGACCATCCATACCATCCCATTCTTAATAGATTCAGTACGGCGGTCCAGATAAGGGGCCCCTAGAGTCTCGATCGACTCGCAATACGTCAAGACTGACGTAGGTATCTATTATCTGAATACGTCAGTTTTGACAGATTTTCAATAGGAAAACTACGCCTAGATCCCCACTGGTTACATTAAGGTGAAGGCGCCTGTCTAGCCCGCGAAATTCAAATTTTTTGAGGTTTTTTAGAACTTTTTCAAAATCTGACAATAATAAAAGGCATATTTTGTAATTCGCGAAAAAGACCGTGTGCAGTGCATTTATTAATACATCCAACTTAGTCTAAAACATTTCAAGAACGACAGCTATCCAGATAATCTGGCAATTTTTGTATATTTAGTGATTTACTAGTATCATATCCACCGTGATAATATTTAGAGTAAAATAAATGTATTAATAAACGCACTGCATACTGTGTTTTTCGCAAACCACAAAATGTTTTCTTAAATGTTTTCAGATTTTGGATAAACTATAAAAATACTCGAAAATGTTGAATTTCGCGGGCTAGACAGGCGCCTTCACCTTAACTGCAAAGTATACCTACCTACATTATTTATTTTTATAAAGCTTACGTTTGCGTCAAACTGAACTTATCTTTTTGTTATAGGTATCATCATCTAAATTATCTTAGAACCCGCACGATTTTAATCGAATATTATGAGTTGGAAAAAAAACAAATTTTAATGTGAAAATTAAAACTAACGTACATTGGTACAAAGCAAGCTACCTAAAGTAAATAACTTCATGTGATTCGGATTTGCGTTGTCCGAGGCCGGATAAGATGAGTGCGAATGCAAACACCGCGAGCCCGGTGTCCGCTGGCCGCTGGCCGGCGCTGGCCGCTGGGGGGCTCGCCTCGAGTGCACCGCACACACTCCACTACCAACTCCGGTAGCACACAAACATCCCGACTCACTTTCGACATGACAAATTATATCGAGAACTCTCCTTACATCCTTATATCCTCAACAAAATACGATAATTTTATAGTTTAATTAAAGCTAATTAGGCGATTGATTACCAAGTTTATTGCATTACATTTGAGTGTGTTAAAACTAGAATCAATTAGGTAAATTAATTCATAATGTGACCGAAGGTTATTATTTGCTATAGACAATTTCATGCTGAAACCGTTTGGTTATGTGACTTCTGATTGATATCAGAGGTCCTAAGTTACGTACCTAATATCGTAACTTAGGTCCCTATGTACATTTCTTACTACCTATATGAATATCAATCATATAGGTAGTAATAAATTATTTATATAAGCCAACAAAGTACTTATGAAGAGTCAAAATCTACCACTGGTTTGGAATGCTGCTTCCAATGAAAAGATATGGCGAGAAACTCAATGGTTAGTACTCTTAGTCTTTTCTGAATAAAAGATGATGAACATTCTCAGGAACAGTATATCAATAAATCTGACGGTTAATGCAACATGTCGGTAGGTATAGGTAAAGATACGAATATATATCTCAAGAAATGAAAGGAATGCCAACACTAAATACTTTCACCAGTGTGGTAGAGTGGGCCACCCACATGGCTAGGTGGCTCGAAAAAACGCCGCATCAGCGATGTTGACTCACTGGCCCTTCGCTACTTATAAACGTTACGCGCTGTTAATCTCATCACACACCACGCATCGCCTCAGATGAGACAGTTTTTTTGTAAGGGTTGAAATTGAAATGGAAAAAATACTAAAAATCTAAATACGTGCTTAGTGAGAGAAACATTTTGAAAGTTGACCGTACCTAACTACTGAAACAATTTTGACCAACACTAAGCCTATATTAATATGAATATACCTACATATAAGTACTATCAACGTACAAATTTGCATAAAATAACTTCAGAGAGTAGGTAAGTACAGTAAAGGAGCGTTGGGATTCTTTAGATCTAAATGTTTAATGTGCGTAAGAGGTGTAAATTTTTTTTTTTTCAATGATACCTACAAATCAATAAAATACCGAAAATTACAAGCCCATTTCGTTATTCGTCAATAACATCACTTACGAAGTTATTTCTTCTTTGAAATACTGACCTACTTGAGAATTTGTTTTCTTTTTATGATATTTGTAACGAAACTTGAAGCCATATACAACAAAGCAAAAAGGTAAATCAGTTTTCAAAGGGTATTATGAATTAAGTAGATTTTCTTTTTAATACACTTTATCAATATTATATCGTTATTGTAATAATGTCTATGTAATTGTAAAACATAATTATATATTGTTAAAGATCCATCTTACGTAGCCATTAGTATACCTACCATCGTAAGATACTCTTATGACGAATATAGGGAAGTATTCTATTTTTATATCATACTTGAATAATATAAAATGTGTATGTGGTCTACAAGACATTGAGCACACTGACATGATCTAAAGACTAGAAACTATACTCAGGACGATTATATGTGTATTTATACACTATTGTAGAGTCAACACCGTATGGCAATAAAGCATACCTCAACACGTTCCTCCTTCAGATCAACCCTCAGAGCGAGCTGTTCTCTCAGCACCACATCGGGATAGTGGGTTTTGTCGAAGGTGCTCTCAAGTTGCTCCAGCTGCTCCTCTGTGAAGATGGTGCGATGCCGTCTCTTGCGCTTGGGCGGAGGGCCGGCCAGGCCAGCCAGAGCCGCCGCCGCGTACCCACTGTACAGCCCCGCGTATCCGCCAGCACTGGACACTGCACTACCGACGCTCACACCTAAACAAAAAGAAATACAATGTCCAACCAGCCAGTATGATTTTATTGAGTTTTCAAATTTGGTCGATTTAGCTTCTAATCTCTTTATAATAGACGATCTAGTGTAGTGCTGCAGGTAAAACAGTACTATACTCTTCTAATTGTGAAAATCTACCTCAGCTCAAAGGATAAAATATGTTTTAAATTCAAAAAATCAAACGCGTCAGCGTAATATCTTCTGTATTAATACTCATTCGAGGAGGCGGTGCGTGAAGATCCCGGCGCCGAGCCCCGAGCTCCCGGGAGCGCTACTCAAGCGAACCGTTGAAAATATTAACGCTCCGAATAAAAATTGAATATTTTTGCATACTCCCGGAAACGTGAGTCGGGTATTACACTGTATTTATTTCTTAAAGAAATATAAAAGCTTTTAAGGCCGACGGCACGCGGTGTTAAGGAGCTATGGGCGGCTTTCCACACGCCGCACTCTCTGCACCTCACCGAACTCCTGCCTTAAGCTTTATCGATTTGGACACAATGTTCTATATACGATAGAAAGCGAATAAATGTATGTCAGGGCAGAAAGTGATAGCTACATTCGACTGATTTTTAACATATATATCTACGTATTTTAAGTATAATACCTAATGATTTTATCAATGCATTATTTCCTGTATTCAAATTGTAAACCCAATGCCTACGCCACTCAAGTTTGCAAGTTTATGTAATAAGATACACCTGAAAATATAATTAAATTGTAGGCAGAAGGCATTTGAGGTTTTAATTTAAACCTTAAACAGTGGTTTATCTTTACAATAATGTGGTAGAGTAGAACTAGTGAGTAGGTATACTGATTGCGAGTTCGATAAAGGAAAATAAAAGTTTGTTATTGTTATGGTAATGAATTAGGGAGCCCTTGGGGTATTTTTAAATATTAAAATGTTGGTTGGATAAGAGGAAAAAATACTTTAATTGAGATAAGCCCGTCTTCGCCCTCGACGAGTCGCGGCGCCGCCGCTGCCGCCGCCGGGGGCGCTGGGGCTCAGCGGAAAAAGCCTCGCACTTACTTAAATATAGGTGGATAAAGTATTATAACTGATAAGGAACAAACAAGAAACCAACTATTAATGCTTAAGCTACTTACAAAAATAAAACCTATTTAGAAGATTGTTCCTATTTTCTAGTATTTAGGTACTACGTTACATACATATTGGCTTCGACCTATTTCGTTCACTTAAATAATTACATGTTTTTTATTGTGCCTACTTGGCGCGAGTTGGTTGGTACATGCATATATTAATTTAGCTGTAATTACAACTGGACTTATTATTACCATGATCATGATGGTTTACTAGTTAGGTAAATTGGGGATTGGTCGGGGCGTTAAGTGATTCTGGAAACCTTCCCAAGAGGTCGTAATTATGAAAATCGAATAACTGAAACAAGGAAAAGTTACGCAACAATATGCTATGTAGCGCGTAGTAGCCGTCTCGTAGCGCGCCGTAGCTCGTAGCCACTATATTTTATTGTAATGCTGTAAACGGTTCTTTTTTTCAGGAGTTACTTTGCATTCCTTGAGTGGATAAATTAAAAGTTTTTAAGATGATTTAGTCAGCCTATCTCGAACATTAATAATTTCAAATCGTAGTAATGTTGACCCTGAGTACTACCAAATCCTTGAGCGGCCGAAGACGCGGGCAAAAGCTAATTTATAAAGTTTACAATAAGTATTAATATCATTGAAATAAATTTAAATTGTCAGGAGTTTTTAAATATCTAGGGTCATATGATGATCACTCTAGGTTTACAAAGTTAGCCCTACTTATAATACTTGTACTTAATTTACCTCCTCATTCGTTATTCAGACGGGTAGATTTAACTAATGACTTATAAGGTATTTTACAATATTATAATGATCCCGCGTTCTAAGCCCGCGCGACAGGACCCATTTTTATTAATTTTGTTTCGTAAAATAAAAGTAGCCTAAGTTACTGCTTATAACAACAGCTATCTACCACTGAGAGTCCCGTCAAAATCGGTCCAGCCGTTTTAGAGATACTCTTTGATTTTATGTGTTTTAATTGTTTTACGCGGAACCCTAATTGTTTTTCTAAAATTAAAGTAGCCTAAGTGACTCCATAAAACACCAGCTATCTGCCAGTGAAAGTCCCGTCAAAATCGGTCCAGCCGTTTCGGAGATTACCCGGAACAAACACACAGACAGACAGACAGACAGACAAAAAAAAATTAAATCGCGTTTTTGTTATAGGTGAGTAAATAAAATTGGAGTGTCTGTTTGTAATATCAAAATAACACATATTCACTAAATGCATATGAAAGTACATAAGTTACTTATACAAAACGCGATTAAAAAAAAATTGTGTATGTCTGTCTGTGTGTTTGTTCTGGGTAATCTCCGAAACGGCTGGACCGATTTCGCCGGGACTTTCACTGGCAGATAACTGATCTTATAAGGAGTAGGGGAGCGGGGGGCTAGTTGTAACAGGGGCGAGTATTAACAAGCATTTTTTACCATCATAATACAAGAATATTCGTTTGATTTTCAACCTAACCTACTACGTAATACCCATTCTATCATATAAGCGCGATCGGTACCCCGCCGGACGGCGCAGGAAGCGGTGTTGAGCAGGCGCTCCGATTAAGCCAGGTAATGGACTTTTTTTTGTTTATACAAAATTGATTATCGTAGATTTCAAATTGTTTAGCAGTTGTTGATTTATACAAATACACTTAGCATTGGTTTAGTTTGATTATATTTAATGTACGAGTTTTCCCAAAGGTCAACACAAGGTCCATCCGTTAACAGTTGTAATTTTAGATATAAATGTAAAGGTGCAAACTGGAACTTTTTCAGCTCGCTTTTTGCGTCGTGTGTGACTTCACTCGTGATGGACTTTCCTGTGGAGAATGTGCTAAACTTATGTCACACTCTCTAACGTACTGTGCCGATGTGGCAATCGGTCGAGGAGCTGTAACTAATCTTAGAAGATGTGACTGGTGGGGGAACAAATTGGTCGAACTTCGCAAATGTTTCCGCAGAGCACGTAGAAAACTCAATAAACTTAAAAAATCACGTGTCACGGGAGTTCCTTTTGATGAGGCTTTATGTGCACTTAGAGTTGCCAGGTCCCACTACAGAGCTGCGGTCGAAAGATCTAAAAGTGTATTATTAAGCAAAGTAGTGGAAAAATTAGATAGGGAGGGTCCGTGGTCTCCTCTATACCACGAGTTCAAAGCAAATAGGTCAATAGATCTCGCTTATATCCGAAACATCAAACTAGATAATCAACACACAACTGGCATTGAGGAGACTGCGGATGTCCTACTAAATACTCTTATTCCCGACGATGTAACGGCAAGCGACAGCGAATCCCAACGCCAGATTAGAGCGTGGGCCGCGGAGCCGGCGCCGCTCGCCCCCGAGTCCGATACTCCGTCCCGCGACGAATTTGAGAACATCGTGCGAGCCCTGCCTCTTAATAAAGCCGGTGAGGACAAAATATCTAACAAAATGATTAAAGAAGCGTGCAAATCAGCCGGCGACTCTATGCTATATGTTTTTAATCGTTGCATCACAGAAGGCATTTTTCCACGAATATGGTGCCGTGGCTTTATTAGAATCATCCCGAAAAGTGGAGATAAACCTCCCGACGATCCCAAGTCCTATCGTCCAATAACATTGCTACCATCGTTAGGTAAACTACTAGAACGACTGATTGTCCCGCGATTGCTCCCCGGTGGACCAAAATTTAATCAAAAACAGTTCGGTTTTACGCGTGGCAAATCGACAGTTGACGCGGCTTTATCGGTAAGAAAAACTGTAAATTCATCTACGTCTGAATACGTATTGGGAATTTTCCTTGATATTTCGGGCGCTTTTGACAACGCATGGTGGCCGATGCTACTTCTCAAGCTAAAAACGCGTGGTTGCTACAGGAACATCTACTCACTTATTTACACATATTTTGTACAAGGAACAACAACACTCAAACTTGGACATTATGCTGTGTCAAAGGCGCTGACATTAGTTTGTCCCCAGGGATCGGTACTTTGTCCATATTTGTGGAATTTAGGCTTCGATGACTTCCTCGAGCTACCACTCCCGTGTGGTTGTTCACTAACTGGATATGCGGATGACGGACTCCTGTTGATAGAATCAAATACTAGGGCCGGACTCGAGAACCTTGCGGAGTCATGTCTGCGCTTAATTTCTGAGTGGGGCGAGCGAAATCGTCTCACGTTCGCCCCTTACATTACATGATTACATATTTTATCAAAAGTTTAATCGATAGTTGAATAGTTGTAAATTGGAATAGTACTGCTAGATTTCATAAATACCAAACAAGTAAGCTTCCATAGACAAGAAGCGAAAAATTGTTACAACTAGCCCCCCGCTCCCCTAACTTAGGCTACTTTGATTTTAGAAAAACAATTAGAGTTCCGCGTAAAAAAATAAAAACAGATGAAATCCAAGAGTATTTCCGAAACGGCTGCCTGTCGCGTGGCACAAATGCTGCCTGTCGCGCGGGCTCACAACGCGGGAGCGGGCTTTTGCGATTAAGTATATAAAACACGAAACATCGACTCGCAAAAAAAAACAGGAACATTTTTTGTTCAATTAAATTTTTGTTAAGTTAAATTCCACGCGGACGAAGTCGCGGGCACAGCTAGTAGATAATATGTTTCTTTGCCAGGAAAATATCAAAGTTGTTGCATTTTAAATTATGTTTGCTACTCTGATAAGCCTGAATAGTGGTAGGTTTCAATAGGTCACACAGGAGCACTAATGTACTCGCTATAAAACAGATCGCATCCTCTGCAATGCTAAGGTACCTGCGGCATGTTTGTGACACAGTAAGTAAGTAAATCATGTAATTTAATTATAACCCCAGTGATATAATCGGATGTCGGATGGTAGTTGTATGAAACCATTTGATAACATCGTATGGGTATGTGCAAAATTGAATATTTGATTTTGATTGGGAGTATTTTGGCACAGACATTTTGTGGATTAAAACTCTACAAGTAGGCCACCCGTAGAGTTACTTAACTGATAAGGTAATATTCGGTGTCACAAATGGTACACCCATAGGTAATTATCCTACTAATCCTACTAATATTATAAATGCGAAAGTTTGTGAGTGTGGATGTTTGTTACTCTTTCAGGCAAAAACTACTGAACGGATTTGGATGAAATTTGGAACACAGATAGTTTATAACCGGGATTAACACATAGGAAACTTTTTATCCCGATTATCCCGAATATTTGTTAAGTTAAATACTACGCGGATGAAGTCGCGGGCATAAACTAGTATTATAAATGCGAAAGTTTGAGAGTGTGGATGTATGTTTGTTACTCTCTCACGCATAAACTACTAATTGGATTTGGATGAAATTTAGAACAATGATAGTTTATAACCTGGGTTAATACATAGAATACTTTACTTAAGTCTACGCGGACGAAGTCGCGGGCAGAAACTTGTAGTGTATATTTTTTCAAAACGACTCCGTCCACGACTGCCTGTCTATACGAATAAAATGGAGTCGGAAAACATCCATATAAGCAATTTGGTAAATAACGAGTAGGGAAAAAAGGAAATTTATTTCCTGAAATGAATAATTTATTTTTAAATATTTTCAAGCTAAGCAATCGCAATGTTTCAAAACCCACTTGGGTATCTTCATTTTAGTTGCACCAATGAATTTGTGGCCATCTTTCCATAGAGTAGACATGTATAGATATACCTACCTACCCTACCTACATACTCTGTGAACAGATACCTAAAATTAATTGTTACGAATAAACCCAAGATCGTTTTCGTTTGCGAATGAGCGGCAGTTAGCTGCGACTACAACTGAGATGTTCCACGACCTCGACTTAAACGTCGCTAAAGACTAAACTAAGTAAGTACTTATAGAAAAAAAATCCGATCCACACGCTAATGAACTATTTTTATGGGACTCCAGACCTACGTACCAAATAAATCGTGTGCTCTATGAAACGGCGTGTGCGCCAAGTGATGCAACTGTAGCGGAGGTATCTGCGGCTGCGGCCGCGGCGCCAGGATGCTGTCGATGGTGAAGAGCGGCGCGGGCGGCCGCTCCGGCAGCGAGCCGCCCAGCAGCAGCGCCGTGCTAAGAAGCGCGGGCGCGTCGCGCGGCCAGCCGCCGCCCGCGCCACCCATGCCGCCCTCGCCGCACGCTCCCTGCGGCTCCTCCACGCTGACCGCGGCCTCACCGCGACACCGACACCGACACTCCCGACAACCACGCACACCGCACACGACACCACATCATACTATACTGTCCACACTTAACGACATCGCAGACACTCTATTAACTGATATTAAAATTATATTGCAAGCGAGTAATAGCCCTTCCGCATTGAAAACGAGCGGATTTTTATTAACGACGGGATAATAGGATGCGTGATGCGATTGCCCGTAAATCGTTTTAGTGAGTAGTAGAGCTGCGACGCGAATGTCGGGCGGCGCGCGCTCGTGGGGGTGAGCAGGGCGGGTGGGGGCGTGGCGGGCCTCGCTCCGCCCCTCGCACAGCTTAATGGATGTGACATTATCACAATACGACGCTCCCGACAGCTCATATAATAGTAATCCTTGTATCCCTCCCTATAAGTTATCTATAATCTGTCGTTATAACTAATGGAATGCGTATGTAAGTATGTTGTGCGATAGCTAGATATCATTGGAAATGATATGTCATGGAAAATTAAGTATCCTCCGCAGGGAGAGTGAGTGGTGCACTGACGCACCCAGATTTCGCTGATGGTAGTAGGTCGCAATGCAACAGGGGCCAGCCCATTGCCATTTTACCAGTGAGGACACTGCCGTTCAATACAAGTGAGATTTTAGCCATAAACTAACTCACGGGTTGGCGAAAATCAGTCACATAGGTATATTTCGCAAGATATGCAGATTTCCTGGCGTTGTTTACTTACCTCCACCGTTTAGCAATTAACTAATGCCAGCATCAGTTATCGAAAATTAAATTCACAAATTAGGTATAGTATACTTAGGTAATTCGAAAATCCCAAAAGCTTTTGTAGCTACATATTATTTACAAAAGCTTTTGGGTTTTTTGATAATTGCTGAGTTACTTGTATTATGTAGTACGAGTACATATCGTGTAGAAACTTGTATTAATTTGAACACGTTTAATACCTAGATGATCACGTATACCTGAGACAGCGTAGTGGCGACACGGTGGCATTGGCGTGGTGGAGTACCAATGGGTACTTAGTTGAATAATCAGATTGGAATCCCACTTACATAGACAGACAGTTATAATTAAATAACACCTTTGTAAGTAGCGTACCTGTAAGCAACAATTTATATAAGTGTTAGGTACACTTTCGTTAGATTAGACATACATGCCTACACGCAAACGTCAGAGGTTATCTACTACCTCTACCTACATGAACAAACACGACATCCAGATCCACATATAATCACGATACAGCCTTTTTGTGTCAATTGTAGAGACGCGAGGGATTAGCGGAGTCTTGTCTAACAGCGAACAAATTGAATGGCTTGTTTTGTCGAAAGTTGCGCCCGCGGCGTTTCGCGACGTGTTCGCCTTTTTGCAGCTTACGAGAATCGTATAACAATACCTTATAAATGCCACACACTGGCACAGTCGTAATATGGGGATAAAGAATCCAAAAAGCATTTTTGTCATCCGTAAAAAAACCATTATCTATATTATTTAGTTATCAGAGTGAATCTCTTAATTTTTACCATGTTATTACACGGTATAGTTTTGGTATATAGGTAGGTACTTTTGTTGTTGTATCTTCCTATTTAGGTATGTTGCTACATGGTAGATAACTAGGAAATCTTAAACTCCTGAAATCAAAGCTAATTTCCCAATAACTAAAAGGTATTAGCCAAATAGTAATCAACTAATGATCTTGTCATTAAAACTTAAGCCCATTGCTGCTTTAGGTAGGTATTACGTAGGTGACCTTGACAGCCCACATAAATACATATAGGTACTTGTTCGGTAGTGAAGTGCGAATGTCCGTCCTGAGGCGGACTGGGGCCGCGGGCGGCGCGGCGCGTCCGCAAATATTGACAAAGGTGGGACCATGGAAACTCGAGCGCAGCTCTGTTTGCCTGTAATTGATGTAATTAGTCGTGTCGGCCAGCTGCCAGCGATAAAACCTCCGATCCACTGTTTGCGCAGTTAATATGATACTTTCACGGGCCGGAAACATCTTTACGGTGTTCTATTCCGACAAATATTGGTCACTCGTCGATGCGTGACAGTAAGTCAAGATTACGTATAGAAGTGGGGGTGCTTGATACTAAACGCTAGTACAATAATTTTAAGGAATTATGAAAAATAATTCAATTGGATAATTGAAATAAAACTATTTTTCGGATTTTTTCGCGTTTATTAACTTAACACCGGCGCTCCACGAAGTCTGCAATCTGTGAACATGTACAGGACCGCACCCGCCATTATATCAGATTTGATAAACCACAGATCCTCGCAAAAGAACACCGATTCCGACCAAGGATGATACGTGAGGCCATTGAAATTAAAAAACATCCTAATTTCAATAGGGAAGATGGCTGGGTGCTACCACCAACTTGGGATCCAGTAATTAATATAATTAAATCCAAAACCAAGTGTACCATTGCAAGACCTCGAGACACTGTGAGCACTTTCTGCGTGGATCGGACCGCAAACAACAACTAAATATGAGGGTACCCAGTTACTAACTATAACATCAGGACGTCTAACACCTCAGTCCCCCCGTGACCATGGCTGCTGTAAAGCAACCGAAATGTCGGGAACATAAAGTTAATAAACGCGAAAAAATCCGAAAAATAGTTTTATTTCAATGTGTAGTATTCGCGTAAATATAAGAAAACAATATGTCAATTGGATAATAATATGTATAGGTAGGTATTATATTTGTTTACCTAGATACTTATAAAATGCAAAATACTAAGTAATATTTTCCCAACCGCCCCGGAAAAAGGGTTATTTTGTTGACAACTTGCATATATCTACTTAAGTAGCTTAGTAGCGTACTTAAGTAGCTATGAAAAAGATATATTAATTTAGCAATCTAGCTACATAATTAATAATCACTACCTAGTACACGCTCTAAATAAATTATTACCTAAGAAAACCACTATGTGCATAACTCACAATTGGGATTAAGTAAGTACCTATAGTTATCAATTCTTATACCATAATACATCTGCTTATGACAATGTTTTCAAATATCGATTACAACATTTATAACGTGCATGACACGTTGCCCCGGACGTGGGACTCGATCAATGCAAATGTAGAGTCGCACATATTACCGTCCCACCGCTTGTCACCGATATGTTTAGCAGCGACCCGGTAAGCAGCTGCCAATCCCTTTGGTACGAGCCTACGAGCCAATGGAAAATTAACTCTATATAATACGGCGATTATCCGCGTATAACTTAATACAGGACGGACACAAAGGGCGTAAGCATTAAAATAGGTAACAAAGGCCGGGATTATCCGGGCTAACCTCCTGATTGCCAACAATATGTTGGCTAAACTGCGATGCTGTAAACTTTATGTGGATATCGATGTAAATAAACTCAGATATTTACATTATGACTCGTATAGAATTGTAGACCCTATAATGTAGAGTCATAATAACGGATGATTAAATAATTTGTACCAAATTGCCGCTAATAGATAACATATTTTTGTGACCTAAATGTGCTTATTAAAATGTAACAGTACTTACTGTGAATAAATAAATCATTGCGAATCGATAAAAATACTTTGTAATTTAAAATAACGCTAAAATTACATTGTAACAAAATTAGCACCATTGCATTTTTGAATCACTTGTAGGGGTGAATGATTTTTAATTAACTATTAATGAAATATAAATAAATCCCAACAAAAATAAATGTCGCCAGACTAACACAAGAACTGATACAATTACCATGGCATATATTAATTTTAATAGTTTCTTCCTAGTATTATGTTCAACATCCTTGATCAAATGCATGTGGAGACTAAGCAGGCGCTATTACGGCGGTAAGGTGGAAATTAGGAATTGTCTGTACTACGCTGTTGTCCTGATTATACACGAAAGGCCTAGTTTCGTTGAAACACTAACCGCTAATGCTCTTAGGCGTGGTGGACACCGGCTGCGCGCCGAGCTTACTGCATTAGATGCTAAGAAGCCTAGCCCTACATCGCTCTATCTTGTTAGCGCCATGCACAACTAATGCTATTATTACTGTAACATTATATTTTATGGATTAACTTGCATAACTGTTACTAGTGTAATGGTTCACAAGTGGAGGACATAAAATAGGTCAGTCCACTCCGACTAACCTGTTTTCTGCCCTAAGAATTAGGACGAAGTAGAACTTGAGTATCTACTTAACATATACTTACATATCAATTCATGACCCAATTGTTGATTCGCACTGCGGTTTAAGTTCACACCCATCGGAATCTGGACTAGATTCGAAAAAAAATAGGAAAACATTTCAGAACCGTCGTTCAGAAGTCGGGCGTAACTAATTATAATAATGTACATTATGACATTGCTCTTCCATAGTGTAATCGAAAGTACTTCAGAAGGCCACCGTAGCCTTGAAATCTCGACGCTCTTTTGAAAGCGTACCTTTAGAAAAGTGTTCGCCGGAGCGTGACGATCGTGAACTTATCGCCGACAGTGATTACTAATTTGTGCAACAGACAAAACCACTAATATGACAATGCAGTACGCAGTTTTCACAGATGCTGGCAGTTCTTATATACAATGTATAGGACACGGCTATTAACATTTTGAATATCCCACTACAGATAATTTAATTGTACCCGCAAGAGAGAGTTATATAAACTCTAAAAGCATTATATACTAGTATGTATATCTATTCACATACCTACAGAGCAAGCATCTAAGCCAGTTTTATATGATATGTACATTCCTTTTTTTTATCGGTGGATTGTCTTAATAATTCATGAATTAAAAGATGAATCCATAATGTCGCGGCTCACTATTTTGGAGTCCATTTTGCCAAGACTCCACGGACACTAACAGTGTGGTAACGCATGGTTTTTATTAAACATGAGGAAACAAAAAAGAGTGAAGGTCCATTAAGTTTCAGCATAGATACCTAATGTAAATACTAAATGGAGATAATATTCGGAACGGCTTCGACCGTTACGATTGTATTATAGCTGTTTCGCTTACGACTATTCAAAAGATTTCATTTGTGGTCCATTGTAATTTCAATTACTAGCTAGATAGATACCCATTGCAATAGAGCTGCTACTGCTGTAATAATTTGGAGTACACATGACGTTAGGAATATAGGACTCCAACAACTGACTCCAACAATAGTCTGTGAAGATTACGGTTTAACATTTGTAAATCTATGCGCGAAAGTTAATTTAAATTTGAGTATCACTTGCTTGAAATCTACATTTTTTGGAAAATCTAACCAATATTTCAAAAGACATGAAATTCGCCAAAGGAACTTGCCCAGGGTGGTGCAATATGGCCTGAATCCTCCACACACGAAGTAGGACATTAAAAAGGCTATCTAGTATATATACGGAAAGAATAGGTAACCTGCGCATAAAATAAGTACTAAGATATATCTTATAGACCTGACAAGTGTACATTCAGAACAGCCTTTGGTCACGTAGATGTAGGACCTTACTAGAATTTCAGTCGTTTCGGTCTCTATTTAATGATTATTAAAAGTAGGCGAATGCTTGTTACTGTTCCACTTGCCTACATGATAATAAGGCTACTTTTTATTTGGTGAATACCACAAAAACCAGAGCAATTCTTTACTCTGAACTTGACCCGTCTTGTGATCGAAATAAGTGCCTACTTATTACCAAACATCTAAATACCTAGCGATGACTGTTGAACCAATTTGCAGGTGGGATTTTTTTTGTAATCCATGCAATTCGTACCCGGTGTCTATGAATAACTACTTCTTGGTACTACTGGTACTACTTACTACTACTGTATCTATACTTCCTGCCATTAAGTACATATATATCGGTTGATATCAATCAAACATTTCCCAAACCTTATTTTTTCCATCCACACTTTCCTTTGTCTCCTTCTAGTATATATTTTCATAGTCAAGGGCGATTTGGCGTTTAATAAATAAATAAAATAATTATTTTATGAAAACTAATAAATTCAGTATGCTTACAGAAAACTTCTGTCCCCTCTCCATCCTAGAAGATCAAACAATGTATTATCCCCAACACCGTAACTTACTCGTATCATGAAAACTATAGAGCATCAATTTAAGGCAACTGCAAGCATATACACTTTTCTATAGCAACCCAGCTGTATACAAAAGCCAGTGATGAACTCATAAGCGTGCATAATCAAACTGAATAGTCAAACAGATCTGCATTATACAGAAAGATCCCGGACATGAGCCAACAAGGGCGCGGATTACCCATGTTTAGTCGTTCGGAAGAATTGTTTAACGCTATCCAAATAGCGGCGTTCCCAACACGAAAAGACCCACTAAGCAGATAATTTTAGTTCGATTCGAGATTATAAACTGTCAATCAAGTGTGTGCTATGTTGAATGAAGTTTTCTACATAGTGAGGTTAACAATACAACCATTGATAGTGAGCAGATACATATTCAAATTGGTCACGTTATTGGCATAAAATTAAAATCATGGCAAACAAATTTAAGCTTGGTATAGTTTTTTCCTACTGTTAAGACTGTCAAACATATTTTACTGATAATATACAATTTAAAAGAACTTGCGAGTTCATTGCTGAAAATAGGCAATATCTATAAGTTGTTAAGTAAATAATGATGGAACCTTTTAATTCAGAAAGATAGGTCAGTCAAAACAAATGCCATAACTTATCTTGTTTTGTCCCTTCGATGTCCTTTTCGAGCAAATGCCAGGAACTACTTTTATTCATAATTATGTGTAGATATATTCTTTAAGATGACTAACACTGTCCTAAGATGGCACAACGGGTAGAAATTAATGATACATAGCCTACTATTATGTACCTTACAAACCTAACGAACCGTATTGCAGTGTCAGACGTGCGCGTTATAAAGATAATAGTCTATTGTACTCGCGTATGCACTGATCCAATACATTTTCTCTTCAAAGACAACTTTTGTGCTATTTTATTTCCGTCAGCAAATTAGTAGCCTGAAATATGATAATTTAATTGAATTATGTGACTTATTATTTAACTTAAATATAGGTACCACTAACGGTTACTAGACTGTAGCTGTTTTTATAAATTGTCCGTGAACTAGCTGGCTGGACGCTTGCGGAATAATTTCTCCACCGTTTTAGCCACCAATATAAATAGGCAATCAAAGAAGCAGAGGTCAGTAGCAACCGGACTTCCTCTCAATAATTACCTACTGAGGAAGTACAACACCTGTTTGGAATCATGAGGGTGCTTATAGTTGCAGGGCTCATGTGCCTAGCGGCCGCATGCGCCGCTACCGAGGCCGTCGCCGAGGCCCCCGCCGAGGACCTCGCGGTGGCCGCCTCGCACCACGGACATGGCCATCACGGCGAGCATGGTGGCGGCCACCACCACCACGGACACCATCACCACGAGCACGGTCACCATGACCACAAGGGACACAAGGGCCATCACCATCATCATCACGGCGACCACGGACACCACGGCAAACACCACCACGGCGAGCACCACCATGAACATGGCGGCGGCCACAAGAAACACTGGGATGAGCACGACCACCACGGCGAACACCACGAGCACGGCCACCACCACAAGGGCGAGAAGCACGGCCACCACGAGCACCACGACAAGGGAGAGCATGTTGACGGCTTCCACAAGAAGCACCACAAGGACCACTTCCACAAGGACCACCACTTCCACGACGGCCATCACGATGAGGGCAAGCACCACAAATATGGACACCACCACGGACACCACGAAGATCACCACGGCGGTCACAAGAAGGGTCACCACCATCACTCCGGCCATCACCACGGACACCACGGCCATCACGACCACCACGACAAGGGCCACCATGATAAGGGGCACCACGAGCACCACGGCCACCACGGACACGAGGGCCACCACCACCACGACCATGACCATGGCAAGAAGGGCCACCATGAGGACCACAAGGCCTGGGGCCACCATCATGGCAAGCATTAATTCTGCAATGCATAGTGATTGTTGTGAGTTATTGTTATTGAGGATGGAAGTTGTTACTGTTGTTGTTTTTTATTTTTATACAAGTAAATAACTTTTCTTACTTTTTTGTATTACTCATTACCCGCGGAAAACTATCCTTCACAGTTATATCCTAGTACTGCATACCTACCTCCCTCAGAACTTGCTAAATTACTACTACACAATTCAGTTTTGCGCGCGTTCCAGAAGACCTATAAATAAGTAACTCAAGATAACTTACTTTTATTCTGTGTCCGTATTGTCTACATCGCAGCCAACTAGCTTAATCAGCCGTTCAATCAACAGCCTAGACTCTTTACTAAACAGCGCCGTTCAACTAGTGGCCTGAATGATATTCAGCCGTAGCGTCTGTTACAATAATTAATAAACTGGCTGGCTAATGCTTAGGCAACTGGTTGACATTTAAGTACTACAAAACTTTTTCAAAATACTACCCAAGCAGAGCGACCCGGGTGGGTTTAGGTTAGGGTATTTTTTTACGACCCCACAGAAATCCCACCCAGCAAGTAGGTTCGGTGATTTTCTAAAATACTCGTACACACGGGAAGTGAACCTATTATTTTCAAAATAAATATCGTTATTTTAGTTTTGTTCTTTGAGTGATCTATTGAAACTCACCTATGCAACGTAATTGTGAATCTACAAACAATTGTGAGCGCGCTGGAAGATGTGTTTAAGACGTTGGACTGGAAAGGTAAGGGCATTAATATAAACGGTGAGTACATCTCACACCTGCGATTCGCTGATGACATAGTTTTAATGGCAGAGAAGCTGGAGGAGCTGAACCTGATGCTGGACGACCTAGCTTCAGCCTCGCGACGCATCGGTCTTGGCATGAATTTGGATAAAACCAAAGTCATGATCAATGGCCACATTGATCCGGGACCGGTGGTCGTACATGGCCACCTTTTTGAAATTGTTTCCGAGTACACATACCTTGGGCAGATTCTGCAGTTAGGTAAAAACAATTTTGAGAAGGAGGCCAAGAGGAGGATCCAGCTGGGCTGGGCAGCGTTTGGGAAACTACGTCGAGTCTTCTCGTCATCCATACCGCAATGCTTGAAAACGAAAGTTTTCAATCAGTGCGTCCTACCCGTCATGACCTACGGAGCCGAGACGTGGACACTCACGGTAGGGCTGGTCCACCAGTTTAAAGTCGCTCAGCGAGCTATGGAGAGAGCTATGCTCGGAGTTTCTCTGAAGGATAGGATTCGCAATGAATACATCCGACAGAGAACCAAAGTTATCGACATAGCTCAAAGAATTAGCAAGCTGAAGTGGCAGTGGGCTGGCCATATCACGCGAAGAACCGACAGCCGCTGGAGTAAACGTGTTCTTGAGTGGAGACCTCGACTCGGCAAGCGTAGTGTAGGACGCCCTCCGACCAGGTGGGATGACGATCTGCGAAAGACTGCAGGCAGATGCTGGATGCGGCAAGCTGAAGACAGGGCGCTATGGCGCTCATTAGGGGAGGCCTATGTCCAGCAGTGGACAAGTATAGGCTGATGATGATGATGATGATGATGAACAATTGTTTATAAATGATAACTTAATCATTATGGTTAATAAAAAACACTTCCCGAATCAGGTACATGAAATGATTGAATACAGCATTTTATTTTAATTTTAGGGACATTTATTTTTTTATTATATTATCGCTCTAAAATCTTATGATGGTACAATCAAATCAACGTCAACCAGTAGATGATGAACAACTAGGTAAGTATATTAGAAAAAATCGCCACTACCTATACGGATTATTTCATAGGTAGGTAAGGTAAATCAAAAACTGCAAGTCTAGAAATCATGCTTCAATATGAATTTTAATAATTTAAGACATCACGTACGTATGTTCAGTATTTACTTCTCATGTTAACTTTACTATACTTACACATAGACTTATAAAAATCTGTATTTACTACCTGTTCGCATTCCGCCGCACTCAGGTAAAAAATTCATAGATTGTGTGCCTCAATGCCCGCGCTCTTGAAATTTTACAGTTACTTTAGAGTTCCGTGCGCACATTAATAAAACGACATGCATAGATCTTAGATACCTACTTAGTTATAACTTGTCCTTAAGTAATGAATTTAAAAAATGAGCAAATACGAAATATTACCTATATTAGTCCTATATTAGTAAGTATGTAATCGCCAAAACATGCAAAGCCCTCAAAAACTTTCACTAAATTACGTACTTACCCACAATAAAGTAATTAATAGTAAGGTACATCAATACAGCTCCGGCCACTATCTCTTCAAAGTATACAGTCGTAGTGCTCAACACAAATAAGTAGGTATGCTAAGTACTAACCTAATATAGTAAGAGATAATAGTAAATCCTACTAATATTATAAATGCGAAAGTTTGTGAGTGTGGATGTATGTATGTATGTATGTATGAATGTATGTATGTATGTATGTATGTATGTTTGTTACTCCTTCACGCAAAAACTACTGAACGGATTTGGATGAAATTTGGAACACAGATAGATTATAACCGGGATTAACATATAGGATACTTTTTAACCCAATAATCCAATACTACGCGGATGAAGTCGCGGGGCACAGCTAGTAACCTTATAAGATTCATTCGTTAAGCGGCTGAACACAAACATTGCGGCTCGACTCTCTCTTGACTGGTTTATTTATAAGTAACTTCTTTACGGAATGGGAAAAACATTTGAGACTCGAAATAATTAATTTATACATTTTTAAAATTACTTGCAAAGGGAAACATGTAAATAAATTGTACATATTTAATACGTAGGTAAATAACTAGATACAGATATGACAGTTCGAAAAAACTCAATAAAATTAACCTTTCAGTCGTGTCTACCTACATCTTTGATTTTTTTCTTAAATCAGAGAGCATGGGCAATTGTCCATAGAAAACCCGTAAATTTTAGAAGTTATTTATAAACTGTGAACAACAATATCTTGTAAATAGGCAAGCATCATTTACAAGATTTATCTAAAATATACCTACTTACACTGGTTTAAAAAATATAATATATCTACTTCCAACCAACATTATATTTGGTAGGTATATTTTACATTTATTTTGGTAATGGTAAAGCAGAGTATGTCGTAGTTATTTATTAATTTTCTAATTAAATACACAAGAGTAAAGTGGTTTTACAGTCGAACCAGTCACTTCCTTATCGATAACTTTTAAATGATACCTACAACTGCACCTCTTATGTAATATAATAATATAGGTATCCTACTGCATCGTGTTCCTAGTGTCCGGAACTATCTACAGTCAGTTTATAATTTACCATTTAGGGTGGATCGATGATGACTTTTTAATTTGTCCCTGAGTTAACACGGCGGGACGCTTGCGGAATCATTTCTCCACCGCCTCAAACAGCACTACAACTTGCCGATATAAATTGGCAATCAAACAAGCAGAGGTCAGTTGCAACCGGACTTCCTCTCAAACATTACTAGCTAGGAAGTACAACAACAAATACACTTGCCTGGAAACATGAGGGTGCTTCTACTTGTCGGACTCGTGTGCCTAGCGGCGGCCGTAGCATCGGGCCATAAGCACGGTGGTGGCGGCCACCATCATGAGGGCGGCGGCGGCCACCATCATCATGCGGACCACCACCACGAGCATGGTCACCATGGCCACAAAGGCCACAAGGGCCATCACCACCATCATCACGGCGACCACGAACACCACGGCAAACACCACCACGGCGAGCACCACCATGAGCACGGCGGCGGACACAAGAAACATTGGGACGAGCACGACCACCACGGCAAACACCATGAGCACGGCCATCACCACAAGGGCGAAAAGCACGGCCACCATGAGCACCACGATAAGGGAGAGCACGTAGAGGGCTTCCACAAGAAGCACCACAAAGACCACTTCCACAAGGACCACCACTTCCACGACGGGCACCACGACGAGGGCAAGCACCACAAGCATGGACACCATCATGGACACCACGAAGATCACCACGGCGGACACAAGAAGGGTCACCACCACCACGAGGGCCATCACCACGGACACCACGGCCATCACGACCACCACGACAAGGGCCACCACGACAAGGGACACCACGAGCACCACGGCCACCACGGACACGAGGGCCATCACCACGATCATCACGATCATGGCAAGAAGGGCCACCACGAGGACCACAAGCACTGGGGCCACCATCACGGCAAGCACTAGTCATAAAATGTATTGTAATAATTGTTATTATGACTTATTGTTATTAAGAATGCAAGTTGTTATTGTTGTTGTTAATATTTTTCTACAAAATAAATAACTTTTCTATGAAATTCGTTAACTATCATTAATAAATCCACTTTAAAAAAGTATCTCAGATTAAATAGGCATAAATCATATTATAGAGTAGAACACAATACTAGTAGTATAATATATAGTATATAGTAGTAGTATACAACAAAATATCGAATACTATGATGGTTACCTTATAATAATTAACAAGATGTGGTATCATTAAGTACGTAGGTAGTTCTTATATTCTAACCAAATATAATAAAACCACTACGTTAAACTTCTAACTATACTCAGTACTAATCCCCTATATATTAAGTTTAATCAAATTATTAGAACGCTTTATAAAGCCATTGTAAATAGATTAAAATTTATATGTGGGATAGTGTTAAACATTTTTACATGACGTATAAAATATACAAGTATTCTTTAAATATACAAATCAATTCAAATGCTCTATCATGTCATTACTATAAAGTTCGCTAGTCGCTAGAGTCCCCTAAACATACGCTAGTAACATTTGTAGAGCAAATTGTACCGTGACCCTATCGGCCACCCGAGGATCTGACAATTTGACAAACAATTTTATATAGACGCTTTCAGGCAGCGACTGCCTATTTATGTATCTACATTGTAAGTGACGAAGTGAGGATTTATAAACTACGGTGGAAGTGAGCGAGGTGAGTTCAAAACAAAATACTTATTATTTTGTAATTTGCCGACTTTTACGTAGTATTTTTAAGTCTGTGTTTACTGTTTACCGATGCTGTACTCTGTCGCTGCACGTTAGGTACTTAACAGTACCTAACGCAGCAGCATATCTCTGGGAACATTTCCAGTATAAGCTGTCTCTATCACGGGTGTCAATAATAAAAAGAGCCCTCCGCTACAGCCCCCCATAATGATCATAGCCTAATGTGTAATATACTACCCCATTTATAACATATATAAACATCCAATGGTTTTTTCGTTATAGCCAAACTAACAAACCGAAAAGTGGATAAACATTTCAAAAAGACTTGTTGTTTTCATCCAGAGGCGTAAAAGTAGCCTGTAATAACATTTTTTTTTAAACATGCGATGCATCTCCGCTACTGGATGTTGGCTGTCATCTCCGTGTATATCTCCATTTCCTGCCACTACGCTGGCGACACCGAAAGAATAGTTATCTTAACGAGAAAGGAAAGATAAACTCATCAGTGTACAAATCGGCTTAGTAACAGCTTTATAATATTTAAGTACCTAGTTAGATATAGATAGAAGATTTAATTATACCCATAAATAACTCTTTATGAAACGTAACCTATTAATAGATATTTAAAGAAACTCGTAACGTCCCTAGTAAGTATTAGTAAGGTTCGTCCTAATATTTATCTGGGCTAATAACTCAGAATAATTGTTATTATTTCTTCTATTTAATAATTTAATACCTACTCCCTAATACATAGCTAACTAACTATAGTGTATCAGAAGTCAGAATTAATACTCGGGGATTCTATAGTACAGGTATAAACAATTTTATAACAATTAAAACGCAAATAGAACACATTCATTTAAAAATCCCCGAAAATTATCAAAAAAAATTGTCATATCTCATGTTGGTACTAAATGCAATTTTTAATTTTTTTTTAGCGTTGGCTGCTTCTCATGTATTACATTGATTTCCAGGCCATTAGATGTGATCTAAGTCCGCAACACGAAAGTTGTGATAAATATTGAAAGGCGCGTTATTTAAAACTATAGGTATTATAGTTACGTAGAGTCTATCTTCACCAGGTCTGCATTTCAGGTAACTGTATGTATATTACACCTAAGTACGTATAATTTTTTCGGAAGTTTGTCACATCCTATAATGATTATCCTATATATATAGTGATTAAACAGCCTGCTTGTATGTATTTGGTATGTAGTCGTGAAGTTTTTTGAATACGCACGATCTACTGTTGACTATTCTGTGCTCGAAGAAAAATTAATACAACTGCTCTATCATGACTTTAAAGTTCGCTAGGGTCCACGCATAAGATTTGTAAAGCAAATTGTACCGTGACCCTATCGGCCACCCGAGGAACTGACAATTTGACAAACAATTTTAATAAACGCTTGCAGGTAGCGACTCTATTCGAAAGTAAACGAATGGTAGAGCTACTGACTGAGGGCAGGCAACCAATGTTCGCCTGACGTTACTTTCGCACATTCTATCTTGTGACGACTTTGTATAAAAAATTATAAGGCGCTTATTCTTAACGCAATTTGTTGGGCTCTATCATAGTTCGTAAATCCCACTATAGATAAGGTAGATCTCTATCACCGTAGTTCTTAATACCGCTTTAAATAATATATACATATACGGCCGAATACAGAAACTGCTCAAATACATATTTGAGAGCCACTAACTGATTGTGACGGCATTAGTTAATTGTCATTTTTCGCGACGATATTAATCAGCTCTCAGAGCAAGTGTTCGGATCAAAGAATTTGTAATAATACATTATTATTACAAATTCTTTGGTTCGGATAGCATTGCTGTACTGGTGTGGTGTTGAAGATGGGTAGAGGCTAGCTAGTGATGTAGATGCCTTTGTAGACCTGCACAGGGGCCTAGTATTGTTCATAGATTAGGGAGTACAGAATCACAACACACACATACACACACAGGAACTGCACTGCACTACAGACTACAGAATCCTCCCACTACAGATAGGGAATTATGAGATACACGGGGTTATATAAAGTTTAAAAACAAAAATTATTAAATATAATTTTGTATAAATCAAGATACGGTCTCAGCCACAAAGTCACTAAACATTCTCAGTTTTTCAAATAGGTAGGTATCTTGGAAACTTTTGTATTGCATGAAATCCATTTAAGTTGTTTTTCGTGAGTCAGAATCATAGTCAGGTGAAGCAAAATGATAAAAACTTTGATCTCTACTACGATACGTAAGTAATTACTACTTCACCTACTAGATTATTTACCGGCTGAATAGGTATGTTTCGTTACCGACTTTATTTTACTTGGTAAATTAAATAGCACGACCTTACCTACTCCTACATCTATTACGGATTTGATATTTATTTACTTACCCTATTTGTTTTTATGTATGGTACCTATCATAAAATGTTAAGTTTCCGTAAACCTAAAACAATGCGTTGCGTTGTTTTCTGATACACTGTACTTACAAACTCGCAAAATATTATTTACGTAAATAAGTACCTACCCAGACAGGTAGATACGTAATTAATTATACCGTGTAAACAGTTATTTGTTACAAATAAAAATTTACCTATTGTTCGGCTTTTTTAATGGTGTAAAAAATTGTAAAACGGTGTATTACTTATACCTTGACGTTTAATAATTATACAAAGCTAACCTAGAGCACCTAGTATAGTACCTAGTATAGGTATAATTAAATTTAACATGTTAAAAGTGTTTTGTGTAGGCCTTTTATTATGTCGCAATGCTCAGAAATAGTAAGAAGGCGTAGCGCGTACCGAGCTCGCCGCGTGGCGTCCTTGCCCGATGGTTTCACCGGCCGCAACCCGCACGTTTAATGATATAAAATGCTGTCACAGACGGGTTTGCAGACAGTTCAATCCAAGAAACCAAATATACAACAAATAGGTATAAGGACGTAAACACATACAATGAGGTCGCTGGTCGCCCTTGGTGTGTTGGGATGCGTATTAGTCGCTTGCGCTGGCCGCGAAATCGAACAGAAAGATTTTGCAGCAGCAGCGAGCGATCTCGTCGCCGCGGCCAGCCACGGCCACGGCCATCACCACGAGTCGGGCGGCGGCAAGGAGCACCACGCGCACCACCACCACGAGCACGGAGAGGAGGGACACAAGGGACACAAGGGACATCACCACCACCACAAAGGGGAACACGGCGAGCACGGCAAACACCACCACCATGGACACCACCATGAGCACGGCGGCGGCCACAAGAAACACTGGGACGAGCACGACCACCACGGCAAACACCACGAGCACGGCGACCACCACAAGGGCGGCAAGCACCACTACAAAAAATACCACGATAAGGGAGAAGATATAGAGGGCTACCACAAGAAATACCACAAGGACGAGTACCACAAAGACCACCACTTCTACGACGACCACCATAAGGAAGGTAAACATCACAAACATGGCGAGCACCACGGACACCATGAGAAGCATGACGGACACCACAAAAAGGGCGGCCATCACGACTCCGGCCACCATGAGCACCACTTCGGCAAGAAGGGTCATCACGACAAACATCATTATGATGAAGATCACAAAGGGCATAAGGGTCACCATGGTCACGAGGAGCACCACCACGACCACCACGGCCATGGAAAGAAAGGTGGTCACGAAGACCACAAACACTGGGGATTCCACCACGGCAAGCACTGATACTATTATAGTTAAGATATTTTGTTGTTTAATTTTTACTATATACAATACCTCTTTGTAAATAAACAAACTCTAATTTAAAGAAATATTTTTCATTAGCTACCTACGCATTGCAATACACACTCCAGAGATGTAACCTTTATAATTAAAGAAAAAATAGAGGTCAAGTGGACAAAACTAATCAGTGTTAGATAGGTATAGCTATTATCAGCCGCTGTAACGGAACTAATTCAGTTTAACCATAACGCGATGTCGTCATCACCGCCGCCGTCGCAGAATCACTCGCCCAGAAATCTGCAGCAATGATTGCCAAAGACCGCTCTGTAATCGACGACAGATGAAAGCGCTGCTGTTATCTATAAATGCAATGTGCGGATACTATTTTGACACTGTGTTCGTAGCTTTGTTAAACGCTACGTCTCGAGGTGAGCCAGAACAAGTGAGTTGTATACATTTATTGTAATATAATGTAATTTAATTACACACGCAAGCACAGATACATTAAAAATTCAAGAAGCTCACTTATATGAAATAAGTAAATAATAAACAAATGTTGAAGCGACAGTATAATGTACTCTACACATCCAATTCGGTAGAATACTTAAATTATATCTGTAGGGATAAACATTCGTAAAATATATTTAACCATGTATTCCTTTGTTACAGACATGAGGCTCTTCTTAATAATAGGACTGCTTGGGTGCACGGTGATATCAATTCACGCGCGAAATGTGGGTGAAATAAAAGGCGAAAAGGAGGCCGAACAAAAAGAAATAGTCGAATTAACAGCACCCACCGGCTCCGACCTCTCAGCCGCGGGCAGCACCGGCTCGGACCAGACCATCGCCGGCACCGAACACAAAAAGGAGGAGTCAAAGGACAGCCATCACGAGCAAGGCGGTGGTCACGAGCACCACGCGCACCACCACGAAGAGCACGGCGACAAGGGCGACAAAGGATACAAGTCCCACCACCACCACGACAAGGGCGACCACGGCCACCACGCGAAAAACCATCACGAAGGGCACCACGACGAACACGGCGGACACAAGAAGAAACATCACGACGAGCACGATCACCACGGCGAACATCACGAGGCCGCGCACGGCCACAAAGGGGGCAAGTTCGGTCACAAAAAGGGACACAAGAAAGGGTCTAAGACCACTGGCTATCACCACAAATCTCACAAAGACGAATATCATAAAGAACACAAGTTCTACGACGACTTCCACAAGGGAGGCCACCACCACAAACACGGCGACTTCCACGGCCATCACGACAAGAAGGGAGGACACCACAAGAAAGGCAGCCATCACGAAAAGGGCCACCACGAGAAACATCACGGCAAGAAAGGGCATCACGACAAGGGACACTACGACGAGGATCATAAAGGACACAAGGGCCACCACGGACACGAAGAACATTTTGCGCATCACCACGACCACGGAAAGAAGGGAGGCCACGCGAGCGGCAAAGAACACGGTTACAGTCACGGAAAGAAATCCTAAAAAGGAACAGACAAGTCGACTTCGTTATTTGTTGTATGTTTTCGTTATTTTCTACTGTTATGTTTTGCAACAAGTCATTGTATATAAGAGATTACGTAAGTTTCTAATTTAAATTAAAGCTCTATTCAATGCCAATGTTTTCATAAAAAAAATGTGGCCAACTTTTGGTTAGGTAGGTACACAATGGTTTTGTGTTAATATTAAAGTTTTTATATATTTTGTAGCATATTTTGGTGATATGATTTTCATATACCTAGAGAGAAGAACTAACATGGGGAGATATCTAGATACCATTATAAAATGCTACTATCACCCCACACACATGAATGGTAAAAAATCATTATTCAAAGACATTACCAACCATAGTTCTAAATAATGAAACAAATAGAAAACAAAAGCAACACCAAACACCAAAAGGTATCATTCAGTTCATGAACTAGTTCAGTTGGAGACAGAAAATCTAATAGATAATTGAAACTATCAGAGCAAAAAGAAAATAATCAATCACATTTAAATTCTGTTTAGAATCTATTCAGTAAATAAAATTACATAAGGTTTACAATAAGGTCATCAGTGGGGCAAGATGATCAAATTCAATCTTCTCTGTAATGTTTTTAGTCTTGATGTTCTCATCCTGGTTGGCAATGAAGATGAGATTGCCATCGTCCCTCCATCCATATTTTTTAACCCAGTGTTTCAGGGTAACATCTGAAACCAATCATACAAATGAGTATACTTTCATAACAAAGTTAGTCATTACTTACTTACATTGTGTATTGTTGAGATACTGACCGTCAATTCCACCCAATAAGTTAGCAAGATTATTCTTGTCAATTGTTTGGAATGTGATGCCAACAACATGGCAGACAAACTTGCGGATGGAGTCATGGAAGCCACTGATGCGGTTGCACAGCTCCGGCATCTGGTGCACCCTATTCCAGAACTGGGCAAAATCACACTGCTCTAGAATATCTGCCAGATATTTGATTTGAGATATTGTCTCATTTTCCACCTGTAAAAAAAGATGATGATTAAATAAATATCTTAAAATTTTGAAACTAAATGTATTACAAAAAACTTTTTTTTTTATCCCTTGTGTGTATACTATTTGTGCAGCTATTCATTGAAAAGAAAATTATAGCATCATAATGTTTTCAGTGGCTACATCCAGACCACACAGAACAGCTGTGCCCAAGCAAGCAGTTGATGATGATGAATGTGGTCAGACATCAAACTCATTAAAAGATGCGGCAGCTAAGTATATATGTTGACACAGAAAATCACTGCAAATGTTTATTGCAGACCAATAATAAACTCAACAAACAGAATTGTTTTGTCTAATCTCAAGCAAGATACAATAAACACTCATATATTATACCTACATGGGGAAACAGAAAAGGTATACTGTTTTCGAAATTTAACATTATAATTCTAAAACTCTCAGTTTTGGGGCATTTGAAGAGATATTCCACTCTTTGACCACTCTGTTGCTCAAGGAATGTTGTGTTTTAGATTTACATATTTAACACACTTACCACAGGCTCCAGCAGTAGACATTTGCACAGAGTAAAATCAGTGTGTGGGAAATTAGTCAAAGCTTTCAGCAGGATCTGGCAGGTGATGTCAGGGTTGAACTGTTCCGGATTAAACTGATACAGTTTTAGCACCGCCAGGTTTGCCTCCAAATCGTAAGTGTTTTCCCGAGACTGCATTTCAACATACCTCTCCAATGTTTGGAGATTGGCCGGATTATACCTATTTAAATTTTAAAATATGTTAACACCCTATAAAAGTCGTTTTGATCACTGCTTCTCTCTACTAACGTAGGTAACGTTTCCAGTGTGTTTGAGAGTATGTGTGATTTCAAGTAAAGGGGATTTTTATGGTAAGTAGATACCTACGTAAAGTTAATCATAACCAAACTTAACAAAATTTCCTTAAATTATGAGTACCTTTCAATACTTTTTAATATCGTTGCAACAGTTTGTTTCATCGTCTCAGCCATCTTCAGAGCTATAAAAGATGTTTATCAATACAAAAAACACACAATTAAATCAAAAAAGGAGCATTCAACAAGCGTGGCACTGGCAAATGTCACAAAATCACAAATTATGGCCAATATTGGTCAATTGGCTAAACGTCATTGTCATGATTTGGTTGCTGTCGTCTGTCACTATGCAATATACATGCCAAAGAGGAAGATAATATTTTTTTTGGTCAAATTAGACCAAGAAAATTATATAAATAATAATAATAAATATCGCCAGACAGACAAACCAACTTTACGGTCCCAAACTAAGCAAAGCATGTACTATGGGTACCATACAATGGACTGGGGGCGATCCCAGTGACACCCAGACCTAGGCAAATTACGAAAAGGCCATTTCCGAAATTTACCCCGGCGGGAATCAAACCCGCAACCACCATGTGCAGTGAGCCGAGCGGCCTACGCTCGAACCACTGCGCCAAGCGGTCGTCAAATATATAAATAATGTTTTTGTGTTTGACTCGCTATTTAATTTTGAAAGCTGCGGAATCGAGATACATGCATAAAATAAACCGATGTTTCGTTAGAGTAAATGGAATGCATAGAGCATCTTTTGTCTTGATCAGCGTATCGGTTTTTAGTTCAACTACAAGTTCAACTCGAGTGAACGGCCACCAATATTCTGGTGTCAATTAAAATTAACACAGTGTGGTGTGTCATATGTCGATATTTGATTATGTTTTGTGTACATAGAGGTATAAGGATAGAGGAGGGGAGACCCAGGCTCTCATACAAGTGGAAATGTCGCCCCGCTAGAAAGAGAGAGGAGATGAAAGCCGGGTACCTTTCTCTCTCTAGCGCCGAGGCCGCGTAGTTTCATTTAAAGCAAAGCGCGCGACTAGGCATGTGCCAATGCGCCAATAGAGAGAGACAGGTACCCGGCTTTCATCTCCTCTCTCTTTCTACTACGGCGACACTCTCAGCGCCGTCTTCCCTTCTCTATTCTTATACCTCTATGTTTGTGCACCCTAATTTTACAAAACATTTTTTGTCTGCCACTATGATGATATCCCTAGTTCGTCGGTGTGTGTGATTTCCTTACCCAATATTATCCATCGAAATAATAAGTATACCTAAGTATTATAAGTCACACTTACGTATTATCTATTCCAAGAAGTAGATATAAAATTCTTGATATATTCTATAACTAACAAATATATACTCTATGGGACGCCAGACAGTCAGTCGACCAAAGAGAATATAGCAGTTGACAGTCAGTGTCAAAATTAATTTATACGAGTTTTACATTTGGATTTGTGTCGCTTGCTTCGAAAATTGTACCAATCTACATAGTAGATAGCACTAAGTACAATTAATTAAACAGTTTGATAGACATCTAAGCAAGGGCAGAAACCGTCCATTATTTCTATGCGTCCAGAAAAAATTGGCGCCATCAGTTAGCGACCCTATTCCACTCTTTTAGGGAGTTCATAACAAACCAAGAAAATGGATCAAATGCTGCCAAGTCCATATAATATACCTGGCATAGGTACACCGTTACATCAGCCAGAAGAAGACCAACAAATATTGCCAAATGCCATGCAACAGCAACATCAACTCCAACAGCAGCAACAACAACAGTCGTTGGCGGCCATGGGCTCCTCGCCGCTCGTCGGCTTTGGCTCGTCTTTGATGGGCACTCCGCAGAGATCAGTACACGCCTATGCACCAGCTGCAAGTTATGCAACACCTCAACAAATGATGCAGCCACAAACTCCAGTAATTTGTTTCTTTATTATCAAAGTATTTTTTTACTGTTTATTTATTGTATTGGTACCGTCTTCTTGGATTATACCCTTGTTGGTAAAGCTTATTAAGCTCTTTCCACCAGGCTCTGTCTCTTTGACTGTCTTATAAGATATGTTAATGACCTTTTCTGTTATCCAGCCTAGGTAGTGTATTCTATTTGTCATTAAATTTCATATTTCTTTGACTAGTTATGTATGATAAATACAAAGTTTTACATTAGAATGGAGCCATTTAGTCCTATTTTACAGTACACTATGTATGGGACTTAAACTGGGTCTAAACTCAAATTCTATGTCTATGTAATCACTACCTACTCAACAAGTTTATTCCTGTATTAAAATTATTTGTAATCTTCTTCCAGGCCTTTGTTTCTTTTTGTTTAATAAATTGAAATAATAATTAATTATTCATTTTAGCAAAACTTGATGTCACCAATGATTACAAGTGGAAGTATTGCTGGCCAGCAAATGCTAAGTCAAGCAAGTCCAGCTCCAATGACCCCCATGACCCCACATTCAGCAGACCCTGGTATTCTACCACAGTTGCAGTATGTAATGCAGACATTAAACACATACACCTTTAATTAATAATTGTTATAGCATTCCAATAACACTGCTTATTTCTTTCAGAAATATTGTGTCAACAGTTAACTTAAATTGTAAATTAGATTTAAAAAAAATAGCTCTACATGCTAGAAATGCTGAATATAACCCAAAGAGATTTGCTGCTGTCATCATGCGAATAAGAGAACCAAGAACTACTGCTCTTATATTCTCATCGGGGAAAATGGTGTGCACTGGTGCCAAAAGCGAAGAAGACTCACGCTTAGCTGCAAGAAAGTATGCTAGAATAATTCAGAAACTTGGTTTTACTGTGAGTATACACCATCATTTATAATTTAAATTATGTTATAAATTCATTACTCATAAATAGCATTGATTTGAAATAAAATACGTAATTACACATAAGTTATTTTCTGTATTTCAGGCAAAATTTTTAGACTTCAAAATCCAGAACATGGTTGGAAGTTGTGATGTTAAATTTCCAATACGTCTTGAAGGCCTGGTTCTGACGCATGGACAATTCAGTTCATATGAGCCTGAACTTTTTCCTGGCCTTATTTATAGAATGGTAAAACCAAGGATAGTGTTACTGATATTTGTTTCTGGAAAAGTAGTATTAACTGGGGCCAAAGTGCGAGAAGAAATATATGAGGCATTTGATAACATTTATCCCATATTAAAAAGCTTTAAAAAGCAGTAATGTTACTCATGTGTTTTAATAAACATTTCATTTTATTTTATATTTTTATTTCACAAAGGATAATATTTATGTAGTAATGTAAAGGTGCTTCTGCACAGGAAGCATTCGAATGTAAAAATCAAAGATTCGGTTTAGGCATTATTATAGGTTGCCTTCAATCACTGATGGAATGCTCGAATATGAACTATTACAGACGAATGAACCCAGTTTAGGAGCGCCTTTACAAAATTAATCTTAAGTATACATTTCGGCTTAAATACATGTGTGATGGTATAATGTACAAGTACTGGCTAAATGCGATGCGAGGCACAAATGATAACAGATAACTTTCACTCCCCACCCAAAGAGTATGTAATCACTACGTTTATCCCCACCAAAAAGTATGTCAAACAAAATGTTCCCAATTTTTTTCCCTATGGTTTCATTCCTAACCAACAGTGTTGCCAATTCAGCGACTTTGTGACGACTTTTGTTTGTCTTAGCGACAAAAAAAATAGTTTAGAGACTTATCTAACGACTTTTGGAGTACAAATCGACAGTTTTTTAGGCCAGTAATAGATACATTTTTTGTTAACTCGACACAAAATTAGACAGTCCCAAGAGATATATATTTTATGCAAAAGGCTAAGCCCTTGGGCGCCAAATAAATTCCTAATTGTTCATAATTATTGTTGTTAATGAAAATATATATATAAAATTAATTTCTAGCTTTAGTTATTTCAACAAATCTATACATCCATTATTTTTACAAATTTAAGTTTATTAGTATTTAAATAAACTTCTTATATACATTCCGAAATAATTTTTATTGTATAAAATTTAAAAGAAATCCTGAGTCCGCTCCGTAGAATCGGCAATTAGCAACTTTTGATAATGAGTTAAGGTACTCGAATTTATTGTTGGCAACACTAATGACCAAACGTCAATGACATATTTAAAATACATAAATACTTTTTTAATTAATTACTACTTATGTAGTAATAGTAATCAATAGTAGTCTAATTCAGCCTAAATAGATCCTATAATTGTTAAATATAGATAGTGCATATAACGAGTTTTATTTTTACACAAAACAAATCAGTGTACTCATATTAGATAGTTTTATATTTAGTGCAGACCTTTTGGAAATTGTTCTGAAATAAATTGAGTAGGTGATGGTAAGTACACAGATGTTCTAACTCAACGTATTCAGGTTTCTCGTATTTATAATAACTTCATTTGTACTTACCTTGTAATTTTCAGCTTGGGCAAAAAAAGGTTTAGATAAATTTATAATAAAGTGAGTACACACCTACTTTATAAGTCGATTATCACAATGAAAAGTGATTTGGAGAAAGAAGCAGGGACGTGGATTCTTAAAAAGTATGGGAATTTCTTCAAAATACAACATCAAGAACTTGCAAATTCATTAAATGATGAGCCATGGGATGAAAATAAAACCTATTCACCAATCAAAATTGCTATGAATGCAAATGAACTTATGCCAATTACCGAACTAGTGTCCTCAGATAATACTTTGATGACAAAAGTATTGAGTGTTCTCACATCATTGTGTGTTGAAGTTACAGAGTTGAAAAGAGAAGCTTTTGAAAGGTTTGTGAGTTTTAGTCTGTTGGTACTAATAATGTGTCTTAATAAATTATTGAGAAATAATGGCAGCCACGATGCTTTGTATTTGTTTTAGACATTTCAGTTTCCTCGCTGTATATGAAGAATATCACAACAATGACATCAGTACTCAAATGGAGTCAATTTGCAAGCTGAGTGCATTCATATCTCGCTGTGATGATGTACTGCGTAATCTCTGCAGTCAAGTTTTTGCTATATTTACAGAAGGTGCCATTAATATCAGTAAGAAATATACAAAATAATATTCTTATGAAAAATCTTGTTTACATGTTCCATATATTACTTAACATATTTTCTAATTTTTCTACTTGTTGCAGATGGTATTCAACTTCATTATATTATCAATCACATTGGAGAGCTTTTCACTGTTCTTGTCTTATTGGAATTATTAATATCCAACACCTCATTGGTTACAAACTGGAATAAATATTGCAAAACACTGAAGTCCTTTAACAATGGACCGGATAGTTTTGATTTATCTGAGGAGAGATTCAAAGCTATGCTCGGAGCAATTGATAACATCACATCTAAAGTCATGAATGATGATATTGTTCAAAGGTCTTTACAGAATTTGACCTCCTTGAGAGGAAGTTTGGTAGATAAAAACTGTTCACTGGCAACAACTGAGTTCACTCAATATCTAAAGCAAGCAATAGCCAATTTGGACAAATTGGTGCAAGAACAGCCCAGTGCATGCAACATATACAAATGTATCAAAGTTAATTCTTTGTGTGTACTGACTGCACGCTTGTTTGGCAACACTGACAAAAAGACATTCAGATCTTTGATTGAATTAAACACCAAGGTATGATAGAAACAGAATGTTCATTTTCATAAGCAACCACTTTAAATTCCTGTTGATTCTCACTTAAAGTTATATTTCAGGCACACAGTGTATGCATCAGTGGGACAACTATTTGGTTTCCTGAACAGTTCCTTCAGCGACATGCTCCAGAATTATTTTCAAGACATGAAAAAAGTTCCCAAACTATGATGAAAGCCCGCCAATCTTACATTGGTGATAAGAAAATTAATTTGGCTAAAGACATTCAAAATCTTCAATCAGTGTGTGCTCAATGGGTGTTGAATATGGAGTTCATATTTTCTTCTCACCATCATAAATTGAGTGCAGCAGAAATGAATCTACATGCAAAAACTCTCCTGGATGGACTTGAAATTGCATCAAAAACTAATCACTCAGTCCTAACATTGATTAACTTACATCGGTCCCTTGGTATACCACTCCCTAAAAGTATGTTGATGTCATTATTTGAAATAATGTACATGTTGAAAACACTGAGAGATTCAATTGTACGCAATCGTAATCTAATAATTATTTCTATTAATATGATCATACAACATTTGGTATTTCAAGCAACTTCATCAATACTTGAAGTAAAGAAATCTCTAATGACTGACAAGAACTATGCTAACAAAAGACTTGATGAGCTAACATGCATTGTGATCGCAGAACGAGCTCTTAAAGGTGCTGCCACGAACAAACGCAATATTGCTGCTCACATTGCATTAAGCTTTGTACCAGATACAACTTACCTGGAAGACAGCTATGTCAGGCTTGGCAAATTACTTGAAAAAATTCAAATATTGTCAAACTTTGTTGATGCTATGGAACAATACTGCAACTGTTCATGGTTGCTGTGGCATCAAAACATTATTCCAATTTATTTTGAACAAAACTTTAGTGTGCATTTGAATGCATTGAAATTGAAATATTTTTTAATGGTTCTAGAAGACTGTGTTATCCTACTACACAAGACAGACAAACAGTATGGAATCAAAATGTCTCAAGATTTTCTCAACAATATAAAAGCTATGATTGAAGACAAAATAATTCAAAACACAAGCCAAAACATAGAAACTAATTTACGATTGCATATTCATTCCCATTTACAGTTAGATGTGATTAATCCTTTTACATTTGACATGATTAAGAAGTTATTGCTTGTTGTGGACAATTTTAGGATCCAGTGTGTGTACATGTCGATAATTCCCTCTGTAGAGCATTACTTGTCTACCATGTATTACAATTTGACTACCGTAGTATTGTCTGATTGGAAAACATATGGTGAAATGCGACAAATGGCAAGATTCAAATTTAATCTATTGACAGTCCAAGATAATTTGCCCACACAGACTTTGGAGCAAGGGTTGGATGTTTTGGAGATAATGCGCAATATTCACATATTCGTATCAAAATACTTATACAACTTGAATAACCAGATTTTCATTGAGAAAAGTAGCAATAACAAGCACTTGAATTCCATCAATATAAGACATATCGCAAATTCTATAAGGACACATGGCACTGGTATCATGAATACAACTGTAAATTTTACATACCAATTTCTAAAGAAAAAGTTCTTTACCTTTTCTCAATTCATGTATGATGAACATATCAAATCCAGATTGATTAAAGACTTGAGAAACTTCAAGGAGAGTGCAAATGTTAATGGAAATATGTATCCATATAAAAATGCCGAAAAATTTAATAAAGGCATACGAGTATTGGGCATAAATGCTGATGGACAAAGCTACTTAGATTTGTTTCGAGAACTCATAAGCCAAATAGGTAATGCCATGGGGTATGTGAGAATGGTGCGCTCTGGAGGAAGACATTGCTGTTCAGATGCCACAATATTTCTACCCACTCTTGACAATGTTCAGTCTTTTAAAGAACTATGTGAGGATGTTGACCTGGGCCAAAAAACAATTCAATCTTCCCAGAATTTGGATCACAATATTAATGACTTAATCTCGAACTTTATTCAAGGCACTGAATATTTTAAACTACTCGTCGACGTATTTGCACCAGTTTTTCGTAACCCGAAAAATGTTCACCTCAAAAACTTTTTCATCATAATACCACCACTAACATTGAATTTTGTAGAACACATGATACTGTCTAAAGACAAAATGTCGAAGAAAAATAAAGTTGGTGCCGCATTTACCGACGATGGGTTTGCTATGGGCGTTGCATATATCCTGAAACTATTAGACCAGGTGAGGTTTCTTTCTACCAGTAGGTACCTACTACTTACGTATATTTTGTTCCTTAAGAGCTTTAGCACGCGAGCACACTCTAAAGAATATGCCGCACCCAAATTCTAACGAAGACACTTGCTTAGGCGGTGTTTAATTGTCTGCATTTGAATAGCCGCTTTATTGAGCGGCTTATTCTCCTCAATACGCTTATGTGATTTTGTTAGCACTTAGTTGCAAGTTGCTACTATAATTTTATCAAATATGTATTTATAATTCTAGGACTCAAACTTTGAGGCACTTCATTGGTTCGATTCCATATGGAAGCACATCAAAGAGGAGAGGAAAGTACTTGAAGAACAAAAATGTAAAGGACCCATACAACTACAACAAGCTTTGGCCCTCACAGAAAAGAAAATTAAAACACTGGAGGAGGAATATAAACTATTTTATTACAGTCTCACAAGTGCAAGGATATTTTTCAGATAGAAATAAACTTAATGTGTAGGAATGTAACTAGGTAGTCTACTGCTAGACACGTATAAGAGATATAATGTGTGTTAGTAGTAATTAAGGAATTTATGGGTGTACCCAGTGGTCGAACATTAGTTTATTTGTACTTTTATCACTATACTAAATGTAATATTTGAAAATAGGATTAGGATCTCCTAAGTATTAAGGTTTTATAATAAATGTATTAAATACAAAACAATGCATAATTGCATTCAAAGTTTGTATTATAATTAATATAATCTTATCTGTAAATTTTAAAAAATATATATAATTGACATAAGAGGGTAGTATGTAAATACTATAATATATTGAAAAAAATATTGTTTCCAACCATCCTTTCTGATTGGCCAAGTATATGCATTGAGTTTAAAGTAAAATAATGATATCAAAACAATTATTTTTATTTACTTACATAATTAATACATCAATTATTATTTATTAATCTTTAATATCCATGGAATCATTTGTACTCGCTATAATCTGATGCATTTGCAGAAGTGCTCCATACTCAAGATGGTTTTCTAAATATTTGGCATACTTTATGACTGATGCCCCGGCACTCTCGCCTTGCAAATAAGACACAAGTCTCTTCATAGCCTGGTAGGCCTCCATGCCTGATGTAGGCTGGCACATCTGTTGTGTTAAAACCTCTGTCACCTTATGTGACCCATCATCCAACTGCCCAAAGTTTAAACATGGTAGCTTTTCATCACAAACAATGTATTTATCTAACAAATTTGAGCATTCATCTAAATTCAGTGGAAGATTGTATGTTCTGCACCACTGTGATATACTGTGGTCATTTTCTTTATTTATATTAAAATAGAGACTGCCATCTTCCGGAGGGAAGCATAAGCCTTGGACAAATTTATATGGAACATTGTACCACGCCATGCCTATCATGTGAATATAATCCAAAAATGTGCAGTTATCTTTACCATAAGTTATACCTCTTGTAATTTGTAATCGTCTATAATGATATTTGAAACATTCCACTAGTTTTTCTAATATAGTTATAATATAGCTCATATCTTTAGAGCTGATTAATGTTATGTTATCTAAATTAAATTTTCTTACAAAGTTATCTGGCACATTCAATATCAATGTAACAGACTTTCCCTGAGATGCTAACTCATTATCCCACTTGGATAAATAACTGTGTATAACAGTGAGATTTACTTGTGTATTATCACAATAGTAATATTTCACTGGTAGACTCTTGACATTTGTTTCTGTTTCCAAGGACTCATTACTAACCACTGCCAGTTCTAACTTATCAGTCCCCAAGGTGTTTACTACGAAGAATAGTGAAACATATTTATCTGTAGTTTGTCCATTCAAGTAGCTGGTATAGTCGAGGTCATGTGATAGTGCACAAACTCCTCCCAAATACACATCATTTGTATCAGAACTTTTGAGGAATTTCTTCCAATCTCCTTTGGCCTGTTCATTGTATGCATTGTCAGATGAATATTTCGAAATATTATGTCGCATTCGGAAATTGAATAACAACTCATTGAGACAAGTGATTTTTTCACTCAAGCTTTTTAGTATGTCTTTAGCTTTACTGCGCAGTTGATCCTCAGTAATGATGTTACCACTTGTGTACTGATGTTCAAACCATTCTAAGAGATTTTGATCAAGATTCAAACTACACACTTCTTTTAGTAAATTATATTTCTGTGCATATTTCTTTATAATGGAATCCTTCTGCTTGTAAATGTATGCAATGGTTTGAGGATGCACACCATATTCTTTTGCTATGTCTGCTCTGCACTGGCCGTTTTCTAACGCTTGAATAACTTGTAATTTTGCCGTAGCATCAATTTTGGTATATGCTTTTTCAGGAAAATCAGTAACAAATACTGACTGGTCCCCAACCACACTTTTTTTTACAGAACTCCAAACTGACATACTTACTAACTACTTCCCACAATTTATAAACTTTTTAAGTTATACCTACGATAAAACAATCAGATTTAAAGGAAATAATATATGAAACTGGATAATAAAAAGTGCATATTTTTGATAATTAATGATTTATAAATAGAAAGCAGTGATGTGGTAACCGGATAATCGGTTCCTCAATACCGGTTATCTTAAAAACCGATTACTATACCTTACATTTTCATTAAAAGAAAATTTGCATCTCAATTAAGTGGCGTATTTGAATCTTACATTATTTCCGAACAGTAGCAGTAGCGCGTTCCAAATAATGAGTTTAGTCTATCATGAGTAAAACCCCATTAAAATGTGTAAAAATAACTTTATTCAACTATTACATGTTGCTAATTAGTCTAGCCAGTATCAAGTATTGCAGCTTGCCCATTTTTGGGATTTCGAAGTCAAATTACTTAGTTTCACTCATAGTTTAGCCATGCCCGTTACGTTTACTAGGTCACGAGCTACAACTGATCAAATTAAGGTTCATTTCTCGTCGATTCTGAATAAAGTCAATTGTACTTAGGAGTAGGAAATTAACCACATGAAAGTTAGTAAAATAATAATTTGGCTCAGTTTGGATATATTTAACTTTTGTTAATAAAAAGTTTTTGTTGTAAAACCAAATAATCGCTTAAAACCGGTTTTAAAAATTGTAATCTGCACATCACTTATGGCCGTCTGACAGTGTCACTTATATTCTCTTTGAGTGTCACAGTGAAGTAGTCAAAATGACAATCGTATTAATATTAAATGAAGTAGGTCTATAATTAGGTAGGCAGCATATTATGGAACTTGGAAAAATAATGCCATAGAAATAAGAGCCATGCGAATACTCCAGTTGTAAGGTATACCCGTAAATGACAGCAACACTACGGAATTATAGTTATTAAAGCAAAGCTAACCATTTCTAAATGATTTTATTGCTCATAATCAAATATCAACGTTAGAAACAACGTACTCTGGTTATTAAGCAAATAATCGGCCACAACAACCGATGCACTGAGCAAGATAAAGATGTTCTATGCATTTCATTTACTCTTACATCGCTAGGGGTCAAAATGTTATGAGCTACTGTAACTTGCCCAAAATGTTTTCTTCCTCTATGATGTGGAAGGATATTGCATCCCTCCCTCTGGTGGCGAGACACAAAGAGACTATAACCACTATATATGTGCTAAGATAAAGGATCCTCTAGATTTGACAAGCGCGTACACCCGTAAGGGACAGGTACAAAGTACATCGCGTGTATTGGGTTACCAAAGTCTCAAGTTTTACCCTAGATTTTTTTTAAATTACAGATAATTTCTTTACTCACAAATTATATTCCATAATTGAATAAACCTACCAGTAATTTACCTGTTTGAGTATTTCGTATAGTTATTGGCATATTTATGTCTTGGATGTACTACGTCATTTAATACCAAAAGAATAGGCACCTAGTTTCATAAAAAATATAGTAGACTTGATTGACATCCAGAGTTTAAGAACTTGTTTACTATGACGTACCTAGTATAACAATTGAAAAATTGCGATAATATTAATATGAGAGATTACATAGCACATCACGCTTGTATTCCCTATGGGTTAGCAGAAATGTACACCAATATTTCGTCAGTTACAAGGCCTGTATAATAGGAGGCGAACTTATAGAAATTGACTATGAGAATTTCCTAATGGAGACCTTATAACACTGCCCGATTCGGGAATCGAAAATGGGACCTCATACCTCATGGGTAGTAGTCGCCCTTGCAACTACTAGACCAATAAGGCAGGATGACAAAGTACATATTAAAATAGCTATTTAATTAGTTCTTTGTCACACGGATCATTCCTCAGGCGAAAGCAAGTGATCATTAGAAAATAAAACAATAAATCTTTCAAAGTCAAACATTTTTACTGTCCTTTAAATAAAATTAATTTTGTATAAAGGTTTCGCACACTATCACCTTTATTAACCATTGATTTAGTCGCATAGTGTAGACGTACGTTTAAATATTTCTTACAAATAGCTTTGATCATTAAAGGATAATGATTGATGGTGTTTGTAATATCGTGTGATACTTTTGCAAATAAATTGAGGCCTACACATTTTTTCATGCATAACTGCAAGAGTTCATGCATCGTGTATTTCCGTATCCCAACAGTTTTTCTGTGGACCTCTTCTGCTATAATACACAAGTGTATTAAATCCTGGGAAGGATAACGAAGGCCGCCTTTATCTTTTTTGAATTGAAGACTACTCTCTATTTTATTTAGACTATATAGAGAGGCCAGGCACTGTTCACATTTGATTTGATTTTCCATAGCCTTTATGACAAAGCCAGCAATATAAACAATAACCTGCCTGGAAAATTCAGTTAACCTCGTCGGATCAGATAAATAGTCGTGATCTTGTGGCACGACGACTTCAGACTCCAAATTTTCTTGTAAGTTTTCATCAGTTAATCGGTTGCGGTCAGTAGTTTTATTAATGGCTAACTCAGGATGACTGTAAGTTAGTATATGTATATCAGTGAGGGGTATACAATTACCAGTCGTCAAATGTTTTAATTCACCATGTACTAGCATCCTCTTGTACGCGGATTTAAATTGAGTAGCTGTAGGATTATTATTGAAGCCACCTTTAGCTCGGATTGCACTAAAAAATATTTCAAGGTGGTCCTGGCTGAGCTTGTATGTTGACAAAAAATCTACGCGCCTTGTCACAACTAGTTTTTCATACAAAAATATTACAGCTTTTATACTTAATAGAAACCCTAAAAAGCCACTTTTCCTGTTTGAGTTTAAAATATTAACCATGCCAATTTTTAATGATTGTATGTATTCTAACATGTCTTTCAAAAAAAATTTTATGTTTTCGAAATTAGAAAGCATCAACGGTTTTTTATATGCATATGCGTTTAAATTTCGTGAATTCAGTATGTCAAATAATATGTTAAAGTTCCGTATGAAATCTATTGTAGCTGTGCAATTATCAAATTCTTGTAAATGTAGCTCTTTATGGCAAAACTCTATTGCATCAGCAACTGATTCGCTGAAGACCTGTGCCGCCAGTTTCACCTTCATAATTTGCTTTTTGTAATTTACATGAGCGCCTCTTACTTTGTTTGCCAAATGAAGCCCTTCATTCTCTTGCAGCTCTACTAATAATTTTACAAAATTCCAAGAAATACATTCACCCTCACCATTTGTTAAAAACAATTTATCACCTAGTGTATTTCTCACCAATTTCAGCATATGTGAGGGATCAGGAAATACAACAATTTTTTTTTCTTTATATTCAAATACTGGATTAAGATCACCTTGTAAGTTACAGCCCAGCAACTTTGCCATAGCAAAATTTGCTGCACATCCATCAAACGTTACTGATACTAGATCAAGTTCACATTCACTGATTAAATCTATGCATGTTTTAACTAGATAAGCCTTTTGCTCAGCAGTGACTCCATCTATAAGGAAGTAACCTACAGGAAGTTTCCAACTTCCATTTAGGCATGTGATCATAAATACTAAAACTTCTTTAGCGACAGGCAAATTATCGCTCTCAACCTGATGCCCGTAGTTCACAAAACCTACATATTTTTTCCCATTCCACTCTATGGATTTACGAATAGCCATTTCGTCAAAACTAACTCCACAAATCCATCTCTTGGGTAATTTGCTTTTGGCTATAAGCTTAAGTGCTTCTAGTGATTCCGTTGAAAAGCCAGGCTCTCCGTCAATAATTTGATACCACCGGGCTAGTGTACGAGTATGCGGAAGACACGTGTTGAACGTATTTCTTACAAAATCATAAGCACGAGGGCTGATAAAATGCAAATTTAATGCAAATTTACGTATGTCAGGTGAAAATCTGCGATTTTTCGATTTCAAAAAACTCTTATTCTGCGGGCTTATACAAGAGAGTAAATCAGCTGTTTCTTGATTGATTAAATATTTTGATTGCAAATTTTCAATGATGACTGACAGTTCTGCATTTTTTTTCTGAAGGCGTCGGTTTCGGGACCGTAGCACAGCTAATTTCTTTTTTCGATTCTCAGCTAACTGAGTCTGTATTTTCAACTGTTTCACCAGTTTCCTTTTTCGAGGAGTATATGTTATTCCACTGGTGGGAGACTTATTAATTGAAAAACAATGTTTTATCTGAAAATAAAACATACATATTTTAAGACAATTATTCCAGAACGAACAATGGCTTGTTAAGAGTTTGTACTTATCCATCAAATAAAATTCGTAGGAACTTACAGAACTTATTTCACTGTCCACTGCCTCGGTATTTGCAGACTTAGAAGACTCTCCCATTATAGCACTGGCAGTGGCGGCGACATGGATCTCCATTTGCAGATCTACATCGTCAGTCATATGTTTCTGGAACGAAATGATAATATAATGAAATTGGAATACTTTAGATGCATAGTAGAATCTGTACTCTTTATCGAATAACATCTTGCGAATGATTTGTCAAACATAAATGACCCAAAAAATGTATCATTATAATTCCAAGTACTCCCAATTCAAATATAATAATGGTAAAAAAAAATTACAGTATTTATCCCACAGTCCATTTCATTAATTTGCGTAAAATTTTGGCTGTGTCCGCATAGTGCACTGGTAGTGGCAACGGGTAGTTCCTCCTGATGGTCTAGGGTACTTTTTTTTTCTCCTTGAGCAGGATCCTGAAATCGGTAACATGATTTGTAGTACTTCCACACAAATATTATTTTTTTAAATGCTGTACAATAATTTAATTTACTTACATGTACATTTAAAGTTGGAACTGAGAATTCATTGAGGTAAACCTTAAGCAGCGTCTTCCGGAAACAGTTTTCCTCAAAATGCTTAGAGCAGATGCGATCATATTTTTTGGGTGCCCAATTTGAACGCCCAGTTGATGTTATCCACGATTGACGTACATCTGGATATTTCGGAAAGCTAGAATAAAAATAATTAACTAGTTAACCATAAGTATGGTCAACTACTAAAATATTTTACTCACAAACAGATTTAAGCAAAATTTTCCCTAAAATAAGGGGTAATTTAAGTAAGCAAAAACTGGTATTACTAAAATATGTATTATCCTACTAAATAAAAAATATAACTTCGAAACGAAACGTAATTTGACCTATACGTCTTCTAAATCTGGGTGGGTAATTTTCTAAAATTATAATCTTATTTTTACATTTTTAACCATCCAGGATATCTGTATGGGCCTTATTTAATATGCATTATTAGTGTATTTTATGTTTTTCTTAGAAAATATTATAATAATTACGTAAATGTGGAACTTACGTGTGAAAGGTTATGTTTTCTTCTTTCCGCTCACTACGGCTTTTACAGCCAATAACACAGCAATAAACCATGTTTATCACACGTAACTTGACATAAACACTTGCTACAGGTGAGATAATCACAATTTTAAATGAGAAAATTTGATTTAGTTCACAAAAACTGAGAAATGTCAAGATTGTTGTGCACAAACTACGTTTAGGCCAAACAAACTGAAGGCGATACGCAGAAAGTGACAGAAGATAATATGTCTATCTCTTTTACTCTCAGCATGTCGAGCGTAAACATTTCTCACTCACTCTTGGTATTATTATTACCACGTCAAGTCTATAGATCCTATGTCTTTGACTATGTGGGAGACGAATTCCTCATTAAGGCGTGTTATGCTGTGGGGGAGAAGTTATGATAGCGACGAAAACCATACTCTATATTGAATCTTTCCATATAATCAGCCCGTCCTCTTGGATGTACACGGGTGTTACACTACACACCCAGCATATAATTTTACCATACATCCATGAATTTGACTGCAGCGCCACTAGCGGAAACGCGCAGTATTAAGATTCGTTATCGAATTTGGATTTCGTTCAATATCAAAACTTGAATAACAAGTAGATGCTTTCATTTTAGTAATTTTACTACACTATCGTAACTTACATTATTACATAAAAGGTAAAATATTAAAGTCAGACATTTATAATATAATATGAATACAGAAAACCTTTTATAGGCTCTATAAGATCGTACGACTATAAATATCATATCCACCGATACCCACGTTCGTCAAAGGATCCTCACATTTGCTATTTCATGTATAGCGTCACATTCTATGTTAACATTGAACAAATACATAAGTACGAACAGCAACCTTCGCACTTATAGCGCTAACGTCTACGTTTCCGGTAGCGCACGACTTTATGAGGAGGTATCCGAATCGGATGAGTGGTCGAGTGCGGCGGCGGCGGCGGCGGCGGCGGCGGCGGCGGGCGGCGCGCGCGGGTACTGGTTGAAGATGACGACGTGCGGTCAGTCCGCCTCGTGCTCGTGCAGCTGCGCCAGCAGCGCCGCGCGCCGCGACTCCAGCTCCGCGTCGCTCCACGCCGCCGAGCCGCCCGACCCGCCCGACCTGCCGCCACAACAAACACTACACTGCGCGCCAAGCCGAGCCCGAGACCACATACACTCGCAACTTCATACGCGGACTAACAGCCACTCTTGTCTTGCGCCCAAAATTAATAATGTATATCTTATTTATCTCCGACTAATGATGACTGATCTACGATCGGTTATAGGCAGGCTTCACCCAAAAAAATGATTGTAATATCAATGTTGGACAGAAAAGAATGGATCAGGATTGATTATTAATATCGGACGATTGACTATCACATATCCAGGCTGTTTTTATGTACCAAAAAGTTATTATTCATTAATTCCTGACTTGAATGTCTTTGGGCTCTCCCGTAATCGGGGAGAGCCCAAAGACATTCAATTCCAGAATGTGGGCTGTTTCTTGGAATCCTAACATCCTATTGCACATATTGCAACATGTAATAGTGTTATTGCACGGTCCGGGCTAGAACCTGAGCCCTGGTGATCGGCGGTTAATAATCGACAATCAGTACCTTTCTTTCTTATCTTTTTTTTCCTTCTTCTTCTTGGGCTTGTGCGCGTGCTCGTGCTGCTCGTCGTCGGGGCTGCTCGGCGCGCTGCGCTTCGACTTTTTGCTCTTGTGCCGCAGTTGCTCGTCGTCCGTTATACCGCCTTCCTCTGGCGTCGGCGACTTCTAACAACGAATAAGATGGCGGTGACTTGCAGTAAGTGGTTGTACCAGTCACTGCGGTTTAATTTATAATACAATTTTGATACACCGTACGTCAGAGGCAATCATAGGCCATGTTGGAGTCCTTCGGGCGGGCTGAAAACTCCGACACCAAAGTTAGCCACTAAGGCTCAAGTCTGAGAGCGATCTTGGAAATTTTATTCCTATGTCGGTCCAGAACAAAATGTCATGTCAAGAGCGTACTCAAGATCACTCAGACTCGAGATCGAATAGGGGTACAAAAGAAGTGGAGATCATTACTCACAGGCGCGGGGGAGTGTTTGCGATGTTTCTTCTTGGACTTCTTATGTTTCCTGGCGTCGTCGGAGGACCAGGTGCCGTGGCTCGGCGCCGGCGACGGCGAGCGCGCGCCCCCCGCCCCGCCCCCGCCCACGCCCCCGCCCCCGCCCACCGCGCCGCCCCCGCCCCCGCCCACCGCACCGCCCGCCGGAGACGCCGACCGGGACTTGGACTGCACAAACATATATTATACACCAAACTAACACAATGCAATGTGGTATCAACGTTTCATATTGAACGTAATAAGGACAGCATTACAAGCGATGAGGCCAACATGAAATGATTACATAGTTCCAGTAGTGATAGTAATCTTTACCGGTTGGTGCTATTCCAACCCGACGCCACGCGTTTTATATTTTTGTACAAAATTAAATTGTTTATCAACAGTTCTCAACAGTTTAAAAGCAATGATAGCCGATTGGTTAAAGCACGCGTCTTGCGGGCACCAGGTCTTGAGTTCAAACCCCGGCTCGATCCTCTGGATTTTTCGAAATCTATATGTGCGAATCATAATTTCTAAATGATTATCACTTGCTTACGGTGAAGGAAAACATCGTGACGAAACCTGCATGTCTCAGAAGATCTAACCAATTTTCGAAAGACATGTGAAATCCGCCAACCCGCACTGGGCCAGCGTGATGGATTATGGCCTGAATCCCCCTCATGTTGAGGGGAGGCCCGTGCCTAAGAGTGGGACGTCAAAATGGGCTAAATTATTATTATTATTTTATCAACAGTTCTCGCAAGTAACCCATACATACGACTGTAGAGTTAACATACCGTTAAAATTTAAACACGTGTAAATTAATACTTAGCGTTACTAACAAGTGAATTGGAGTTCGAACGTTTCTTCTTCTTGGAGCGCTTTGATTTGCGAGGTTTCGGGTGATGGTAGTGCATGCAACTGTCTTCCTGTTCGTGTTGGAAATCCTGCAAGAAGATTTGGAAGATTAAAAAAAAATACAGAAAGCTGCTTCCTGTTTGCATTGGTGAAGGTTATTGCAGTCGTGGCTAAACAAATAACTTCACTGGGTAGGATGGCAACCTCTGGACAACGGCATTATTTTATTATTTTTTGGTATCGTGATAGATAAAATAGAAGAACAATTGAACGTATAACAATTCAAATTATTTATTAGCCTCCGGGAAATAAAGAAAATGATTCTGAACATCCACGTCTCTGGCTCACTCACCCTTCATCCTAGCAGTGCTAGAATATATCAAGCGTTTCATACTATGAGGGAAACGCCGGAAGCCCGACCTGAACAGCGATACTTAACTGTCAAGTGTAAATGGGTGCGTTCCACTAAGCGCCCACAACGATCAAAATGCTCCTTTAGCCGTTCCACATAACGACCGCGGTCGTTGTGGTCGCGGCGAAAACGTAACTTATGACGTCATGACTTACGCTCACGCGAAGCTTACGACGATCCATCTAAAAAGGTGGGTCGAAGTAATCGTTGAGAAAATTAGCGGCATTTTCAAAACTTAAAGCATCAAAGATGGCCACCGGGTAACTTTTATTATTTACCTCCACGCTCAAAACGCTCTATAATTCCACTTGAGTTTACGACAGTAACGCTCACAAGCAAGTGGAACGGGAAAAACTGCGGTCGTGAGCGTGATCGTTGTGAACGCTCAGTGGAACGCACCCAATGGTACCCCACTGGGACGTGGCGTCGCCCTGGTGGCAAAAAAAAGACTCGACGCCGCCGTTGTGTCGGAGCGCAATCCTATCACGGCCAGCTAGAAGGAAGCTATATGGATCAGGACTAGTCCCGCCACACACTCCCACCACTGATATATTATTATCGTAAGCACAGATATAGATTTACATAGATAACGCAAATGCATGTACTTCGCGTGTACGAAACCCCGACCAAGCGTCAAGGTTGGTCGCCGCTAACTTGCAGTCCGCGCGACTAAAGATATAAAAAATATGGGTATGAGCGAGATCTCCCTGAAACAGTAATAAGTGCTCCGACAGTGAATAGTTTCAAAAATAGACTTGACAGACATTTAAAATTATAATAAAATACAAGTGTCGTGATATACACGCATCAGCTCCAAGCTGCTAGTGTATCAATAAATAATAATAATAAATAATAATAATAATCACTCGAGAGAATCGTAGCGGGCGGAGGGGCATCGGCAGCATCGGTGTCTTTGAATCGGTTTGGATTTCCCGTCACTAATGACGTCACAGGAGGTGTAAAAAAATCGGAACGCTTGGTTTCAATACAAATCGTGATACTTGCGTTATCTATGTAAATCTATATCTGTGCCTGTAAGCCAGGATCGACAATGGTGACCAATAATGAGGTTCAGGAGACGAGAGAGTAGTAGTAGTAGTAGCTCTAACCCGATAGATGCGTTGTCGATCTTCGTCGCGCGGCACTGCGGCTAGCGCGGGCGCGGCCAGGTCGAGCCGCGCGCGCGCGTCGCCCCAGGGCAGCTGCGGGTCGATGTTAGCCTCGCTCAGCGCCCACTTGAACGCGCTCTCGACCTTCTTCTGAGCTTTCGACTCCTCCTTCAACTTCTCCTTGTTCCTGGTTTCAGCCTGAATTCAAACATTACTGTTATGTAGCGGCTTATGTTACTATATTGTTCATACCGATCTTAATTACTCATGTAATTCTTGGTAATTTCAAAAGGCAACACACTGGTGCTATTATGTTTAAATTAATTTCTCCTACCCTTTGTAATTATTAACTAAATAAGCAACTGGCGATAAAAAAAAATATAACAAAATGTAAAAAGACAAGCCTGCTGAGTTTCTTGCCGGATCTTCTCATTGGAGGTCGCGTTCCGATCCGGTTGTAGATATAATAAAAAAATGAAAAATTGTCAATTTGTAAGTGCCCCCGTAGGTCTAAACAAAATAATATAACAAAACAATTTGAATTTGATACATATTTTAATATTAGTAAACTAACTGGCCCGCCCATTATCTCCACGATATAGCTATCGATTCATACCCATAAACCTTTTAACCTGAAACTTTGATTCCACTAAACATGTTACGAAAGGAGAACTGATCCGCGAATACCAGTAAAAAAAAATCTACACCTCTCTTTTACTTGACTGCATCGAAGAGCGAAGACGATAATGCAATTTTATAAGAGTTTACCTTCTCCAGTAACGAATTGTATGTGAGTTTAACATTGCCCGCATCCAAAGAAGCTGATTTACTATCTTCACACACGACGGTTGCGAATTCTTCAAATGACGTGTCGGGTTTCACGTCGAAGCCCTTTTCTTTCAATATTTCCTTTATAACCTTCTTTTCATCGTGGAAGCGAGCCTTTAGATTTTCTACGTAGAACTTAAATAAATCCAGTGGTGTTGATCCACTTTGCCCTGTGTAAGATAACATTGTAAAATAATAATAACATGTAGGTAAGTATTAGGACAATAAATGCATAATCAGAACGAGGCCGCGGATTGCGGCGTGCATAGATTTATTATTATTACTTTTTTGTTTTTAAAGAATTACTAAAGAATAAAAAAAGACCATAGTCTCTACCTACAACCATTTTGCAAACACGTCATTGTAGACCACCATTTTGTAGACCACCGGATCTCCTACCCAACAGGGGCGACGAAATTTAATAGTACGTTTTTCACCAAAACAAAAAAATGTGTTCATTGTCTAACAAAATTATAAAAAAAAAAAACCATCTCTAAAATTACATCCTACAGACTACAGTGATTATGTTGGTCGTAAATGTCAGCAAAACTATTTGACTCCTATCTCTTGAACTAAATGAAAGAGCGTAACAAGTTCGAAAATTACATTTAATAAGACGAGGACGGAGATATGTATGCGAAAACATGCAGCTATAAATATAACTACATTACATACATACCAAGCATTGCAGAGAAACGCATGTCAGCTGATATCACCGGATACAGCTCCACCCACAGGGACATCGATGTTAACTTTCCCTCCTCATGTAAAGTGTCAAGTAGAACCTGTAAATTCGAAACAATTCAAAACACACACACACCCACCCAACACAATATAAAATCATCATCATCATCACCTTGCCCTTATCCCACACTAGGTGGGGTCGGCGCAGCACGTTCTCTTCTTCCATTCAAGCCTATCATCCGTCATCTCTACACTCACTCCCTTTTCGGTCATACCCTCTTCCACGCAGTTCATCCACGTCTTTTTAGGACGTCCCCTACCCCGACTACCGCTCACTCTCATACTCAATATAAAATATAAAATATACATATAAAACACACAATATAAAATATACATATATTATAACTGGAAAACAGATAAATGAAATTTAAAAATATATATTATCTCACCAAGAAGTTGTCTCTATTCTTCCTCTGCTGTCTCTTATTCCTCTTTTTCACTTGCTCTCTTTCTTGTAAGTATTCAGCTTCTAAATTTCTAATATGCTGTTCGAATACTGAAATAATGTTCATAATAAATAGTTACATGGTTCTCATGATATAGTGCATAAGGTAATTTTAGTGTCAGTGTTTAAAAAGTATCAGATACATAATTATATAATTAAATGGTATGTATTAATATTTGAAATAAATTACAATACATTTCATATATTTTTTCGCCAATTTTTTTTTATTAATTCATGTTGAGATTTTTTAACACCCTGAGTAAGTGAGTACAGGTATAGGAGAGGAAAACTTACCGATAAGCGCATCCTCTTTGTCCATGCCTAATAGACTGACGTCGTTTTTGAATGCGGAATTTTCTAAGAGCAGCACCTGAGCCTCACTCCAAGTACTGCTGTAAGTTATCTCGCTCATATTCTCTAAAACCTACAAACGTTTGAATACATTTTATCAGCTCACTTTAATGATCATAATAAACTAGTTTATGCCCGCGACTTCGTCCGCGTATACTTAAGGAAAGTATTCTGTGTTAAAATAAAACTATTTTTCGGATTTTATCGCGTTTATTAATTTTATGTTCCCCACATGTGTATGGGAACATAAAGTTAATAAACGCGATAAAATCCGAAAAATAGTTTTATTTCAATGTGTAGTATTCGCGTAAATATAAGAAAACAATATATTCTGTGTTAATCCAGGTTATAAACTATCTGTGTCCCAAATTTCATCCAAATCCGTTCAGTAGTTTTTGCGTGAAATAGTAACAGATATACATCTACACTCACAAACTTTCGCATTTATAATATTAGTAGGATAAATAAGTATCGCCAGACTGACGCACCAACTGTATGGTCCCTAACTAAGCAACGCTTGTACTATCGGTACCGTACAATGGAATGGAGGCGATCCCAGTGACACCCAGACGTGAGCAAATTACGACTAGGCCATTTGCGAAATTTTCCCCGGCGGGAATCGAACCCGCAACCACCCGGTGCAGTGACCCAAGCAGCCTACGCTCAAACCACTGCGCCAATCGATCGTCAAAATAAACAACAAAAAACCAAAAATAAAACAACGATCGGAAAAATCGTAATCCTACGGCAGATATTTTGTCTGTACCTGTGCCAACATTTTCATGTTACGTTTTTTCAGCGCTTTGGCCTCCTCTTTTTCACGTTTCGTTATAGTAAACATACAGTCTTCATATATATCCCTGCGATCCGATTCAGGAACACATCTCCAAATCTAGAAGATGATTAATTATGATTACGATTATATTCTATGAATACATACCAATACGCCACAAAGCCGGGCACCCCACTCGCCTATCAAAATGCATTACTATACTACTGTATATGTGTGACTGCACCTAACATTTTGATTAACAAGGTGGAACCTTGAACGGACCAGTCCAAATTCGCCGTTTTCCCCGAGACCCCGTCTACTTTAACGATTGCATACTCATACAATAGTGAACGTAAGTGACCTCAGGAAATTGGTGCAAAAGCACCGATTTGATTAGCGTTGGCAAAAAATAACATTTACTAAATCTATTTTAAATGATTACCTCCAAGTTGTTAAACATTTCCTCGCATTTGTAGAACTTTGTGAGTGACGTCACGCGATCGCAGCCCAGCAAGAACTCCTCCAAGTTCTCACGATTCTTTTTGGTCTTTAATCTGAAAAAGTTTATACACTCACAATAAAATATTTTTATAAGAAGTCTCCATATAGTGAACATTATGGAAACCATTACACGCCGAAGAATAAATGTTTTCTTGAGTTGAGTGTGTGTGTGTGTATGTGCGTGTGTGTGGATACTATGTATGTGGGCGATGATCAAGCTAAGCGTACATTAGGAGGCCTATATTCTCAAGTGGGCGGTTATAGGCTGATGATTTATTGTGATGAATTGATGAGTACCTAAATATTCAGCTATTACCTCTGTTCTTCTCTTTCGTCCTTAAGTTTTTGCGTTTTGTATGCATTGAAGGCTTGTTTCCTTTCATTGAGCTTCTTAAATGCAGTATATCTAGGATCTTTGGATATTATTTTCACACATTGCTCCCAACTCGCATTTGAGGGTACATTCTGTAAGATAAATTAAAAATAAATTAAGATATTAATAATATGTAACAAAGATACCACTGATAGACAAATATTGTAACTTCACCTAAAAGTTGGCAAAAATATTAAATCTAATTTAACATTACTAATGACTCGAATAAACTTATTCCTTATTCCATAGACATTAGTACTGTGCTGTAACAGTGAAAGGGGAAATTCACCATTTTAGGCCCCTTGTTGCTGATTGTACTGTTGTTGGTAATTAATTATATTTAAAATCGCCAAAAATATAATTCTCACCCGATCTTTCAAGAGTTCTTTGAAAGCCTCAATTGCCTCCTTCTTGTCTTTGTACTGCAACTCCGCCGGTTGTTCGGTATCGCCATTCGTGCCGGGCGGGGGCAAACTCATTTCTTCAGGTTTGCCTAAAACAAATTCAAGATTCATGACCAGCAATTACAGGGGGTGATGATAAACATTTTATATTTATATACTAGGTGATACATAATGGGTATACTATTTTTTTTGCAACTTAACTTTGTAAATCTCAAACTATTGGCTTTGTGGGACAGTTGAAGTACTAAAGGTTTGGTAGACTTGTGAAATCGGTCAACAGCTGTATTCCTATAACACCTTTTGTTTTTCAAGTTCCCTCTAAAGCTGATGGTTTTAGAATTGCAAAGTTAAGTTTTGAAAAAAAAGTATACCCATTATGTGTCACCTTGTATAGTTAATTATTTTTTTGTTGCTGTCTAATGTCACACCAGAAGGCGAATAGAACCCGCCCGTATTTTTAACCCCCGACGAAAAAAGAGGGGTGTTATATGTTTAACATGTGTGTCTGTGTGTTTGTCTGTGACATCGTAGGGCCCAAATGGATTACCCGATTTTAATTTTGTTATTTTTTTTTAGATCGAGATTATTCTGATCGAGAGTGTTCTTAGCTATGTTTCATGAAAATCGGTTTAGCCGTTTGAAAATTATCAGCTCTTTTGTAGTTTAAAAAGTCGTCGCATGTTTATTATTCATGTAGGCCATGTGTACGACTAAGACAAGAATAGCGAGAAGAATACTCTGGAGTGGCACAAATCGCAAAAGATGCAGCTATTATAGCTACTTTACGCCGATCTTCTGTGAGAGAGAGGTACTACCCCGGTCGCGTCGGCCCGTATATGACAATATGACTCTACCACCGTAAAAACCGTGACTTGCGGCAGATATTTATATACAATGGAAACATAAAGTTGTGTTCTCATTGATCAGTCTTATACATTTTGGCACTTACTCTCTTCCGGTATGGGTATGGAATTAGCGAGCGATGGATCGATGGAGGCTAGGGTCTTGGCCATCGCTTCGTCCAGAGCCGAGCTGGCGCCGGGCGCCGCGGGCGAGCCGGGCAGCGGCACCTCGCCCGGCGGCACTTCCGCACTCATCATTGCTCTGGAATATATACTAAATATGTAGTATACTAAGTATGTTTTGCCTTACCAGACGTAATTTTTCAAAATAGTTACAAGTTTTTTTATGTTTAATCTTGATAACTGTTAAGAATATATTATTTACGGGTTCCCCAAACTAAATAAGGTTAAAAATGTTAAATTGTTACTACAATGTTATTAATGAAGAAGTTTTAGCTGACAACGAATAAAGATAATAATAAATATTACTGTGCAGCTTCTTCAGCGGCAATCTTTTCTTTGATGTCTTGCAATTCCTGCGGGATGATCCAACTGGACTCCTTGGTTTCAATATTGTGATAATACACACGCCCGGCATCTGTTGTGTACTCTTTCCAAACACATGCAGACAGAAGTTTCTGACCACAAAAGAAATAAAACTATATTAAATTCAAATATAAATTTCAGGTACAGACTCTTAATTATGGATAGAAAGATACAATAAAAAATCTGTTGCGTGGTGTAAGTGTGTGTGAAAACATGTCAAAACAAACCAAAATCTTACAAATTCTGTGTTTCTTAAATATCATTAGTGGCCAAAAATTTTAAATAAACTATTGAAACAAAAAGAAGAACATAGGTACCTCAGCAGCAGTCTTCAAGTCATCAGGCTTCTCCCATAGGCTTTGTTTAGTGACAGAGTTGTAGTAATAAGTCCTGCCATCAGGAGCCTTGTGCTCGGACCAAGGGCTGTTCTGGTTAGCCATTGGTGCCACATCTGGGGCAGGTGCGTTTAAATCCTGTGAATAAGTATCACATATATAAACATATACATAAGGTTATTTGGACACCATTCAGTCCATAATACAGTATAGATCATGCAACTCAATTTATAACCTCAAAGGGTGTCTTTTAAAATCTATGCATATTAGGCCCATTTTAAGGGATCAATTTTAAAGTCTGAGAGCGATCTTGGATTTTTCATTCTTATGTCATAGCAGTGTAAAACAACAAGCCAAAGCATACTCACGATCAATCTCAGACTTGAGTGGTTTATTAATACAGGCCTTAGATTCAAAACGATAGGTCATTTTCATATTACTACTTGCTACTATACATTGCTATTTCAATGTGAATTAATTAACCCTTAGTGGTTTTGGATTTATTTTTCTGTTCTTATGTTGATTTTTGTGGGTATTTCCTTATTATTAATTAAATGATTTAATGTGTTTTATAGCGTGTGTGGTTGCGTTTTGTAAGATTTGGAGAAGATTTTTGGTTTTGTTTTTATCTTTTCTATTGGTTGGGTTAGGTATCTGCTATGTTATGCTGTTTGTTTACAATGTGTCCCTTTGTGTAATCATATTAGGAGCAACCGAAAAACTAGCTAAAGCCAAAATAACTTAGGTATTTAGTGTTTGTGAATAAGGTGTTTTGAATTTTAACCCACACAAAAGGTAGTGTTAAGTTAAACATGGCAGATGGCCTTCTTTTTGGTTGACATGAGAGTAAACAGCGCCATTATTATTTACAAACATTTTGAGACTTTACTCACAGGCTTAAATGCTGGAAATCCTGGTGGGGGCATGGAAAAAGGGGGTATCATTGGTGGAAAGGCCATTGGTGGAGGCAAGTTTCCCATGTTCGGTGGCATCCCCGGCACCGGAGGCATCGCCACAGAAGTGGGCATGGGCGGAGGCATTCCGCCTAGCATCCCAGGCGGCATGAGCGGCGCCGCACTTATCAAACCAGGCGAACTGGTTCCGGTATTAGGCGGCTCCTGATAAAAGACGTAACATTGAAAAATCAGTATACTTACCTGTTTAACCAAGAGCTAGCCTATAATATGTACTACCCATATAAATATTTCTCGTACATACCATTATCAGTTGATGATTGTTTGTTTGATGTTCATTCAATGTCGGTGGGTTTTGCTAGTCGGTGGTACCTGTCGGCAAAATAATATAACCACTACTATACGTCCTATCGGTATGTCCACAGATTAGAGATATGTAGCAAGCTGGTATGTCCAAGAAAAATGGAATAAACTACCTACTCTCTATACTGTCGGTATGACAGCACGAGTGAAGATTTGAGATTATTATTGTTTTTCTTTGTAAAGATGAATAAGTAAAAGTACAAAATGAAACGTTTATGACTTTCGAAAATAGGTACATCAAACTATATATTATTATGACTGTGATGTTGTATGCGATTTATTATCCGATTCCGATGATTATGCTCTCCTAGTTATTCTCAGCCACAGATTAGAGACACAGATTAGAGATATGTAGTTCTCAGCATGTTCGACCACAGATTAGAGTAGAGATAGTGTTCGATACAAGTTTCTAGTATATACAAGGTACTCTGTGGATACAAGGTACTCTGTAGTTCTCGAACAACCAAAGATTATAAAATATCAAAGAGATGATAAATATAAACCAAGAATTTTATAAATAACACATAAAAGCAACCAAGTAACTCGGTATAGGTCTACCAGAATCTCATGGCAAATGGGGAAATAAAAATTTGTTGTGTGCAATACTGGGGAAATTGGATTAAACGATCTTGATACTGTTTAATTTTTATTTATATATTTAGTCATTAATTAACATAAAGTATACTAGGTATGTGTATGAAATTGTTGTTATGCATCGGGTTCTTAACATAGGAAAATATGACAAAAAAAATAAATCCAATCATATATTACTTTATGTACTAATTTATTATAATGTTACGTACACGTACAGGGGTAGGTACAATTAATGCCGTTAAACGTGTAAAAAGGGTTTATTTCGCTCTCCACAAACTCGACAAATACACAGTACTAGTTGACTACTAGTACACTAGTTCACTAAGACTAGTTACACACAACAAGCACCGTTCCGAATCACTTAGCAGACTCGCAGTATTCCAATATTATCGCTCAGGTCACTGGTATAATTGCTTTTCGTTCGCTTACTTGAGTTCCGTACACAAAATGATCAAAATGATCCTTTTTGATTGGCATTTAAAATATTCAAAACCTGTCTCCTTAAGTATAAGTCTGTAAAAAATAATAAAATTTATCATGTTACTGAAACGATAGCTTAGTCAATCATCAACATCAACATCAGTCTAAATACTCGTACGTCCCACTGCAGGGCACAGGCCTCGTCTTACGAGTGAGAAGGATTATTACTTAATATTTTTCTTACCTCAGAGATTCTCTCCCTCCGTTGAAATCAATTTCTTGTCGAAGAATTTTTAACAGTTTTATTTCTGTTGGAATTTCCTTCCGAACTGTATAAAATTCATTTACTTTATTCCTTATCAACTGTAAATCGAAACTGTCCAAGTTGATTTTCTTCTTCCCCGCTCTCCTCTTTTTACCAGGCGTGGAAAATACACCATCGTTCGATGTGCACTCACCTATGATTCGCCGTATAGTAGTACTGAAAACCCCTATAAAGAAGCTATAATTAAGTAAGATAAATATAAAATAAACTAAAAGTATCAAAACAACTCAGTCCAACTTACCGGTCAACTCTACGACGCGCTTTAAAATCAAAGATTGAGTTTGATTTACGCCTTCTTCTTCCCTTATTTTACGATACACATTGAAAACAATATTTCTCGCTTGAGATCGAAGTGGCTTTTTCGACATTTTCACAAAAACAATAAATTGCCAAGAAGATATCACAAAATCTCAACAGCGGTTGACAAACCTTGTACTTTGATTTGGCAGGTGACAATTGACATTGCCATATGAAAATCACATTTTTTTATATTTTTTTAATGCCATGAGATTCTGGTAGACCTATACACACTTACACAGACATATGAATACACTTTTTTATTAGGGCAATATGCTCAAAAAATACAATCCAATCACAGAAATGAAGTATTTTAAAGTCTGTGAATGGTGTGAATCCAATATTAAATGTTTTCTTGCTCTAACCTAAGAGCATTTTGATCGTTGTGATCGCCTATTGGAATGTAGCCAGCTATAGGTCTACCAGAATCTCATGGCATTAAAAAATATAAAAAAAATGTGACTTTCATATGGCAATGTCCATTGTCACCTGCCAAATCAAAGTACAAGGTTTGTCAACCGCTGTTGAGATTTTGTGATATCTTCTTGGCAATTTATTGTTTTTGTGAAAATGTCGAAAAAGCCACTTCGATCTCAAGCGAGAAATATTGTTTTCAATGTGTATCGTAAAATAAGGGAAGAAGAAGGCGTAAATCAAACTCAATCTTTGATTTTAAAGCGCGTCGTAGAGTTGACCGGTAAGTTGGACTGAGTTGTTTTGATACTTTTAGTTTATTTTATATTTTTCTTACTTAATTATAGCTTCTTTATAGGGGTTTCCAGTACTACTATACGGCGAATCATAGGTGAGGGCACATCGAACGATGGTGTATTTTCCACGCCTGGTAAAAAGAGGAGAGGGGGGAAGAAGAAAATCAACTTGGACAGTTTCGATTTACAGTTGATAAAGAATAAAGTAAATGAATTCTATACAGTTCGGAAGGAAATTCCAACAGTAATGAAACTGTTACAAATTCTTCGACAAGAAATTGATTTCAACGGTGGGAGAGAATCTTTGAGGTAAGAAAAATATTAAGTAATAATCCTTCTCACTCGTAAGATGAGGCTTGTGTCCTGCAGTGGGACGTATATAGACTGATGTTGATGTTGATGATTGGCTAAGCTATCGTTTCAGTAACATGATAAATTTTATTATTTTTTACAGACTTATACTTAAGGAGATAGGTTTTGAATATGTTAAATGCCAATCAAAAAGGATCATTTTGATGGAGAGAGATGACATAAAACTTCAAAGATATAAGTTTTTGAAGCGTATAAAGGAAAACCGCGAAGCTGAAGAGCAAAATAAATTGGATGTAATTTATTTAGATGAAACTTATATTCATGGTTCATGTTCTGTGAACAAGTGCTGGCAAAGCAAAGATATTGCAGGTCCATCTAAAAGCATATCACTTGGAACGAGGTGGATTATTGTAAACGCTGGTGGAGAAAATGGCTTTGTACCAAATTGTTGTCTGGTGTACAGGTCAACAAGTGTATCTGCTGACTATCACCACGACATGAATAAGGACAATTTTACAAAATGGGTGACAGAGAAGCTAATTCCAAATTTGACAAGACCTTCACTAATCGTTATGGACAATGCTAGTTATCATTCCGTACGTTTGTACAAACCGCCCACACAAGCCAATCGTATCGCTGATATAAAAGAATGGCTTCGTGCAAATGATGTACATTATGATGATCTTTGGCGTAAATGTCAACTACTTGAAGTAGTGAAACAAAACATGTCTGCGCCCTTATATGAGATAGATGAAGTATTAAAATCGCACGGTCACGAAGTTTTAAGGCTCCCACCTTATCATTGCACATTGAATCCTATAGAAATGATTTGGGGTATAATGAAGCAAAAAGTTGCTGATAAAAATGTTAATAGGCCTGCAAGTGACATTAAATTATTAACAGAAGAAGCTTTCTCACAAATCGGTGCAGAGGATTGGCCTAAATGTTGTGAACATGTAAAGAAAACTGAAAACGATTTCTTCGAGAAAGATAAAATAATTGAAATGCTGGAAGAGCGATTTATAATAAATACCTCTTTATCTTCATCATCTGATGAAGAACAAGAAATGCAAGTGGAGTTCTTGGAATCATTTTCTAGTTCTGAATGAGTTATTAACTTTTAACCGATATTATTGTTGCGACCTAGAAACTATTTGGTCAAATATCTCGAAGGATCCTTATTTTATCAGCTTTATACAAAAACGCATTGTTAGTCTAGATGTACTCCATCGATTAATTATGAAAGGTCTCAAAAATTGAATGTTCGAGATTGTAGGTATAAGGTGAACGCCTTTGCGTTATCGGCGCGACGGCGGCGAATACCTACTCGCGAACGAATACAAAGGAAAGCCAACAATGAGTCTCGGGATCGTTCGATTGCGATTATTATTACTTACATACCTCCGAGAATGTTCAGGAAAACACCAGCTCGCATCTTTATTCGATATATAAGAAGTCGACGACGGGCAGCGAGTTAGTTACTTCTTGGAAGCGACAGTGTACGGAACTAAAGTAAGCGAACGAAGAGCAATATACCAGTGACCTGAGCGATAATATTGGAATACTGCGAGTCTGCTAATTGATTCGGAACGGTGCTTGTTGTGTGTAACTAGTGTAGTGCTGTGTATTTGTCGAGTTTGTGGAGAGCGAAATAAACCCTTTTTACACGTTTAACGGCATTAATTGTACCTACCCCTGTACGTGTACGTAACATTATAATAAATTAGTACATAAAGTAATATATGATTGGATTTATTTTCTTTGTCATATTTTCCTATGTTAAGAACCCGATGTATAACAACATTCTTCATACACATACCTAGTATACTTCATGTTAATTAATGACTAAAGATATAAATAAAACTTAAACAGTATCAAGATCGTTTAATCCAATTTCCCCAGTATTGCACACAACAAATTTTTATTTCCCCATTTGCCATGAGATTCTGGTAGACCTATAACAGCTGTTTTTCTTAAAAAAACGTCAATAATGTCAACTGTCAGTCATCCGTCAAGCAAGTAGCGGCGAAAGTTGTCGAATTTCATCGTAACGTTTTAAAAACATGTAATAAACATTATTTTTATATAATTTCGTTATAATGAAGCAATAATAATGATTTCACTTGTGGCTAAAATAATAAACGTCTTTGCTACAACCCTCCAAAATATTCTACTTTTAGCATCTTTCACAGGAAAACTAATAGTTTCTGTTGCAACATGGATAACATCTTTAATGTTTAGTACTTTACAGACTATAGTTTTATTCTTTCAAATCGTTTATGAAGATAACGTGTCTATATTCACTGAGGACCTACCTAACTCGGCTAATGGAATATTTGATGCAGTTCTTACCCAGTTAATCTACATGCAGAATGGTGTTATAGACGCTTACTACAGGGTATATTTGAAGTTAAATGCAATAATAACAACGTTAAGTTGGCTGATGCGTGCAGTCTTCATGATGATTAGTGAAGTACTTTACTTATTAAAGAATTCAGTGATATTTTTTGGTGATACAGTGTGGCTTATGTTAACTTTTATACCTGTGCATCTTCCACAACTTATTCGCGCAGTTTCTAAGTATATTACTAATATTATAATTAATACGGTAGTGGATGCGTACATGACGTTGTTGAAATTCACGAATTTTTTGACTGAAGTGCCTTTGCAGTCTTTCATAGGGATAACAAGTGCTATGATAATAGTGCGTCTATGTGTTCATTTCAGAGAGACAATATTGTCGCAAGTGACCGTATTGTATTGGTCCATAATACGAAACTTTTTGTACTTATATTATGTAGTGTACAATTATTTTACCAACTCTGAAGATGGAATGATAAGGAATATTGCAGGCCGTGATGAAGTGGGTACTAGGGAAGTGACATTAAGCTCTGGAGAAGCTGATGACGGTGCAGACACACTCTGTGTAATATGTCAAGAACGCCAGAAATGTGTGCTGACACTGCCATGCCGTCATGTGTGCCTGTGCACTGATTGCTGCAGGAGATTGTATGGGTATCAGCGCACATGCCCCATTTGTAGAACATTTATTTATCACTCTGTGACCGTATACTTGTGACATCAAAATAAACATGCTTTGTATTTTGTTACATTCCTAATATAATAAGATGTTTTATTGTTTATATCAGGGACAATGTAAGAGCATTAACACTTTGATGTCATACAAATATTACGTAGGTACATTTACCTGAAATACATTACATATTTTTTATTATGTTGATGGCCACAATAATTTTTTGTGAGAGATTTATTGTATGTAATACCATTCATATACTGGTACTTTGGTAAATCTGTTATAATAGAAAACTAAATAAGTATCTCCATATTATCTTATAAGGGATTAACTATAAATTACGGGTGAGCTATGAATTTGTTTTCAACAATGCATTTAGATTATTTTATACAGTTATCTTGAGATATCAGCAGTCATCCCTTCTCGAATATTTGCCTTTAATTAAATCAGTTGCTCTGGATTGCTGAGTTATACACTGTTCTTTAAATATCCCAACAAGCAACAATTTACTGAAGACATACCTGGACTCCTGGGTAGCCATGCAATGCAATATCCCTCTTGTCTGGGAATCAGTTTTCAGGCCTGTAGGCATCTTCCCTGTTGATACAGGGAAGATGCCTACAGGCCTGAAAACTGGATATATATCCAGGTGTTCTTATTGTTGATTAAAAAATCTCAAATTGGCTGTGGCACCAGACACTCTCATAGAATTAAAATTTTATAATATATTTAATCTAAATTCTAATTCAGGCTCACTCTGTAAAGATATGAAACAAAAGATAGATAGGTGTAAGATATGTAGCTATTTTGTACATTTATACATATGACAACCTCTTGGCACAGTGATTTGAGCGTAAGCCGCTCGGCTCATAGCACTGGGTGGTTAAAGGTTCGATTCCTGTCAGGGCAAGTTTCTGCCAGTCAATCTGGCGATATTTATGTGGGGTATATTGAGTGAAAGGCATTTAAACAATTTTGTATTTATTGTGATTTTTATTATGTATTCATTTTGTACCAGTCTATTTTAAACAAATTGTATAATAATATTATGCATGTACAAAGTGTAAAGCCTAATTATTATTATCCATCTTAGTTCAAGCTGTACTAAACAAGAATTTCCCGATAGGTAGTTTGATTTGAGTTGGTAGGGCAGACAAATGCTTGTGTGTAGCCACACATGTCAATATTTCTATGAACATATAAATATTCTAAAACTAAATGAATTGTCATTGTTGTATACTTACTACCTACCTATTTACAGTATTGTTGATTTACAACTAAGCCTATAATAGTAGCTATAGCTTTGCGGCGAGATGCAGGGTAAAAGCTTTTTACACAGTTGGATCAACCACTCAATCTCATTAGGACCTGCCTCTTTCTTGCTTATAGTTGAGACAACCATGAGAAGGGCCACCAGACATCTTTGATTAGTGTTTAGGGACTCTATATTTTGTTTACATACATATTTGTGAATTAAAATTCCATAGGCCATATCTTGACCATGGCACATAGTGCATAGCCTTATTTGAACAGTCAAACATTTCAATTATTTTACTATCACACCTTAAAGCTTAGTTGATTGCTACTCAAAAATTTAGATATTGGATATTATATCAACTAAATGAAGGGATAATAGCTCTGAATGCCTCATTTTATGAGAATTTGTCATGAATATAGTCACAGCACAAGCAACATCTAGGAAAACAATAGTAAGTACCTACTAATGTTGGTAAACTTACATACTAAAACAAATTAAATCTATGGAATACAGGTATGGCATTTATGGCATATTTTTGGTAAAAGTATCAAGATAACATTGTTTTTGTCAAGATTGTCTTATATGTGTAACACCTAATATAGAAGTTTCATAATCTCTGGCTTCTACATTCTGCAAATTTTGTGCACTTCTTCTGTGACGTGCATTTAAGGTAATATCCTTAAATGAAACCTGGAAATCCTTAAATGCATTTAACATAAATACTGCAGTCATAACAACTAGAAACCCACATATGCAACCTAAGATGTCTTGCGTTTGCATATTATCCCATTCTTTGAAAAGAATACCTGATGCAATTATTACAAGAATGGTAAACATAACATAATATACTGGTGTAACAATACTTGTGTTAAATATATCAAGTGACTTATTTAAGTAATTCATTTGTATCATAATGCATACAACTGCACTCAGAAAAAGCAACCAAAATACATAATTAGAAAAATTATTAACCTGTCCAGTAATTGTTTCCCTTACACCTAAAGCAACTGCTTTAGAAGATACAACAGTGAGACTTCCAATAGCTGAACACAGCAAAAGATAAATTGCAACATTTGTGTTACCAAACCTTGGTATAAAGATAATTTTGATAATAAAACTCATTACAACAATTATAGCAACATATGTTATAAATAAATAATCAAATAATTTATCCAGCAATTCTGCAAATGTTTTAATCTCTTCTGACTTTGGTGAGTGTATAACAAATATGATAGATCCAACAATGCAAAGGAAGCAACCAATCTGAAAAAGAACCATAATCAGGAAATCAATAATAATAATAAATATCGCCAGACAGACACACCAACTGTACGGTCCCAAACTAAGCAAAGCTTGTACTATGGGTACCGTACAATGGACTGGAGGCGATCCCAGTGACACCTAGACCTGGGCAAATTACGAAAAGGCGATTTCCGAAATTTGCCCTGGCGGGAATCGAACCCGCAACCACCATGTGCAGTGAGCCGAGCGGCCTACGCTCGAACCACTGCGCCAAGCGGTTGTCAAATCAGTACCATAATTTTGAAGTAAAATATAGAACAGTTTACAGATTTAAAGTATAAATGCATAATAAATAATTTACCTTCCCAAGAAAGTTCAGTTTCTCATTGATGAATCTTGAAGAGAGAACTGCTGCCACAATTATGCTGAGGGCACCCAAAGGAGTTACTAGAGCAGCGGGAGCGAAAGCATATGCAAGTAGATTTGCTGCTTCTCCAATCCCCACTGCAAATTATTTAAATTTTAATAAATCTACTATATAAAAATAAGTCGGGTTTTCCTTCCTGACGCTATAACTCCAGAACACACGACCCGATTTCCATGGTTTTGCATTCGTTGGAAAGGTCTCGGGCTCCGTGAGGTTTATAGCAAAGAAAATTCAGGAAAATTTCAACAGAACGCGGACGGGAGTCGCGGGGCATAGCTAGTATACACATAAATTCCTATGCATGCACATGCCTGTATTTTTAAATGGGTTATGATAGACAACAAACATGCCTTAAAAACACTTCACTGATACCAGCTATCAAATAAAAGAAAATGCATAGGTACTAGCCAATTATTTATGAGCTGTAACGCCTCAGACAGGCAAAGATGATAAACAAAACACTCTTCAAATTGCATGGCGGTTATAATAAACAAAAAAATACATACTTAGTACGCAGGTACTTACTTGTAATTAAACCGAGCCACCACATCCATTGTTTTAGGTAAGCAAAACCGCCAGCTGATGCTCTAATATTACCGGATACTTGAATTTTTTTTAAAGCTTTCTTCTTTATGATGAAACTGGATCCAATAAATATACTTGATGATACTGCCAGCCCTAACCCTATCGCGAAGTGTGTATCATCATAGTCTTCACCATCTATACTTAGCTCAGAGGCCTTCATTATAAATATTATTAAGCCAATTGCTAACAAATAAAATTTACAGCAAATTGCTATCCCCGCAAATATAAATATTTAACTATAGTTATCTATCATATTAATTTTAAAGGCGTTTAAACGCATAGCATTTTTTATGAAATGCTTATCTGTTTGTTATCTGTCATTACGCATTAAATCAATAATATTTTCGATAGACATCTCACATCACGAATATATTACTCACTCAGATTATACTTTTTTAAAGTTTGGGTTCGCTTTACGAATTGAGCCAGTGTAAAATATAATATGCACAGAGCCGCTATGTCTGTGCATCGAGCACAACATATATACAAGGTACTCTGTGGAGCACAGCAAAGCCATAAGCTGGGCTACAGACTTGTAAATACTGCGTATGAGAGGCCTAACCACCTAATACGCCTCCCCAAACCCTATCAGTAAAGTAGGGGATACTCACAGAGATGAGAGAGATAATTTAAAGTCTGTGGGGATACTTAACCGACTAATTCCTGGGAAAACGAAAAATCATGATTCATTCGTAGATTTAACAGTAAGTAGAATTAAAATAGGTACAAGTAGAAATAGATGTTTCATCGTGTTCATTACTACTTCTAAGGTGTTTCTTTATTTTTGTTCCGATTGAACCTCAGTTGGTTGAATGGCCATAGGCGTAGGTCCATGCGTGTGTGGGCTTTTGTTAGGTCCATGCAGACTTGTAACAAGTCTGTGGTTCTATAATATATCAGCTTCTTGATTCCAGACAACTAGGAGTGTTTATATTCTATGGCAGGCAAGATCGAGGATGACGTGTCAATTAATTGTCATCAACAGCTGTGTCGTGTCAAATCTTACATTTGTGACTGAGGCAGTCGTATCGGGCATTTTGTTCATTCCTTCCTTCCTAGTTTTAAGAATTTTGGGTGTTTAATTGGTAATCTTGTAAACATTTGACTATGTTTGTGGAGTATACAACACTTTCAAACTGAATAACGATTGAATAATTGGGCTACTATAGAATGCAATGCTCCCTCGTCGGCGAAACATTGGAGGTGTGACAGAGCGATCACCATTGGAAAACGATCAAGACTTGTACAGTAAATTAGACAAAAAAGGTTCCCGTCATTCCAACAATAATTTTGCTGCCTTTAACCCGTTACCAAATCTACAAAGTTATAAAACATCGACCCCAAGTGTACAGCAAGATATAAGATTTGAGATACTAGAGGAGTTTGTTTTTGAGCCAGTAATGGCTGCAAGAGATAGAACCAATGAATTTATATCAGCCGTGCGAAGCCTTCAAGGCAGAACTCTGGCGAGACCAGTGGTCAGGGATGAACGGAAAGCTCAAATGCTGGAAACATATTCACAATTCATGAGTATGGCTAAAGTTATTAGCAAAAATATAACCAGCACTTATGCTAAACTAGAGAAATTGGCAATGTGTAAGTACAATACCTAAGTAATACTCTTTCCTTTACTACTCATATTTAAGTAATCTATACAGCATTATGATAAAACTTTTTTTCATTAAACAGTGGCTAAGAAGAAATCTTTGTTTGATGATAGACCAACTGAAATTCAAGAACTGACTTATATTATTAAAGGAGATTTGAGTTCTTTGAATCAGCAAATTGCAAGACTGGGTGAAATGCCACGAGGACGCAGAAGTATGCACAGCCATTCATCAAGTGTAGTGCTTGCTTTACAATCACGTTTGGCTTCTATGAGCAACCAATTCAAACAGGTATAGTTGACCATTATCTATAGGGTTCAGTAATATACATCCCACCACTTTTCAATAATATGGACCCTTTGAGGTAGGAAAATAGAATTTTAAACATGTAGCACTTTAATGTCTCAAAGCAAGAGTCACTATTTATTTGTCTCTTCAAAGATGAATATCTGTAAATGCATTTGCAGATTTTTAAAACATAGTCCACCTAAATTGGGAATTGGACTGGCATAACAAAAAAAATTGCATGTTATACTTACAAATTCCAACACTAAAAGGTGTATCATCATAAAGGATCAAATCACACACATTATAGGACTGGTTGTTGTGGAAAATCTTAAGAAGGGCTCTAGTTCCTACTGTGGACCCCTGCTAAAAATTAAATGATAATGATTAAAATTATTACTTGACAACCTCTTGGCATTGGGGTTTGAGTGTTGACTGCTCGGATTACTGCAACAGGTGGTTGCGGGTTCGATTCCCGTTTGGGCGTATTTCTGAAATGGCCTTTTCATCATTTGCCCAGGTCTGGGGCACGGATTGCCCCCAGTCCTTTGTACAACTTTGGGAACCATAAAGCTGGTGTGTCAGTTTGGCGATATTTATAATTATTTATTAGTGTACAAATGTATTCCTTCCAATAAAAAAACATCTGACATAAGCACACTGTAACAAATATGTGAAAACAAGTTTACTAAGAATATGGTAGTAAGTTTTACTAAGAATATGGTACTTTCTTGCCACTAATTTTCAAACTACAAAGTTGGAAGGTATGAAATTATAGTTCTTTTACAGGTTCTTGAGGTCAGATCAGAAAACTTAAAGCATCAAAACACCCGCCGTGAACAATTTTCTAGAGTTGCCCCACTGGTTAAAGAGGTCCCATCTCTGCTACAACAACAAGATGAAGTTAGCATTGACTTGGGAGAGACATCTAGTTTGCAAACACAACAATTGGCATTAAGAGATGACACCGATTCTTATGTACAACAAAGGGCTGAGACTATGCACAATATTGAAAGCACAATAGTTGAACTTGGTGGGATATTCCAGCAGTTAGCACATATGGTGAAGGAACAAGATGAGGCTATAGGGAGAATTGATGCAAATATTCAAGAAGCCGAAATGAATGTAGAGGCTGGTCACAGGGAAATAATGAAGTATTTCCAGAGTGTAACAGGCAATAGGGCTCTAATGTTCAAAGTATTTGGAGTATTGATATTCTTCTTCATATTTTTTGTTGTAGTTATGGCTTAACTTTTTCAAGGTCTTGGTTAAAATTTTCCATTGGACTCAATCCCTTTTTTCCACACATGGACTAAACTCGAAGTCTAAAGTCTAGCCCTCTTTCTTATAAAAATCGTTTAGCGGTTGTGTAGCTACCCAATGCTTTTTCTTCTTTTTTCAAATGTATAAAATTAGTGATGACAGAAAAAGGGAATTCAGTGTATAACTAATCATCCGCTACACACTTTTAAGCGGTAAAAGATTATTTGGCTCTTCATTGCATTTCATCAATAGCATAAAATTAGAATTACTTAGACTTATTTTTTTCACTGGCCGCGGGGTCCCTAGGCGGCGCCAGGCACTTGGGCCGTTGCGTGCATTTCTAATTGAAGTAAAACGTTCGATTCTAAACTAGCTCCAATTCGACCGGCGACGTCGTGCAACGCACCAACGTTTGTCGGTGCTGGAAATTACTAATGTCATAATCTGCCTCAACACCCCTAATCGCTGTCTCGTGTCGTCGTCATGACTCATGATTTTCTATTTTGATATCCACCATAGTTCAAAGCATAGACAGCTTTTCTTAACCCATTAGTGAATTTCAATTGAGCTAATGGAACATTTAGTACATTTTAATTTATGCTGAAATTATTTTAATCTCAATAAATATTGAAATGCAGTAAGGCTTTTATCCCATCATCGATTTGAGAACGTGTTGTACAATATTGTCGAACATACAGGGAGCTTCAGTAATATTATAAGAACAATAGTGGTTATGCGTCTGCAGCGATTCTGCTAGGTGTGAAAAAGGCGTGATCGTTGCCAGGAAAATATTGAAATTAAAAGATCGTACGACTAGTAAGAACTCAAAAGCTTTTTTTTTTAATAAGTAATATGAGTTCAGTGTAAAATCAATAATGAAGGTTGTATCATTCAGCTGGAAGGAAGATACCTACTTTCTCCCATAATACAGAGTTATCTATAGTTTGGGTAGACAGACTTTAATGTTTTGCTTCATACTTTACAGCCAAAGTTTTTCTTGAATATTGTTGGCTGCTATTCACTGTTTTCGAGGACGTTGAATGTATATCAAAGTTACGTATAGATCAAAATCATCGCTACGTCGTCGTCGCTTCGCACACGATTCGAACCCAGTTCTTGGCAGAATCAGTAGTCGATGGAGCCATAAACTTTATATTGGAATTGGATTGGAACCCAGTTCATCGTTTGCCTTGCTGGGCGGGCACACGATTTGAACATTCGCAAATCGCTAGTGGGATAACGTTCTAAGAGGGAATAAAATATTTAAATCAAGGTCAGGATACCTGTCAGCTTTAACTGAGGTTATATTATTATTATATCCTATGAATATATTTTATTTTTGTAAACTACACAAATAGATGATTTAATCCTCTATTTATTTACGTGTATTACCCATGTGGCGACTTATTTTTTTCTGAGCGATATTATGTACCGGTGTTACGCAAATGGAATTTGTAAACTATGTAATAAAGCAATTATAATCATAATGAGGTTGCTTACATATTTTTTTATAAGGCTGTCTAATATCCCTCTCTCCCTACCTTCTCTTTTTTACAACAGTTCGAGCCATTTGCGGCCTATCTTGGGTCCCAAGTTTCGTGCTATTAATCATAAGCCGCATTTTAGATCTCAGTTCATAAATAAGCCAATCTCAAGGCTTGCCGTGAACAGGTCTTGAAGCATTCGTTTGAACTCGCGACCAATCCGCCTCTCCCGGCATACTCCCGGTGGGAAGCGGGACGTACATACAGTCATTGATTTGTAGATGTAAGGTATATAAAATGCAGTTGAGTTTATCGATATATACGTTTATTTTTCAATTCTGTTATTAATATTGAATATTCATAATTCCAAATAAAATGCATACATTAATTCAAAAGGACACTGGTTTTTCATTTTAGACTGTTCTCACTACTTATCCATATCATTTACTTAATTATGTTCTATGACTTAATGCTATTTAAGCAGTATTTGTAAGTAAAAAAATTACCCAGATTAAGATCCGCAACTCATACATTCATCTTTATTTTGTAAGGAGCAAGTGATTGCCGCCATGTCGGCATCATCGATATCGTTTTTACCATTCGCCATTTTGCCCTTGGCCTTCAGTTTATCCACAGTAAACTGAATCGCATTAGCTGCTGGCTTTGTCCGTAGATAATACATTCCTGTTTTTAAACCCATTTTCCATGCATAAAAATGAATTGAAGTCAGTTTACCGTAATTCGGTTCAGCAACATGTATATTAAAAGACTGGCTTTGATCTATAAAAGCGCCTCTGTCGGCGGCCATTTGAATTGTTGTTTTCACAGATACTTCCCAAACCGTTTTATACAAGTCTCTTATTTCTTTGGGTATAGTCTCAATGTTTTGAATGGAACCGTTGTTGTGAATAATGAGATTCTTCATGTCTTCATCCCACAGGTCCGCCTCAGTAAGATCATGTAACAGATGATGATTTACTACCTGGAATTCCCCCGATAACACCCTTCTTTGATATATATTCGATGTGAATGGTTCAAATGATTCATTGTTTCCCAATATCTGTGCAGTAGATGCAGTCGGCATTGGTGCCAACAGAAGCGAATTACGAAGACCATGTTGTGAAATCTTCTTCTTCAAAGCTGTCCAGTCCCACAGATCAGTTGGGGTTTTATTCCACATATCATACTGCAATATGCCTTGACTTGCAGGACAGCCTGCATATGTTTCATACACTCCATTCTTTTCAGCCAGTTCGCAACTTGCCTCTAGTGCGCCATAATATATGGTCTCGAATATTTGTTGATTTAATTTAATAGCAGGTTCACTTTCATAAGGAATGCGCATCAAAACAAAAGCGTCCGCTAAACCTTGCACTCCTATTCCAATGGGTCTGTGCCTCATATTAGAATTTTTAGCTTCTGGAACAGGATAGTAATTAACATCTATAATTTTATTTAGATTTTGCGTTATGATTTTAGTTACTTCCTTGAGTTTCGTAAAGTTAAATGTTTTATCATCATTCACAAACATGTTCAATGCTATAGAGGCCAAATTACATACAGCAACTTCATCTGTTGATGTGTATTCAACTATTTCAGTACACAGGTTACTGCATTTAATTGTGCCCAAATTCTTTTGATTACTCTTTCTGTTACATGAATCTTTGTATAACATGTATGGTGTTCCTGTTTCCACTTGTGCTTCTATTATTGCTTTCCATACAATTTGAGCCCTCACTTGTTTCATGTAACGTCCTTCTTGTTCATATTTTTCATACAATGTTTCAAATTCTTCTCCCCAGCAGTCAGCCAAGCCGGGACACTCATGCGGACACATGAGACTCCAGTTCTGATTGCTCTCTACTCTTTTCATGAACAGATCAGGAATCCACAATGCATAGAAAAGCTCCCGAGCTCTAACTTCCTCTTTTCCTGTATTCTTTTTAAGATCAAGGAATTCAAAAATATCAGCATGCCAGGGTTCCAAGTATATCGCAAAAGCACCTGGACGTTTATTTCCTCCTTGATCGACGTAACGAGCTGTATTATTGTAAACTCTTAACATTGGCACTAACCCATTGGAAACACCATTAGTGCCAGCTATATAGGTGCCTTTAGCTCTTATGCAATGTACATGAAGACCTATGCCACCAGCAGATTTAGAAATTAAGGCACATTGCTTTAAAGTGTCGTAAATGCCCTCAATACTGTCATCTTTCATAGCAATGAGGAAGCAAGAAGACAACTGAGGGCGCGGAGTAGCCGCCGAGAAGAGGGTTGGGCTTGCATGTGTGAAATACCTTTCTGATAATAAGTTGTATGTATTGATTGCCGCGTCTATATCGTCGCCGTGTATGCCAATGGATACTCGCATGACCATATGTTGAGGCCTTTCTGCAACCTACAATATTAAGATGAGGTGATGAAACTTAGCTTTCGCTGACAAAATAAAAAATCAAGTGTACAAATACTTAATAAATATAAATAAATAAAATAACACCAACCTATACAAACAAATAAAATTGGAGTGTCTGTTTGTAATATCAAAATAACACCTTTTCATTAAATGCATGTGAAAGTACATACGGTACTGTGATAACAAAAACGCGATTAAAAAAATTTTTGTCTGTCTGTGTGTTTGATCCGGAACTGCTGGACCGATTTTGACGGGATTTTGACTGGCAGATAGCTGATGTTATAAGGAGTAACTTAGGCTACTTTAATCTTAGAAAAACAATTAGGGTTCCGCATAAAAAAATATAAACATGAAATCCAAAAGTATCTCCGAAACGGCTGAACCTATTTTGACGGGATTTTCACTGGCAGTTAGCTGATGTTATAAGCAGTAACTTAGGCTACCTTTACTTAGAAAAACAAAAACTTTTTATCACAAATACTGCCAAAACGCGCGGGCGGGCTTCTGCGATAGTGGGTATATAAAACACGAAACATGGTCTCGCAAATATTAAATTAAATTTGTATAAAGTTAAATTCCATGCGGACGAAGTCGGGGGCTCAGCTCGTAACCAATATAATGAAGGCTTACCTTGTTATTAACTTTTAACAGATATGATCGTTCTAACGTTTTAAATCCAAAGTAGTTGTATTTAAAGTCTCTATCGTATACAATGGCTGAATCTAGTCGCTCTCTATTTTTCATGACTATATCATAATGGTAATCAGAAATCATTGGAGTCCTCTGCTTAGTATGTGGATTAACGATATTATACAAATCAGTCATTACATCTGAAAAAAAAAAACAAATTCAAATATCTGAAATACTGTTAAAGTGACATAAATCTATGTATAGTATACATAACATTGAACTGTTTTAATTTTTTGGACAAACCCGCGGCATAGGCCACACCACCACATCTACAGGTCCTGGTCATAAGCTATTGCAACCATATACTATTTCCAAAGGAATCCAAATTTTTAAACCACCTACCTATCATTCAGTGGCGTGCACTCCATAGAGGCATAAAGGCACTGCCTACCCTGAGATTTTATGGTAAAATTATAATAAATAATAAAATCAAACAGAAAAAATATTTAAAAGTAAATAATCATTTTAGAAGATATTTGAAAAAGCGCGCGTATAATGCTGTCATGTGGAGACCATTTACCGCCCGCTCCTTTCGCGCCGCCCCGTGTCAGTGGCAAAAGCACGTACTAAATGTGCCTCATTCTTCGTGTAAGAAACGTTCATTCCTTGAATGAAATACGCACAATTTACTAAATTTCTACGAACTAAAATGTTCGGGCTAGAGGCACTGCCTGGTTTGGTAATCCGACGAAGTCTAGTAGGTTGAATCGCAATGTAATTTGTTTGTTTAAAGTTTACAATGCGTTTTTGTCACTTAATATTTAGTATTAAATTTGATTGTGATATTTTAGACGCCATTATTGTTAGTTGATGTTGATTTTCTGTGTTTGTTTGGTTTGTTTACATGCGTGCTAAATAATTTGAGTAATTATTAAATCCTCGTTGTTATGGATAAATATTACTTGTGAAATTAGTGACGTGTGTGATAAGCAGGAACTTAAATTATAAATAAAAGTGTTTTCTCATTGCCCTATGCAGAAAAAGTGAACTTTATTTTAAACTGTCGATGCGTAAAGAACTTGGATTTGTCCCAGAAGAAAGGTAGGTAATATCACGAGAGAATTAATGCTAAATTTTATGAATCATTTCCTTGGATGACAGGATACTGGGATATTTTTCAGCGCTAAAGCGTATACCAACATAGGTACGTAGACTACGTAAAATAGATATTTACGACAACAACGCGAGCGCCTTGCCGAGTTGTCTAAAATTTAGATTAAAAAAAAACAACTTAGGTACTTACGGATTTAAAACGAACGGGGTATTTTACGATATCGTAAATAGGTATTCAATTTTTAGATTTCATTTATAAATTAGTAAACAAGTTTGATAATTTTATTTAGTTTGGGTACCTAGGTAGGTACTTTTATTAGTCTATCTATGTACCTGTCCTTGTGAATAACTGCATGAATAGATCTAGGTACTTAACTAACGGCGAAGGACCCATTCAGGGACTGACTTGTCTTAAAATCTATATAGGTACCTAAGTATATCAATGTCTATGAACATCAACCAATCGCCTTAGATATCTGATACGGCTAAATACCTACTTACTCACAACAAAATACGTCTAACACATGCAAACCTGGACTAAGCTCACGAGCAATAATTCAAGGTACCTACCTAGGTAGGTACTTATGCCTAATTTTAATTTATTTTTATGCTAAACTCTGCCTACCCTGTTTCAAAACCCTATGCACGCCACTGCTATCATTAGACATAAATGAAATACAAAATGCAAATTTAAAATAAATCTGTGCAATGGAAAACAGGAGTAAAACTAGATATCCAAACATTACCTGAGAAATGTTTCTTAGTTTCCTTGTGCAAGTTAGATATAGCCAAGCGTGCTGCCAGTATGGCATAATCAGGGTGGTCAGTGGTCATTGTGGCTGCTGTTTCTGCAGCCAAGTTGTCCAATTCCACAGTTGTCACACCGGAATATATACCGCTTATTACTTTTAAAGTTATAGACACCTGCAGGAAACCATACAGGGTGAAATAAAATATATTAAGTTCATACAGGAAAGGGAGATATAGATGCTCAGTAAAAATGGAGCTTACAAAACTAACCGTAGTCGTTTCTGAACTACAAGCTTATAAATATTTATTCTTTGTTCGTGGTATTAACAAAAAAGCAACTTACCGGATCCACAAAGTCCATATTCAGACCATAACATAATTTCTTTATCCTTGAAGTGATTTTGTCTATATGCACCTCCTCCATTCTCCCACCTGAAATAAAAATAAAAATTAATATTCCTGCAATATGAGCATTTTAATAATCACCCAAGGCACAAAATTTAATGATATTTACGATAAACAGGGTACCTATTTTAATACAGAATCTTCTCATGCTCCATATTATGAGTAGAATTTGAACTGGGTATTGCGCACAACCATACTGAATAAGTGTGCAAATATTGTATACTTAAACCTGTATGAGTTACATGTAAATTAATTTCGCGATATGTGGGTATTTCGCCTTGGTCATGTGTGTACTCCAATGTTTTTGGCAAAACTGAGAATTCGCGACCACTCCCTGTGTGAATGTGGCCTGGCCGAAGGCTCTTTGGAGCATATCTTTTTTTATTGTCCAAATTTAGTTACTCCTCTGTACGATTTGCTTCCCAACGATATCCCTCGTCCTGTGAACCTCCCTTATCTATTATCTCTTTCCGATATTTCTTCCGTTAAAACCCTATATAAATTTATTTCCCGTAATAATATAAGATTGTAAGTTTTGTAAACAAATAATCCTCCCCTTCCTTTTCTTCTTTCAACTCGCTGTTTTTATTATGGTCCTATGTACCTATTACTTATATGTATATTGATTTACGTTCCGTTTTCGTCTGTACTTTTATAATAATTAATTATCTTTGTATTATAATTATTATTATCATTTATCTTTTGTTTCCTGTCTACTAAATTAAATTATGTTTATTCAACCGTACAACCCAATTTCAAAATTTCTATATTATCATTTTCACAAAAACAGCCTCACCTACCGACCATCAGTCCCATAAAACCCTGTTGTTGGCAAAATCGTCGACTGTCTAACGATGAAAGCCATATCTTTTTAAAAAAGTGAAGTGAGTGAAGTGAAGAGTAGCTAACAAATAAAAGATAAACAATTAAATTCTCACCTCTTTTAAGAACAAATAACTTATTGTTTTTCCCAACCATGTTGAAGTTCTTGTGATATCTCTAGTTACACTATACGGGCCAGGTAGATTGGTAGGTTAGTTAGGTACACAAAGAGAATAATAATAATAATAACGCCAGGCAGGCACACAATACAAATTTGCAGTTCATACAATCGAAGCGATTGTGCAGGGAATAATCTGAATCACAAGTAAATTACTTTATACTTTGATTAAAACGAACATTATAAGAAAATAGCAGTGGAGACCAACGAAACACGAAACACTAACACCTAGTCAGAGTTGCCAGGCTTTATTTTGATTTTACCCAGTTTGGTTTCAATTTCAATTACCAAGTTAAAGTTTCCCAACAAAACTTAATTTAAAATATTGTCAAATGAGGTCACCTCATTTTTTATTTCATAAAACACCCATTCCTTAAGACCGGACTCGGAGCAGGTGTAGGGAAAATGAAAAAACCACTTAACACACGTTTCTGGGCTGCCCTGCCAATAGAAGCCACCCTATTTCGGACTTCGGCTCATGTCTGTCTTCACCATAAAGATTATTTTATTTGAATACGGAACCTTCAAAAACACTAATCAGAATATTTACCTCAATACAGTAGTTATTCATTTCGTTAAAAATAAAACACGGAAGTATTTTTCAGTAGGTACTTATTTTATAAATGCCCGGACCGTATTGTCCCGGACTAGGCGAAATTACAGCAAATTTGTACTTTGAAAATGATCTACAAATAATATATTTCACTCAATTTATAGTGTATTATGAACATTATGTAAAGTAAATTATTTGTACCCTACATTTTTTTTGTTTAGTTTAGGATGGTACACTGGCAAACGGTTCAACTGATGGTAAGTGATAACTGTCGCCCAGGACATCTGCAACATAAGAGGGAGATGTGCTATATTTTTTTTTCCTTTATTCTAGGATAAAATATCGGATCTGGGCACTCCAGTTTAACTGACGCATACTGACGTTAAATTTGGCGGGAAACTAGTTAGTAACTATCTATGGAAGTTTTTTGTATGATGTCCTAGAAAAAAATTGTCTGTGGTCTTACCACCTTTGAACAAAGCTCCTTATTCACGGTCCATCTTGCTGTACCTCCATTTAAGACACTCTATCCGATAATCGTGCGAGCACTATTGTTCAGGACTATTTTGTGCTGCCAGAAAATAGAGACAACAATATATATAAGGTGCACATGTTACGCCACATCTCTAATCTGTGTTCTATATTTTGGAATTTGCAGCATATAATTCACAGAGATATCATTCGATCGTTTAATCTACAGAGTACTTTGTATATATATGAAAGTTTAATAATTGGTTATTTCCCCATAATCGTCTGCAGTATCATGACAGATTCTATTAGAGAAATAGGAGAAACATCTATACCTAAAGAATGTCAGTTAGAAAAACAAGCACCTGCGACCATACCGTCAGCTGACTGGAGCATTGCAAATTGTGGAAAGAAGGTATATATACATACAGTATCCTACATGATCCTACATGATTATAATTGTGATAAATACTCAATAGATATTTCCCATTTGACCTAAAAATTAGGTGACTGATATCAACTCAAGTAGGTTCTTACTAACAGTACAGCCCCATGTAATATTAAGAGGTAAAAACTGTATGTTTTGTAATATGTATGTAGTATATTTGTAGGAGCGAATCTTGTAGAGATTCGCTATTGCTCTGATTCTGGAAATTATTTGAATGATAGAATTAAAGACCTTTAAAATAATTGCTGCCATATAATGCTATACTATCCCTGGGCTATTGCTCGAAGTACTACCATGCGAGCGAAGCTGCAGGTTTTTACTGGTCTGTAATATTATCATACTAATATTATAAAGAGGAAAACTTTGTTTGTTTGATTGTAATGAATAGGCTCCGAAACTACTGAACCGATTTGAAAAAATCTTTCACTGTTGGGAAGCTACACTATCCCCGGGTGACATGGCTATAATATATTTTCACAAAAATTAGGGATCCTTACTAAAACTCGAATAATGTAACCGCAATGTACCCGTGCGAAGCCGGGGCGGGCCGCTAGTTATAAATATAGTCAATGTGACATGTAATAATAATTCTATTATTATTTTTTAGGCAAAGATGGACCTTAAAAATGGAGCTGGAACCGGCTGTAGCTCATCACAAAAGCCTGAAAGTTCACTATCAAGTAATAATGGAGGTGTAGCAAGCGTTAATCAAGACCAATGTAGGGCTACCAGTTCATCGGTGTTAACAACCCCTAGTATCTCAACATCTCAGTCACGAATTGTGGGTGAAGTGGCCCTGACGCCTATTCCCAGTTCATTCACCCCACAGCCAGTTAACCCTCACAGTTCTATGACTGCATTGACACCAATGGCCAGTGGGACAAGCCAAGCCAAGAGTAGCATTAAAGTCCAGTGAGTTTCTAAAAATATGTAATCTAGCAGATCAGCTGTGATATTCATAAATTAGAAGTTAGCGTCCTACCAGTCTACTGCAACAACTGCTTTGTGTAGAGTTTCAAGCATAGGCTGCGGGTCTCTGCACCAGATGGTTGTGCGTTTGATTCCTGTTGGTAACTTACCTTTTTGTTCGCTCTAGTCTGGTTGTCACTGGGATTGTCTCCAGTCCATTTTACAGCACCCATAAAACAAAAGTTGCTTAGTTTGGGACCATACAATTGGTGTGTTAATGAGGTGATATTTACTTATTGTTAACCATTTAATAAAACAATATGCTCCTCGTGATACTTATGCATGTCCTGTACTTATGGATATACTCTACTTTGACGAATAAGGCAAAGACATAAATATAATCTATGATGATACATAATTTGTCTGTTTTAGAAATTGTGTTTCAACAGTACATTTGGGTTGCGAGTTGAAATTATTGGATATTTACTGTAGAACCCGATATTCTGAATATAATCCAGCAAGATTTCAAGGGGTGGTTATGAAAATTATTGATCCACGAGCTACGGCTTTGGTTTTTAGGTGAGTAAGTATATAAGTACTTATAATAGATTTTAAAGACCATGGACTGAGGCATACCTATCTGTGAAAATAGTAATAAAATAATTTTATCAACAGATCTGGCAAAGTACTTTGCACAGGTGTCAGAAATGAACATGACTCTTACATAGCTGCCAGAAAGTTTGCAAGAATTATACAAAAACTCGGTTTTCCGGTAAGTTTACCAAATGACTTCAAGTAATAAATGTTTATCAAATAATTACATTATGTTATCAATGCTCAAATATAGGCTGGGATGGGTCACAGACAAGAAAAACACGGAACTTCAACCTTCTAATGCTTACATTTCAGGCCAAATTCTTGGATTTTAAAATTCAAAATTTTATTGCAACTGCTGACTTGAGGTTCCCCATAAGGCTGGAGGCGCTTCAACAAGCCCATGGTCAATTTGCATCTTATGAGCCAGAGTTATTCCCAGGCCTTGTTTATAGAATGGTACGACCAAGGGTTGTATTATTAATTTTTGTTAATGGAAAAATTGTTTTCACAGGTAACTAATTTTTATTTCGTTATTATATAATAAATTTTTTTTGCGCATTACGAGACGTAACAGACTCACGACCATTTTTCTCAGAAACTGCTTAGCGTGGCATATAATGTTGGTGACTACCAAAAAAATAATAGTAGAGACCTCAAGCCAGAGGTGCCACGCCGCCAGATGGCGTTATAGCGCATAAGGATTTCTTTATTTTCGATTTAGATGCCAACAAAACATGTACCTACCTAACCTACTAAGCCTAGTACCTAGGTTGGTACAGTAGTTATTTTGTTAGGCTTCTTTAACCTTTGATTCTTTACGCGCTGCAAGAATATAAGTAAGGTTTTCTGTTGCTTATCTGTATGCAGAAATTAAATTTGGCTTTTTCTCATTAAACTTTCAGGTGGAAAGACAAGAAATGAAATTGGTGAAGCTCTTGATATAATATATCCAATTTTAAGAAGTTATCGAATAAGCTAGTTTATTTTTAGAAGTACTAATAATATTTATACAAAGTATGTGCTATGTACTTACCTTTAACAATAATTTGAAATTGAATGTATAATTGTAATACCTATGTGTAATTTTATGTGTAGTGAATTAAATATTTATTAATGAACTAGCTGAGCCCGCGACTTCGTCCGCGTGGAATTTAACTTAACAAAAAAGCCCGCTCCCGCGTTCTGAGCCCGCGCGACAGGACCTATTTTTTAAAATTTTGTTTTTCTAAAATAAAAGTAGCCTAAGTTACTGCTTATAACATCAGCTAAGTCCCGTCAAAATCGGTCCAGCCGTTTCGGAGATTACCCGGAACAAACATACAGACAGTCAGACAAAAAAAATTTCAATCGCGTTTTTGTTATAGGTGTCGTATGTACTTTCATATGCGTTTAGTGAAAAAGTGTTATTCTGATATTACCAACAGACACTCCAATTTTATTTATTTGTATAGATAGATGTGTGTACTACTAGTAGGGCAGGAAACAGTAGAAATTATGACGAAATACTTCCATTCTAAATTCGAACACAGGGCAACTCTGCAATTCGCAGAATAAATAATCCTGGAATAAATAAACATTAGGCTCCCAAAGGGTTTGTACCCAGAGCCGTATTAACTTATAAAAAAAAAACTTGATCGGTTATTTTATTATTAAACTAGTGATGGACAATATGAAGAACTCGAAAAATCGTAAAAATTATTAAGTTTTCCTGTTTAAAGCCTGTAACAATCACAGACTTTAAAATACTAATAAATCTATCTTAAAATTCTTCTTCTTCTTCTTTGTTAGTGGCGTTCTTAAATCCGTGAGCGGTCTTGGAAATGTCATTCTTATGTCATACCATTACCAAATGACATGTCAAAAGCTTACAAGATCGCTCTCAGACTTAAGATCCTGAGTTTTCACTGCGCATTTTGATATAACATAAAGGATCCGATTTTTTTCAATCAAAACCGGTAGAGTCCGGTATTTATGCACCCGGTTCACAACACTACGTAGTAGGTGCTCGATTATTATTGTATTCCAAAAGATTTTTCCAGTTATTATTATCATTTAACTCTTTAGACTAGCTTGCTACATATCTCTAATCTGTGCTTTAGACCTTTAGACTAAAGAATAACTCTACGGAAAGTGTTGTGCTACATTAGCCGGTGCGTCAATTGATTATATTCGTATTTTACAACAAAGATGATTTAAGTGTACAACTTATTTATATCATTGCTACTTATTGTTTTTAAGATCAGAGGCCTCACTGGATACTATCAAGTTTCAGAGCCTGCAGAGTGCAGGCCCTTGAGCGCACCGACGAAAACTGTCAAGCTTAGACCATTGAACATTGACATGTTACTGTCAAGTGTCTGTGCAGACTTATAGTTTACTTCAGTACCAATTTCCAATTTCACTCATATCAATAAAAAAACATCACAATGGTTGGCAAAACTAAAAATAAACTTTTTGTTCTTCTTACGACGATTACAATCTTTGGCATTCTTGTGTTCTTCGCAGCATATTAAATCCTTCTCCAAGACATCCTTTAAGGCTTGGCTATCCAAGGCTTAGGATGCTTCTAAACTGGTTAAAGACAAATATTATGGATTCGAAACCGTGGTTCTACAAGCTCTTAAATTCTCGTGCATGTGTGTGCTCACAGATATTGAAACTTTGTGTTTTTCTCTTGTCCTAAATTAAATTTGTGCTTTATATGAACTAAGTTGTGATGTTTCTATAGTCACAGTTTTTCCAACTGAAATTTGTACTTCACCTACTGGTAAATATTAGTTTTTTTTCAGTTTTTGTGATGAATCATTGTTTTGTCAAAACTTGGCCAATGTTTATAAACAATAATGTAGGTGGTGCATACAATTTCAACCAATGGGGTGGCACATTGTTGATTGTTCATTATAAGAACCTGATTACAGAAATAAATACGGAACCCTAAAAATGAACATGCAACAGAGGGAAGAAAAACAATTGGAGACAACAATACAAGCAATATTAAACAGAGTGAATGATTTGAAGATGGCAACACAATCACTCATAACTAAGTTGGAAACAGAATATGAAACAATTAATTGGCCTACATTCCTTGATAATTATGCTATTTTGTCTGGACATGTAAGCACCTTGAATACTTTAGTTTGTTGTATAGTGATGGTACTACTTAGGGAGGGTGGCTATTTTAAATAATATTTCCTATTTTATTTTTAGTTGACAGGACTAAGTAAAATTCTTCAAGCTGAATTAGCAGCATCTCTTAGATCACGAATAGTGTTACCTCTTCAACTGAGCCTTGAACGGGATGAAGCACTGGCACGCCTGACTGAAGGCCGTGTCCCAGCATGCACTCATGACTTAGTACCAGATTTACTTCGCACAAAGCCTGAACCACAAGCTGAGCAACGTCTTCAACAATTTAATCACAAGGCGAGCACTCTCAGCTATGATACGGCACAGGTAACTTTATACATATTTTAAAAACTAGCTTTTACTTATAGCTCCATCTGTATAACCATAGTCTTGAAGACAGCCAGTGGGCATAGTTTTATTAATTATTCTTATCTTAGATTTAAACCAAATTGGATAATGGAAGCCCTGTTAAAATTGATCTATAGGTGCACCAACAACAATTCTAAAACTGGAATTTAGTCATTAAGTTTGATTTAATCCATTTAGCTATATTATGTGATCCAAAGACAAGGCATGATGAAAACATAATTAGATTATTCTACAGCATTCCGTCTGACTAATATGTCCACCCTAGAAATACATACTAAGCCTTTATGAAGTGTTTTTACTTTGTTCCAGAAACAAGTGGCACAATTCACTAAGGTTGTCAGTCATGTGTGGGAAATAGTATCTAAAGGACGAGAAGATTGGGATGGAGAATCAATGAGAGCAGCAGGTACTGTTTTTTACTGTTGGGGTATGAACTAGGCTGTGTGCCTAGCAGGAACTCCTAAATATAATCATCTTGTTATTGAGAGAAAATGTTGTCACTGTTATTCGTATTATGAAATTGGTCATGTGAGTGGGACAACACACTTACTCAAGCTTAACACTAAGGCATCTATTTCATGCTTGGGGATCTTATTAGTTTGTTATGGCTTAAACAGACTGGCGCATGAAATACGCTTTCAACGCACTGTCGTGTATATAGAACATGTTCACTGTACAATGTTAAATAAAGATTAGGTACCTAATATTGGATGAAAACCTGCATATATGCATTTTTTATGTGACAGTGTGTTGGACATTCTTTCGTATTTATTTTATAAAATGTGCCTAATATAGCCTTAAAGAAGTTTGTTTTTTACTTTAGCAAAGAGGTCACTGCATATACTATATACACATTAGTAGGTTGGAGCCTTGTAGAATAGATAGATAAATTACTTAATAAATAGATTATCGGGCCTATTGTATGTTTAACGTGGCTGGATATCATGTATGCTCACACAATGTGTCACAAGTTTGTAGATTCTATATCAATTTGTCTCATATATTTATTAATTTGAGGTTCTATGTGGGTGCTTCTATAACCTTAGCAAGCCTAATTCATTCTGCTAAGTTTGCCCGAATATACTAAAGTTTAATATATTTTTACTAGCTGAGCCCGCGACTTCGTCCGCGTGGAATTTAACTTAACAAAAAAGCCCGCTCCCGCGCGACAGGACCCATTTTTTTTATTTTGTTTTTCTAAAGTAAAAGTAGCCTAAGTTACTGCTTATAACAACAGCTATCTACCAGTGAAAGTCCCGTCAAAATCGGTCCAGCCGTTTCGGAGATTACCCCGAAACAAACACACAGACAGACAGAGACAAAAATTTTTTAATCACGTTTTTTTTATAGGTGTCGTATGTACTTTCACATGCATTTATTGAAAAGGTGTTATTTTAATATTACAAACAGACACTCCAATTTTATTTATTTGTATAGATAAGTATGTATAATTTTAGTTTTGCATTTATAGGTATGCAACCAACGCATAGCATAACCGACACCCATGCCTTGGTAACTGCAGTGGGTACAGGCAAAGGACTGCGGCCGGGTATTCCATCAATAGTACAGCAAGGAGTGGGCGCGCCAGGGATGGGCCCGTCGCGTGGACCCACACCTCAACTTGGGCCGGCAGCACCTCTACCTAAAGCACCTTCTGCTATTAAAACCAATATAAAAGCAGCCAATCAGATACACCCTTATCAACGCTAGTTAGATTGTGTATTATTTTGTATAATAATAAATAATGTAATAGCAATTTTTATGGTTAATTAAAGTATATTGTTTATCTGTATCCATTAGCAGATGAGCTAAATAAAACAAGCGCCATAGTAATCAGTCAACACGACGACAACCAATTAAACCTGATTAAGAATGACAAACAAACCTTTGACTCAAGGGGCACAAGAAAAAAAAACATTTATTAATTAATACTTTATTTGAATATAAATTAACAAGCCGATATAGCAAATCGGGTAACTATGCAGCATCACTTATATTCAAAACCACAAACTTAGTATTACTAGTGTTCGAAACATAAATGCATAGATAGAATAAAAATAAATTTGTGAAAAATTAAATAAAATTGAATTATTTATTCAATTATTATTTAAATTCAAATTAGATGACACCTGATAATAAACAAAGTGCTAGTTTTGTTAAAATTAAGCAATACTTTCTAAGTAATTATTCATAATCCTTTTCAGGTAAGTTTGTTTATATAAAAACCTGTAAAGAAATCTTCGCGGCAGTTAATTTATGGTATTGACCTGTAACAAAAAATACATTTATATAATTCCCATATTTCATGCATAAACTAGCTTCAAGGCGTTTGTGGTTAGAGTCCCCACTGAAAGGCTGTCAACTTTCATGCAGGAAGACCTCTGGCCGAAGGGTGTGGTGTTCAGTCGTTTTCGGGGGAGATTGCCGACGTCACCACTAATAGTACTATAATGATTACTGTTGTTATTTGAATTATTAAGGCTGCTGATCTTGTGGATTAAAGTTTTGGCCGTGTTCGTCACAGAGCAGTAAGTCGTTTTCTCGTTTATTTAGTGTTACAATTTTGTATATTTTGTCCCATACTGTCTACATGTCTTGTCCCATACAAAAGTCTTTCCAGCTGGTGGTACGAGCGGATAAAATGCTGTTAACAATATGTATGTTACTTTGTAAGGTGCATGTGTGGGCATGTGACGCCTGAATATAAATAAAAAAATATATAAAAGGCTCTGATATCCATGCAAGATAGGAAAGAAAATTTGCATGTATGTAGTTCTCTATTTAAAATATATCACAGTTATCATACTAATATTATAAAGAGGAAAACTTTGTTTGATTGTAATGAATAGGCTCCGAAACTACTGAACCGATTTGAAAAATTCCTTTACTGTTGGGAAGCTACACTATCCCCGGGTGACATAGGCTATATTATATTTTTTTTTTAATTAGGGATCCTTACTAAAACTCCAATAATGTAACCGTAATGTACCCGTGCGAAGCCGGGGCGGGCCGCTAGTAATAAATAAATAGATAATAAACATATAGCACAGTTATCGCAACTATACGAAAGTCGTGATATCTATGTGAAAATGTACTCACAATGTCGTCTATCTTGAGTATGGCGCGCACGGTCTCCGTGGCGAGCGCGAGCGCGGACGCGGTGACGTGCAGCGGCTGCAGCACGTGCTCCTGGCGCATGTCCGTGACGCGGCCGCGCCGCACGTTCACGCCGGCGCTCGAGCCCGCGCCGCTCTCCGCGCCGCCCGCGTGCGCCGCGCGCAGCTCCGTCACCGTCTCGATGGGGTTCAGACCTGACCGAATCAATGCATATTTCACACGTCGTTTGCCATTTGGAATTTCGGAGCGCCGTTATTAGAAGCAAATTAGGTGCATCGTATAATAGACACATACAAACAAGTTTCATGAAAAATTAAGGCCCATTGTAAAATAAATAAATCGATCTCAAGATAATTATCTTGAGTATGCTTTTGACATGTCATTTTGTACCGGTATGACATAAGAATGACACTTCCAAGATAGCTCTCCGACTTGAGTTAGATTTATTGATACGCGCCTTAGTGCGAGTGCTATACGTTCTAAATTGACACAACACGCTAAGAACAACAACTAATAGCGGCGGCGTTGCGGAACGCGTTAGGGTCTGAAAAGAGCGGAAAAAAAATAGTACGCGTCGAACATAATATGGACTCACCGGCGTTCTCAGCGAGGGTGGAAGGCACGACCTCAAGCGCGTCCGCGTAAGCGCGCAGACAGTAATGGTCGGCGCCGGGAGCGGCCAGGGACGCGTGCGCCAGCGCCGCGGCCGCCGCCGCCTCGGGCGCGCCGCCGCCCGGCAGCAGCGCCGGCCGCCGCGCCACGCAGCGCACCACGCACAGCGCGTCGTGCAGCGAGCGCGCCGCCTCCGCCACCACCGCGCCGCTCGTGCCGCGCACCAGCACCGACGCCGTGCGCCCGCCCTGCGCGCACCCCGACATCTGCCGGCAGACACCTCCACTTCACACTCTCTCCCCTCATTGTGTACCGAGGTACAAGTACGCGTTATCCCTTACAGGTCGGTATGCATGACCGGTTGCCGGCATTTTTATCGTAACTACACGTGCGCTGGACATTTAATTCCCGTGTCTCATCCATAAAGAATAAAACGAAATATGCCAGTGTTTATTTGTTTATCTGCAGCATTACAAGCATGTTTTTTAATTTTTTTACGTATTTCTGTCCCAAATTTACAAAAATACCGACAGTGAACATCTCAAGATTGAGCTATACATGCCAGTATCAAAATGTGACCTGGGAGACAGCGCGCCATGGTCGCACGTCGATACGCGGTTTTAAATGCGTCTACAAAAATTCCTTTTCCTATGTGATTATGGATAAATTAATAGTAGATATTCTAAATTTAAAGCACACCTTGATATATTTTCCGCCCGGTTCATTGATCTCCTCAACAAGGTCCACATTTACGAGGTTCTCAGCAGTGAAATGGTCCAGAGAAGCAATCGGCCGGCACCCAAGTGTCTTGCACACAAATTCGATGTCCTCACGCTCGATGTCTTTAATGACCATTGTTTTGATTTTATCCAAAAAGTGAATAGCCAAGTCGCTGAGAGCATCCCTGTTTTAAAGAAGGTATGTATATTATAATGTACATTTATGGATTAACAAAATCCTTTACTACTAAGTGGATGGATTTATAATTAATATAATATTTACCTTAAAATAGATTTCTGCACAAGAAGCACATTGCACCCAGCTTTTTTAATTTGCTTCACAATATTCAAGATGTATTGTCTCTCCTCTTTTAACACGCGATCCATTGCAGCGTAATCTGACACAATAACATTGTGGTCCATCTGAAAACAATTATGTATGTCGTAGAAGCAAAAGCTAAGAGCAAGTTGGGTCAGAAACAGCTTCTATAAACGCAAATAAAAAAATTTCACTGACTAGTATTTAGGAAATTGCTGGTATTTTCATAAACTTGAGATGATGACAAAGTATCTGTATATAACCTACATGTATATGATATTATTATACTCAACCATGTATCATTTATAATATGAGACTACAAAACCCATAACAGGCTCTGATATGTGAAAAATATTTATCAGCAACAGTACTTACATCCGTCTTGGGAGGCGAGATACAGAACTGAATGAGACCCACTTTAGCCTTTTCAACTCTATGCGGTCCATTGACATTGGCAGCTCGGTGCGCGATGACCAGTCCTTGGATCAATTCAGTGTCTTCAACAGTACCTCCAATACGCTCGATTACTTTAACATCGCGCAAATCAACACGTGCACCAATACCTCCGACGATAGGCTCCATGACTGTAATTATCATGTCAAATCAATTTTTTTTTTCATAGTTTCTAAAATAATGAAATCGTATAAAGAATATGTATAAAGAATATGTATAAAGAATATGTAGCATTTTGTATTGTTGAGATAATGAGCAAATACATTTTCATGATCACTTCTGTTCTTAACTAGCTGGGTCTGGGTACTAACCTGCACGTATAGCTTGGACGGCAATGGGTGCAAGGATGGTAGAATGTTGGGATACTACTTTGGAGTTGAGAGATGTTGCAGCTGCTTTCAGTAGTGCATCTTCATTTGTCATGTCTACTGGTATAGCCATACCTTCCACAACCTGGCAAACATTATTATTATATAGATACATATGTTTGTCAAGGAAAGTGACAAAAAACCTTTTTAGGACAAGGAACACCATACAATATGATACAACACCATGGCAGAAAGACAGAAAGATTGAAAAGAATGAGGAGAAAGTTGTCAAGAAGTGAAATCCACAAAATTATTGACATTTTACCTGTAAGCCTATCTGCAGAGCTTTCTGGAAGCCATCAGAAATAACTGTGGGATGGATGCCCTTTTGCAAAAGCTTCTCAGCAGCATCAAGTAAGGCACCAGCAATCACTACAACAGATGTGGTTCCATCTCCAGCCTCTATATCTTGTGCACGGGACAATTCCACAAGCTAAAAATAATTAAGTCACATTATTGATGATACAAGTACAGTTGTTGATCAAAATAAAAGCATTTTAGTAAATGCAACAGAAAAAGTATATTAAAAAATTAATGCCTGTTTGTTCCGGCTAATCTCCAAAATGGCTGGACTGATTCTCCACTGGCACATAGCTGATGTTATAAGGTGTAACTTAGGCTACTTTTAATTTATCAAAGTATGCCCAGCACGGGCAGAGGCAAGAGCATTCAAAGTAACATGTGGGTGGAGCCATGGGCAACAGCTAGTCATATATGAAATACATTTGGTCTTTGGTATTATTTATAGAAATTTATTAAGTACCATTTTAGCAGCTGGATGAATCACACTCATTTGCTTCAAAATGGTAGCACCATCATTAGTGATTGTCACTTCACCATTGGCTGCTTGGATCTAAAATAAAATAAAAACTTTAATAATCTGTAACTGCAGCCAATACAGGATTTCAGCTAAATACCTACTTAAAACAAAGGATATTTCTATTGAAAAGAACTCCAAAAAGCAATAAAACTTTATCAAGATTATGCCATTCACAACATGGTCAGAATGGCTTGGTAGAAATTATAGGATATACAAATGTATAATAACCATACCATCTGCTGTTACAATACTTAAATTCCATTAATATGGGAAAAATCTTATTTTGATCTTAATATCAAAGTAATGTGAAATTATGTTTTGTTTGATAAGTAGGTACTTCTGTTAACATAGTGGATAGGTTAATAATTCTTTGTTTATTTACCATTTTATCCATTCCCCTCGGTCCCAAGCTTGTGCGAATGGCATCAGATACAGCTGCAATAATGTAAAAAAATGAATTATATGTTAAAACCGCAAATAGATTAAGGATATTAACAAATAAATACTTATTGCAAGTTCAGAATTAGAAAATATAAAATTTGTATAAGTTATACTGAATTTTTTTTTTTTTTTTTTTTTATTTATTTCTCTCAAAAAAACAAGTACATATTTACATTTGTTTTACTCGCCAAACTTAACAGTTTGATGGCGAGAATTAAATTATTATTTAGTTTTTCGTAAGTCAAAATAATAATAGCAAAAATGTGTTTATATAATTGGTTACAGACTATGTCTTTAACAGAATTGTTGGTAAGATATGGTTTGATTTACTAAAAAAAATGTGTAAATTTAGGGACCCAAGTGTATATAGCAAGTTACCTCTGCTAGCATCTCTGAAAATGTTAGAACGACAACTCTGACCGCCAGTTTAACGTGCCCTCCAAAGTAAATATTAATAATAGTTGCTCGATATTATTACGATACCATAGATTTCAGATAGGAGAATATCACGGGACTGATACAATTTATAAGTTAATGATAAATACACCATATCCGGATAATAAATATTGTATGAATCCATTTTTATAATTATTATCGTTTTTATAATTATTTTTCGTTATTTCTTAATGGACTTTTACTAAAGAAAATAAAGAAATCATGATTTATAATATCAGATGTTTTTACCTTTTGCGGCATTTATGTTGCTCAGCCTAATGTCAGTAGGTTTGCTTTTATCTTTATAAACCGCTGAATTAACTTTCGCAGAATCACCACCAGCCTTTGGAGCCATTGTAGATTCGTTTATAATTTGCTTTAGATACACAAAGTTCTCGATGAAAAGAGATTTATATTTTAGCCAAAATTTCTTTATATTTCTTCTCTCGACCAATTCTTTGACTTCACAAATGACAATTAACTGACATTGGATATGACAGCCACTTGTCAATGGAAATTAAAAACATACTTGTTGTTGCCAACTACAAATATACGTTTTGTTTTTGGTAAGAATAAATGGAGAGCGAAAGCCAAGAAGATTATATAACAGCATAAGCCTATACTAGAGGTTCTATAACAGATATCGTCTACCGCCGATTCTCAAAGTGTAATCAATGTTTTTCTATACAGTGCCACCAATTTTTTTTATTTTACCATATTAAAAATCACAACTACAATCATTACTGTAATAACTGTACTTCAATCCAAATAAGCAAAAATTTAAAGGTAATAATCAATGCAGCTTGGTAAGTTTTGATTTTAGTATTTTATATTTTAAATAATATATGCCTAAACTGCTTCAAGACCCAAATTGTATCTGGCCTTTAAGGGACTAGGAGGGCTCCTGTAGACCAATAAGGGGGCATTATCGTATACTTTGAGAATTACTGGCCTATAGGTACCTACAGGCCACAGTCGAGGTCGCGTTCCGATCCGATGGTAGATTTACCCTCGCCACCTCTCCTGGCAGCGGCCCAAGCCGAGGTCGTGTCCCTTGTGACGCCCTTGAGCTAGCTGCCCCCCTGCCCCTCTGGCTGGAGCGCACTTGCGCTCGCCCTCTGTCTGGGTGAAGTTGTTATGGCCACTCTGGCCAACATAGTGATATCAAAAAATAAAAAAAAAGGTACCTACAGGTGGTGAGCTTTGGGTGATAAAATAATATTAATTATAAATTAACTTTAATGATAATTACAGATAACGTATGTGGGTACCTAGTAGGTATTAATAAATGTATAATATTAAATGAAGGTATTATATTATTATTATTATTAATGTACCACCTACATTTAATATTATCAAAAGAGGGTTCCTTGGAGGGATTACGGAACCCTCGGGACCCTTAAAATTAAAGATTGCGTCGTGCCAAGACTTCGCAACTTTCTATAAAAAGTTCACTTAATTTAATATGTGGATAATTAGCAGAGTCGTCTCTTGATTTTTTATCTAGTTGTGACAGAACTTTTTGAAGCATCACTTTTGTGGTAGCCAGCGATGGGTGAGCTGGTATAGACGTGTCCAATGCCTGCAATACGTAAAATAAACTTGAAGAAAATACTTAGGCCCGTATTAATAAATCAATCTCAAGTCTGAGAGCGCTCTTGAGTACCTACGCGTTTGACGTTACATTTTGTACTAATATGAAATAAATAGGTATGACATTTTTAAGATAGCTCTCATACTAGAGATCGATTTATTAATACGAGCCTTAATTACTTTTACCTAAATAAAAAATATAAATTTACATTCGTTAAAAAAACATAGGTACAGTCTATTCCACATAAAGTACGGTAGTACTATATGTATAACTAGCTGTGCCCGCGAATTCGTCCGCGTGGAATTTAATTGACAAAGTGTCATACAAACTTTCAACCCCTATTTTATCCCCTTGGGGTTAGAATTAATCAAAATCCTTTATTTGCGGATGCCTACGTCATAACATCTACCTGCATGCCAATTTTCAGCCCGATCAGTCCAGTGGTTTGGGCTGTGCGTTGATAGATCACTATGTCAGTCAGTCATTCAGTCAGTCACCTTTGAGTCACCAGTCACCTTTGAGTTATATATATTTAGATTTGTGTACTTTATTCCGATCTGCTTAAGTATTATTCACGTTGCCGACCAAATGTTAGTGTGACAGAGGGCTCTCTCACTTATTGTACTAAACGGAGCTATAATACCTACTTTAGATAGGTACTACTCCCCTTCGGTCGAGCCAGCCCATATATATCTAAATATATATAACTCAAAGGTGACTGACTGACATAGTGATCTATCAACACACAGCCCAAACCACTGGACGGATCGGGCTGAAATTTGGCATGCAGGTAGATGTTATGACGTAGGCATCAGCTAAGAAAGGATTTTGATTAATTCTACCCCCAAGGGGATGAAATAGGGGATGATTGTTAAGTTAAATTCCACGTGGACGAAGTCGCGGGCACAGCTAGTATACCTATATGAGCTGTAATGATGAGCTACTATCTTGGCTCTATCACCTTATTTAATATTATAATAAGTACCTACCTATCTAATAATAATAATGTATTATTGGGTATGTAAATAGATACCTACTTAATAATAAATGGGTAAAGCAAATTACATACGGTTTGCTGGAGACGTTTATAAAGATGAGGTGGCACCGTAACAATCCATTCTGGCTGATTTTTTGAGTGTTCAAGACTTCTTTTAAATCTCTGAGTAGTTATAGCTAACAATGGAAGAAGAATTAGCTCCGGCTCTTCGATTTGGCCCATTATGTTCTCCGCTAGCATATCATATCCAAGATGATACAAAGCAACCACCTGTTAAATAATTATGGTATCTGATTGTGAAAAAACAGGTAAGACATCATTCGTTTGAGCAAATCGAACCAAGAGTAGTAGAGAGTAAATTTGATCTCCCGTCGATTCTGAATAAACTCAATACATAATTATAATCAGAAATCGAACGCAAATAAAACCTTTTTATATTCTATGACTTTAGTTATTGAATTCAGTAGGATTCTGTGGGAGTGTGTCGGAGTATGTCGGTAGTGTTGTGCGTAACCTACCGACACACACGTGGGCGGTTTTTTACGTTTACAGTTTAATAGTCGTTCGATATTACACTGCATTTACTAGGTGAAACAGAAAGGATATACTATTTTTTTTTCAACTTTACTTCGTAAATCTAAAACTATCGGCTTAGTGGGACAGTTGAAGTACCTACTAAAGGTTGTGTAGACTTATGAAATCTGTCAACAGCTGTATCCCTATAACACCGTTTGTTTTTCAAGATTCCTCCAAGCTGATAGTTTCAGAATTACAAAGTTAAGTTTGGAAAAAAGTATACCCTTTCTGCTTCAACCTGTATACTCGTTCGAACAATGTTGAACGGAAAAAAATCAACCATTGAATGCTGAATAGTTCTTGCGATTATTCAATTTAGTTATTTGCTCGAAGTTAAATGAGTAATCTGTTTATCTTCCACCTATAGTTCCACCTACATACTATTATAAAAATTGACCTTACCGAGCTGTTTTTGGAAAGCATGCAACAGGCATTTTAAGGGTCCGAGTAGAAATCCAGTGTTTTGGAATGTTGTATGTCTGTTGTGCGAGAATCACGGGAAAATGGCTGAACCGATTTCAACGAACTTTTCACTTGGCAGCGTAGACGATTAGACTTAAATCACAGGGCATCTACAGCTGTACCTTTTGTATGAATAACTAATAAAGGTGGGTACCTACTATTAGATAAATCTGTTGATAGTTACCTGTTGCCGCTTGATGAAATCATTATCAATGTTCCATTGCTCTGCTAGGAGGGAAACTCTTTCAATCCAAGCAAGACACTCTTCACTGTTATAAGTTTTATACGGGCCATCATTCTCGTAAACTGTTATGGTCTCTACGGCATTTCTTATAAGTTTAGTTAAGAACTTCATCCGAGGATTTCGCAGTTTCTCAGACGCTTTCATGTTTATTTCGCGGCTAAGCACGTTTCCCGTTAGAGCTTCTAAAATATACTGATAATCGATATCGTACAGAGTATCAAGTGGTTTAGTAAATTTTATATTGAAATGACACATGTAATATACTGTACAAGATATTTGATAATTCAAGTTTAATATATCATTATTAACATTCTTGGTATCTTGCGCTACTTCAACTAATGATGGCATGCTTTCGTCCCAAATTTTCTCAAAATGTATATCTTGTTTCTTATGATTGATTGCCGTATTGGAACATATCAAGAAATCATCTAAATATTTTGTTGTTGTTTTAAGGAAACTGATCAAACTAGTACTGTCGAACCCGACGTCTTGTAAACACAATGGATCTTTAGGCAATCTGCTTACTTTGTTTACTAAACGGCAACTGACTTCAAAAACATGTTTCATATAGGTAGACCATATAATTGAAAACAAACCCAATCTTATGTTCAAGTTGGATATATTAGACAAACATTGCAGAACTGTCCTCAGGAGCTCACAATTTTGCATGGATTTTTGCCAAGCCATAGAATATTCCCAGCACATGTTTGCTATTATGTAATCAGCTGATGTACTCAATGGAAACTGTCGTCGCAAGAGAGAAAGCCATTTAAATATTTTAGGATTATCATCGACATATTTGCGATTATTGTCGATAAAAAGGTATGCCGGGTCACTGTCATCGTTCGAGTCGAATGATTCAGTAAATGTATATTTTTCCATTAGTTCATTAGCAACAATAGCCTCCGGCATAATTCCCATCCCGCACAGCCACTTTGATATTAATTCTGTGACAGATCCTTTGCCTCTCGAATATATGTATTTTAGATTTATATTGAATTCGGTCATATGCAATTTTGTCAGTGTTTCGCCGTTGAAAGAATCTTTAAACATAATGATAATACTAAGAATGGATATGTCTTCTAACTTGCCAATCAGTATTCCCCATTTCGCATTCTCCTTGGTTACAGATTCCCATACATCCTCCTCTTTTTCTTGACATTTTCCTTCTTCATACAGTCTAGTCACTGCTTTACAAGCCATGGCAACTATCATACTTCTCAGAGGACACGGCATTTCTATTAAAATGTCTCTAATGCCCTGCCACCAAGGCGATGTCTCGTTATAATTGATTTTAGTAGCTTCTTCTGTAACATTACACAGGTAATATAAAATTTTCGTGAATTTTTCAATAAGTTCAAGATCAATATTCTCCAGAGCCATATTCATTAATTGCATAATTATTAGTTTGACCATTTCTTTTGGCTCGACACAACAATCCATTAGAAAATCAGTTAACTTTGTGATGTCTTTTATTTTAAAAATAGACTTAAATGTTATATAAGCAAGGTTGTTTATCTTTTCTTGAGATATATCGGATTTCAAGGAAATACTTTTTGCATTTTTATCTAATTGAAAGCAAGATACAAATTCTTTATATGTACTGGTATTGCTGTCGGCAAATGTAACTCTTGCATGGTATTGTTCCTTGTAATTATTTTCTTGAGCTAAAGTTAATAGTCTTTCTAAGATACAATTATCATCTTCCAAAAGATTAAAATCAATCTGCTTTAAATCTTCATTGGATTTATCTTGAGCTTTCATTTCATCGTTCGGTTCTGTATTCATATGCAGATAATCATTTATTTTTGCCATTAACTCTTTCATATCGTCAGCGTTTTCGTCGTTGATATACCTATAGAATAAAGTGATCAGACCAAGATTTGCAAAGTAATGCTTTATTTCAATCTCTTGAACATTCAGTTCATCAGTTTCAATTGAATCCCAGAATAAATTCAAACACAACATAACTACTTGAGGTGCAATTTCATACTTTCTGATCATCATATCTATCAAGTGTTTTTTCAGTTCTAAAGTTTTCAACTCTGAAGCTTTTTGCATTAAATCGTCAATAAAGTCTTCGGATACAGGATCCGGTTTTTTCAAATGTTCACGAATATCTCTCAATGTGTGCAAATCTTTTGACCTTTGAGAATGTTCTCCTTCCAGTGCATAATAAAATGGAATGTTAAACTTTTTTAATTTTCCATCAGGATCTATTAGTACACATTGAAATTCGGGTAGATTAAGTTTTTTAGAAGTATAATTTTTATCTGCACCGACCAGACCACAAGTGTTGTATAAGAGTAACCCGTTTTTAGTCGCGGTAAATGCAGCTACTCGGTTTCCCTTTTGCATCAATCTTATATCTATTACACCTTTTTTTGGATTGTATATGATCAAAAATATTGCTCTTTTCAAATCTTTTACAACAGAGAGCTGTGGTGATTTGTCGTCGATTTCAAAAAGCTGAAAGGTTTAAAATATTACTTTAGGAATTGTTTTTCATTTTCATTTGTCAACTGTTCAAAATTATGTTTGGTGGATTTTTTTCTTCAATATACTAACTTGTATAAATGCGCACTGAGCATCTCGGCAGCCCTTAATGAGTCTGATCAAATGTCCCCGTGTCACGTCAAGGACAGCAACACGTCCGAAGCTGTCAACAACAGCGGCTAGGCGACGGTCTGGTGAGATGGCTACCACAGTCCCGTGACGTTGCGCGTCATGCAGCCCATTGCGCATAGATAGCGCTTCAGATCTAACTAGCGGCTCATTCCCAGCTATGGTGCCGTCCGTGGAGCCACCACCGAGCCAGCCTCTTCAGACAGAAAAATAAAGGCTAGGTTACATTGCTTAGTGCTGCAGTAGAACATTAGGATTCCTACAAAAATTGGTGTTATACTCACGGCAAAGCTGACTTTATTTTATTTGCGACAGCTCTGGCGACATCCTGTAGTGGTGGTGTCGTACCACCTTCCAAAGCATAATGAAAACCGACATACGGCTTAGCACCAGCTCCAAGGATCAATGTGTTGACTGGAGGCACTGAACGATACCTGTAAACATTAATCTAATTTAATACCAAACTATAACACCTTTTGTTACAAGAAGTCACATATCCACACTTTGTACACAAACATTTCAGGCTCCCCTGCCCCAGGTATCGCTCTCGCATCAGCAAGAACCAACAAGTTTCAGGGTAAAAAAAGTAACTGATGAAATTCATATATCTGGAGGACTTCTGGACTAGAGCGATTTTAAACTATGAATCCAATTTAGCTAATATTCAAACTTGGCTCAGGGTTTAGCCATAAAATGTAATGTGCCATATTTAATTTAAATCTGAGAAATTTTTTTTTTTTGGGATACTTATTACAATGTCTACTCAAAGCCTGACTGGCCAACAGCATGTATGGTATGTTAAGCTTGAATACTGAAAATTGCAGCAAGAACATGATGAAATCTGTATGTATATGGATGACTGGATTTACATTATGCTCACCATACATCATAGCCCCCATAAGTTGATGCAGCAAGGAGGTGGTCATACGTATTTTTCAAATCCAAACCCACCACTGCAGCATCATTTATGACTTCTTGGTCGGAAAACGTCCACTTTTTTATACCAATACTGCGACTATCCACTGAATAGTCATCTTGAACACCAGCTCTAACTAAAGATAAGGAGAGGAAAATATTGAGTGTGTTATTGTTGATTGAGTGACATGACCAATAGCAAGACAGGGTTGAGTACTTTAATAAAGGAAGAAAAACTTTATAATGGATTTCAAGTTTCAAAAACATTACTAGCTACTAATAATAAAATAAATAGTAATAAATAAATATCGCTGGACAAACACACCAACTGTATGGTCCCAAACTAAGCAACGCTTTTACTATGGGTACCGTACAATGGACTGGGGGCGATCCCAGTGACACCCAGACCAGGGAAAATTACGAAAAGGCAATTTCCGAAATTTGCCCTGACGGAAATCGAACCCGCAACCAACCCGATGGAGTGAGCCGAGCGGCCTACACTCGAACCACTGCACCAAGCTGTCTTCACTGACTTAATATTACATCATATAAGTAAATCATTTTAGCAAACTTTAATAGTGAATATGCATCTTTGTAGATATTAATATTAAAACAACATCTTTAACATAAAATAAAATTAAATATTAGTGTGGTTCTCTTTTGTAAAGTAAATTTTAATAAATTTGTGCGTGTCATTAATTACCTTTCGCCAGTTGAGCTTTTGCATTCCTCAGTGTTAGAAATAGGGTTGATCCAGTCAAAATATATTCACAGGTTTGAAACAAAATGTGTATATCATCTGGTAAAGTGCCATAAGTCCCAGTATGACATGAGATTTTCATAACAGGCTTTTCTTCTAGCTTTTCAAATAGTAATAAATGCCCCGTGTTAGTGTAAAAGCCAACACTACCATTTATGAACCCAACTATAACGCAAAACCAATCTGGTCCATTCTGCAATGTGAATTAATGCTAATGTGATGGAAAAATACTTAAATTACGTATACATTCAAAGTTTTGTCATGTACTGCAATTCATAGTTAAACATATTAGAACAATTAAATTGTAAATCCATTAAAGATCATTAACAATCCTCCATCAATATAGAAAATATAAGTCAGTATTTGTGCTAGGTCAGTTAGTAATACAAAAAGTACTTGGGTCTAAACATTGGGGATATACCTGAGATGATTGTTGTGAAGGACATATAGACAAAGTTAAAACGACTCTGATGTCTGAGGGTAATGTTCCGCTCCATGATATAAGGAATGTGTTGCTGTCTGTTGAACTTATCCATTGGTTGGTGAGTAGACAAAGACGATTCTTATAACCCACTGCTAAGAGATTGCCACATGAAGACAATGATATTGCACATTGCGACAGCCATCTTGAGTCTGTAATTATATTATTATAAAATCTATTATTATAAACTTATTAGGTGCGTATGTTAGTAGTTACCTATGGTAGGTCAGTGATATCATCACTTTCAATTACTTGTATTTTTAACATATATATTTCAATGGATGTTATCATCTCGTTGGATATCATAAAATAAACGATTATTTACCTTCTTTTTCTGATATAAATAGTGCTCTTCCCAAACTAGATATGTCACCACAATCTGCAATTTGGTCTACTTGAACCGACATGCTTGTAAATTGAAAAGTAGTCCTAATGTTATGGCATATTTAGCTAAAATATATAAAAAAGTAAATAATTCCGCAATAATTCTACGCAGAAATTAGGGAAAATGGGGAAAACTACTGATAAGGATTTATTTACCAGTCAGTAAACGTCAACGTCATTCTGATTAGCAGTCAGTTGTATATATGTCATATGCCAGTATTATATGATCTTTCGTCTTCTTGTATGATCTTAGTGATTCACAGATTCTACAAAACCGGTAAAAAAGGTTTTTCAAACCAATACAACGAACCATACCAATACCATATTTCCTTCGATGTTGTCCTCTTTGGAAGCATTCTGATTATATACAAAGATTGGATAACATCGTCAGGAATACTCTCACAGTCATTTTAAACACCCCGTTGGATGATATTTCGTGGGCCCAGGCATCTCTACCTGTAAAGTTAGGGGGACTGGGTATTCGCAAAATTTCTAGTGTATCATTACCAGCGTTTCTGTCCTCGGTTCATGCTAATGATTCCTTAGTACGGGAAATATTACGTCCTTGTTTTATTCCCTCTGAGTTAGCATGTCTAACCGAGGCCAAAATGCTTGGTTGATGGCCTGCCCTAACACTAGCCTGCCCGCAGTCCTTTCCTCGCAGGGGCAATGGGACGGGCCGCTCTGCAAATTGGTACGGGAGCAACTTATAAATACGGCCAACAGTTGTGCAGAGCGAGCCCGCCTTCTTGCCGTTGGTGAGTGGGAATCGGTACTGTGGTTGCAGGCTCTACCTTCTTCCAACATTGGGACGCTCATGGATTCCACCTCTTTCAGATTGGCAGTCTGTCTCCGGTTAGGATCCACATGCTTTGTGCCACACCGCTGCCGTTGCGGGGAAACCGTCGACCAGCGCGGGCACCATGGTCTCTCATGTCTACGGAGCGCGGGCAGAATATCTCGGCACTCAAGCCTTAATGATATCATCCGTCGGGCTCTTGCCACCGCTAACGTAGCGGCCGTTTTAGAGCCTAATGGCCTCTCGCGTAGCGATGGTAGGAGACCAGACGGTATGACGCTGATCCCCTGGAGGATGGGACGGCCCTTGGTATGGGACGCAACATGCGTCGACACCTTAGCACCGTCCCACCTTCGGGAGTCTAGCATTAGGGCTGGTGGTGCCGCCGCCTGCGCGGAATCCCTCAAACGGCGCAAATATAGCAACCTTGATCCAGGTTATATGTTTGAGCCGTTTGGGGTAGAGACCCTGGGACCGTGGGGCCCGGGCGCCCATCGCATTTTTTGCGATTTGGGAAAGCGGCTGGTCGAAGCAACTGGTGACCAGAGGGCTGGTACATATCTCGCACAGAGAATTAGCATTGCCATTCAACGTGGCAATGCTGCCAGTCTTCTGGGCACTTTGCCAAGCGACGGCGGTCTGGCACAAGTATATTTTTTATGAAATTGTACATAGTGGGTGTATTTGTTAGTTTTTATAATATTGAGAACAATTAATTTTACTGAAAATACAACCAGTTATTTGTCCAATAATGGTGAAATTGGTGCCTGATGAAATAAAAACAGATATGCTGTGCAAGACAAAATAATGATGCATCGCAATTGCTCAAATGCAAAGATATAAATATTTCTACTACAAAAAATATTAAGAGCGACTCTAACTTTACAAAAACATATATTCTTTTTCCATGGAATGGAACAGCTTTGTTGACACTTATGACAGCCAAAGAGAATTGACAGCCAGCCGAGCGAAGTGATGGTTTTATTATTTATTTTTGTCTTCGATTGATTTGGAAATTCTATCTATTCACTTACTGTTGTGACAAACAATCAAATGGAAACAATATTGTAATCCATTTCTTTTAAAATTTATTTATTTATGAGCCTATAATCTATCTATGGCAGAGGTATTTCTATTTTCTACCTTGAGTGCTGTGTCTTCGCTCAAGTGATGGGGTGTCTACACAGTAAAAAGGAAACTTTAGATTTACACCCCAATGTGTTTCGTGTGGTGAACATTGACGAGAATGGCGTGGACCTCTGTTCTGGTCAACTGGAGATCACAGACGCTGATATTATACTCTATAGAGAAGGACGAGACTCCACAATGTGGCCTTTGCACTCATTACGAAGATATGGATTCGAAGGGGACATATTTAGTTTCGAATCAGGTAAGTCAACCCCATGAATTACAGTTTATAATCTCATGTAATGTACCTTTGTTACAAACTCCACATTATAATAGTTACCTTCTGCAGATCTTTTAATGAATGCATGTAAGGGCAGTCAGCCACGCCGGATTCTGCAAGATAGTCCCAGAAGCGTTAATGAAATTATTCTTTGTCTCAGAGAATGCAAAAAAATACTACTTTTCACTGTCATCAGCGGATTGTCTCAAAAATCCACATCTAGATTTATATTGACAGAAAGAAATCCATAACTTAATCCTAGTATTGAGTTAAGGGTTGAAACAAAAGGTTATTTTTATATTAAAAAAAAGAAAGATGTTCTCTATCAAGCCATGTTTTTTTAACTGTTTTAATTATGCTAACCACAGTGGATTGTTAATTCCATACATTTTGTCACCATATATTAATATAAATATTGCCTACTACCTTTTTTTCCAGAATATTATAATTTACCCTTGTCCAAATTTAATCCAAATCCATTAAGCTTTTTTGCCTGATGATCTGTTTTGCAATCGCAGGTTCATAGGAGATTCACTCAACTTTTTGTTTTTAGGTAGAAGATGTGAAACAGGAGAAGGTATATATGCATTTAGATGCCGAAGAGCTTCACTGTTGTTTAGGACACTGCAACAGCAAATTCAGCTAAGAAATGTGATCCATGACGCTGTACCATATCCCGTGTCCAGGTTGACTCCATCTCCACAAGGCAGGCAAACATTGCAAGCCAGTGTGGTTCACCGCTCCTCTGTTGATAATGGCCAACCAGTTAATAATATACAGCCGGTTGGTAATAACAATCTTCCTAATCTAATATCACATGCTACAGTTTCAAGAAATGTTGCTCAATCTCCAAGATCACCTTCAAGTGTGGACATATTAGAGGTGATGCCTTTAAACACAAGACCACAAGCCAATACCAATGCTGTTACTAATGTTTATCAATTACGAGAGTTCAAAAGAGAACCAAACAACAACCAGGGTGAGGCAGTTTCTAACACCAGACATCTCTATTCAAATGACTTGAACAGGGATTTAGCAATACTGAGAAATACACTGAGACAAGAGACTGTTTTGAATACAATGAGGGATATTGAAGATGAGACACGATTTCTTGAAAGCAGATATATGAATGAGAGTATTGCTAATAACCAAATAAATACTCCTTTATCTCCAACTGTCAGTAACTCTAGTGAGCATTATGCACAGCTGAGTTTAGAACAACAGGAAGCTGCCCGACTGTATGTGAACATTACACCAAATGAGGCTGTTATTGCAGATGCTAATAAAAATGAGGGTGTTCCTACAACTCCTTTGACTCCTAAGCAAGTAGAATACTGCAATCTGACAGTAGGGAATAAGCCAGATGTTAACACATATGCTAACTTATCATTAGGGGAATTGGGAGATAGTGTCAAGAATGTTAAACAGATTTTAAGCTTTTCAGCATCTGAACATAATCAAAAATTCTCAGAATCTGATACATTCACATCAATGTCACCTGTTGAGGAGTTGGAAGTAAACTATGCAATCTTAGATATTGATTCAAATAAAGAAGCCATAAAAGGGGCGAGAGAACTGACATCTCCCGAAAGTCAGTCATACAACAGTTCAAAGAACGAAAGTACTGCGTCATGTGCGTCACAGCCGCGCGGGCGTCTCATCTCACAGTGTAGTGTGGAAAAATCAACAGTTGCCAGCAACCCCGCTGTTGTACCATCTGCTGCTATAGGATACACTACAATTGACTTTGATAAAACTGTTGCTTTGACATCTGTGGCAGCTGGAGGTGACAGTGAACTAGATGGCCCTCGCAAAACAAGACACAATTCATGTAATATCATATGTGCTAGTCCTAGTAGCACAGAAAAGAGCAAAACAAATTACACTTAAATGTAATTGTATGTATTGGATCTACTAATACTAATCTTCGTCATATTTTAAGATTGTTTTAGCCACTATATTGAACTTAGTACATTTATTGAACTTCTGTGCAAATTATTGATACTGGCCAAAACAATCAATTATTTTTATTAATAGCTAGCCCAAATAATAATATAATATATATAAGTATATTTTATGTGTGCATCATCCAATTTTATTAAACCTAAGTACCTATTAAACATACATACAAATTATTTTGTTTGCCCTAGTAAATCTACTTGCCAGGCTATTTGATTTTTCTTGTTAATTTAATACTAGTTCCTAAAATAATATACTATTATTATAGTTATACCATTACCAAATGATTTACCAAATTTTATGTAACATGAAAAGTTGGAAGTACAACAACAGGCACAAAACTAAACAAACTAAGTAGGCATGTAGTGTAATGGTAATTGCATATTTCGCATACTAATCAATGCAAGCTCTATAATGTGGGTTATCCATTATCGTCATAGAGTTGTCCCTTAATAGTAAATCTACCTACTTTTCTTGCGAAGGGCAATGAGTTAAAGTGCTAAGCATGCTTTCCGCTCACTCTTTGGAGTAATTATATTTTAGCCGAATGTGATTTCCAAAGTTGTAAAATGTTTTTGTAAATCCACCTAATGAGTGTTATCTGCGCAATGCCAATGCAATGGTGCCGACATATTTAGTTTATTCGGTAACTCTCTTTTTCACGAAATTATAAGATATAAGATTTCGTGATACTGCACCAACTTATATTACAAAATGTTATATCGATTGTAATTTATATTACTTACATGTATTTAGTTTGCCCTTTTAGTAGCTAAATATGTCAAGTCCTAAATTGCTTTAAGGATCAACCAAAGACTACAAATACCTAATTTATTTTCTGTTAATAATGCCAATATAACAATTAATTAATAAACAATTTAATTGTGCCACTCGATATAAGTAAGATAAAGTAAATATTTTAGCAGTAAGCCAGCCTATTGTTTTATATCATATAAGATTGTATATACCTAACTATACATATATAGATTATTATTGTAATAATGTAAATTGAATACATTAAAGGGTCATGCAATTTAATAATGACATAGTAAATTGTCATTGGCACGTTTGGACGTAGAGCCAATGACAAAACGAGTTTAATGGACTGTATCTAAATGTAATTATACAATGTTCCTACAGCTCGCTGTAAGTTTAGCTGTGGTTATGGCAAAGAGTATAGGTTATAGTTTAGTAGTAAAGAAAATCAAATTCTCTAATTGATAACCCCATCGAAATCGATTCAGTTGTTTCCGTGATGCTTGAATACACAGACAAGAATTCGGATAACACTCGCTTTGGTCTCGGGGGGTCTTCAATTAAATAGCATATTAAATCATTTTTTCAAAAATATCTTGATTTACAGTTTTATAATAGTACTAATAGAAAGATAGGTAGATTAGACTAATAATCTGTTCTAATTGAAATAAATAATTAAAATAAATCTATGTTAGTACATTACTTACCTATTTACTTGTAGGTATTACTTAGTAGTAATATTTAGTTTTACATTGCCATAGACTTTGTCATAGCTATTGTAGTTGGCAGTAAAACAATATTATTTTTTATATATTTTAATAATCAAATGTAGTTTGTATATTAAATGTGAAACAATTAGTTTGTGTTTAATGTTTATTGATTAAACAAATAAAAGATAAAAGAATAAAATGTGCAAAATATTAGACAAGAGTTATTATTAAAAATGACAATATCTGTTTCTACATAATTTCATTTTTATAACACGTTAGCTGTTTTTACCGCAAACAACATTTTATTCAGCAAGTCAACTCCAATCAATGGTCACACACACGTGACTATATGTTGCATCATATTTTTTGAGTCTTAATTACTTTCACTTATTTATTCTTATTCTTACATCCTTAGCTTTCACTATCAAGTCGTGATAATTTCGTTTGAATCGGATCAGCAGTTTGTTTGCGATGCATAGATTCTAATGCAGTCAGTACATGTACCTAAATTCTTTTATTTTTATTTGAACTTGTCTTCAGTGCCGTTAACTTTTGTGCGCCCTGTGCGAGCTGCTATAACTACGCCCTTTAAAATTTGGTTCTGTCCTGATGTAGTTGTCGCAGCCAAATAGCTTAATCCGCCGTTCAATTAACAGCCTAGGCACTTTACTAAACAGCGCCGTTCAACTAACGGCCTAAATGATATTCAGCCATTTGATCAAACAGCTAGGCAAATGACTTGGATCGATGACGTTTAACTACTTGCCTAGCCGTTTAATTACCTGCCTAGACTGTTCATTTCTATTTAGTTTTACTTTCTGCCACCTAGCGCCGAAACTCACCAAACTGTCAATATCTCTATATTCTATATTCTCTATGGTCAATATGGCGTCGGAAAAAAACAACTTTGATGGAATCATTTTATTAGGTACTTAGGTTTTTTACGTTTTTTTTTAGATCCACCGAATCTATTTGCCGGGTGGGGTTTCTGTGGGGTCATTAAAAAAAATAACCCTAACCTAAACCCATCCAGGTCGTTCTGCTTGGGTAGTATTTTGAAAAAGTTTTGTAGTACTTCAATTTCAACCAGTTGCCTAAGCATTAGCCAGCCAATTTATTAAATGTTGTAATAGACTATACGGCTGAATATCATTTAGGCCGTTAGTTGAACGGCGCTGTTTAGTAAAGTGCCTAGGCTGTTAATTGAACGGCGGATTAAGCCAGTTGGCGGCGACATAGTCATTTCTGCGTGCCTCCAGGGCCTGCGCCCTGTGCCTGGGGACCGCTGGCACCGCCCGATATAAATTCTATAGTTTTTTTACTTAAATGCCTGACGGGAGGTACTTACAGGGAGAACTATCTACGAATATCATGAAGGTATGTATGTACATATTATAATGATGTAACGAGTATTGACGTACTCGTTTTCAGTTTTGGTGATTAGAGATTATGAGCTAGTTATAAAAATAACGATATTAGTCCTCATCAGGGCTAAAATTTTGTTTCATACGTATTTATAAGTATAAGATAGGCGTTATAACTTATACGTTGAAAGGAGGAAATCTAGAAAAGTATTTAAATTAAAAAAAAAACAAGGTATATAATACAAAAAGAGTTTTAATGGCGTTATAACGATATATGTATTCTTCTTAACCAACTCCTAAACATTGTAAGTAGATTAAAATAATAAATGTACTTAGGTAAATATACAAAATCAACACTTAGTTAAAAGTAGCATAATTAGATTAAATTAGTATCACAATAGAGGAAAAGACTTATAATATCGTTGAGTGCAGGAGCACCACGATTGCTGCCGCGGCGGGCAGCGTCCACGTGCAGTGGGGCCTGTAGCCAGCGTCCCCTGCAAATCACCATTGGCGTTATAAGGTACTTGTGTTATATTATAGTCATGTGGACGACGTCACTCTGGCTGTTTGCGAGCATGTCTCCTCGCGACGATCTCGCTGCGAGCGCAGCGGCGGATTTACTGAGTAGGCTGGAGCCTAGGGCGGCAGATTTTTGGGGACCGATTTTATTTTTGCTTCCTCATAGGAATCAAGCGCAATAAAGATTATTCACGTTTACCGAATGTACATTATTGTGTAAGTAGCATACATTACCCCGCCTTTATTAATCGTTCATGATTGAGCTTTGATTAGATCAAAAATGAACCCAAAAATTATTATACGTGCAATTTCAACGGACATTTTGGATTTTAAAAATTATTTAGGACATGACAATGGCGGAATGGAGGGCGGCAAAAACTTTACAGCCTATACCTTGGAAATTTGTAAATCCGCCACTGTGCGAGCGGATTGTTGGATCGCCCCGCTGAAAACACGCTCGCAAATCGAAGGTGGGATAAGCCAATGCATTTAAAACCTTGTGTAGCAAAATTTCAACTATAGTTTGCAATAACTTAAGTTGGTTATTTAATAGTGAGAGGACAGTGATATAGAAGAATGAATATCGACGAGTGGGTAGATCGATTGTTTTTACACCGTTTGACGTCGTCTCAATTTTAAGTATTAATTATCAAGAGCGTTGTATTAAGTATATCCCAGTATATGTATAGGTATGTAGTATATGAACACATAAACAACAAAAGCGTCCTCATTCTAATTTCCCTTAGGTTGCACTTGAGAATTGAAAATTCAATCCTAGTGGAAATGATGGTGATTTAACATTTCATTTCATTTATTTCACCACCCAGGACAGAAATACGTGAAGGAGGGATATTTGAGACCATACTCTTGTACAAACAAAGTTTTATTCAATTATCTTTATCTAGAGTATACCTATATTAAATTACTCACATCATTTGTGTTGGTAAGTTAATTAATAAGTTTAATAAAATAATTAATTAAATGATCAGTTGTGGTATTGTAAGTAATTAACAAAGAGATACTTGCATAACCCTCAGTAATATTAGTGCCAGTTAAAATGGTATGCAATAGATAAAACAGCGACATGAAGCATAAATACATTTCATAACTAATTATAATAAATATTGTGAGACAAATCTTTATTACATATAGAACTACAAATACATAATAATACTAGTACCTCATTGGCACACAGTGTATCCATAATATATGAATAAATAGGTAGGTATAAGGTAGGAATCAGGGGTTTGAAAGAAACGTTATCACATAAATGAAGGAAATAATATCTCATAAATAATGTGATAAAATCGAGTAAGCATTTGGTAATGCACTCTTACAGTGCTCACTATGTTATGTGTTTAACTATTGCGGTTTGCTATAAGTGTCTATTTGGTTTGGGGGTATCTATGTTCGAAATGGATATAGCCATTTGTGGTGTTGTACCAATTTAGTACTTACTGGAGTTTTGTAAAGGTTCGGACGAGACCTCGGGCGGGTGCGTGTCGGCGGGCAGCTCCGTGGCGGGCAGCTCGCCGCCTGCCGCCGGCACCGACAACCAACGCGTTAGTGCACAGACAACGACACACTAAGCTAATTGGCAAGCACCGGTTTAACTACTGATTGGTTTCAAACCTATAATTTACCGATACCCTCAATGCAGCTAAATCTCATTTTCGGTAACTTTTCTGAGAAATCGACCGTGCTGGTCCGGAAGAACTAGAATAGCGAAGAGTTTGGATGTTTAGGTGCCCCCATCAAACCAACACCACCCATATAGGTACCTAACATTTTACCCTCACAGGACACACACAAAAATGCTGTTATTCATTCATGCGTCTATTTTAGTTATATCCTAAAAAAAATAAACAGGTAAGTTTATCATACTGCGAACGTTTAGTTGTTTGAAAGTACCGATCACAAGTGCCATTCGATACCATGGAAATAATAGCTCAGACAATAGCAACGTATTGTCTGAGCTATGAATTCCATGCTGTTGAACTACATGATTCGAATGCGAAGACGCTTTAAAGCTAGCATTTCGGTGCCAATAAGCTTGCTATATTAAACATTAAACCTGTTGATAACCGTTTATTATGACAGGCTTAACGCTTCAGGCGTTAATAGATATAGTTAGGCGTTTCATAGAATAGTACTATACACTTTAGAGTATGTGTGGTATGCTCCTGAAGTGTTAATTCTGTAAAATAGATTGTTGCGGCCGATAATGTTATAAGGCGGATTCAAAGTCATACCTGCCGGGTCATAGGTCACGACGTCTACATATTGAGGATGTGTGATGTTGGCGTTATCGTAGAGTAGTTCGCAGCTAATGTCCCCCGCGTCCACGTCTTCCTTCCGCAATGTGGCATTGGCGAAGATGCTATAGAAGCCTTCACTGCTGGGGCCCGTCAATACTTCAGTCATGTTGATTTCTTTCCTGTAAATGTAGTAACATTCTCATAAAGTTATTGTGTTGTTTATATTTATTTCAGAATTGGACTAGAAAGTATATGCTACAAACAAATAACAATAACTACCTTACGTCTTATTATTTGTCAATTAGTGAGTAGGTACTATAATTATAATATGAATCATTTTATCTATACAAATAAATAAAATTGGAGTGTCTGTTTGTAATATCGAAATAACACCTTTTTACATAATGCATATGAAAGTACATACGACACCTATAAAAAAAACGCGATTTAAAATTTTTTTGTCTGTCTGTCTGTCTGTGTGTTTGTTCCGGGTAATCTCCGAAACGGCTGGACCGATTTTGACGGGACTTTCACTAGTAGATAGCTGATGTCTTAAGGAGTAACTTATGCTACTTTTATTTTAGAAAAACAATTTTTTTTAAAATTGGGTCCTGTCGCGCGGGCTCAGAACGCGGGAGCGGGCTTTTTTTGTTAAGTTAAATTCCACGTGGACGAAGTCGCGGGCTCAGCTAGTAAATAATATAATGTAATTATTTGTATAAGTTGGTTGTTTTTAATGAATACAATTAGTTTGTGGCGTTCTAATTATCTCAAAAATAAAATAAATAAATATAAAAAATTAGAAATGACTTCGCCCGCTCAGGCCCATTGCCTGGAACATTTTTAGTTTGAATGTTTGTGAATATGGTTCAATCTAATATCCGTGGTCGCACCAGGAGCTTCTCACTCAGCTCGTTCGTGCAACATTGATCCCTCCAGTTGTGTTTAAACTAAAGCTTTATAGTTATGTATATCTATGTCACTAACAAACCGCCGCAAACTGCCGTACGGCTCGTGTTCTTTTCCTACGTATATATGTCGCAGCCAAATAGCTTAATCCGCCGTTCAATTAACAGCCTAGGCACTTTACTAAACAGCGCCGTTCAACTAACGGCCTAAATGATATTCAGCCATTTGATCAAACAGCTAGGCAAATGACTTGGATCGATGACGTTTAACTACTTGCCTAGCCGTTTAATTACCTGCCTAGACTGTTCATTTCTATTTAGTTTTACTTTCTGCCACCTAGCGCCGAAACTCACCAAACTGTCAATATCTCTATATTCTATATTCTCTATGGTCAATATGGCGTCGGAAAAAACAACTTTGATGGAATCATTTTATTAGGTACTTAGGTTTTTTACGTTTTTTTTTAGATCCACCGAATCTATTTGCCGGGTGGGGTTTCTGTGGGGTCATAAAAAAAATAACCCTAACCTAAACCCATCCAGGTCGTTCTGCTTGGGTAGTATTTTGAAAAAGTTTTGTAGTACTTAAATTTCAACCAGTTGCCTAAGCATTAGCCAGCCAATTTATTAAATGTTGTAATAGACTATACGGCTGAATATCATTTAGGCCGTTAGTTGAACGGCGCTGTTTAGTAAAGTGCCTAGGCTGTTAATTGAACGGCGGATTAAGCCAGTTGGCGGCGACATATACATACCCATTACTCGTCGTGACGATTAAATTTGGTACAGGCGCGACATCTGCCGCCTCGCATTGGATTAGCAGATCCTCACCACCCTCTGGTACGTCCGCCACGGATGATATATTTAACTCAGGACCTGTGCCCTTCGCTGTGGAATACAAAACGAGGTTAGTTATAGGTAATCAGCTTATTATGGGTGTACCAGAATTTACTGGCCCAATATTTTTTAAATATGTAAGACTGATAGACTAATATCATAGATTTAGAATAAAATATGCCTTTTGCCATGAATAAATAAATATTTTTTATGACGTAATGAGTATTTACACGTTGATGATAAATTAATGATTTATAATTTATTAAGATCGTACTCACTGTAAACTATCAACTCGCCATGTTCGCGTTTGTCAAAATCAATGTTGGAAACTTCGCACTCATAGGTGCCGGAGTCAGAGGGCGACAGATCCTTTAGAACTATAGTGTCGTTCTCCTTTATTTCTGTAAAGTAACATTTAATAACAAATAACTAACTGCCGCAATCAGAGTTGGGACATTTTTTAATTTTTAAAAAATCGATTTACATGGAAAACCTGTACTGAGGAGTTGCTTAACTAACCATCAATCGACCCATGGGGCAGCTAATTTGATTAATTTATTTCTTAAATTATCCCATTTATTTGTCTTTTACATCATTTTAATTTGCATAAACTAAATAGCATTTGTTTTATTTTATAAATGTTAATAATGTATGTATGAGTTTTTTTTAATATATTTGATTGCAGTGTTCCTAACTCTATGTAATTCATGGATATGGTTCCTTAAAACAGATTCATCTATCCTGTACGGTTTCAGACTTCCCCATGCCGACTTATCTCGATGGCTCACCCTGTATACGTCCATGTACTTGCCCATGTTAGTGCGATGTATTGATTCGGCGTCGTATCCTGCGATGTGTTGGTATATATGTGTTCTGTCGACGTAGGAGGAGCCGCTCGGCGACCACCACCACTTGACGTAGAGCCCGGCGGTGGACTCGCCGGGGGCCAGCTCGTACCGGCACCGCAGCTCCGCGGTGCCGCCCACTTCCACTGCATCTGGCACTGCGAACTCGAGTAACGACAGTTGTCGACTGCCTGAAAACATTCGTAAAATATATAACAGATATTGTGGCGAACCTTGGAGGAGCAGTGGACGTCTTGCGGCTGAGATGATGATGTATAGATTTTCCCAATACATTAGTGCGTTAAACCCACCAAAGCGGTCCGGTATGTCACGAGCGGGAAATACCGGATCGTTTCATAAACTTTTACGAATGGATTCAAGAATAATCTCTGAAACTATCGATCCGATTCTTATAATATTACACTATCCCTGAGTGGCATAGGATTTGTTTTAATTTTTTACACGAGTGAAAGCACGAGGCCCAGCTTTAATATTAGTTATGAAGTAAAGTGCCCAACTAAATAATCTATATGTGTATTAACAAAGGATTAATTAAAACCGGCAAATAGAAATAAATAAGTGCGTCTTAAATTTCAAACACATTTGGCCTTAAGAGATAAGTAGGTATCGACCTGTTACCTTAAGTATTTAAATTAATCGTTTTATCCTGCTTGCATCAAAGATTACCTACTATTGCTGTCGACTGTACTCATTTCATAGTTAATTAAGTCAATGGCTTTATTTTGTTTAGGCCTACGGAGGCAATAATTACACGCTTTCCACTTTACACTTATTCCGCGTGATACTTCGATAAATATCAGCCATCTGCCAGTGAGAGTCCGGTCCAAATCAGTCCAGTCGCTTCGGAGACTAGCCGGAACAAATTAACAGACAGACAGACAAACATTTTCAAAATAGATTTTTGTTATAAGTACAGTAGGGTAAAAGCCGGATAGTTGCCTCGGAGGGATACATGCCCCGGTTTTTAATACACTATGTTGGGAACATAAGTTGTGATTGCGCTTTACTACAATAAGTAGTGACCCCCCGCAGGCCTCAGTGCCGTCTAAGCCATCAGAATAGGTGTAAGTGTTTTGTCCATATGAGCAAAAACCTTCCGCGGCGAAACTTTGACGGGCGTTATAATTATATTGGTAAGTAATTACTATTGAATATTTTTATTACTGATCGTGGTTTCACTCAACTTTTTGTTTCTTTGCATGCATTAGAGTTTAAATTACATTGTTTATTATGTTTTATAGCTAAATATTTTTTATTTACTTCGTAAATAAAAAGGGCAAGTATCCGCATCAAAAAGGATAGTCGCCCTACTTACTTTCGCGGATAGTTGCCCCTAGAGTGACTAAATATTTTTTAACAATCAAAGACGGATTTTATTTTTTGTAGTTTTTTCCAATTTACTGTGACTCTAACTTGTTGTAAATAAAATAAATATCTACTTAACTGTTTTATATATTTATTCCAGATAAGCAAAATGCCTCTCAAATATAAGCGAAAACCAGGCTTGGTGCCACGCAACATCAACTGGACAGAAGTCAGCACTTGTCTTGGAAGAATTGAGACAGAAAAAAATATCAATGAAATTTTTCGAACATGCATAATATCCTCTCGAACCTTACGAAAAAAGTAACCAGCAACTGCTAACTCAAGGAAAATATCATGTTCTTGCCTTAGATAATGAAAAAAGACTGGTAGCTCATATATTGAAGCTCGGAGACGCCGGTTTTCCTCCTGACAGAAGTAAATTATAAAGACTGTGAAATAATTAATAAAGATTACTTTAATTGATATAAATTTCTTTCTATCCAAAATAAAAATCATACCGAGGTTAGTATCCCCGCACGAGGCAAGTATCCCGCGAAGCATTTTCCACGCTAGGCTACTATCCCCCATAGTAGGCAACTATCCCTTTTCTGAGAGGTGTAATAAAACAGTATTTATTCAAAACCATTGTTAATTATGTATACAAAAATAGGCTATTATGGAAGATAAAAGACCTATGTTTTGAGATATATACTGAATAATTTTCAGCAAGTTCATATTTTTTTTTAATAAAGCTTTTTCGAAAAGTGGGGCAACTATCCGGCTTTTACCCTATATATAGGCAACCGAAAGTAAGTACTTTTATATGCATTTAGTAAAAATCTATTATTTTGACATAACAAACATACACTTTAATTTAATTTATTTGTAATAATTTGTATAGATTATGACTGTTTAAGATCCGACCTATTTTATGCTGAACTACTTAATAATTGTTTTATATTCAAAATTTCGTATTAAAATTTAGCAATTTGCTGCAGTAGCAAAACAAAATTACAAACATATAAAAATGTAAACAAGCTTTGAACTTAATGGAAGCGCGAGCCAACTTCCGCGCATTAACCCCACGATACTATCCTCTACCATTTAAAATCATTCTATGATGTTGAGAAGATTCTATATTTGTAGTACGTTTTTGGAAATTAGGTCATATCCCAATGAATAAGCGACTATCTTGGCTAACCTTGAGTCGGTCCGGGGAATGTTAAAAATACCACCGCGATCAGAGCGCACGCAGTGTAGGTCGACGGTATTTGAAATATTCTATAAAATAGGTACCTACCGTATGTATGAGCAAATCCAAGCATGAGGCATACCCGTTATTAACGAAAACGTTAACCGATAGGTACTAAACATCTCCTTATGGCTTCTACATCGGTCATGTTAAATCAATCTCTTATTACATCCTAAAAGTAAACGAAACTAACTACCTAACTAAACATTAGTTGCGTTGCGTTTGAACCGCGAGGACACCAAACAAATTGCATAATAAAAGTTTGTCTTCCTGTGGTGTTATGATTGGATCAATCACGTGTAGACTGGGATTATAACGTCCTATTGTGTCTTGTTTCGAATTGATAAACTAGATAGGTGAGTACCAATCACGCCTCAATCACGGTTTGTAAATAGGTAAAGTACCTACTACCCAGTTGTAATATTTGGACAGTATGTATTAAAACGAGACATACATGTTGTGTAAAAATATTTATATCAGTAATAATTCACTCTAGGTTGGTAAACTAAGTAATATAATTCATCTAATTACTATGCACTTAAAATATAAACAAAACAAAATATAAGTGATTGAAATTATTTTGCGAAATGTTTTCACGCGCCCATACTAGCCAAACATAAATAAATCGCCCTGCTCTCATCGTAATGAGTGTTGCATTAAATAATAATATCACAACACATTGTATGTAGTGTACGGATAGCAAGGGGTTGTGTGGTAAGCAGCGGGCGCTCACCTGCCACCAGGCACAGCAGCAGCGAGCATGCGCGCAGCAGCGCGGCACTCGGCGCGGTCATGGCGCGGCGGCGGCGGCGGCGGCGGCGGCGCGCGCGTCAGGTGCGACTGACTGCGCCGCCGCGCCGCCGCCGCCGCCGCGCCGAGCGGCGACCCGCCCGCCCTTCGTACTATAAATTGGCCTTGAGTCAGCGCGAGATAACCGCACCAAATCATGATGTATTATAACTCCACTTCGGAGAATAGACCAAACGAAAAGGCCAGGGTTATTAATTTAAAAAATCATAGTTTCAAAATCAAATTATGAAATACATCTGGATGAATGACCGATCAGATTTATGCGAAAAGAAAAATAAGATCAAGTGAATATAATACTAACTACTAATAGTACAACTAAGTAGATTTAAGTCTTTGATAAATATATAAATAAAACAATTTATTTAAAACAAAAATATAATAATAAGTATATTGCTTATGGAATATTGAATAAATTACTTTAGTTGTATGCACAGCTAAATAAAATGTAAGGATTTTGGAGTACAATTCTTCCTCGCGCGATCACAAGGTCTAATCGCTTTCCGAGCTTTTATATATCAAGCATCCGCACGCTACATAGACAGGTTCGATTTGTATCGGTCAAGAGGCTCCAGCGGGTGGACTAACTCCGGACAACAAGCCTAGGTCGCAGCGCAGCACCGACGCTTATAAGTTGAAGTGGGAGAGGAGCCTGTCGCTGAACGTGATGTCCTTGAAGAGAGAGACGCGCGGGGGCGCGGCGGGCGCGGCGGGCGCGGCGGGCTCGGGGCGCGAGGCCAGCGCGATGGCCAGCGTGTCGCGCAGGCGCGCGCGCGGCACGTCCCCGCGCAGCCACAGCAGCCGCGACAGCTGCTCCTCCGACATGTCGGGGCACTTGGCCACCACGCTGTGCACGTCCAGCGACAGCATCTCGATGTCCTGGCACCGCAACACCTGCGCACGCCCACCCGTTGGCGTCTATTCAACTGGACTGCAAGCCGGCTACGAGTGGACTGCACTTCGAGTGCATCCTGACTGCCAGTCCGCTTGCAGTTTTATCAAATACAATGCAAACGGATCTGAACTGCAATTTTGCAGGCGGCTTGCTGTCCGAATAAATCTTTAGGGGCTCTCCATAAATGACGTCACACGAGTTAGCCGATGTTTTTTGTCACATTTGTGAGACCCATCCCTTCTGGTATAACTTCACACATATACAAATTGTATATCTTGTAATAATTAAATTGAAACAGCAGTTTCAAAATAATGTTTATTTCCCATATAATCATTTTGAATAAAAAGTAAAACGTTTAATAAACTGACACCCCACTACGGAACTAGGTACGGAAGAATTATGTTCAGAAGATACACTTAAAGTTTCGCGTTGAATACTTTAGTTAGTTAGATTTTGACATATTGGATTATAAGTTTTATAATGAGTTACAATAATATTTTCGCAATTCGTAATATCTCCTTAACTTTACAATGTTATATAAGGCATCTGATTTGTGTGAAAAGAAGATGTTACTTTAGCAATAATAATAATTCATTCAATAATAATTTTCCAGTGTACGGTTTAATGTCATATCGTAACTAAGAATTCTTACTCTTCGTCTAATTACTTGGGCCCAATATACCATATGTCGTCACAAAGCTTATGAATCCTCCCACCCCTTGTCGCACAATGTTAAATTTTGTTCACCGCCTCCCCTGCCCTTAACGTGTGACGTAATTTATTGTTAGCCCCTTACACCACTACTTCACTTTTTCAGAATGGACAAAAAATATGAACAAAAAACAGTACTTATAAACTTTACGCAGTACTTTGACGACCGCTTGGCGCAGTGGTTCGAACGTAGGCCGCTCGGCTCACTGCACATAGTGGTTGCGGGTTCGATTCCCGCCGAGGCAAATTTCGGAAATGGCATTTTCGTAATTTGCCCAGGTCTGGGTGTCACTGGGATCGCCCACGGTCCATTGTACGGTACCCACAGTACAGGCGTTGCTTAGTTTGGGACCATACAATTGGTGTGTCAGTCCGGCGATATTTATTTATTTATTGAAATAAAAAAAATCTTTGCATGCATTTTAATAATACTCTGTTTGTCTCAAAAAAATAATTGGTCTTGATTCAGAGGGGGTTATAGTACCTCTTGCCCCTGTCCGACGATGGTCATGTGACAATTATTTTTTTCTTCTGACATAAACCGTTTCCGAGGAGAATATCTCCTGTGTCAATTTAAGCTGGAAATTTTACTCACCTCCGCCAGCATGCTGATAACTTCGAACGGCCACTCCACGTTGACACCCTCCGGTGCGATCTTTCTAAAGAACGATCTGATTTGCTTCGCTTCCTTTACTATTTTGCTGGCCGCTTGTTGAGCTTCTTCGACGTTTTTGAACGCTACTTTTTTAGACAGCATTGCAGTGATGTACTTCTTATAGACCAAATTTTGTGCTTCGTTTATCACGTATTCGAAATTTTTATCTCTCAAATGGTTATAATCCTGGAAGTAATCCTCGAGCGTGATGCAAATGGTGTCGATCGGAATGCTAGACGGCAGCCACTTGGTCGTGAATAGATCATCGAAGTGAACTTCAAGATCTAGGAACGCTTCCTCAAGTAGAAATTGTGCGGCTTCGTTTCTCAAATTCTAGAAGAGAAACTTAGTGAATCTGAGTGTTCTAAAAATAAGAAGTTCTTTATAAGCTAAGTAGTATGAGATGCAGTTGGCAAACGCAACGAATGTGAACAAGAACGGGCGTATTACGACATAGATTGACTAGTATACCAAACAGATAGTTTCCCAAATGGTATAGTCTTAAAATCACATTTTTTTAAAATGTCAAACATCTATTAGCGCAGTTTGACAGTAAAATCTTCCAGTTTTCCGTCACGGCAAATTGAATGACACTCTCTCATGCCGTCATGCCCACTCTACGCCATCGCTCTCGACTCCCTTGTGTGTGTGCGCGCGCATACTTTACACATAATGTTTCACATATGGAGGGCGTCCCGTGACGGCTAACTTTTAAAAAATGTCGAGTGTACATTGTGCGTGGCGTGGGGTCACCTGGAACGTGTTGAGCATCCTGTCGAACTTGTCCTCGGCGGGCGGGTCGTGCCGCGCGGGCGGCCAGTGGCGCGCCTGCGTCTGCTGCGCGAGCCGCACCATCTGCTCGCTGTTGTTCACGATCGTGATCATGTGGTGCGTGAAGTACGCCACGCGCGACCGGTCCGCGAAGTGAGCGTTCTGATCATATTATGGGAAAATCAATCTCACATATATTTTACTAATATTAGCTTATTATAATGTCCTACAATTGAGTTTCATCACCTAAGGTCCCTGGGGAGTACCGAGTATGTATATATAAGGTTCCTATTTTAACAAAAACTAACACTTGGTATGACAGAAGGGTTAGTATGAGTTTTCAACCTATTCATATACCTGTATCTCGCTCAAATGTTTCCGCTAGGGGCGCTGCTGTGATATGTACTAAAAGATTCGATCATTCGTTTCGTATTTCGTTTAGCCTCCAAGGTTGGCGTATTTGCATTTTAAATGTTTATGATTTGAAATTTACCTTGAACTGTATAACACCCTCCCTGTACATGTTTCCGTACCGCGTCACTTGCTCGATGCTGAGCATTAGAGCTTTGAATGTTATTTCTTTGCTTATAGTTTCCGTAACCTGGAATAAACATTATATCAGTTAAATAACAAAAGTATGACTCTGTAAAACGTTGTTTGATAATGAATTTTATTCGATATACACTAGATTGAGTCGCATTATTTCAATCGGTGACGAAATGCGGACAGCAAAACGTTTCATCATTAACTCTATTGACACGGAAATTTAGTATATTAACTTATTTAAAGACGATTAAAAAGTTGCGCTTATATGATGCAGCCATCTTCATATATGTTTATAGGGATCTGATGTCTCATCTCAATTGCCTTACCGCTGCGGCTGCGGGGCCTTAAAGTATGATAGTTGAGCGTGTCACCTGCAGGTTCTGGTCGATCATCTGGAAGATGATGACGGGCGCGTGCGTGTGGTAGGCGCTGGAGTGCGGCTCCACGTCGGGCGCGCGCTGCCCGCCCCACTCGGCGCGCTCCGACTCCAGCGTCTTCTCCATCCACTCCATGTAGTTCGACTCCATTTTCTACAATTTTTAAAACCAAGTTCCCAGTACACCTTCTGGATGTTACCGATCCATATAAATAATAATGTTACACGGATGTAAGTATACAATGGGTTAATGCAATTTCGCAAAATCTGAAATTAGTTTGTTCAGAATAGACAGTACAATCTATTCCACAAATATGATCAGTTTTTTTTTTAATATTTCGCAAGCAGACATTACTATCGATACAAAGGCCGTAACTACTGATGTATAATTATTATGATACGTGGTAGGATGAGTTTACAACCGAGGTCAACATTTAGGGTAGGAACTTATATCGTCGTTCGTAGTCGCACGTCTAGTGAAACTAAATTTGGTAATGACTGAACAATGAAATGCGATTACATACTTCTACTTCTGCTCTAAGAACCGATTCTAAGTATTCTTATCAGAATGGATCCAGAAATGAAATATTGCTCACCTGCAAGTACTCGTCTTGTAATTTTTGCATGATTTCTTTGCTAAGCAATGGTGGCAAAGTAGATACGTCGATATTGAGTTCTGAACTACCCATTAAATCACTTCCTGGGTATGTGTTTAAAATCCACGACAATAATGTCACATATTCATTGCCTTGTATGCCGTTTTGCACTTCTTCTTGGAGCTGTAAACATCATAGGTACTCCTAGCTTACCAAAATATCAACAAGACAAAACATTGCTCTTTTACAAAATATTCCCTACTGCAAAGACATCATTATTCATATAAAATCCTTTAATAAAACAACTTACAGCCGCAGATAGGGATGTGTGATACATATTAACGTATTTATTAACGATATCGTAATGTGGCGGGAAACAGGGCACACAAAGCGTCTTAACCACTCTCAAATCTTCCAAGATTAGCTGTCTGGTCAGCTCGAGATAGCGCACCAACCACATTTTATTATCATCACGCTCATCTACTCGAGTTCCTTCCACACGATCTCCGACGGCTCTTTTTAATACTTCGAAGGCCTTTGCACGCCAATTTTTTGGGCGACCGGGAGGCATAAATCCAGACTGGCTTTGTTGCTGGAAAATAAATAAATAATGATTAGTTATTGCTATTGCTGTCTCAACACTTTGATTACTCTATATGCTTAAGCAGTATTATGGTACTCCTCCATTACCTGTAACGCCATTTGATCTCTCTTCTCTTCTCTTTCTATAATTCTCAATGCAGTAACAATGACGGTGGGTTCCTTACGGACAGTGTTCAAAGTCCTCTGCAGAATCAGTTTGATTTGTTTTTCAAGAAGATTTGATACTTTTTCCACATCCTCAAAATAAGCTTTCAGCATGATTTTATCATGAGATGATTGGTTGGGAAGCCTGTGCAACTCATATAATAAATCATCTCTGGAGTTTTCTAAATCGTTCAGACACTGGAAAAATTGGAATCAGTAAAGGTCAAAAGAACTACTTCTTGTTCAATACAAAAAGTACCTATACAGAAGTGAAAGTCTGTTTGGTGGAGGTCATACATGATCCTCTGCCCAGTGCAGGGTGTGTGAGGTATGAGGATGTTGTCATGTTTGATTCAATGAGGTGGTGGGTCCACTAAATTATTCTGAAGAACCTGCTGTAGGTCATTAATTTGTAACGGATTAGATTTCATACAGTTGGTTAGGCATATTAAAAACAGACTGTATATTAATTATTGGTTACTCACTTGATGTGCATGAAGCAGCTTCCCTTCGCCTATCCATTGTTCAGTTTTGGCAACACTCTCTGGCACTGTGAATATATGTTTAAGACTATCCATAGCAGTCACATACTGTGAATGTCGCGAGTCCTCCTCCCTGACTGCTTGGAGCGACGCCAATAAAGGTGGTACACCTATTAGAAGTTCTTCTAACTCATCCATCCTGTTGTGACATGTTATGACTTAGGAGTGATATTATACAAAACTGTATAATATAAATACTTCATAATATTTCAAGTGAAATGGTTATTTAAAAAAAATAAGTTATTTAATTTCCCACGCAGGGTGGAAAACTACTACCAACCACCTTAAATAAACTTATTATATTTAAACAGCTACTTCTCTTTTATTTATGTTTATAATGGAAAAGATCTCGGGACAGAATGTTCATAGTTCTGTCCTGTCAAAACACGTAAAATAGGGAATGGTCTCTATTTTACGTATTTTCCCTATTTTACCCCTTAGGGGATGCGTTTTCAAAAATCCTTCCTTATTGAATGCGTACTATATAAAAGGTATCTACTAAATCCAGCAATTTAGGCAGTGTGCTGATAGATGAGTTAAGGGTTGGTTTTAGAGCCCTCATATAGGTTGAATCAGAAAGGGTATACATTTTTTTTCAAAACTTAACTTTGTAATTCTTAAACTATCAGCTTTGGAGGAAACTTGAATAATAAAAGGTGTTACAGGGATACAGCTGATTTCATAAGTCTACAAAACCTTTAGTACTTCAACTGTCCCACAAAGCCAAAAGTTTTAGATTAACAAAGTAAAGTTGCAAAAAAAATAGTATACCCTTTCTGTTTCACCTGGTATACAGTTGATTACCAAACACATTGTATAGGTACACACAGATTTACATGAACACAAAGAAACCTTATATATAATAACTTAGTATAATTTGATAATCATACTTCAAGCTGATTTGCTGAACATCCTCCAAACACTCCTGCAGTTGTTTCAAGCCCACACTGACTCCATCTAGTTTTCCTTGAACTGCTGACTTCAACTGTGCCTCAATAGAAGCTTTTTTATGTGTTATTCTTTTCTTATAATGTTCTACCTGGAAGAGATTATATTCCTATGGACTTAAATAGGCGAGAAATGTAAATAAAATGTATTTTCTGCATACTACTAATACTTTCCCTTTCGATTATTTAGAGAATTTTGAGGGCGTAATTTTAATGTATTTTATCTATGGATTAACTTTTTATGTGTACACCTAACCTTTTCTAGCTGTCCAGGCCTTTGCATCATATTCATGACCATTTTTTCGGCTGCCGACTTCGCCTCTTCTTCGATTTCCTCCATCGTACTCATTGTTAATAAATTTTTCGTTGATTTATTTATACAAACAGTAAACTAAACACACTACGTTGACTTGACAGTAGGGATGAAAATAATCGATTTATAAAAAAAAGATTAATAATCGTTTAATAGCTATTATAAAATTGCAAATAATCGATTTTTACTGCCACACCCTGACATATAGGTCCGGCCGGAGCGCGAATTGCTATTAGGTCGAATTAAAATTAGATACATTAACCGGTTTCACAACCGAATTAAACTTGTACATAGCTGCGCCTCTAATAGGATTAAAATAAGACGCTTTAGAATCCTGGAGAAGCTATGGGGAGGTTATACAAAACTGACACAGTTGGCGTGTAAGCACCTTTTGGTAGCGGCTTCTTCGGCTCCAGCAGAGAGATTGCTCTCGCAAGCTGGCACCATATTAACTAAGACCAGGAGCCGAATATTATCCAAACGCTTAGTTTCTTATTCCTAAACTCATTGCCTACTAATTTATTTATTTTTTATTAGAATAGTTTAGTTTGGTGTTTAGTTGATTATAAATTCTAAAACTTTAATTTTTGTTGATTATTTATAAACTTCTTATTTCTGTTGTTTATTTTTACTAATAAAACTGTGATTAATATAATATTTGGCGGTTATTTTGGAATTAATTGTTAAAATAGGAAAAAAACGATTATTGATTAATCGATTTTTCATGTTAAAAAATATCCATTTATTAATAAAAAAAAATTTCATATAGACTGTTACATCCCTACTTGACAGCTTGTCATATTCTTTTTTATGGCTCGTCCATTTGAATAATTCTGCCAATGTCAAGTGAGGCGAATGCACATTCACACGGTATTGGTCGTTTTCCAGACAAATTTATAAGTGTACTAGCATAAATTTAGAAAATTTTGTTTATAACGCCAATGCAACTTCAATTTGCGGATAAAATCGTCTTTAGCGTTTTTAGCAAAATTAACAGTGAAGGGAATGTACACTAACAAGTGTGAACATAACTTTCAAAAATTTTGAGCGTTCATTGCAAAATTAATAGTGAATGGAACGTATTTTAGCACATTTCGTATATACTACCTTACCGTGAGTTCGCACTGGACGAAACATGTTGTTGTCTCTAATATTTGTTCTCATAAAATAGAGACAACAGTATGTTTCGCAGTAGTTAGCATTTTAGCAAATGCCAGCACGACATAACATTTATTTTAGTAATCTGTGGTGTTGACTCTTCTCTTGTCTGTCGGTCAGTCATTGGTCAGATCAGGGAGCTGCAACATTGAAGAAAAATAAAATGTATGGCGCGGGATCCCACTTTTATCACGTTGGTAGAATTGTACCTGTAATTGCCATTAATAAAATGAAGCACCACAGCTAGAGCTGTGTCGGTCAATAATTTCTTACAACCCGGATCGATCGCGATTAATTGGCATGATGATCGAATTATCTCATGAACGATGAATGATTGGATCACGTTGAAGACCCGTACGGTTATTTGACCAACTGGGCACTGGCTAACCCGCGTCTAATGAGCAAGTCTTGTAGGTAACACTAACGTAGGCAATGAATGAATCGTGACCCGTGCGCGATCTGTGAGTCGCATGAGTGAAACAAACAGGTTTTTTGGGGTGCCATCGAATTTTATTCAAATGTAAGTACATATTATATGAAAATGTATGCCAAGACGGGGTTGGATTTTTATCGTACAAATTATCGATAAGTAAAACACTAGTCATGGCGCAAAACATCGATAGCATCGACAAATATTTGCGCATCCCTAACTTTGACAGACATTTCAATATTTTTTTTGAGCATGGCAATAAAGGGGACCTAACGTCAGATGAAACTAAATAAAAATTTTCGGACTGCCGACTCTTCTCTATTACATTCTCTTTGGGTCAGACAATATTATCTTGATAATATTGTATTGTTCGGTCGGTGTTATGGTCAGGGTTTGTTTAGATTTAGTTTATGTGGATTATTTATTGGTCAAAATATATCTGACAAAATGTGGGAGATAATAGTTTTAATAATATTATCTGCAGTAGCGTACTTTGTTACTGATGAACTGATACCTAACCTAAAAAGTTTGTTTATAAACGCCGGGCTTTATGGCATTGATTTATGTAAAACTAGTAAAAGCAAAGTGTAAGTATAATTTATTATAATAATATGCTCCTCAATGTATCTAGTTAATACATAAATGAATTACCTATCCAATAAAACATTTCATAGTAAGTACTTACTTATCTATTTGTTTTGACTATTTACTTTCAGTCCAGAAGCATTAGGTGTTGTCTCCGGATGTATGTTCTTAATAACGAGTTTCTTATTCATACCTATCGTCTTTGGCAATGGTTTGATGGATACACAACATTTTCCACACAATGAGGTAAGATCCAATACATGCCACTAAAACATGTTATCACTACTATCCAAGGTTCACACTGATGAAAACATTATTGGTTCTTAAAGATGTTGCCTACAATAAATAGAGACATCATGTAGATGTGTATTTTTTGTCAGTGCAAACCAAAAGTACACCTATGTGTCTGCATTCCACAAAAGGAATAAAACATTAAGGAATAAGCCTGGAAATAAATAATGATACAATAAAATACTACAACTGATGCAATTTGATATGCTACTTATACATAAATGCAGTTTCAAAGTAAATTAAGTATCTACATTTTTGCAACTCAAATTCATTTGACTTTATTAGTAGTCTAATTTGATTTGTAGTGGACACCAGGCTTAATAACATATTTTTTTATACAATACATAATTCATAAAAACCATAATGCTGAATAGATTTATCTTCTTGTTATAGTTTGCAGAACTGCTGGCAGCTTTATTATCAATATGTTGCATGCTACTCTTAGGATTTGCTGATGATGTACTAGACCTGCGATGGAGATATAAGCTTCTGCTCCCAACTGTGGCGTCATTACCACTCCTAGTGGTTTACTATGTGAATTTCAATTCTACTACATTCATTGTACCTATACCATTTAGACAATGGTTGGGAATCTCAATAAATATAGGTAAGTCTACAAAAATATTATAGTTTAGTTTAGTGAATTTCTCATTATCTACCTTAAGGTGAAGGCGCCTGTCTAGCCCGCGAAATTCAAAATTTTCGAGTATTTTTATAGATTATCCATAATCTGAAAACCTTCAAGACAACATTTTGTGATTTGCGAAAAGCACAGTATACAGTGCGTTTATTAATACATTTATTTTACTCTAAATATTATCACGGTGGATATGATACTAGTAAATAACTAAATATACAAAAAAATCCAGATTATCTGGATAGCTGTCGTTCTTGAAAAGTTTTAGAGTAAGTTGGATATATTAATAAATGCACTGGACACGGTCTTTTTCGCGAATTACAAAATGTGCCTTTTATTACTGTCAGATTTTGAAAAATTTCTGAAAAACCTCAAAATATTTGAACTTCGCGGGCTAGATGGGCGCTTTAGCCTTAATTAAAAAACTAACACATTTTTTCACTCTATGGTTGAATGCATGCTTTGGAAATTGAAACACAAGGTGTGCAGGTTCATAGTACAGCTTGCAGTCTTATGCCTAAATTTTCCTTGTGTTAAAAGGGAAAGTGCCCAGTATAATGGCAAATAGGATTAGCCCCTATTACACTATGACCAATACCATAGGCGAAATGAGGTTGCTACCCCTTTGGGTAATACATGTGTGATGTAGTATTTAATTTATGCAAAGAGCTTACTAATGAGATTTTTGAAGCATTATCTAAGTTCTTTTACATACCTTATTTTATAAGTATCAGGTTTTTTTTGTGCAAACAATGATAAAAGTTGCATAAACTAGTTACTCGTAAATTATTATCTAATCAAGTTTTGCTTTACAGGTTGTCTTTATTACATTTATATGGGCATGTTGGCAGTGTTCTGCACAAATGCTATCAATATTTTGGCTGGTATCAATGGACTTGAAGTGGGCCAGTCAGTTGTCATAGGCCTTTCTATTGTTATATTTAACCTTGTTGAGTTGAGAGGAGACCAGTATAAAGCCCACACCTTCTCCTTGCACATTATGATACCCTATCTTGCAACCACACTGGCACTGTTGAAGCATAATTGGTAAATATTTCAAATATTTTCTATAAAAAAACAAATATAACAAATATTCAAATTATCTACATACAGTATAATTTGTTAAATGATGTGTTTTTCATTTGCAGGTATCCATCAAAGGTGTTTGTTGGTGACACATTTTGTTATGTTTCTGGAATGACCTTTGCTGTAGTAGGGATTCTTAGTCATTTTAGTAAAACAGTTTTATTATTTTTCTTGCCACAGATTATAAATTTTGTGTATTCTGTGCCACAGTTATTTCATATCATTCCATGTCCAAGGCATCGCTTACCAAAATACAGTGCAGAAACTGATCTATTGTATGCCAGCAGAACAATAATAGCTAAGAAAGATGTTACTATGTTATCTAAATCCATACTTCAAGTACTAACGCTTTTTCAATTGATTGACAAGACTGAAGATGATAACAGCATAACAATTAATAATATGACGTTGATAAATTTGTTTTTAATTAAATTAGGACCAATGTCGGAGTTACAATTAACTATGAGACTTATGATGTTTCAAGTTGCAAGCAGTTGTATAGCGTTTGTAATAAGATATCCATTAGCATCATACTTTTACGATACATGAGTCCAGTGTGTGATACGTAACCTTTCCATTATCTTGTAGATATAATGAATACTAGATAGTAAATGACACGAACCAACCACCCTCTGGCATCTCACTCAAGAGCAAATATCTCCGAAACACATAGGTACGCTTAATAAGGTGTATAACGTTTACGATCGACTAATCACAATCGATTATGATTTTCGATAGACCAATCACAATGCGTTGTCGCAGCTTCCGAATATTCACAATGGCGGCGGCGGGCGTTACCTCCCCGCTTTCGCCGCGCAACTTGTTTTAGGTTCAACTTAATGCATGGTATTCCTAGTGCGGAGTCAAAAGGGTGGTTGGTTCGTGGTGAATTTTATGATGATGTAAACCGATATACCTACCTAAATAGAATATCCACAGATAAAAAAATAACTTTCGGTCAAGCGTGTGGTTTGGGCAGGCGGGCTGCTACGCCCTTGGGTTTTTTATTGGGGTACAACCATGTATGTAAACTTCTGCATTCTAAACTCGTTTCATGTAGCAAGACATAAGGGTCGCACTTATCTGTGAATATTCCGTGTGAGTAATAAAAAAGTTACAATAAATTTATATATTAAAAACTTTATAAAACATTGTGAGGTTCGTGAAAATAGATAACAAACATGGATAAAGTTGCTATATCTTGATAAGTTTAAGTAAAAGTGTGCAAAAACAATCAGAAATGTTGATTTTAGGTACTTATGCCAAAGATAAAAACGTGATAAATAGAAGTTTGTTCTTTTGTCATTTTACTATGAGGCAGTGTATATAGCTTGAAGTACAAAAAGCCTTCGATATTGGTTAGAAATTAAAATTCGGAGCCGTCGTCTACACGGTAATTTACGTCAACTCGACCAAGGTGACCTCTATCGGCAGTCGCTCGACGCGCAACGGAGCCGAACGCCTTTTATTACCCGCTACGGAAGGCATGGCCTAATAGCTGAGATACTGTTTGGCTGTTTTTTTACAGCATGTTTCCCCTGACAGGACATCAGAACAAGTTGTCTGCAGAGACTTTACTCTGCCTTAAATTCAGGTCACGATTGAATGATACTTGGGCGTTGACTATCAGCTTCCCCTGTGCGCGCAGGGTGTGAGGAGTTGTGAGATTGGGCGTGCTAGGTAGGTGATTAAAAATTAGCCTTTTGCCATTACTTCCTAGAGTTTTATCCTTATTAAGCGATACTATCAGCAGGTGTTATATACATTGTTATTATTTTCAAATTAAATAGATCGGTTGCAGACTTTATTTATATGTCCCAGGCTTACCAAAAAAGTTGTGAATCTGATATAAAATGTATTATACTTGTTTTGTCCTGCATTGTGACTTGTGCCACTGCTGGGTGCCTACATGTGACAACCATGTTATACTATAATAATGCTTAGGCAGATGACAAAGATAATAAGGGCATAAGCAGATCTACTCTTGCTAACAAAGGTATATTTTAATATTTTATAATAAAACAATTACACAAAATTTGATTTGCTTTGTTATATTATACTACTCTGGTTTGAAATATTAGCATAATGCAGACAGATAGGTACATACTGTTATTTCAAATATACAATATCATTTGAATCTTAATAACCAGTTGTATTTACATAAGTATATAATAAATTATTTATTTCTTTGGATTCCATGTATTTTTATAACCGAAAACATCGAAACGATTTTAAGTAATATATTTGAATAAGTAGTTCTACAAGTGATTTGAGAAAATAAAGTGTACTGTTGTTATACCTATTTTTTAAACTACAGATGGAATATGTTTTCTTGTAGGTACCTATATAATTAACTTAATTTAACCAAATATCATACAATATATTGTCCTCTGCATCATTTTCATTTATAATTCTTAAAGTCTTAAGAGTTTGTAAGTAAAAAGTTAATTCCGATGTGACTACCCCATGCTGAGGGCTACCATTTGCAACTATATTCATTTTAACTAACTGTTCTCTTAATTTATCTTTAAAGTTATCATGTACTCTTTTATATATGGTTCGTATTTGTTCATTCGGTAAAATATCTATTAGTGCTTCATGCAATTTAACTAAGTGTTTAGAAATATTACGGAATGTTTGTGATGGAACAGGTGGTTTAGCATCCCAGCCAGTTAGCTGAGAGGCAAGCATGTTACTTACTATCACACAGATTTTGTTTTCTATTTCTTGTTTATGGCTTACTATATCATTTTCAATATTGGTAAAACCGTTCAGAGATATTTCTTTGGAATGATGTTTCTCAAGCAGATTTCTTATCTTTGGGAGGAACCACATAATAACCTGTAATGATCTCGATACTAATGCTAAATTTGATGTTGAGATTGTTTTCAATCCAGCACTCTGTATTGCACCAGCACCTAGCACCAACTGACAGCATCGAGAATTAAATAATCTGATTAATTCCAACATACAGTGCACCAAATACTGAACAATGACAGGAGACTGTTTAGTTGCATCACAGTACTCCAATAATATTTTTATCAGAAGTTGTACTGTAGCAACCACAGCATAGCTTTCTTTATTTATATTCAAATATTTGCCATCTGGCTTACCACTGTCATATTGCACGGCAGTGGGTATTTCACCTGTTTCATGTATATTATTTATTGCACTTTGTAGTTCACATGGAACATCTGCAGCTTTCCATCGTTCAGAATTCAAAGCAGATGTTAGTTGGGTTCTCCTTTCTGTATGTAAATTCTGAATATATTTCATGGCATAACTTCTCAAAGCTAAATTCATTGCATTACTGTTATGTCCTGTAATAATTTCACATTCTTTGCAGAAAACATCAATAAGTTTAGACAAAGTTGATAATTGGGACATGTCTGAAAACACATCCTTGTCAGTTTTAGTTACTATAAGATTAGCACATCGCTCATTGCTATAGTCTGAAAGAGTAGCAACCATTTTCTTTAGTTTTTCTTCAACAGATAACAGTTCTTCCTGTGTCCAAATGTCTTCATTATCATTTCCTGTTACATCATCCATTTGAGTCACTTCCAATATCAAATTAGTTAAAGATAATATTCGTTTAAACAAATTCATCAAATTTGGAGTAACTTTCTGGAGAAATGTTATTCCTTCATTACACAGTAACCATGTGTTGTCAGCATTACATCCTCTCAGCACTATTTCTGTACTTCCATCCCTTTCTGATATTATTTCTATGACGCACTGTTTAATAGTGGCTTGAATTGATGTCATTGCTTCTATTTTAAATGTGTCTACAAAATCAAACTCTTTTAGGCGAAGTATACCAGAAACAATAGATATAATTTTTTCCCTTTCAGGTATATCAGTATCATCTTTGGGAGGTCTATTTAGATCTGCTACAATAAATCTTAGAAATTCATTGCTCAACATTTTGTGAATCAATCTCTTCATCTCCATCAATTGTGGGGATAAATGTCGAAATGCTTGTATACCAGACAGTCTAGTTGACAGTACCTTTTGTGTGGAGCTGATTAAATCGAGAGCAGCAACATAGTCTGAAGTACTTAAAAGCAGTTGAATCATTGGTTGTGTTTGTTGTACTGTACCCATTAATTTCAAGAGTTCAGACACATTATTTAAGTTGTGATTAATTCTAGTTAAACTAACTAGTTTTAAAGGACATACCGTCAAGTTTCCTTTTATAAGGGTGATGTTTTGCCTAGTTTTTCTTACAGTACTTACTGCTCTAGCCATCTGTTCCATTATAGTATCATGAGATAACATAGCATGAAAGAAGGCATCTGACTTCTGAGCAACTTGCTTAGATATTTTCATCTCAATAACATCAAGGTATGTGCTCAATGTTTCTTGGAGTGATCTTATTACAATACTTGGATCTTCAGAAATACAGAGACTAGGAAACACTTTGCTAAAAACATTGGGATCATACAAAGGTAATGATTGCTCGTAGAAAAAACTAGGGACCTCACAAACATTTTCCACTGCAGGTGTTTTTGATTTAACTGGAACACTTTCTTTTAATCTACAGTGGCGTCGGTATTTTTTAGAAACCTTTTTACAATATGACTCAAAATGCGCTAGGGTAACTTCAGGCAAGTATGGACTGGGATATACATCCACTTTATCAATAAAACTATCACCCCATGTTTTAGTAAAAAAATTGCTCTGTTTACCTCTATTGGGATCATTTAATACTGCTGGAAGGTTTTGTGATGATGAATAAAAGGTCCAGTCATCGTTGATATCTTTCGCGTACAAATGGTATTCCCTTACGTGATATTTAAAACCGGCTCTTCGTAAATCACCGAATTGCAGTGCGGAACACATTCCATTTTGTCCATATTGACACAGAATAATAGATCCTTCTTTAACGCTGTGTTTATCTTGAATATGTCTGTAATGCAAAATAATCGATAAGAGTACCAATATAATACTAAAATTAGCTACTGGCTTCAACTGGATAAGTTTTATAACCTTTCAAATTCCGTGGCAGAAGCGAAAAGTAGTCTTGGACAGTGAACACAGTTTTGCCAAATTGGCTTTTTACAAGGGATAGAGTTGTTCTCCATAACATCTTTGTTCTAAAATGCGGGGATTAAATTTTCGTGAAGACAATTTCTTCATTCAGTTCTCCAGTTTATTGAATACAACCTACACACGTAGGTATAATATAATATCGTAAATCGTAAAATCACCCTAACGAAAACCTCACACACGATGACATGATGACAAATCTGTAAGTAAATAAAAAGTGACACTGACACTGACTTATATGGAGCTGTCACTTTGACCAGTGCCAATATTTTTTTATCTCCCTTTCTAAATCTATGATATATGTAGAATACCTCTGGAGATATCACGTAGAACTATGGAGTGAAGACAGGTTTTTTTATACACATACATATGCTCTGACCCTCTCACACTTCATCTGAAATTGCCATGATAAACACAAAAAATACCCAAACTAACGTGTGATGAGCCAAGATTTCGCAAGTCCATGGTTTTCGTGTCTGTTTTTTTATGGATTTTATTTACATATTACATATGCGTCAATTTGAGAATCCTCTTTTGACTTCAGTATTTATTTTTATATAGAAAACCAAAAAATATATCAACCGTTCACTTTCCTGATTGTCGGTAGCTGTTATTTTAATAATTTAGCAACACTGATAGAACAGTCAATTTGACACTATGGCCAAACTGTCAAAGATTTTCAAGCACTTCGCATTTTTAAATTAGTTTAATGCTTAAATAAAAGTGTATTCTTGTAATTTAAACGATGTATTGTGTTGTGCAAAATTGCAGAAGTGTATGGATACCAAACTCAAACATTAAGTTACACGGGTAATTGTATTTTACGCTAATCACCGTATTTAACCATATTTATATATTTTTTTAATGGGAGACATAATAAAACATCAATAAATGATTATTATTAGTATTGTGTGGCTATTGATTAATGATATAAGAGTTTATGTTGTACTTTTCGTACTATATTCATTTAGTTTTTACATGAACATTTGACCTAAGAAGGGTGACCATCATCTCACTGTATTTCAGATTTTCTGAGTAAGGAAGGATACATAAGTATTATACTAATCATATGTTCCAAAGTCAAAAATATCATCTTATTACACTTATATGAGTACCCACCATATATTGTGATTGTGCTAAGTTTATAAGTACCACAATCACAATGGGTACCTATTTTATGACGGGTGCGTATACCTAACTTTGCCCCCTGCATACTTCGACCCTAGGCAGGAGCCGAGCCGGCGCGGCGTTCGGCTCGCATACGTGCTCGCACTGGTACCGCGCTGTGAGTTAGTGACAGTTAGACCGTCACGCAGAGAACGCGCGTAAGCTCGAATGCCGGTTGGGTTATTTATACAAACAAATAAAATTTGAGTGCCTGTTTGTAATATCAAAATAACACCTTTTCACTAAATCCATATGCAAGTACATACTCGTAAAGTACATAGGTAACAAAAAAGCGGGTTGAAGCGGTTTGTTCCGGGTAATCTCCGAAACGGCTGGACCGATTTTGACGGGACTTCCACAGATAGCTGAAATATATTAGCTGATACATACCGCATATTTATATTTTTAAATTTTAAGTAATTTTGGAAATGGTTTCACTGGCTTGTTTCATTTTTTTTTACTTGTGTATGATGAGTGAGTTTGTAACGCGTATCAACATATGTGATGTGACTTAAATGGTTGTATCTTTTGATTGCGGTGACTTGGAGGCTTAATAAATTATTGATTCTTCTTCTTTCTTTAAAAATATGTTCCAGTAATAGCAATAACAAACACATTTAATAACAACGTCTAGAGACGCCCGAAAGAAGCGAAGCTTTGCAGTAGATATTAGATATATTATAAGTGGCGTGCATAGGGTTTTGAAACAGGGTAGGCAGAGTGTAACATAAAAAAATACTTTATTCAGAACCTTTATCAACAAAGGTCATGTTGGGTGCATCGGTGCACGTTGGGTGCATCGGTTCTCGTCCGATCACCGAAGTTAAGCAACGTCGGGCGCGGTCAGTACTAAGATGGGTGAACGCTTAATGCACACGCGAAATTGTGAAGTATTCTTAATTTTTAGATATATTTAAATTATTACCAATGTTCTATCTAACCTTCAAGCGATATTTAGTATAAAGCTTAGGGCGCCGCAGCTCTGACGTGTAACGCGTAACGCTTTTCACCGTTTTAGTGGCCGGGCAGCGAGCGCCCCGAACGTCCGTAAAGAAGCTTCGCTTCAATACAATACAAAAATCAGGTGTGATGTGATTAAGATTAGAAAAGTCATGATAACATGACTATTCATTATCATAAAACAATCTATTTACTATTCTAATAAGTTTTGTGGTAGCTTCACTTCCACTGGAATTGGGATCACCACTGTTGCACAAGCAATCAATAGCATCAGCGACAGAAGAACTGAGTGTCTGCGCTGCAAGACGTACATATATGTATTTATTTTTATACTATGATAGTTGACATGTCCACCTGTAACTTTTTGGACAATTTTAACCCTTCTTTCATTTGCACCATGTGAAGTTCTTTAATAAATTGAAATTACATTTCCGTCCGGCGTTGTTAATGTGACGGCAATGAGAACCAAAAGGGCAAACCTTTATGAACTAGATCGACGTCACTGCAACCAGCTACAACCTTCCGGGGAGTTTTTACAGGGCGGTTCACCGTGTTATGATATTAGGCGGGAGTTTTGCAATCCTCATAAGATGAAGGTGATACAACACAGATGGTGACGGAGTGGGACCCACAGAGCCAGTGCCGCGCCGCGTCGTGTGACTGCACTCGTACCATTGTGCCATTGTATCGCGTCAGGAATTGAAGAATGCTAAATATTAAATTATTCATTATATATATTCATTTATCCATATTGTATGTGCGTACTAGTGACGCTGCTCCTGCTAGTGACGCTGCTCCTGCTGCCGCACCCGTCGTGTATGGACATTCAATTCAATATCTAATTTGGTTTACGTACACTACCCGTCAACACTTGTGAGTTCACAAATTGAGAGTGAGTTATCCCATCGTTCATGTTATACTGCCATTGTAATCTTCCAGTGTACCTGTATGTAATTTTATAATAAGACAACATGCATGACATACGAATCATTATTGAAATGATCTGATTTAGAGATACAATTGTTATTATTATTATTAGATTTATGTTTAAATTGTACTCTACCTATAATCAGACATTTCTAGTAAGCTTTAAAATATGCGTAGCATCTAATAAGCAGTGTACATTGTTAACACATATGTCTTGTAACGATCTTGACTGCGCTTTTGATATGTCATTTTGTACTGGTATGACATAAGAAACATTGACATTTCTAAGGTCGCTCTCTCAGACTTGAGATCGATTTATTAATATGGGCCCGAAACCGTCAGTCCTAAACTTGAGATCCGATGTTGTCACCCTAATGAGAGAAGCAACAAACACGTGACGTTATTCAAGGTCATATTTCTTTGCTTCGAAACATTGTTCGTGTTAAAACATCCAGTGTTATGTATAAAGTTCTTGGTAGAATACGGAACCATAAGGATGTCATATAACTGCAGAAAGAAGCTCTGCAGCTATGTATTTGTATACGTATACCCTTAGACCATTTAAATACCCAACGATACCGTACACAGAAATACCATTTAAAACAAAGCCAACCATTTTTGTATAACTTTTACAGCACATCAAATATTGACCTAGCGTTAGACATACCTCACTGTGGCTATTAACAAAAATAATCTGCCACAACCACTGAAACTTTCCTTAGTAGGTATATATTACTGTACTCTTTGACTGAAACTAATTTTGATTGGCAACAAAAAGCAGCGGAAAGGGCGCAGACTTTTAAAATCTGTGGATGCGCGGGTTGACACTCTGAGCAAGACAAAATATTATATATTAGCTTAGAACATAAACGACTAGAAATCCAATCCGCGTAGGTATAGGTCTACCAGAATCTCATGGCAAATGGGGAAATAAAAATTTGTTGTGTGCAATACTGGGGAAATTGGATTAAACGATCTTGATACTGTTTAATTTTTATTTATATATTTAGTCATTAATTAACATAAAGTATACTAGGTATGTGTATGAAATTGTTGTTATGCATCGGGTTCTTAACATAGGAAAATATGACAAAAAAAATAAATCCAATCATATATTACTTTATGTACTAATTTATTATAATGTTACGTACACGTACAGGGGTAGGTACAATTAATGCCGTTAAACGTGTAAAAAGGGTTTATTTCGCTCTCCACAAACTCGACAAATACACAGTACTAGTTCACTACTAGTACACTAGTTCACTAAGACTAGTTACACACAACAAGCACCGTTCCGAATCACTTAGCAGACTCGCAGTATTCCAATATTATCGCTCAGGTCACTGGTATAATTGCTTTTCGTTCGCTTACTTGAGTTCCGTACCCAAAATGATCAAAATGATCCTTTTTGATTGGCATTTAAAATATTCAAAACCTGTCTCCTTAAGTATATGTCTGTAAAAAATAATAAAATTTATCATGTTACTGAAACGATAGCTTAGTCAATCTTCAACATCAACATCAGTCTAAATACTCGTACGTCCCACTGCAGGGCACAGGCCTCGTCTTACGAGTGAGAAGGATTATTACTTAATATTTTTCTTACCTCAGAGATTCTCTCCCTCCGTTGAAATCAATTTCTTGTCGAAGAATTTTTAACAGTTTCATTACTGTTGGAATTTCCTTCCGAACTGTATAAAATTCATTTACTTTATTCCTTATCAACTGTAAATCGAAACTGTCCAAGTTGATTTTCTTCTTCCCCGCTCTCCTCTTTTTACCAGGCGTGGAAAATACACCATCGTTCGATGTGCCCTCACCTATGATTCGCCGTATAGTAGTACTGAAAAACCCTATAAAGAAGCTATAATTAAGTAAGATAAATATAAAATAAACTAAAAGTATCAAAACAACTCAGTCCAACTTACCGGTCAACTCTACGACGCGCTTTAAAATCAAAGATTGAGTTTGATTTACGCCTTCTTCTTCCCTTATTTTACGATACACATTGAAAACAATATTTCTCGCTTGAGATCAAAGTGGCTTTTTCGACATTTTCACAAAAACAATAAATTGCCAAGAAGATATCACAAAATCTCAACAGCGGTTGACAAACCTTGTACTTTGATTTGGCAGGATTTTTTATTTTTAAGTTAGTTTAACGGCCCTGGGTACAAGCCCTTTTGAGCCTATCAGTTTAATGTTTACGTTTATTTCATTATTTCACTTTGCACTTATTTGTGTTTTATGTTCACTTTAGCCACTGGCCACAGTTATTTAATTTACAATTGTTCTATGGTGTTCGAAATGTATTTATATATTGGTTTAAAATATTCTAGTTTCCTTAAAAGCACTATAAGGTTTTCCGGAACCTCCGAGTCTCCTCTAATAGCGTCTAGTTCAGCCACCAGTATCAGTCTATTCATGTTGTATTTGGGGCACTTAAACACAATATGGTTTAAGTCCGCCACTTCTTCATAACACTCCGTACATTGTGCGCTATCTTTTATGTTGAGCCTGTGCAAATGAGCCGGCACACGGCAGTGCCCGAACCGCAATCTGTTAATGGTTGTTATAAACTTTCTATGCTCAATCTCCTTACAATTATGGTACCAGGGTTGGGCGGGCGGCTTTTTCTGGACATCTGCATACCATTTTCCTTTCTCTTTACTGACTGCGAGCCAGTAATGCTGCCATAGTTGTTTTAAGTTTTCGGCTAACATGTAATGGAAATCTGTATATGGAATCTTCATGAGAGTGGAATGGTCTTCATCGTGTGTATTGCGAGCAGCCCGATCAGCTAGCTCGTTGCCGTATATTCCACGGTGTGACGGTACCCACATAAATGATACATTCTTCCCTGACTCATACATATCCTCAATTAATTGTATAATATTATACACTAAATAATTTACATTATATCTATGTATATACATGTTATTATTAAGTTGCGTTATCGCACTCTGACAGTCACTTAAAACTAAAATATTTACAGCATTTACAAATTTAACATGAAGGAGTGCCTGGTAAATCGCATAACACTCAGCTGTAAAAATACTACAATTGCCATTCAATTTGTAACATTTCGTTAATTTCATTGTTGAGTCATAAAATGCGGCAGTTACTCTATCCCCAGTTTTTGATCCATCGGTATACAATCTATAATCATTAATATTCTCTAAATTACAGTTGAGGTCATTCTGGTTTTGAACATGACAACTTAAAATATTAATGTGACTGTTTACAAGACAGTTAAAAGACACGTTGTATAGTGGGAAAGAATTATTTATATCACTTACATGCATATTTACAATCTTACTCTGTAAATGCACAACGATGCGTAAAATTTCGGGTATCTGTGGAGACGAATGAAGTTGTTCAGCGTTGACATAAGGTCCGTACTCAGTAAAAGGAATTGCTTGTTTTGGTAAAATTCTGCTTAAAACTACTTTATTATTGAATGCCAACAATTTTAAACTGAATTTTTCAGCAATCTGCAGTCGTCTTAGCGTCAAAGGAAGAATACAAGATTCACACTCCATACTATTAATGGGTGTAGAACACATGCCACCGGAAATTATTCTTAGGGCTTTATTTTGTATTACATCAAGCTTCCTTAGAAGGGATACATTCGCATTCATATAAGCGATAGCACTATAATCAAAATGACTACGTACTATGCTTTTGTACAACATAGATAAAGTTTTTGGGTCAGATCCCCAATGAACCCCTGCCAAAGATCTTAACACATTCAATCCCCTACTGGCATTTCTAGTTATATGATTTATGTGATTAATGAAGGTTAACTTCCTATCTAAACAGACACCCAGAAATTTCTTTTCTTGTAGCCATGGAAGGGGAGCTCCATTATAGACTACAGAATTTGTACTAGAGTCATGTTTTTTGGAGAAGATCATAGCTCCACTTTTGCTTGAACTAATATCTAACTTTAACTTGTGAAAATACAAATCGTTAATAAAACTTAAAGCACTATTAAGACTATTTACAGCAGTATCAATATTTTTATGTACACTATATACAACTAAATCATCTGCAAACTGCAAAAATTTAACATTTTGGTTATTCAAGTACTTGCCTATCTCAGAAGTGTATAAATTATAAAGTAATGGGGAAATTGTAGCCCCCTGCATGGTCCCTTTATAAATATTTCTTGGTCCATGTAGAATATTATTAAATTTGACATACATAGTCCGATTGTATAAGAAATTGAAAATCCATTCACAGACTTTTCCTGGAATACCTATGTCTCCTAAAATGCCAACAAGAACTGTTGGATTGACATTGTCAAAGGCACCTTGCACATCCAAAAAAGCAGCAGCAGTAATAGAATGGCTATGGAAGGAATTCTTAATATCAGCTATAAAGGACACAAAACTTTCTGCTGCACTCTTACCCTTGCGGAAACCAAACTGTTGATCAGGTAATATTTTATTCTTCTCTACATACCAATCTAGGCGAACTTTAATCATGCATTCAAAAACCTTACCAATACATGAGGAAAGAGAAATAGGGCGATAAGAGTTACAATCTCCGTGTGGTTTATCTGGTTTTAATATGGGAATCACACATTGTGTTTTCCATGCATTAGGAATGTTTTTTGTTTGCCAGAGTAGATTAAATAAATTTAATAAAATTTGCTGTACATCAATATGCATGTTCCGAATAATTTTATATGGTATATCGTCTAAGCCTGGAGTAGTATCTTTACGAGACTGTATAGCTAAAATGAATTCCTTCCATGAAAATGAGTCTAGAAGAAAGAAAGCATCAGATTTACCATTTTGAGAGAAAGTTACAGATAATGCATCATACTCTATGTCTTTTTCAGGTGGTGATGGAGGAGCATATTTATCCATAAAAGAGGGAATCCATTCGTCATTTCTGGAAGCTCTGTGTACTGAAATATTCTTAAATTTTCTTATATAATTCCATATAGTGCTAACAGGTGTATATCTATTGAATGATTCACACAGTGTTCTCCAACAAATTTTCGCTTTCTCACTAAGTAATCTTTTCTTTCTGGCATCTAGTTTTTTGTAATCAATATAGTTATCAATGGATGGATTGGATCTATAAAATTTTAAAGCATTTTTACTATTTACAACAGCTTCAGTACATTCACTGTCCCACCACGGCACAGGCTTAATTCTCCTGTGCTGTACTACTTTTTTAAGTTTCGGAATGCACTTGTCTTTTACTGTGCACAATATATCATAAAATTCATTATAGCTAGATATTGGATCATTAGTATTAAGTGAGTAATGTTCAAATGCAATTTTTGTTGCAGATGCAAATTGGGTCCAGTCAGCTTTAGAATATAAATATCGTTCACATGGTTCAGCAACTTCATACTTTTCTACACATGTTTGAATATCGATTATTGTGGGATAATGATAACTACCCATTGGATCATCATGCACACTCCATTGACATAATGGGGCAATAACAGGACTTACACAAGAGATATCTATTGCTGAAGGATTATGGTGAGCAGTACCTACTGTAGTTGATATTCCAGTATTTAATATACATAAATCACATTCATCTAAAATGTTATATATTTCAGTACCGCGAGAATTGGTGGAGTGACATCCAAATGCCACATGATGAGCATTAAGATCTCCTGATAGCATCACAGGCTTAGGTAAACTATTTAAAATATGCTGCAGTTTTTTACACTTTAAGCGTCCACTAGGACTACTATTTGGTGGAGAATAGACACATAAAATTGATAAATTGCCAACTTTTGTGTATAAAGTGATAGCTACTGACTGCAAGTAGCTGTAAAATGGGGTGGAAACTAAATCAAATTTAAAATTATTTTTTATTAAAATGCCTACTCCTCCATGACCATTTAAGCCATGCTGACTTACAAAATTATAACCAGGGACATTAAATCTGCTGCTTCCTTTCAACCATGTCTCATTAAGAAGACATATGTCTACCTCACTATCATTAAGAAAATTCATTAGTAATGCTCTTTTATTATTGACACTTTGTACATTAAATTGGGAAATTCTAATAATTTTTTTATCCATTTTTTAGCTTTTTTATAAGTGTTTCTTTAATAACTGAAAAAGTGACTTTTTTACCCTCATTGCCTAGAGCTACCAACGCTCCAACTAGACCCATAATTACTGTCTCGTTCTTAATAATTTCATCAACTAATTGTTCATCTGTTATTTTAACTGTCTTAGGTGTATCTTTTTTTAGTGTTACAGGTCTGATGGGTGTAGGTGGTGGCATAGGTGTGGGTAGAGTCGGGTATTCGGTTGCATAGTTATTTAATAGATTTGTATTACCAGTTAAAGCTTTGGCATAGTTAGACTTATTATTCCTTTCCATAAGCTTAGCTATTTTAATTGGACAGTCCCTTGATATCGCAAGGTGGGGTCCACTACAATTGATACATTTCACTATATTATCCTTACATTCTGAGAAGCGGTGGTCTCCAGCACAAATAGAGCATTTCTGCTGGGACTTGCAAATTCTTGCTCCGTGATTGAATTTAAAACATTTATAACATTGTAATAAGGGTGCAACATATTCATACACTCTGTATCTGAAAATGTCCAAATATACAGCGTCCGGCAAGGAGTTACTTAAAAAAGTTACACTTACAGTTCCAAACGGCTTTATTTCATTGTTCACTTTCCGGGTGAAACGCCTCACACTAATGATTTCGGAAACTGAGGAAAGTTTCCTGAATAGTTCTTCATTGCTAATGTTGACAGGAACATACCTCAACACACCAATTTTCTCCACCGCTCTTGCGGGAATATAGGCTGTATACTTGTGTTTGCTTAAAAAGTCTGTATTTTGTAAAAAATTGTTAGCATTGTTAACCTGGGTAAAGGTAACACTAATTTTGTCCGCATTCAGTCGTTTTATATTGGTTACACCTTTTATATCGCGTTTAAAAAGTCCCGCTGTGGCCAGAGGATTTTTATTACCTAGTTTATCGCCGTCTACATAAACACAAAATTGTCCGCAGGCTATATTGTCCGGGAAGATACGTTTATAGCCCGGTTTTGTATACTGTTTATAAAAGTTCTCATTCTTTTTCACAGGATCTTCACAATCCGCATAATCATCGTCCTCAGTCTCCCGAGGTCTCTTAGGGGGAGGCCGTCTCCGGCCCTCCGAGGCGTCGCCCCCGGGGGGCTCCGCCATTATATTTACACAATGTACACTATTTTATATTAAAATGTAATCAATAAAGTTATAATACACTATAAACAAATATTTTTAGGAATTTATTTGAAAAAATTTCAAATTCGCGCCTCGACTTTTCGAAAGCCCGCCAAAAAGTCTGATTTGGCAGGTGACAATTGACATTGCCATATGAAAATCACATTTTTTTATATTTTTTTTTTTTTTTAATGCCATGAGATTCTGGTAGACCTATACCTATAGTCGTCGAGTTATAATAGGTCCGGTTTGACAACTTGGTATGATCATAGAATGTAACTTAGAACGTAATCAAGAAAATAATAATAAAAGGACCACAAACTTTTTGAGTTCACCAAACACTTATTATTATCGTGCGTTAAATTATATGTAAGAACATATTTCAAGTTAATTTATATGACGTAATAATGCAAAGTTATAAATAATTTTGTATTTCTACGAAACGTTTCGAAAACAGTTACGTTCTATATCCTTTTTTTCTTAAACCATGGTGCGGTTACTAGTTTGACCGCCGATTTTCAACGGTGATATCGATTCCATATAAAAAATATATTAAAAATAAATATAATAAAAATACAATTTAATGTGTTAAGCCTTTAAAGGCACAGAATAGATAATTAGAGGCTTAAAACAAGCTTAGCACCCCAAGGCGTAAAGACGAATTTTAATTGGCAACACTATTTCGACCTTACGGTACACTGACTGGTCGTCGGTGTCCTTGAACCTCGCCTTGTCGCAGTCTCTCGCCATCTTGTAAGTTGACTGTGCGCTCTTTTGTATTCGGTGTATTTTTATAGTGACTTGGCTTTGATTTTGGACTGTTCCTGTTTCGTCTTGTGAAAGTGAATAAACATTATAATTATGAAACGATTTTTTTTATTTTTGCTACTAATTCAGGTTTCTTAAGTTTCATTATATCATGTTATCACTTAAAAACTTAAAATAGTAATATTAAAAATAAACGATTTGATGCTCATAGTTTGGAATCGATTTGTCGTGATAATCGGATACTTGGGATACCGATTTCATTGGTTGGCATCCCTAATTACATCATAATGACAGCTGTCAAAACGGGCTTCTTATACCTCGACGAGTATAGTTGCCTCTTGGTCCCACACAAGGTGTTGCCGACTAAAAAGTTGGTCCCTATATTTGGAGTAATCAATAAATTCGTTCCCTTACCCAAGAAAGTACGTTCTTAAACTTGTGGGAGCAGCTATTTTATTTAATTTTTCCTCATTTGCATACGGAGTAGGTATGGTGAAATGAAAGACTCATAGTCATGGCATGACTCATGTTCTATGGCATTATAATTGAACCATAATAAAATCTACAATATTTCTTATCAATTATAGAAAATGTTACAAGTATCTTAAATAAAAGAATTAAATTAAACTTGTAAGGAATGAATTACACCAGAGTTTATTCACAGTGTTTTAATAATTCACCACATAAATGAAAATAAACTAATACAAGAGTTACACAGAATCAGACGATATTTACAAATTACAAATTGTTATCAATCATTCTTGTAATATTATTTTTATAAATATCTGTGGTTCGAAATGAATAGAGCATATTCTCGAAGCTTTATTTGGCATCCATTGAAGGCGTCCCGTAGCCCTAATCCAAATGTTTCTAGCTTGTGGGTCGTTTGGAAAGCTTAAATAAGAAAAGTAAGTGATGTTCAAACGTCAAAATACAAAAAAAGGCAAAAAAATAACAAGGCCTCCTACACAGCAGCAATATTTTACGCGCCCGATCAAGTGATAGAACCTATTACCAGGTATATTCTCCCGTTTCATGTATTAATCAAATAACTATTTTCATTCCCAGTAATCCCTAGTGATTACTGGGAAATAAAAATTCCAATACTGGCAACACTAGGCTAATAGGTTATGTTTCGTATTTCTGTAATTATTCAATTATTTCACTGTCGAGAGGGCTAGTATTACACGAAGTCTAACACAGCCATAATATGCATCACAATTACACCCTTCTAAAATATAAAAATATACACAATAATAACAACTTGCGAGTGAAACGTAATTCCCGTATTTTTCACCTCCGTGCGGCTTTGGCAGCCCAAAACACTACAGCCACCCATTGTCCTGACACTAACACTTCACAAAAGTCTCCTTTTCGAGGGTTTAATGTAGTATTTTCAAAAAAAAATAGTAAAATCAAACAATTCAACTTCGGTTTGTTTACGTTCTGGGCGACTGGAGCAACTGCGCCAAGGGGGCGGAGCCTATTACCCTACCACGCCGATAGGGACAGAAAATATTGTTTTTATCTCTTTTTGCCTAGTGCTAAAATGTATAGCGCTAGCCTTCTTACCCATTGTGACGTCATTTCATTACATTTCTAGTAGTTTATGTTCTAAGTATATTAGTCAAAGGCTTGCTACATATCTCTAATCTGTGGTCTAAGGCCCAGCGCACACCGCTGGAGGCGCGACGCGGCGGAGAGCAATTGAATGACAACAATTTAATATAAACCTTGAGTATCTTGAGATACGGTATGTATGAGCAGTCGCGCGTATGCTCTTGTAGTAGCTTGAGGGCGCTCCGAGCACCGCGTGCGAATTTATTCTTATATTGACCGTATATCAAGGTAGTTAGGGTTTATATTAAATTGTTGTCTTCAATTGCTCTCCGCCGCGCCTCCAGCGGTGTGTGCTGGGCCTATCTCTTTAACGTAGTATTTATAAGTCTGTGGTCTAATTAATACCTATGTAATTCTTGCCTGTGTCTTAGGGCCTATGTACACCACGTTTTTTAAACGCGTCGTTCGACGCGCGTTTGTAGCGATACAGACACGATACGCACGCAAGTCAGACGCAGCCTGCCTGTAGACTTTTGTAGGATAAAAGCGTGCCGTCCGCGTCGTCGGCTCGTTTAAAAACTTAGTGTGCACAGGCCCTAATACAAGAGTCAAATACATACCATTCACATTTTACTTAATCTTTTCCACGGAGTTGCAAAATGTTGCAGCTATTACATTATCTTTGGTTGCAGCAAGCCGCTGCAATCCTAACATGACAAAATTTTACTTCTTAATTATGGCCTGGCGAGGGCACACACCAGCATTTACACTACTGATACCAAAGTGCTACAAGCTACAAGCCAGTAGCCACCTACCTGTGCCTGTGAAACCCTTCAGATTTGTTTTGTGGTAATACATGCTAGGTACTTCATCTTTAGCATTTACTTAGGCGTCATGCAAAATATCGTGTATACAGTGCCGGATTAACCATGTAGTAAGAGTAGCAATTGCTACGGGCCCCGCGCGAAAGGGGGCCCCGCATTTTTAAACCCACTCATCTCTGCCTGAGCGTAATTTTTTGAGTGAAATAAGTATATTGAATTTACTTGATGTCACAAAAACGTGAAACGTTACAACTTTTCCTACTAAGACAATCCATGTCAGGCACTCGGTAACCGACTACGGGCATGGCACCGCGCTTTGCTACGGGCCCCGCGTGTATAGTATTATACTATACTCCGGTTCGTGATTATGATTTTCAGATATAGTAGGTACCTAGGTTATTAAGTATCTAGGTAGCAAACTGTTCACATAGTTTTACATATATCCGCCAATACAATGGGTAGATAGGTACTATCGTACTTACTATTATTAGAAGGTGAGCACCCAAGCACGATGCCAATAATTCTAAAAGGTTTGCGCACGCATAACGTAGGGCTAGGGAGCCTCTGTCGCGGTGCTCATGGCGGCTGGTGGTACACCGTTAGTTTTTAGTGAGTTTCTAATACTTCCGCTTACATGGCGCAGAAACTTCCACATACCCCATGGCGTAATGGAAGTTGGAACTCATAAACTGTTTTCCAATGTAAAAAAGGGCTGGGGAGCATAGGTGTTCGGGCGGTATTGTGTGTGGACCAACATTATGTTGATCAAATACAATACTTTCTATGATGATTAAGTACCTATGGTTTGCAATGCAGCCTCAGCTTGAGCCTGAACTTCAGGCCCTAAATTCTGTTTTATCTACGTTGTTGGCTTACGTTGGCTTTACATAATTATAAAAACTTTTTAATAATTCTGGGGTTTGTTTATATCCGAGAGCTTTGTCTCTTTATCTTTGCTGGTTAGTTATACCTACTTTAGGGTGTATATTTTTCTCCTACGCAGTGTAAGTAAGTAGGTAGGTAAGTACCTAGTATGAATGAAACATAGTGTACATAGTGATCGATATGTTTATTATGATTATTATAATTATACTTCAGTCAATTAATACACGTACCTAAGCAAGTAGGGTCACTAGATTAACAATTTTGCAACTCTCATTTTTTGCACAAAGTAGCTATATCTACTTAGCTGATTAATTTCAAATAACCGTTATAGTCATAATACTTATAGTCCTTAGCTACTACTTCTACCTACTACCTGAGTATACACATACTACTTTATGTTTTATTTGATTACTCTTTCTGACAATGATAACAAGCACATGAAACTGCAGACTTAAATATTAAGTTCCTTTCTCCGTCTAAACACAAAACTTTGACTGGTACCTGAAATAAAAAAATAAGTTATAGTACTATTGCTTACAGAATGAATATTGCAATGGAAAAATATATATCAAGAATATCACGATATTTCTTACATTTCTGGGGTACACAAGAATATTGAATCAATGGATAGATAGGTATACCTAATACCTACCTAGGTCGAAATGTCTTAACTACTTGTCTACTTACTATTTACCTATAGTTATAAATAAATAAGTAGGATAGTAAGTACGTAATTATTTACATAATTCGTCTTTAATATGTTGGGCGGGTTTAAAGGTACTTGTCAGAGACTTACATCTTCGGATTCCATAATGTTGCAGCACTGTCCTAGTGAAGTGACCGGGTGCCGCTTGAATCCAAGCATGATGCTCGGCAAAGACCAGGATTCACAAAATCCACGGCATGCGTTAGTTGTTATTTTGAAATCTACACAGTCTGGTATGCGAATGGTTCTAGTATGTCCTGAAAAAACAATAAGTACTTATACAATAAAAGTAAGTATGTAAGAGGTACCTATCTAAATGAATATTGACTAACGTGACAAAAAACTGTATTTTCTAACCAAGCAACGCTTGTACGTACAATGCACTGGGGATATTTTCAGTTACGCTCATATCCCAGGGAAAATTATAAAAAGCCATTTTTTAAATTTACCAACGGGAATCGAACCCACAACCACCCGGTGCAGTGAGCCGAGCTGCCTATCGCTCATTGTACTGAAGTTCAGGAAAGACGTTACTGGGCCATTATGATTGGCTGAAGCAAAAAATAACATCAAAAAAATAATCTATCTAAACTATTAAGAAATCGATCTCAAGTCTGAGAGCGAGTTTAAATTGTTATTCTTATGATGACATAAGAATAACAATTTAAACTTTTATACTGTAGTTTAAACGTTTGTACTGACATGTTGTACTTACTGGTATGAACCAGTAAGTACAAAATGTCAGTGCAAACAAACGTATACTCAAGACCGCCCTCAGACTTAAGATTGATTTATTAATACGGGCCTATGTAAGTAGGTAAGAGATCCATCTTGCGTTGCTTTTCCATGACTGGAGGTTAGCTATATCCACGTCGTATTTCTCTCTATTTCTCGCTAGGGGAAAAAAAATATGAAAAATATCGGTAAATAACTAGGTACTTACCTACCTATTTCTAAGTACTGACTTACCTATACGGTGGCATCCGGGTTTCCTCCATGTCTCTGAAGCAAGCAAAAGGTTCAAGGAAATAAGAAGTACAAAACACCTTAGAAGCATTGTAGAGATGTGAACTGCTTCAACTTTCCGATGTGAATGAAAAATATGAGAAATGATCTCCTTATATATCCTTATTCTAAGCAGGGCTTGACACCCTTAGGTCTTTCTTTTCTTTGACTTATGGTAACATTATTATGTAGGGGTGTTGTGTTATAAAGGGGGGGGGGGGGTGTTATGAAGGGGTAGGTGTTAACAAGGATTCTAGACGAAACTCTGCTCGAGCTATGTCCAGACGGAACACCCGGTTTTATTGTTCGTTGAAGGTATAAGTGACACGGTTCGTATCGGTGGTATGGTATGGGTACCTAGGAAAGATAAGTAGGAGAATATAGTACCTATAGGTAACTACTTACGTATAATTACATTACGTACGTGAATATTAAGTTATTCAACTATTGAAGATCACAAACATAACGTCCTCACGAGGAACCCTTATTCATTCATTACATCAGTAGTTAGGTATGTACATATTCCCTAGGTAATGTTGGAGTCTTTATATATATAACACATATTTATGACTTTTATAAAAAGTGCCGTAGTGCGAGTCGCCTGGAAATGTAATTCAGTAGGTAAGTAGATGGAGGATTTTCACAGTTCATTAAATTTTCTGACGTTCAACATTAAAGTGTTATGGAGCGAGTATTAAATGACAAACGGACTGTGATAAGTTTAACTGTCCTTGTTACATTCATGGCATAATTTAGGTACCTACCTACATTATACACAATTGACAATATCTATCTTTTAGGACAGCGCGCATGCGCTTTATCTGCATTATTACTAAGTTAGGAAGGAATCCACTTGCTTTCCTTTTCCAAGTATATCCTATTCCTATCTCATAAAAGGAACTAATTAAAATGACAAGAGTAGGTCTACATCACATTAACATTAAAATATATGTACTTATGTATAGTTAAGTCATTATATAATTTATACCTAGCCATTCGTCAATTGTTGAGTTAGGTAGCTGAATCAGCAAGTAGCCTTTTCGGATAGCTTTTGTTTACAAAGTTGGTTGCTAAGCACTTTTGTGAAGGAATATTTTCTAACCATGAATATTGAGTATAAAATCCTTAATCTCTACAAAACTAAACAATTCGATGACTGTTTAAAGTTGTGTGATGCAGCCCTACAAGATACAGACAGTCGAATGATAGAATTTATTAGAATGCGTGCTATGACCATCCAAGCAAAAATTGTCGGTAATGGCTACGAAGAGGTTGAGTACCATGCTCAACAGGATGAACTGACGTATACAGCTGTTGCTAAAACACCAAGGCCGGGGACATCATTTCAACGAGCTGGAACGAACTCTGCGCTCTCTACGGTACTTACTTAGAATCCACTTACAGGACTCACCCTGCTACGTCTATTTCTTTATTAATTTACGTGTATTATATAGAGTGATCATGATGGGTAGGGTTAAGTTTTTAGGGTCACTTCTTAGGCAAAGAACTAAAATGCGTGTTCTTTAAACCTGATTTTAGAAAAGAGCTACATCTACTCTGCGATCTCGAGCTGGAACACACACAGCAGGCGCTCGGAGCGCAAGGACGGCCCTCCACTCAGCGTCTCGCATGTCGCGAGCCGCCACCGCACTCGCTGGAGGAGCGCCTTTCACCTCCGGCGCTTCTCTATCTCTCAGATTCCTCTCCAAGGAAGACAAGCTCTTCATTCCGGCAGCGAAAACCCTTTTTGAATACATCTATTACTGCGAAGCAGATGTGCGGAAGGTAAATTTATCAGAACTTCCTCACATAACTTTTACCCTACGTATACATGAAGCTCGTCCAGTTACATTATACTTGAATTTTGTTGTTATAATCAGACAGGCTGTATCAGAACTGAAAACTTGCAGTTTGGATGCAGTTTGGTATGACGTGTCATACTTACTTCCTAGCGATGCCATGACGTTACCTCAATACGTTTGTTTAACATTTGCGCTATGTACTAATTTAGCTACCAATATATCTATCTTCTTCTTATATCTATCTTCTATCTATCTATATATACGAGTATATAACTCAAAGGTGACTGACTGACAGACTGACATAGTGATCTATCAACGCACAGCCCAAACCACTGGACGGATCGGGCTGAAATTTGGCATGCAGGTAGATGTTATGACGTAGGCATCCGCTAAGAAAGAATTTTGATTAATTCTACCCCCAAGGGAATAAAATAGGGGATGAAAGTTTGTATGAAACTTTGTCAATTTTAAACCGAGCGGGCTGAGACTTTGCATGCATAAAGCTACTATGACGTAGACATACCCTAAGAAAGGATTTTGATTAATTCCATCCCCAAGGGGATAAAATAGGGGATGAAAGTTTGTATGAAACTTTGTCAATTTTAAACCGAGCGGGCTGAGACTTTGCATGCATAAAGCTACTATGACGTAGACATCCCCTAAGAATGGATTTTGATTAATTCCACCCCCAAGGGGATAAAATAGGGGATGAAAGAATGTATGAAACTTTGTCTGTTTTAAACAGAGCGGGCTGAGACTTTGCATGCATAAAGCTACTATGACGTAGACATCCCCTAAGAAAGGATTTTGATTAATTCCACCCCCAAGGGGATAAAATAGGGGATGAAAGTTTGTATGAAACTTTGTCTGTTTTAAACCGATTGGGCTGAGACTTAGCATGCATAAAGCTACTATGACGTAGACATCCCCTAAGAAAGGATCAAAATTCCACGCGGACGAAGTCGCGGGCTCAGCTAGTTTTATTATAAGTATTTACCTACTACTACTTAAGTAAACATAATAATATACTGATTGTCTATTAGGCCATGGAAGTAGCATTCCAAGCACTGAAATGTGAAGACACAACAGATTGGTGGTGGAATTTCTCCCTGGCCCGATGTTATTACACTCTTGGGATGGTCCGCAATACTGAGGATTACCTGCGTCAAGCGCTTAAACAACATAAGCATATATCTATATATCTTCGCCTGATCGCCATGTATGTAGGCCTGAACCAGCCAATATCGGCACTAGAAGTCTGTAAGCAGGGCTTGTCGGTGTTTCACGAGTACACCCCATTACTCTTGGAACAAGCGAGGATTCACGATCAAATGGGCAATTCGGCAATGGCCGTTAAAGAGTACCGGATTGTTGCTTTAGAAGACCCTTCAAATATGGAAGCAATAGCCCACATTGGAATGTATAATTTCTATAACGATCAGCCAGAAATAGCGTTACGGTATTATAGGTGAGTGGGAATGATTATTTTTATAAACCCTAGTAAGTATAAAGCGTACCGGTCGGGGGTATGGGGGGTGCAGGTGGTGGTAAGCTGCCTCCCCTGGACCTGGACTCTCACCAGCCACCACTGAGTCCTTCCTGCTTCCCACACATGCTTTGATACAGGAAATGTGCGTGCCTAAGAACTGTTGTATTGGAATAAAATGCATAAAGCTGACATTATTGCCAAAGCTCTCATAACCCTCCCTAAGGCTAAGGGTGGGTACGCCCGTAAGCATAGTTAGGAACTGTCATCAGTAGGTAAGATAGTAAGTACCTACCTAGCTATATTAATTAGGTTGGTATTCATGAGGTAACCTGAATTTATAAAATCTGCCAGCCTGCTCTAAGCCCGTGTGGAGAATTATGACTTAAATCCCCTCGCATTAAGCCAAGGGCCGTGCTAACGAGTGAGAATTTCCTAAAAGGGCTTATAATTATTAATTATTTTCGAGGCACCTAGGTACTATACTTAATTTAATATAGGCAGTATCTACAGGTCAAGCCTCCTATAATATTTAATTACAACTGTTTCCAGGAGATTATTAGCTACTAATCCTGCTGGTGCGGAAATTTACAACAACCTTGGACTTTGTTGTTTGTATTGCAATCAATGGGATCTCATATTACCATGTTTTAGACAAGCATTATATTTCTCTGCTGCCCCTCCGATACGATCAAACATTTGGTTCAATTTATGCCATGTCGCTTTGGTAAGCAGCTGGATGGAAGTCAATTATTTACTTATTTTTAGGAAGTAATTTTGCGAGTTTATTAACGTATTTTTTTTTTGCTTAGTCAACAGGTGACGTTACTCTGGCATACAGATGTCTGCAAGTGAGCCTTGCAATTGACTCCAAGAATGAAGCTTCTCAGCATGCTTTGCAGGCCTTGGATGCACGATTGCGTGCACGAAAAACGCATGCCACATAAATGTAAATAAAACCAGCCAAGTGCGTGTCGGGCCATGCCCAATGAAGGGTTCAAGTATTTGTTGGTTTCAGAAAAAAACAAACCCAAACGACGACAACGAGTTACTTCTGTGAACCCAGTATATTTGGGTTATTAGTTAATAACCCTTATCTAAATCCTCTACAGACTGTATTGCCTGACTAGGCTTTATGGGTGGTTATAAATAAATAACCCTAACCTAAATCATCTAGATTGTTTTGCTTAATATTTGGTATCTATACATTTTCTTTTACGAGGTATGTATTATTGTTGGAATGACCCGGTCGGTATTATTGTAACACGACAAATACATCGTCATAATACGGACAAATTCAAAGCAAGTTTAAAAATATACCTAAGAATAAGTTACAGTTCTAGGTAGGTATGATATCGGACGCAAAAGTGTGTACTTAATCAAGTCTTTAGTTGTTAGAACAATAAATTATTTATTAATAGATAATATGTAATCAATAGAAACACCTAAGGATTCCATAGTACATAGCTGCTCGTACTTTAGATTAATAAGAGAATCTATTGAGGGTTCCGGATATGCGTGGCGTTGGCTTGACGTTGGCGTAGTATGCGACTCGCTTGTTATTGGAGGTATTTGAGAGAAATGACGAACCTTGATCTGAAAAAAACCAAACACATTATACATATTATACATAGGTATTGTTACCTTACCTATATTATTACCTTTTGAGTCGAGGAAATTTCTCGATATAAAGTCTTGAAATTAATATAGGTGAAATAATACCGGGTTGGGTTGATAAAGCCTGGATTCGATTCATTCAATGGAATCAATCAAAATAAAATATTATTATTTCTTGTGGTAGGTAAGTACATAATCTTTAGCATTTTTAATAAGGCGTAGGCCGCTCGGCTCACTCCATCGGTTGGCTGCGGGTTCGATTCCCGCCGGGGCAAATTTCGGAAATGGCCTTTTCGTATTTTGCCCAGGTTTGGGTATTACTGGGATCGCCCTCAGTCCATTGTACGGTACCCATAGTACAAGCGTTGCTTAGTTTGGGACCATAAAGTTGGTGTGTGAGTTGGCGATATTTACTTATATTTATATTTATTTAAGGTATCATACGTTATTAAAATAAAGCCTTATTTACTATACACACAACGTGTTGATGGTATCTAAATGGTCTAATTTTTAAAATGCCATTATTTTAATGGTCTTAGTTTATAACTAATACTATGTAAGTGTTTTCGTATTTAAGATATAAAAATAATGAAACTTTACCTGCTCTACTGTAGAAGCAGTAACTCCAATACTCTCCCAAGAATCTGATCCTTTAGATATAAATAATGGTTTTGTGTAGTTTGTATTTTTATCCTTGATAGGAATACAATTACCAAAACCGATGCTTTGTAACATATCTTTGGCTCTTTTGACTAATTGAGGTTCTTTTGATGAGTAGAACAATACGTGAGCACCGTATAGCAAGGCGAAGCTTCTAATAGTCGTGCAAATTAACTTCTTAATATCGCTATCTGAAAAGAAGAAAATAGATAAGTTGGGAGACAAACTTCTTATATTTGTACATATAAAAAATTGAAATCGTTGTAAGAAAAATAGAGAGTTAAATCATAAGTAACTACCATAATTTTTAAACATATCGTATTTCCCGCCAAAAATAATAATTTCTGGCATATTCTCTGATCCCGAGTATGTATCATTCATTGTTTGGATACATGATTCTAGGATTTCCCAAATACATTTTAAATTACTTATGTCTACCATGACGCAGAAATAATATTTTCCTTTGATAGGAACTGAAGGTAACACGTTGTTCAATGCTTCTATAAGGCCGCCATATTCCCATATGTGGCATAATGTTTTATCGATTCCCTGTTTTTGATTTGATTTTCTTCCGAATGAATATTCCATTACTAGTGTTTCTCGTGGTGCATCAGTTTTCTCCAAAAAAATATGCAGAAGTGTAGACTTTCCCTGCAAAAAGTGCATTTAGGTATATCCTACCTAACCTAGTAAGTAGGTACCTTCTAAGGTTAAAGGTCCGTGCTTACATGTTGCGTAACTACAGTTTATTAGAGTTGTCTACCACAGTACGTATACCTACCTACTAAAAAGTTTGGATAGTTACCTAGAAAGTATCCAAGTAGGTATGTAATATGTATAGGTACTTGTTACATAGCGAGCGTTATAGGTAGGTATCTACTAGTTTGTGGACTGTTGTTGGCAATTTAAGATGTAGTTATTAAAGTTCTGTACTTGGACCAGTTAGGTAGGTGCTTACAGTAAAGATTTTTTCATTACTCATACTCGGAAAGTAGGTCTGAAGTTGCCTGACAGCGGGTTGAAAGTAATACTTTTCCGCCCTAGGGAGAATCGCTTTCAACTGAAAGCTGTCAAATTATTAAAAAAAAAAACTATTTCCATTTTCACATTTCTATGGAACCATGTTCCAACTTTTTCTACAGTCACTCAATTGAAATGCGCGATGTAAAATTGAAATAACATAAAGTTTTGTATTTATAAGGTGAAGGCGCCTGTCTAGCCCGCGAAATTCAAAATTTTCGAGTATTTTTATACTTTATCCAAAATCTGAAAACATTTAAGACAACATTTTGTGATTTGCGAAAAACATAGTATGCAGTGCGTTTATTAATACATTTATTTTACTCTAAATATTATCACGGTGGATATGATACTAGTAAATCATTAAATATACAAAAATTGCCAGATTATCTGGATAGCTGTCGTTCTTGAAATGTTTTAGAGTAAGTTGGATATATTAATAAATGCACTGCACACGGTCTTTTTCGCGAATTACAAAATGTGCCTTTTATTATTGTCAGATTTTGAAAAAATTCTAAAAAACCTCAAAAAATTTGAACTTCCCGGGCTAGATGGGCGCTTTAGCCTTAAATGCCTTAATTATAATTTAGTTTCAACAATTTCTTTAAAATAACATAGATTTGGGCAAAATATTTAAAGATGAAAATGAATAACTCTAAATTGAAAATTTAAAAACCCCCGATGCGACGACCTTTTTATCAAATGTATACTTTACCTAGTTCGTCCAAATAACGCTAAAATTATATTAAATTAGTTTCTTTTCTGTATTTTTTCTCAATGGCGGAGCAGCGCCCTCTAGAATTATTATTGCGTAATATTCCATGACCATTAACAAAATTTAACGCGTGCGCGTATCCATCATTTGACACGTGACTTATGTAACGTCTTTAGTTCATACACAAATCTCATATAAAAATTGATAAAATATCATTTTTTTCCAGAATCCGGGAAACTTTTCAAATTTATAATATTGTAAAAAGCCAGTTCAGACTATTACGATCATTTAAAAATATAATAAAGCGAAATCGTTTCAGCCGTTCTCAAGTGATGCAAAGATATTATTCCAATGAGCCCAAATTTCGATCGGATTCGAGCCGTGGAAGTTGGTTTTGGACGTGAATGTGGCTTTTTCAACCTACAAAAGAGCTGATGATCTTCAAACGGCTGAACCGATTTTCATGAAACATAGCTAAGAACACTCTCGATCAGAATACCTATCTAACAAAAGAAACAAAATTGAAATCGGTTCATCAGCTTGGGCGCTACGTTGCCACAGACAGACACACAGATACACAGATACACAGATACACAGATACACATGTTAAACTTATAACACCCGTCGTTTTTCGTCGGGGGTTAAAAATAATGGCTAAATATTGAAGTTGGCCGGCCAACGAAAAAAAAAAAACCAATTTGACGGCAATCCGATCTTCATTTGTTTTTTCGTAGAGTATCCTACTATCCTACTAATATTATAAATGCGAAAGTTTGTGAGTGTGGATGTATGTATGTATGTATGTATGTTTGTTACTCCTTCACGCAAAAACTACTGAACGGATTTGGATGAAATTTGGAATACAGATAGATTATAACCGGGATTAACATATAGGATACTTTTTAACCCATTAATCCAATACTACGCGGATGAAGTCGCGGGGCACAGCTAGTTGTACATAGTTCGTAATGAAAAGGACAGGGTTTACCTCGGGTGAAAGACTTATTTTGTCCCTCGAACTATGGGCGCCTGAGCGTAGCGAGGGCGCCAAACCACGTCTCGGGCCAAAATAAGTTACATTCACCCCTTGTGTAACAATGTACTATTGTTTCATAGGTCCTTACTATTTTAATCTACCCACGCTTCGGAAGAATGAGAAGGTACACTAAAACATATGGGTATACCGAGCTATGAGGTTGGGAATCAGGAGTTCTAAAGGGTAGGTCTACTTAAGGTAGCTAGGTTCCTACTTATACTTTTTTATTTTACACTAGCGGCCCGCCCCGGCTTCGCACGGGTACATTGCGGTTACATTATTCGAGTTTTAAGGATCCCTAATTTTTTTGAAAATATATTATTGCCTATGTCATCCGGGGATAGTATAGCTTCCCAACAGTGAAAGAATTTTTCAAATCGGTTCAGTAGTTTCGGAGCCTATTCATTACAATCAAACAAACAAAGTTTTCCTCTTTATAATATTAGTATGATTATTATAAGTATGATTTATGCTTACCACCCTCTTGCTTCCAACGAGAAATATAGTTCTGTCATTGTTTTCATTAACATTTGATGTTATTTTATCAACCAATTGTGTAGCTATTTCTGGTATGGATATCATGTTTTTTTGACCACACTTACCGACTGGACAAAGAATAAGTACCTTGGGTAGCACAGCAATAGCACACAATGAGAATATAATACTATAGCATATAACAAAAGTAACTACTGTCTGAAGGTGCTTAAAGATTATTGTGATTTTTTTTGCTTGGGTTTTGTTACCTAGCAACGTAACCTACTACCTACCAAGGATGGGATGGTACCTACTACCTACCTCGCTGGTTGTCACTCTTGTACTCCGTGTATCGTGCGTGTGTGTTATGCGGAGGGCACTTGTTTGATTACTAGGTATGTGCTGTAATTTGGCCGTAATACGTATACTTAAGTAAGTACCTGTTTAAGAATTAAATGGAAAAATATTAGGTTGTGTTGTCATTATTGATTAGATAAGATTACTAATGAAGTAAGAGAATTTTAAAAACTAATTTAAAGTCAAGGGTAAGTGTTTATAAGTATGTGAGGGTAATGAGAAAGCAAGTACAGACAACCTTGACTTTAATTCCGTTTAACTCTTCATGGTTTGACTACGGAATCTTAAAAACAAGAAAGCCGCATGACTTGATACTAGTTGATACCGCTATTATTTGGTGATGGTGATATGAATGAAGCTGGAAAGTGGAAGCACAGAGTTATAGGAATAATTTTAATTTTAGTGTTTTGGCGTAAGCCGTTAACCGATATCTGTGTGTGTAAATACAGAAATATCTAAGATTAAAATACGCTTCAAAATTCGGATGCATATACTTAAACACATTTTCTATTCTATAAAATAAATACTTAATAATGTTTTTTTCCAATAAACCGTAAGTACCTAATATGTATTTGAAAATCGGGTATGGAATCGCTTCACACTTCACATCACCGATCCGATAGTATTCTTCTCAAGACGCAGTATTTATAAGTATGTGGCAACAAGAGATACTGAGGCTGAGTGAATTTCTTATTTGGATATAGATATGCAGAATGGATCCAACCACCCGTATTTCTGCAAACTGAAAGCAACCTATATCCACTTCAACTGGGGTTGATTTTAGTATGCAGGAGTAAGTGTGGGTTGGTTCCTTTTTGCAAATCTGTGTCCATTTGATAATAATAAATTTGTTATGGTAATGAAAGGAAGTTTTAAGTATAGCTTTATGGGTAAGAACTCTGTGATGGATAATGATAATACCCGAGTGCGTGGTTATTTTCCTTGGCTGGGCTTTGGCTGGTCTCCAGGAAGCTGCATAGAGATATAAGAATAGAGAGCCTGGGCTCTCCATACAAGTGGAAATGTGGCACCGTTAGAAAAAGAGAGCAGATGAAAAGCGGGTACCTTTCTCTCTCTACTGACGCATGCGCAGTCGCGAACCTTCAAGAGTAGGGTAAGAGCGTCTGTTATACTTAGTTTTGCACAGATTGTTTACATACATACAGTTCAGTAGGTTATGTTTGTGAAATGTTTTTCATTATGAATTCTTTTTGATTTTTTATTCACAGTGATTCAAATAGTACAAAATGAAGGTTACTTGTGCCGTTTGCAAAAAGCAGCCCATACCATCTGATAGGACTCGGGAGTTTCCATCAGTGCTTATTGATCGAAAACAAAAACATGTATGATATACTTAGATTCATATTTATTGAACAATTTGAAATTGAAATATCAATGTCTGTGTTCTTAATTGTAGATTTCCTATCTCTATGCTTCCCACTCGCCAAAGCGCGTGACTGCGCATGCGCCAATAGAGAGAGAAAGGTAACCGGCTTTCATCTCTTCTCTCTTTCTAGTACGCCTACACTCTCAGCGCCGTCTTCCCTCCTCTATTCTTATATCTCTATGGGAAGCTGATATAAATATAAAATTCTTGCTGGGCTCTCTCAGCTCTCTGGCTCGCTCTACTTATCTATGCTATGATATATTTTGATAGGTACTCTGTATTTTTGATTATCTGTGGGAATGGCGATTGGTGATTTTGATGTCAAGAGAATTTCGTAGAAAATCTTGTGGGATTTTATAATTGCGTTGTAATTTACTTGGTGATTTTATCTTTTTAAAATTTAAATTTTGTTTGGTATAGATCGAGGGGCACTGTATTTCATATCGATGATTAGCGTCGCCTGATAAGTGGTAAGAAATAATTGTCACCTTCACTCTTGTCCTGAAACTATTTATTTATTATTGCTCGTTTCAGCGAAGTTTATATTTTTAACTATTGTTTTATCAATACGTTTCTGGAATACATATATTTCCAATAACTCTGGACACCATTTCATACACATGGTAGTAACTTCGTATGACAAAAGAGAAAGGCTTTGTGCATTTACCTATTCTCGTTCCGTAACCTACATTAGAATTACCAAGTATGTAGTAAGTAGGCTCTTCATAGGTAGTGGGTATGGTATTCAATCTCAAATCTTTTCAATACCAGATTGGTATGAACGGAATAATAACAAATGCTTAAAATTGAGTAGGTAAATGGCTGGGGTTATAAATAGTGTAAAAGTTCATTGAACCAGTTTCATCATTAGGTTTGGATTATCATAATATTTTTATTGTGAGCACCAAGGTTTATCCTCTGTTTTTAGTGTGTATTTATTTATTTTGGAAATACTCATTCCTGTCATGTAAGTAAGTTCATTATGTTAATAATTACCTACTGATTGTGATTATTTGCCCATTATAACAATAATTGTTGTGTTGACAAAGTGTACTTAATCCATTTTTATTTCTTATGCTTTGATTTTCCTAATCAATCATAATACACAGCATATGCTGCTCACATTATGTTTTAGGCAAACACATTATAATATTTACTAGTTATAGATAGTATGACAAACCAAACAAAAGTGTAATCTACTAATTGTTACAGTAATAAGGTGCATTTGTGTGCTAATGATTTTGATATGCAGGGCTAGATGACATTACTGATGCTAGAGATCAAAATTTTTGTAATAAAAATATCCCAATGACCACTATAATCCTTTTCAATCTCTTTGGTTTTAGGTGACCTGGGTCACTGATCTCAAGGTATGTAGTTTTTTTGTGTGAATACCACTACTGTACATATACATACTTACCATACCTGTACTAGTTATTCAGTCTGATTCATAAGAAAATTGACATGATAAATTAATTTTATTATAAATGATATTTAGATGGCAGAAGTGGATCCAGAGACACTGTTGGAATGGCTGCTGACAGGCCAGGGCGATGAGCGGGATATGCAGCTCATTGCCCTTGAACAACTGTGCATGTTGCTGCTGATGTCAGACAATGTGGACAGATGTTTCGAAAGGTAAATTAGCATTAGTTTTTTTATTTTGTCTTGTTGGCCTTGCTGCTAGTTTTAAATTGAGAGTATTCATTCTATAGGCGGCCAGTCCGCCTACGGTATGCTGGGTCTTATAGTAATGGCACTGGATAACAATAGGTATTTATTTTCCTTATGAAATGAGTACTTGAGTTTTTAGTAGTTATATTTATTATTATTATTATATTTATTCCAGCTGTCCTCCGAGAACATTCCTTCCTGCATTGTGCAAAATATTCCTAGACGAATGTGCACCAGACAATGTTTTGGAAGTGACAGCCAGGGCTATTACATACTACTTGGATGTGTCTGGTGAGTTGGAGTAAATGGACTTACACTAATTGCTTTTTCTATTATTTCTATTTTGATGTATTTTATAAAGGCATTTTGTTTATTATTTATAGCTGAATGTACCAGAAGAATTGTAGCAATTGAAGGAGCAGTAAAAGCTATTTGCAGCAGATTGCTCACTGTTGATCCTAATAATCGCACAAGCAAGGATCTTGCTGAGCAATGTATTAAAGTAAGTAATTTCATAATACTAGAGCAATTTCTAGGGTTCCATGTTCAAACTAGGATGCCATATAATTTTCATTTAAACATGTAGTTACAAGAATATTGTTGGACATTTGTAACTTTATCCATAGGTACTGGAGTTGGTATGCACGAGGGAAGCCGGTGCTGTATGGGAAGGTGGTGGTCTGCCAGCAGTGCTGCATTTTATAACACATCATGGCACATCAGTACACAAGGACACACTTCATTCCGCAATGGCTGTGGTCTCCAGGTTAGGGTTTTAGCAGTTTTAAACATCATAAAAACATATTTTTAGTGCATTTTTTTTGTGATCAGTGAACATGATAGAATTTAAGGTGTTTAAGCTAATGGTTTTTAAAACCTTAGTCATTAAGTAATGACACAATGTTTCACAATAACATATTGAAATAGTGATGCAATGGGAGTGTCCAGATTTTATTCGCCATCAGGACGGCGGCGTTGTGGCGTCAGGTTGCAGTGAACATTGACACTTCAGTTCACACAGTCTCTCTCTTTCGGACTTCGCAATAATAATTATTATTGTTATTATTTGTTGTAGTGACCCTGTCCAAAGTGAAGTGAGACAGATAACGTCACCCCAGTCCAATCGAGCGACATGTGGTGAGCTGAAAATGTTTAGTCTAGCCCCCTTTCATTTGAACTGTATTTGTCAGGGTGTGTGGTAAAATGGAGCCGGGCGATGCTCGCGTCGGGGACGCGGTGTCGTCCCTGTCGGCGCTGCTGCGGCACGGCGACGCGCGCGTGGCGGACGCGGCGCTGCGCTGCTTCGCGTCGCTCGCGGACCGCTTTGCTCGCGCTCACGCTGATCCCGCGCCGCTTGCAGAACACGGTACACACGTCAGCTTGTTGAAACATTTACACAACATTTTAATCCAGACAAGCTTGAACATAAAAAGCATTTTATATTAAGTGCACTGATGTCTGTGAACAAATGAAATGTAGTAAGTAGAAATCTATGCAAATAAATAAAATTCAAGTATCTGTTTGTAAACTCAAAATTACTGCGTTTGGAAAGTATTTATCATACTGATAAAAAAAATATATTTTTATAATTTTTGCCTGCCTGTCTATATGTCTGTTTGTTCTGGCTAATCTTCGAAATAGCTGGACTGATTTTTGACAGGACTTTCACTGGCAGATAGCTGATGTTATAAGGTGTTCACTTTTATTTTATTGTAGTACCACACTGGCTGAGCCGTGGGCAACAGCTAATGAAATAAAATTCCTATTGATATTCTTGTTGCAGGTTTGATAGAAGAACTAGTTCGTCGATTGGGTAGCACCGAAAGTGGAGATGAGAAATGTTCGGCTCCTTCAGTGTCCACCACTGTCAGCTTATTATCTACTTTGTGTCGTGGTTCAGCACAAATTACACATGTAAGAAAAGCCCATAATTTGTATTACTTCTAGAGCTCTATTTTATTTGCTTGTTATACAGTGTATAGCACTTCATGATGTAGTCAACTCAACTCAACTCAAAATTGCTTTTATTCACGTAAGCTAACAAAGCATTTATGAATAGTCAGAATCTACCACCGGTTCGGAATGCTGCTTCCACTGAGAAGATACGGCAAGAAAATCAATGGTTACTCTTTTCAATGAATTAAAGATGGTATACATTCTCATGAACAGCATAAAAAAATAATATGAGCAGGCAACACCATTGCCACTAAATAACTAATAGTAAATAGTAATCAAATCTCACTCAGATTCGACTATGCATTTTACTATAAGTTTATTTCAGGATCTCGTTCGTTTAGAGCTATGTTCGGCAGTGGAGGCCGCGGTACAAGCTGACGAACGCTGGTGCCTCGAGTGTATGCGTCTGGTGGACTTGTTGCTCGTGTTACTTTGCGAGGGACGGCACGCTATACAGAAGTGAGAACTACTATATTCTTCTAAATATTAGTTAGACTGGTCGGTTTGGTGTTCATTGTCGATAAACTGTTATGACAGTGTTTTAAACAGGGATAAGTCCCAAAGAGCAGTGGATGTGTCACTTACGTGTCAGCAAATTAATAGTGAGGTGTGATAGAGATTTCGTTAGCTCACTATTACAAGTATCTTTTTGGCAATTATTTCTTAAATATGCAATGAAGTACTTGATGATTGTCGCCAGTGGGTCCACACGCAACGGCAGCTCGGCATCGGGTTCGAGCACCGGCGGCGGCGCCAGCGGCGAGGGCTCGAGCGGCGCGGGCGCGGGCGCGGCTGCGGGCGGAGGCGCGAGCGGGGGCGGGGGCGGCGCGGGCGGCCTGCGCGGTGACAAGTCGCACCGCCAGCTCATCGACTGCATCCGCGGCAAAGACACCGACGCGCTGCTCACCGCCGTGTCCAGCGGCGCCGTCGACGTCAACTTCACCGACGACGTGGGCCAGACGCTTCTCAACTGGGCCGCGGCCTTCGGCACGCGCGAAATGGTCGAGTTTCTTTGTGAGAAAGGTGCGTAATAGACTAATGTGCAGTACAGACTACCGTTGGGGGGTGATCGAATATCTCAATATGGGATGAATGTTTTAGGCGCCGATGTAAATCGTGGTCAACGCAGTTCTTCCCTACACTACGCGGCATGCTTCGGTAGGCCGGCCATCGCCAAGGTGTTGCTCCGATACGGTGCAAACGCGGATCTGCGGGATGAAGATGGAAAAACACCACTAGATAAAGCGAGAGAACGACACGATCAAGGTAAACCGATACTTGTTTAATAAATTTAACCCCTGATGTATACAATCCTCATAAAATAAAATTCCCTTTCTCGTACCCGCAGGTCATAGAGAAGTGGCAGCTATACTTCAGTGCCCCGGTGAGTGGTTGGTCGTCGGCACTCATGATTCGCCCTCGCCTTCCAATGACGAAGATTTTCCGGAAACGGGCGACAAAGAGATGGCCGCTGTATATCTAGAGTGAGTCCCCTTATATTACATATATTTTCCTTCAATCAAATAAGCAAAGGAAGCACTGAAACGCTTAGCAAAATTCCATAAATAATATGCAGCGCAAAAGTTACTCGTGTGTTCAAGTTCTACTTCCATATATTATTTGTAAAATCACTTTCGAACCATCCATGGCGTCTTTGAGGATTTTAAGGAAGCAGGGCCATAAATAATGGATCACACTATCGATAATTTTTATCTCCAAATGGTGTCCTACAGGCGTAGCGCTTATTTGAGTAGGTTCCTGCGGTAGTGGAGCGGTGTGGGAAAGGTGTGCGCTATGAAGTTACGCGTCATTTGACGTAACGAACACACCACTCACGCACCGCAAGGATTACTCAATTAAGCGCTAAGCCTATACTATGATCGTGGTCTCGTGACCGCGGGTGGAGTGTAAGTGTCGCGTGGTCAGGCGGCTGGTGCCGGTGTTCTGCGCGCGCTACCTGGGCGCGGGCGGCGGCGGCGTGCGGCGCGCGTGCCTGTCGCTGGTGCGCAAGATGGTGCACTACGCGCCGCCGCGCCTGCTGCGCCGCCTGTCGCGCCCGCACGCCGCCGCCATCATCACGCAGCTCGTGGCCGCCGTGCTCGACAACGCAGTGAGTATGTCTCCGGCCGCGCCGCCGCGACCAGTGCGCGAGCGCGACGTAAGAATAGATGAACGCGGACCTAGCGCCGGAACGAGAGCGTTCTTTCCCTCCCTTTTTAAAAAATCTCCGTTATCAAAGATATAACAATGAAATAATGCTGTCACTATTTACATAAAAATATTTCAATGGAGTGGGAATATGATCAGAATTCTCTCGTTCGGTCTTAATAATTCACCTTGACGCAAATATAGATAAGTGTTCTTATATGGATAGTTAATGTAACATGGATTATGTAGTGGCGCTATAGTTGTGTGGACGTGTGGCAGGGCGAGGCGAGCGCGGGGCGGCGCGCGCCGGCGCGGTGCCTGCGCAGCCGCTATATCCGCCCGCCTGCGGTAACGTTCCGATGGTGTGATGATCCCGCTCGCTCCCCGCGCCGGCTCTAAAACCTCTCTTTGACTTTCCCAGTTTTTAATTAATTTGTGGCATTTTCGGTGAACTTATTAACTTTGTTTTAAATATTATGTGATTAAGAATAAATACGAGCTTAGAAAAACATATTTTAGAACCGAATCCTATCATCGCTTGAGCCATCGACCCACGGATCTTGATGTGTTTTAGTTTGTATCCGTTGGACGATGCCGTCAGTTTTGCTCGGCTTGAAACATCTAAAATACATGGATTCTAGTAGTCATGTTCATTAAACTTCAACATAAAACTACTAATGAAGTGCTCAGTTGATTGATAATGAGATTCATATCTCTGTACATTACCATTTTACTCTTCGATTACATCCACATTTATGTATGACAGACATCACACCATCGAAATTTACTTGCATTACACTATACTTTTTTGTGGTTTATTTTTATCTTTGTGTTTAATGTACTTGTGATGTTTGTGTCTTATCGTCTATCCTTTTCTATACTAGTGATCAAAGTTAATATAAATTCCTTAAACATATTCTAATTCAATATGTACATACCTAAGGTTTTTTGTGAGTTTATTTCATAACGATTTTGCATTTGTTAATTTTAACTGATATCAGTATGTTTTTATTTCTACGCTTATAACATCTCAATAAATATAAATTTAATATTAATGTTGGTTATAAAAAATAATAAGCCCTTTCGGAAATATTAGTTGTCTTGCCTATCTACAAGGATATTGTAGTATTTATTTTATTTTTGATTGCCCAGGATGACGACGACGGTCATTTGATCGTGCTCGGGATCGCCGAAGAATTGATGGTGAAAGCTTCCGACATTTATTTGGAGCAGTTTGCACGACTCGGCGTGTTCAGCAAGGTGGAGTCTCTGGCTGCTACACCCGCGCAGTTCATCGCCACCGATAGCGAAAATACCGGACTTCCAGGTTAGTGAAATTACAAAAATATTGAAATATATTTCTCGCTCGTATTAGTTAGTGTGTGTCCCAGGAAAGTATACGGTCACTAAAGTGGATTATTCTTGATAATAATTCTAATACAATGGAATATCAATACATTCACGGTTTATTTATTAGTATTGTTCTCGCACCAGCACTATCTCAAATTAGCCGTTGCTCCAGTGAAGTTCGCACAATAAAGAGCCCCAAGCTAATGTGAGTTCTTTGATCTTGCAAAGTTGTATAAAGAGAGAATTTGAAATTCTAGAGTTGTTATTGCGCACTTTTATAATTGACCGCCCGAGGACGCGTTAAGCCACGTCACGGTTTTATGATCATTACACAATTGGAAAGCAATAGTACATTGTTACACGAGTGGTGAAAGTGACTTATTTAGTCCCGAGACGGGGTTTGGCGCCCGAGCGTAGCGAGGGCGAGAATAGTTCGAGGGACTAAATAAGTCTTTCACCCGAGGTAAACACTGTGCTTTTCATTACGAATACAAGGAAAGTAAAAATAAAAACAGGAATTGGCTAAAGAAATAATACAAGGAAGAATGAACAATACTCTACGACAAAAAAAAATTCGGATTGCCGCCTATTTTGTTTTTTTTTTCGTTGGCCGGCCAACTTCATTATTTAGCCATTATTTTTCATTTTCATCTTTAAATATTTTGCCCAAATCTATATTATTTTAAAGAAATTGTTGAAACTAAATTATAATTAAGTCATTTAAAAATATATATTCTTTAATTAATACTTAACTTTATGTTATTTCAATTTTACATCGTGCTGTAATTGAGTGACTGTAGAAAAAGTTTGAACATGGTTCCATAGAAATGTGAAAATGGAACTAGTTTTTTTTAATAATTTGACAGCTGTCAGTTGATAGCGATTCTCCCGGGCCAGAAAAGTATTACTTTCAACCCGCTCCTCAGGCAACTTCAGACCTACTTTCAGAGTATGAGTAATGAAATAGTACATTGTTACACGAGTGGTGAAAGTGACTTATTTTTCCCGAGACGGGGTTTGGCGCCCGAGCGTAGCGAGGGCGCTAATAGTTCGAGGGACAAAATAAGTCTTTCACCCGAGGTAAACACTGTGCTTTTCATTACGAATACAAGGAAAATAAAAATAAAAACAGGAATTGGCTAAAGAAATAATACAAGGAAGCATGAACAATACTCTACAACTCGAAAAAAAAAAAGATCGGATTGCCGCCTATTTTGTTTTTTTTTCGTTGGCCGGCCAACTTCATTATTTAGCCAGTATTTTTAATTTTCATTTTTAAATATTTTGACCAATCTATGTTATTTTAAAGAAATTGTTGAAACTAAATTATAATTTAGTCATTTAAAAGTATATATTCTTTATTTAATACTCAACTTTATGTTATTTCAATTTTACATCGTGCTGTAATTGAGTGACTGTAGAAAAAGTTTGAACATGGTTCCATAGAAATGGAACTAGTTTTTTTTTATAATTTGACAGCTGTCAGTTGAAAGTGATTCTCCCGGGCCAGAAAAGTATTACTTTCAACCCGCTCCTCAGGCAACTTCAGACCTACTTTCAGAGTATGAGTAATGAAAAAGCATTTTTCGTTGACGATAATGATAACGTACCGTTGCCGTTGCTCACCCTGGCTCCCGGATGTCAATTCGTTGCGGCTATGTTGAGCGCATGTGTATGTTTAGAATATTCGTTATTTGCGTGAGTTAGACGGGTACTAGGCACTTGCGCCTTCCTCTCGCCAAGCGTCCCCTCACAAGCCACCAAATGGAAATACTGTCGACTATATGTAAATTATTAAAGCATTCCACGGCACGTTATATTGTAGAAGTCCACGATTATAGCATGCCGTGACGGACCGTATATTTAATAATAATAAATAAAATATGTAAATATCGCCAGACTGACACACCAACTGTATAGTCCCAAACTCGGCAACGCTTGTACTATGGATACCGTACTATAGACTGGGGGCGATCCTAGTGACACCCAAACCAGGGCAAATTACGAGAACATCATTTCCGAAATTTGCCCCGACGGGATCGAACCCGCTACCACCCGGTGCTGTGAGCCGAACGGCCTACATGCAAACCACTACGCCAAACGGGCGACATTTAAAAGCGGGTATCGGGGTACCTTGGAGCAGGCTGTAGCGAGGATGCCACGAGCCTGGCGAGCGGCGCGGCGTACTCGTGGGGCGAGTGGTCGCTGTGTCGCGGCCGCGACGCGCTCTACGTGTGGGGCGACGCGGCCGCGCTCGAGCTCAGCACCGGCAGCAACGGCTGGTTCCGCTTCCTGCTCGACGGGAAGCTAGCCACCATGTACTCCAGCGGCAGCCCCGAGCACCAGACCGACAACACTGGTATTTACCGCCCACACACCTCACGACCTATCAATCACAGACGTCGCCGGCGAACTTGACGTATCACGTGTACGCACCTAGACGCACCGTGGCACTTGACAATCCCGCTGAGTTTCTTGCTGGATCTTCTCAGTTGAGGTCGCGTTCCGATCCGGTGGTTTCTTCTTCCTAGCCTTTCTTCTCATTTCTTTGTCTTGCGGGTCGGCTATCAGACTTTTTGAGTCAAAAATTTGTCATTACTTATTTAATAGCATACATATTAATATAGTATACACTTAACCTCTTAGTTTTTTCAATCTCTTTCAGAAAATCGCGGTGAATTTGTCGACAAACTACAAAGAGCGAGAGCCTCCGTTAAAAATTCTGTGCCTCAGCCAATTCTTTCTAAACCAGGACCAGCTAAGCTAATAATCGGAAATTGGGCTTTATCATGTAAAAAGTAAGATTTATTTTATTTTAATAATGAAAGTGACTATTTTCATTACCAGATTTGGTAATAGTCTAATTTGCTGGATTTATTGATTGCAATAATACTTTCCTAGGGAAAAGGAACTTCAAATCCACAACACAGATGGACAGCAGCAAACCACAATACTCAGGGAAGATTTACCTGGATTTATATTCGAATCAAACAGGGGTACCAAACACTCATTCACAGCTGAAACATTTCTGGGTAAGAGTTTTAGTACATTATAAGGTTTTATTTTTTTAACATTCACTATTGACTTTCAAGGATCAAAAGAAAATATGTGTTTTGTATCACTTAAAACACTTTTCAGGTCCCGAGTTGGCCAGCGGTTGGACAGATCGTAGACCAACGGTATCTAGTAATGCTAATGTTCCTAACCAGACTCGATCTAGGCTTTCGGCAAAGACTGAAGCATTGAAAGCTCAGGTTGGTACACAGGAAGAATTTTGATGAGTCAATAAGTTTTTTAATAAAATATTTTCTATATAATATCTCTACACAGCGCTTAGTGCATCAACTTTTGTTTGAACGCCCAAAAAAAACTTAGTATTGTCTGTGCAAAAAATTCGTTGTTTTTTTGCAGTTTTGTACAATTTTGTAATGACGTCGTAAGCTGAAAAGATAACTTTGTGTTAGGTATTGTATGAAACTAAGTTTAATCGGGTGTTCGAACAGGTATGCGAACGTGCTCGTGCGCTATACTCCCGTCATCTGGCGAGTGCGGCCACACGCCAACCTCGCCCGCCCGTCGCCCGTCTAAGGGCGCTATTGACGCGCATACAACGCATCGCTACGCAGCCTTCCGGTAAGTTGTCGCCAGACTGACACACTAACTGTATGATCCCAAACTAATCAATATACGTATCGTATGTCAATTAACGTATTCAATAAAATCCAGACCTTTCGCCACTTAATGTCTTAATGTTTTAAATTTCCCGTATTCATACAGATGACTGGCAACGAGAATTGCGTGAATCATTGGATCAACTCACGGAACTCCTGTGCGGCGAGGAGTTGCTCTCCGCGTACGAACTTCAATCGTCCGGCCTCGCACCTTGCTTATTGCAAGTGCTATCGCCGCAAGCTAACGGTATGTTATACGCTCGTGTAGAAAAGTGAAATCGCCCACCAACTCGTGTACAACAACGATAAAAATATAGCAAAGTTAACGACGAAGATGCGGCGGGTCGCAAGAATGTCCAACGCAGCAGCATTGCTGCCGAGAAATATAGTATTTATAATAAAGGGTACATTTATTTTGTGGGGATAATTCGGGCTAATTTTCCGCGGTAGTCGGTCTGAAGGTGGTTGTTACATACGTAACTGCGAGCATGACAAGCCTGCATGTGCAATAATTTCGTCCACAACTTCCCTATAGGCTGCACAGGCGAGCTGGAACAGCATCAGATTTTGCTCGAGCGATGGAGGACTATGATGCGCCTGCTTCGTAAAAGCTTGGGTTGCTCGCATAAATACAATTTTATCAATCTTCACGGCGCGCGCGCAAGCTAATGCTGGCACAAAATTATCGTTCATGCGTGTTGAATTTTTAGTTCCGTCTGGAGGCAGGGTAACAGTGCGCGGGTGTGTTCGCAGAGGGCTTGGGGGCGGGTGTGGGCGCTCCGCGGGCGCGCGTGGTGCGGCAGTGGGCGGCGCGCGCGGGCGGCGGCGCGGCGGCGCGGCTGGTGGCCGTGCTGGAGGGCGTGGAGCGCCTGCCCGTGCTGGCGCCCGCCGGCGACGCGCCGCCGCCGCCCGCCGGCACGCTGCACCATCTCACCAAGCGCATCCGGTACGGGACGCCACTCTTGCCAGGTCCACATCTAGCGGACCCCGCCGAAGAACATATACCCCCTTATTACTGAACATAGCATAGCGGGCGAATAGTTACACGCCGAACTTTTCCTTTTCTGTCATGAGTAATTTGACATTAATGCTATGGTTTAACTAATCAACCGCTAAACCACGTTTATTAATAGGTGGGTTAGCGTTTGATTTGGGATCTCCCCTAGTCCTTTAGTACGAGCGGTGCTTGTTGGACCGTATAGTTAGGTTGCCTCTCCTGTGAGTCCAGTTTTAGACCACTACCCTGTTGTCACCCTGGTCTACCTTGTGTCCTATGTGAAGCTGAACTATAGAATAACAATAGAAGTAATAGCCTTGTTTGGATAAGATAACATTGAGCCCCCTGCGGTGGTGTGGTAGGTTGCGCGTGGAGCGCGCGGCGGAGGAGGCGGCGTGTGGCGAGGAGGGCGCCAACAACAACGGCAACAACGCCGGCCGCAGCCTGCGCGTGGAGGCGCTCACCACGGTGCGCCAGCTGGAGCGGTTCCTGGCCAAGTCCGTCGCGCGACAGTGGTACGACATGGAGCGCGCCACCTTCAACTTCGTGCAGAAGATCAAATCGGAAGCTCCCATTGTTTTCACCTATGATGTAAGTAAGGGTGTCCCAACACCGATCAATCGGCGTCCATCGAACCGGTCGGCGAAATAATGATCAATCATCTATAAACAGTCGATCGGTGAATGATCGAAGTCATCGATCGACAGTTGATTGAACGTCGAGTGATCCGTACAGTTTCGTACACGGCTGCAGCTGTGGATGAAATTGCCACACGATAGCCATTCTGACATCGATCTAGCCGCGATCTATCCTTTATTAATGAAAAATCAAACAATCGAGCTGACCGATTTGGGAACTGTCGATCAATTAGTGTGGGGTAACCCCGTAACCATCCTTACTTCCTACCCAAAAAGCCCCGGGTATATAAGGCTAGTAGTAGTGTATCTGTTTTTGACATTAAACTTTATTTGCAGCATGACTTCGACGAGAACGGCGTCCTATATTTCATTGGTAGCAATGGGGGTACTTGTGAATGGGTCAACCCCGGTGCCCACGGCCTCGTCAGCGTGTGGTCTTCGGACGGGAGGCAGCTGCCCTACGGCCGCGCCGAGGACGCCTTGTCGAGGTCACCTGAACCGTTAAATGTACACACGAATGACGATCGGCGCGCTTTCATAGCGTTGGACTTGGGACTGCATATTGTGCCGTCTGCATACACATTACGTCATGCGCGCGGCTATGGCCGATCAGCTCTACGAAATTGGCTGTTTCAAGTGAGTTTATTTTTTTAAGTTTTTTTTTTTGAAAATTTGACCTGAACTAGACCAGAATCCTGAGGTTCTGAGTTCGATTCTTGGTTCCTGAAAGTTTGGATTTTCTTAATTCTTTAGTCTGAATATGCGTCCAGTAAATGACAAAACATTCGCCCTCGATAACATTGAGAACGTGAGTGCAGATTGTACATCTCTGTCTATTTGTTGCCTGTCTATGTTGTCTTAGTTATTGATAGGAGCAACGCGCAGGCCTCAGCCTACATGCCCCCCTCCCCCCAGATGTCTATGGACGGCGTGTCGTGGAGCACGCTGGTGTCGCACAGCGACGAGCAGGCGCTGCAGGAGCCGGGCAGCACGGCCACGTGGCGCGTGCGCGCCGACGCCGCCTACCGCTACCTGCGCGTGCAGCAGAACGGCAAGAACGCCAGCGGACAGAGCCACTACTTGTCGCTCTCCGGCCTGGAGATATACGGCAAGGTGAGACACAAAACCCTCATCAAATTGTAGCTAATTTTAAGGCGCGGTTTGATCTCCAGTTAATTTGGGAATTTGATATTTGTATGTTATATTTTTTGTATTTATGGATTTAGTCATCCAGTATATTGTGTCGTCATGAGCTTGTATTGGAAACAAATTTTATTCCGGCTTTGATATATGACGAGATAAAAGATCGTAGAGGTTAATTACTTTTATCGGCTCACCAATATCGGGTCGCCAAATTTAATACTTTTCGGTGAGCTTGCGGTTTACGTTACGGTACCAATCAGATGACCTGCGCCTGAATTGCAAAATGGCAGGATACAGTTTTGGTGCGGTCAATATAACATCGCCAAAACTGCCAACCGGCCACCCTGCGCAGTCCGGATGCAGGTTCGGATGAATAGGTTGTTACAAAGGCACCGGATCAATCTAACTAAAGTGATGCGTGGTCGGTGGCAGGTGGTAAGCGTGTGCGAGACGGCGCCGCGGCAGTGCGGCGGCGGGGCGGCGGCGGCGACGGTGGCGGCGGGCGCGGTCGGGGGCGGCGCTGTGGCGGGCGGGGGCGGGGGCGGGGGCGCGGGCGGCGCGCGCGCGCGGCGCTGGTCGCGCTGCGCGCGCGGCGTGTGCGCGGGCGCGCGCGTGGTGCGCGGCGCCGACTGGAAGTGGCGCGACCAGGACGGGCCGCACCCCGCGCTCGGCACCGTCACCTCCGACCTGCACAACGGCTGGGTCGACGTCAGGTCGGTGCTCCGCTCTATGTAGATTATTACTAACGCTATAGCGCGGCCGCGACTGGCGAGAAGCGATAACAAACTTAATTGATTATTTTGTTGTAGTAGTTGTTTTTAATGTTATATTTAATTTATTTTTAAATTATATTACGGTTTCCGAGCCCGGTGATGACCGACTTGAACTTAACATTCTTACCATTTTGTATCGCTTCTCGTCTCAGTCGAGGTCGCGTTCCGATCCGGTGGTAGTTTTACCCTCGCCACCTCTCTCGACAGTGGCCCAAGCCGAGGTGATGTCCCTTGTTACGCCCTTGAGCTAGCTGCCCCCCTGCCCCTCTGGCTGGAGCGCACTTGCGCTCGCCCTCTGTCTGGGTGAAGTTGTTATGACCACTCTGGCCAACAACATATAGTCCTTTCAAAAAAAAAAGAAGGCTGTTGTATAGTAACATAAATAGAAAAATTATCCCTTGTTTGGATCAACAAGGGATAATTTTTCTATTTTCCACATAAAAGTAACAAAAATTTTAAGTATAGTATGACTGGTGGTTTATAGTATCTCTCACTGGTGATTTTTACTTATTAGGTTACAGGGTGACTCGATTGTTCATTTGGCTTTCTAGGAACGTTTTTCAGTCGCGTGCTTTCCGCATTTCTTCGTCTCAAATGTATCTTTGTACGATGGCTAGGTGGGACCACGGGGGTCGCAACTCGTATCGTATGGGCGCGGAGGGCAAGTTCGACCTGAAGGTGGTGAGCGGCGGCGTGACGGGCGGCGAGGGCGCCAAGCAGGGCCGCAAGAGCCACTCCACGCCGAGCCTGCCGGATGCTACGGCCGTCGACCACCAGGTAACAACAATACTACCGACTTGTAATAATATTACCAACTAGATGTTGCCCGCGTGGTACTTAGATAAAAAAAAAGTAGCCCAAGTTACTTCTTATAACATTAGCTATCTATCAGTGAAAGTCCCGTCAAAATCGGTCCAGACGTTTTGGAGATTAAACGAACAAACAGACGGACAAAAAAAAAATTAAAATTGGTTTTTAGTTATAAGTATACCTTATTACAAACAGACCCAAAAACATTATTTATTTGTAAATATTGCGTAAAGTAAAATACAGCAACCGGACGGTAGTAATGGAGTGACTGGTTTCTTTTTCAACTGAATAAATGGTTTGTATTACTTAGATGTCAGTGGCATCGACGGAACAAGCGTCGTCTGCGGATAACATATCGGGCGAGGAGATGGCGAGCAACATGTCGCGGCCGCGCACGCACGCCACGGACCTCTCCGCCATCAACAACTCTACACACCATATCAATACTGGTATGTATTATTCCATTCTTATTTTAATTTATATAAAATTCTCGTGTCACAATGTTAGTTACCATACTCCTCTGAATCGGCCGATTTTCATGAAATTTTGTGAGCATATCGGGTGGGTCTGAGAATCGGCTACTATATATTTTTCATACCCCTAAATGTTAAGGGAGATCCACATTCCACGCGGACGGAGTCGCGGGACACAGCTAGTTAATTTATAATATAATATCTCTTGTGAAACTTAGCCTAACAAAGGCCACTTTTTTATGTAACAAAGTCGACGAACAAGCGTACGTTCCGCCTGATATTAAACCTCGTTATTATAGCCTATAGATGCTTTGCAATACTACATGCGTTGCATGTTGTCGATCTGAGGGTTCCCGACCAACCTAGCACATCGCCCTGATGTCCTAGACATTGCCCTCCTCAAGGGTATTACCCTACGGTTGCGCTCCTTGGAAGTTCTCCAAGAGCTCGACTCCGACCATCGTCCCGTCCTCATGCAGCTCGGACCTTCCCCTCTATCTCAACCGACCACGCGTTCTGTGATGGATTGGCAAAAGCTAAGTACTTCCTTAGCGGATGTCTCTTCTCCACACCTCGCCAACATCCCTGAACCCCTCATGTCCCCTCAGGACACGTCTCAGGCTGTAGATGCCTTCTCCAACCATCTCCAGTCGGCCTTCAGCCACTCGTCTAAGCAGGTCGAGGTAGGTGACTCGCACCGCTTCGTCCTGCCGGACGATATCAAAGAACTGGTCCGAGCTAAGAATGCCTCCATCAGAGCTTACGATTCTTACCCCACCGAAGCTAACCGTGTTCGCATGCGCGCTTTACAGCGTGATGTAAAGCGTCGCATCGCCGAGCTTAGGAACGCGCGGTGGGGTGACCTTCTCGAAGGAATCTCTCCATCGCATCTAGCTTACTGGAAGTTGGCGAGAGCCTTAAAGTCCGACTCCATTGTCACAATGCCTCCCCTATTACGCCCTTCAGGTGACCCCCCTGCTTTCGATGACGACGAAAAGGCCGAGCTTCTAGCCTCCGCTCTCGAGAACCAGTGCTCCCCTAGCACCCAATCCTCTGATCCCGACCACCTGGAACTCGTTGATAGGGAAGTCGAGCGCAGGGTTTCCTTACCCCTCACTACCACTCTCACACCGGTAACCGAATCCGAGGTAAAGGACTTGATTAAAGGTCTCAATCCCAAAAAGGCCCCGGGCTCTGACGGCATTAGCAACAGAGTTCTCAAACTCTTACCCGCCCAACTTATCTGTCTCCTAGTAGCTATTTTCAATGCCGCTATGACGAATTGCATCTTTCCCAACGCGTGGAAGGAGGCAATAGTCATCGGCATTCATAAACCCGGTAAGCCCCGCAACGTCCCTGCGAGCTACCGTCCCATTAGCCTCCTCAAGGCCATTGCCAAACTCTATGAGCGCCTGCTATTAGCAAGACTCAAAGAGTATATCTTTTCAAATCATCTTCTCATAGACGAGCAGTTCGGCTTTCGGGCTGGCCACTCTTGTGTCCACCAAGTACACCGCATCACGGAGTACGTTCTCAAAGGTCTCAACTCCTCCCCCGGTCGCCCCCTATCCACGGGAGCTCTCTTCTTTGACGTCGCTAAGGCGTTTGACAAAGTCTGGCACAACGGCTTGATTTACAAGCTGTACCTCTTAGGCGTGCCGGACAGTCTCGTGCTCATCTTAAGAGACTTCTTGTCAAACCGTACCTTTCGATATCGAGTCGAGGGCACGCTCTCCTCACCCCACCCCATCAGGGCAGGAGTCCCGCAGGGCTCCGTGCTCTCCCCCCTCTTGTACAGTCTGTACACCAATGACATTCCCCGCACGAACAATGTGCAACTCGCCCTTTACGCGGATGATACCGCGCTTTATTTCTCCCATCGTAACAAGGCTCAAATCACACGCGTTCTCCAACGCGCTGTCAATTCTCTCGGAGAGTGGTTTAGGAAATGGCGAATAGAGGTGAACCCGGACAAAAGCGCAGCCGTGCTTTTTGCCAGGACCACCTCTCGACGCCCCTCCAAACGCCACACTCGCTCCAACTTAGGTACTGTCTCTTTGTACAAGCAGCCTATCCCTTGGTCCAAATCAGTTAAATATCTCGGGGTCACTCTTGATGGCTCCATGACCTTCGGTCCCCACATTAGAAACGTCCGCAATCGAGCCGCCTTTGTGCTCGGTCGCCTTCATTATCTCTTATGCAAGCGGAGTAAAATGTCCCTTAGAAATAAGGTGACACTATACAAAGCTTGCATACGCCCTATCATGTCTTATGCGAGCGTTGTGTTCGCTCACGCGGCCAACTCGCACATTAGTCGCCTCCAGGCCATTCAGTCCCGCTTCCTTCGCCAAGCCGTCGGAGCCCCGTGGTTCGTAAGGAACGTAGACCTTCATTCTGACTTACGCCTCGATTCTATCCAGAAGCACTTCAAAATAGCGTCCGAACGCTATTTCAAGAAGGCTTCTGAACACACCAATGCCTTAATCGTCGCCGCCGCCGATTATGCACCTACACACGCGCCAGTTGCATGCCGCCGCAGGCCGCGGCATGTGTTGCTGGACCCCCCCGACCCACTCACCGCTCTCCTAGACTCAGATGTCGAGGAGAACGACACACGCACACTCCCCACCAGACACCGACCTCGCCGGCGAGGTCGACGAACCCCCGCTTCCGCTAGAAGGTGCGTCTACTTACCTAGACGCACCTTGGCACCCGACAAGCCCGCTGAGTTTCTTGCCGGATCTTCTCAGTCGAGGTCGCGTTCCGATCCGGTGGTAGATTTACCCTCGCCACCTCTCCTGGCAGCGGCCCAAGCCGAGGTCGTGTCCCTTGTGGCGCCCTTGAGCTAGCTGCCCCCCTGCCCCTCTGGCTGGAGCGCACTTGCGCTCGCCCTCTGTCCGGGTGAAGTTGTTATGGCCACTCTGGCCAACAACATATAGTCAATTCAAAAAAAAAAAAAAAAAAAAAAAAAAAAAAAAAAAAAAAAAAAAAAAAAAAAAAGATCTGAGGGTGAAAGGGGGCATTGGCTTCCGGATCGCTCACTCATCGTTTGTAATGATCTTTCAGATCTCGCAACAATAGTCGAATCACTGACACTCGGAGCAGAAAGCAACAATTGCATGGCAGACTTGGGTAACTCTTCATTCACGAACATGGAAATGGGGCCTACCAGCATCACGGACATAACCAAACCGTACCCAGCCAAGGAGCCTGTACCGGAGACCAATAGCCAAGAGGTTAGTAATAAAATGTTTTGAAGTATTTTGTTTATGATAATTTGCCGCACCACTATCACACACGACACACAATTATTATAATGTATTTTGTGGTTAATATGCGTAGTGTAGATTTCCTCCTCCTAAAACTGTATAGAAACAGTCGTAAAGTTGTTGACATTATTAACGAGAGTATGAGTGTTTGTGTGACACATTTGAAAAATTATATCTATGCGCTGCTATGGTTTGCGTTCGTACATATCTCAGTACAGTGTCACACATGAAATAATTTGAAACAAATACTTTAGATCAAGGCTGCTCAACTTTTTTAACAACGGCCACTGACGGCACGCAACACTTTTACAACTTGGCGGGGATGTTCTAACTTACAAGCGCGGGACATTTCAAATTCGTTGCTTTGTTCATGGGTTGAGCAGCCTTGTTGTAGATCTATGACATCATTCTCCTGGTTGTGTATAGATAAACGTAGCGCTTGTTAAACTCGATGGGAATGGTAATAAAAGTCGAGTGGAGGCTAGTGGCCGTAGATAGCTGAGAGTGCGATCGAGGCGTTCCGAGGAGGGGTAGTGACCGCGTGATCTTGGGTCGTCGGAGTGACCTTGTGGGCGTGGGGTCGCGGGAGTGTCCTTGCGCGCGTGGTTCGTGGGTGTGACCTTGTGGGCGTGGGTCGCGGGAGTGACCTTGTGGGCGTGGGTCGCGGGAGTGACCTTGTGGGCGTGGGTCGCGGGAGTGACCTTGTGGGCGTGGGTCGCGGGAGTGACCTTGTGGGCGTGGGTCGCGGGAGTGACCTTGTGGGCGTGGGTCGCGGGAGTGACCTTGTGGGCGTGGGTCGCGGGAGTGACCTTGTGGGCGTGGGTCGCAGGTGGCAGAGGGCGTCGCGCGCCAAAGCGAGGGCGACGCGGCGCGCAACAGCGCCAACGCGCTGCTGTCCGCCGACCTGCTGGCGCTGCCCGCCGACCTGCTGCACACGCTGCGCAACAACGCCAACCGCCTGCACATACAGGTACTACTCGCTCTCACACACACATACACACACACTCGCACATACCCCCACACACACACACACACACTCGCACATACCCCCCCACACACACACACACTCGCACATACCCCCACACGCGCCCGGGACACCTAAATAAACGGCTTATTCCTTATGGTTTGTTAGACACGTACGAGCTTTTAAGGGAACGTACCCATTCTACGTGACCCTTTCTTACCCTCCTCCTCCAAGGCCACCAAGTCACCAAGGCCACCCGTACTATATGCCAAAACTCCCTCCCCCTCTAGATTTCACGTAGCAATTCATAAATACGGTTTTCTACCATTTCTGCAAACGCTGCGCGCCATAAATGAAAATAGCTCAAAATAGAGCGAGATTTCCCAAGAGAATATTGACCACGTGATAAAAACCTAAGCCCCCCCGCCGCCGCTTTGACCAAGCGTGATATTTTGAAGACCTCCCTCCCCCCTGAACGAGTCACGTAGTATGGGTACGTTCCCTAACGGTGTATTCCTATGTATTAAAATGTTGAAAGTCGATTCTTTAGACAGTATCCGCTCCGCTAGTAACTAAATGCCTCATCAAATTGTACGCCATTAGTGCTAGTTGCTACTTTTTATGCGGTTGTCCTGTTCGGACATATAACATTAATTACTATTTATATTGCGTTATTCGTTTTCAGTGCGAGGATAACGAAAGTACCGAAGGCCAGTACGGTGATCACAAGAAGGACGGCCAGTCGGGCGCCGGCTCCGGGACTATGAGCGCTAGTGAACCTGATTTGACGCAACAGGTAATTTATTTGTTATAAGCTGAAACATCATTTCTAGAGTTCGACCTTACATTAAAATAACGGTTTGAATGCAGGGCGCCGCACGTTTGCTGGAGTCGCTGGGCGTGGGGCGGGGCGCGGGCGCGGGCCGCGGCAACAACCCGCAGCGCGCCACGCGTACCAATCATTCTACCAGCCTCTTCCCTAGGTACATTATTATGAACTTATCTGGTATATTGCTTTTAACATTAACACTATGTTTTATTAATATATCTAAATTATTTACAGTTTGGTGCGCTTGGCATTGTCGAGCAATTTCCCAGGTGGGCTTCTGTCAGCGGCTCAAAGCTACCCGTCGCTCGCCCCCAACGCACAAAACGCTCTCACACTGTCACTCACATCGACTTCCAGTGAAAGTGAACAGGTAAAAGATGTAGTAACAGAATTCGGGTGATTCAATCCCAATATACAGAGTACACAGAGTAGTTTTTTCAAAGATGAAAATTGCTTCAGGTATCATTAGAAGACTTCCTCGAGTCGTGTCGCGCACCGGCGCTGCTGACCGAGTTGGAAGACGATGACGAAGCCGACGACGCTCTCGATAGCGACAAAGAGAATGAACCGACGTACCAGGAGGTGGTCAGTATATACCAAGACACCATCACGCTTGCATTCCCTGATTTTATACATAATTTTTTACTAGAATATAACATGAAAGGACGTAATAATTACAAAAAGTATTTATTGATGCGTGAAAAAAATCGACAATAGATATAAGTGTGGCCATCGATTTAAAAATATGTGTTTATAATTATTTTTGGGGTGCACAGGTATCAAGGAATTTATTGTCACTGATGGAAGAGGAAGCGCTGGAGGCGGTGCGCAGCAACGGCGGCGGCGGGCAGGCCGGGCGGCCGCGCAAGCCCTGGGACGACGACTTCGTGCTCAAGCGACAGTTCTCCGCGCTCATACCGGCCTTTGACCCGCGCCCCGGACGGACGAATCTCAATCAAACTGTTGGTGAGTTCTAGAATTTATACATGCCTGACTGGGCAGCATATCAAAGAAAACAACTACTTTCTAGATAGTATATTATTAATTCACGCTCAAAATAACATTATATTATTGTCAAAGTTTAACTCTTATATGATATTCCTGTCGAACCATGGCAACGTCCTAAAGCCGATGCCCTCTCCCGAGGTGCACCCCCTCGCTGTCGCTTATAGGTTGGAACTCTGAAGAGTTATAAAGGCGGACAACATCACTTCTCAACAGAGTTTTTTTGCCTTATCTGTATTTGTTGAACATTCCGAGTAGCGAGCAAGAATGATGCAAGAGACTACGCGATATCTCAATGACTTAGCGCACTTTAAATCAATATTCCCCTCTGTACAGATCTCGAAATACCGCTGAACGAGTCATCGGATGGCGAAGAGGCGAGCGTGACGGAGGCCACCGCCGGGGGCAGCGACAGCAACAGCAACGTCAGCTGTGGCGGGGCCGGGGGCGGGGGCGGGGGCGGGGGCGGCGGCGGGGGCGGGGGCGGGCGGCTGCCGGCGCTGCGGCTGGTGCTGAGCGCGGGCGGCGCGGCGCTGCCGCTGGAGCGGCCCTCCTGGACGCTGTACCGCGCCGTGCTCGCGCTCAACCAGCGCCTGCCCGCGCACGACTCGCACCGCGACACCACCTACACGTATGTTGTAACTACAACGCCTGTCCCCTGAGGATATATTATGTTCTCTGCCGGATTTTTGGTTTCCGGATGTGCTCACTGATGATCGGGCCTTTGAATAAATTGGACTTGAATTGTTTCCAGGTTGACCTACAAGGAAATCGAAGGGATGGAAACTTTCGCTTCCTCCAGCGACAGCGAAGACGACGAACCTAGCGATCCGGGTGAGATTATTTCTATACTCGTCGATATGTTATATCTATTTTAATCGTAGCGGTGAATGTCTCCCACCGGTCACCGAGTAAATTCCGGTGCAATAGAATATTTAACGAAAGGGTTGTATGTAGGCGGGCAATATTTGATGGGTTGTCTCGTGTACCAGAGCGCGGCATCGCGGGCGCGGAGGGCGCGGAGGGCGCGGCGGCGACGTGCTGCGTGCGCGTGCTGCGGCGCCTGCGCAGCGCCGCGCCCGCGCTGCCGCCCGACGCGTTCGTGTCCACCAAGCTCACCAACAAGCTGCACCAGCAGCTGCAGGACCCGCTCACGCTCGCCGCCGCCGCCACGCCGCCCTGGTATGTATTATACAAACCCACCTCCAGCCCCATTGATTCCATTTTTCTAACATTTTTCATTCAGAGCTACTTTTCGAAAATATGTAAGTTCCAAAAATTAACTCTATGGAGCTCATTTGTTTCTACAGGTGTCAACAGTTGGTCGACTGGTGCCCGTTCCTATTCCCATTGGAGACTCGACAGATGTTCTTTGCGTGTACGGCCTTTGGCACTTCCCGAACGATCGTTTGGTTGCAAGCTCAGCGAGATCGGGCGCTTGACAGACAGAGGTTCGTGCGCTTGTTTCACTTCCTGCGTCTGATGTTTTTCCGCTTATCCTGTAGTTATTAAGATATATGTATATATATTGTGTTTTTTTTATTTTAGAGCCGGCAATACAGTGTCTCCGAGGCGCGCGGAGCTCGAGGCGACCGAGTTCCGTATGGGAAGGCTGCGACACGAACGCGTACGGATACCGCGCCAGCCGGACTTACTGCGTTCCGCTATGCAGGTCAGTTGGGCAAGATATAAGAAGTACTAGCTTGTGCCCGCAGTTTTGCTACTATATTTTTTGGATGTCAATCATTGCGTACCGGATCCAATTATAGTGACCCTTAAGTACAAAACAAAAATATAAATCGGTCGAGCCGTTTAGGAGGAGAAGAACTACGAACACAAGCATATCGGAATGTTATATATTAAGATATCCACTGCAAACCATGGAAAACAGACTAAAATAGTGATCTCATACAATCATCAGCGATCATGTTTCATAATCGCTGCGGCCAGTTTTTTTATTGGTCAACCTCCCCCTGCACTCGCCCTTACGCATGGCGGCGAGTGCCGATGGTGTGGATATAAATAAGTGACGCGACGGTCCCTTAGTGGTTTCAAAAATGACAAAAAAAAATGCCGAGGGTCAAAGACCCGCCCATAGATGTGGGCGGCGTGGTGAATGCTATTGAAAAGGGGCAAAGCCCTGATTCAATTTCCCCGCCTGCGCGTGATGAACCACTTATGTGTGTGGTCGGTGGCGGTGATGCAGGTGATGCGCGTGCACGCGGCGCGCAAGTCGGTGCTGGAGGTGGAGTTCGCGGGCGAGGAGGGCACGGGGCTGGGCCCCACGCTGGAGTTCTACGCGCTGGTGGCGTGCGAGCTGCAGCGCGCCGAGCTGCACATGTGGCTGGCGGACGCCGCGCCCGACGCCGCGGCCGCCGACCTGGCGCCCACGCATCTCGCGCTGCCCGCAGGTGCGTGCCGCTGCGACTACACCCTAAGCACTCACCCCTACACCCTAAGCCCTACCCCCCGCCTCCGCCCTTTTCAGAAGACCTGCCTTCGCCCTGCAATCCGGATGAAGTTGATATAACTGCACTAAAAATTTCATGCAGGATTATTTATATCACCACCATCGTAAACAACATTTGTTATATGCTTAAGTTTGCGGGATATCATCACTATTCAAAATTTTATCCTTATTAGCGATAGTATCGAATGGTGTAATATTACAATTTTTTTTCCAAAATCATCAGGTTCGATTACATAATTTTTTTTTGTTATAAAATAATAATATAATGCAGCACGAGACTTCTTTGAGTATTCGCTGTTCCCCACAGTTTCAGATATGGCAATCCACGCCCGCTTCAAAAATTCACCCTCTATATCACTATACATTTCTATAACAAGTGAACGCATCTGTTTGCCATCCTCACAATCACTCGACTATCATGTATGTAATGTCACGTTCTCTTGTAATTAGGTAGCGCATTCGCTTCCGTTACTAGAATGATTGGATGGAAGTTATGCCGAACGTTTATAGGTTAGGGCTCCATGTAACAGAGTTCATAAAGTGGTGTAATTCATTGAATTGTTTATTTTTTATTTTTAGAAAAGCCTCCGGGCTACTACGTGACGCGCGCCTGCGGCCTCTTCCCGGCGCCGCTTCCTCAAGACTCCCCTATCTGTGATAATGTTTGCAAATATTTCTGGTTCCTAGGCGTATTTTTAGCTAAGGTACGATATCGATTCTACTGCTAATAAGTAACAATATGGATACTTCTATGTAATGTAATACCGGTTTTTTTATCGCAGGTTTTGCAAGACGGGCGACTCGTCGATCTGCCTTTATCGGAGCCTTTTCTACGGATTATGTGCGGCGAAGAGTTATCTAACGACACTTTAGAAGAAATCGATCCTATAAGACATAGGTAAGATGTGTGAGGCGTACTTTGGAACACGTTCATACTCAGTAATTTTTGTGTCGCAGAAAAACACTGGTACAATCATTTTCACTGGCAAACATTTTGAGAATAACGTAGTCGATTTTTACGTTTAAGCCAGCTTTCCCCCACTACGTCGCTTGTTTCCTGTTCGTCGATCTCTGTATGCGCAATAAATAATAATGCATTTAATCTTGCTTCTGTCCGTAGGTTCTTGCAGAACGTGTTGAGCGCGGCGGATGAATACGATAGTATAATGCGCGACGCCAGCCTCGAGGCGGACGAGCGGTCGCGGCGCGCGCGCGCGCTGACGGTGGAGGGCGCCACCTTCGAGCAGCTCGCGCTCACCATGACGCACGTGGCGCCGCACCCCGACCCCGCCGTCGCGCTGCAGCCGCTCGCAGACAACGGCGACCACATCGAGGTCTCTACCCTCACTAGCTATCGACCCTACCATTCTATTGAGTTACAGTTCCGCCCGTTTGCGTCGTCCATAGAGGCAGACACCTACCGGCGGCTGTCTCTTCTTTGTATAGCTCTGTCCGTCTCAGTCGACGGCCAGTATTGGGACACTGAGGCCGCAATTAATAATCATTTCTAGTGGGAGAGTAATCTCGTTGATGTCATTCTTATATCATACCGGCACGAAGTGAAGTCAAAGGCGTACTCGAGGTCGATATCGCCCAGTATTCATAATAAATTCTGATTCCATTTTATTCTACTTGAGATCGATATTACAATGCCTTTTTTTGGGTGAAGCTTGCTAATCTTACATTGCGTTCGCGTCGGTATGCGGGCAGGGGATCGATGAAACTTTATGTAGCCGGCCGAGATTGATTAAAATCTTGGATGCGTTATCAATTTGGGGCGCATTTGAATAGTACACTAAGGGTGAGTTTGTTGTGCAGGTGGGCGCGCACAACGCGCGCGCGTACGCGGAGGCGAGCGCGCGCTGGGCGTGCCGCGGCGGCGTGCGGCGCCAGACCGCCGCCTTCCGCCGCGGCTTCGGCGCCGTCTTCCCGCCGCGCCGCCTGCGCGCCTTCAGCGCCGCCGAGCTGCGCCTGCTGCTGTGCGGCGAGCGCGGGCCCGACTGGACGCGCGACCACCTGCTGCAGTACACCGAGCCCAAGCTGGGCTACACGCGCGACAGGTACCCTCCCCGACAGCGCCGCCGAGCTGCGCCTGCTGCTGTGCGGCGAGCGCGGGCCCGACTGGACGCGCGACCACCTGCTGCAGTACACCGAGCCCAAGCTGGGCTACACGCGCGACAGGTACCCTCCCCGACAGCGCCGCCGAGCTGCGCCTGCTGCTGTGCGGCGAGCGCGGGCCCGACTGGACGCGCGACCACCTGCTGCAGTACACCGAGCCCAAGCTGGGCTACACGCGCGACAGGTACCCTCCCCGACAGCGCCGCCGAGCTGCGCCTGCTGCTGTGCGGCGAGCGCGGGCCCGACTGGACGCGCGACCACCTGCTGCAGTACACCGAGCCCAAGCTGGGCTACACGCGCGACAGGTACCCTCCCCGACAGCGCCGCCGAGCTGCGCCTGCTGCTGTGCGGCGAGCGCGGGCCCGACTGGACGCGCGACCACCTGCTGCAGTACACCGAGCCCAAGCTGGGCTACACGCGCGACAGGTACCCTCCCCGACAGCGCCGCCGAGCTGCGCCTGCTGCTGTGCGGCGAGCGCGGGCCCGACTGGACGCGCGACCACCTGCTGCAGTACACCGAGCCCAAGCTGGGCTACACGCGCGACAGGTACCCTCCCCGACAGCGCCGCCGAGCTGCGCCTGCTGCTGTGCGGCGAGCGCGGGCCCGACTGGACGCGCGACCACCTGCTGCAGTACACCGAGCCCAAGCTGGGCTACACGCGCGACAGGTACCCTCCCCGACAGCGCCGCCGAGCTGCGCCTGCTGCTGTGCGGCGAGCGCGGGCCCGACTGGACGCGCGACCACCTGCTGCAGTACACCGAGCCCAAGCTGGGCTACACGCGCGACAGGTACCCTCCCCGACAGCGCCGCCGAGCTGCGCCTGCTGCTGTGCGGCGAGCGCGGGCCCGACTGGACGCGCGACCACCTGCTGCAGTACACCGAGCCCAAGCTGGGCTACACGCGCGACAGGTACCCTCCCCGACAGCGCCGCCGAGCTGCGCCTGCTGCTGTGCGGCGAGCGCGGGCCCGACTGGACGCGCGACCACCTGCTGCAGTACACCGAGCCCAAGCTGGGCTACACGCGCGACAGGTACCCTCCCCGACAGCGCCGCCGAGCTGCGCCTGCTGCTGTGCGGCGAGCGCGGGCCCGACTGGACGCGCGACCACCTGCTGCAGTACACCGAGCCCAAGCTGGGCTACACGCGCGACAGGTACCCTCCCCGACAGCGCCGCCGAGCTGCGCCTGCTGCTGTGCGGCGAGCGCGGGCCCGACTGGACGCGCGACCACCTGCTGCAGTACACCGAGCCCAAGCTGGGCTACACGCGCGACAGGTGCCCTCTCCGACATCCATTACCGTCACAACCATACCCAGTGCCTGGTGCCCGTTGCCTGGTCCGCACGCTCATTGGGATGATTGTATAATATGGATTTCAATCACGGGCAAACTAACCAGGTTTGGTTGTATTTAGCCTACTATATACGGGGAATTTTAAACGAATTTGACTATGATTTGTTTTACTTGACGATCGCTAGACATAGTGGTTCGAACGTAGGTCAATCGGCTCTCTCCACCGAGTGGTTGCGGGTTCGATCACTGCTCGGAAACTTTTCGGAAATGGCCTTTCGATAATTTGCCCCTGCCTGAATTACACTGGGATCATGCAGTTAGTATATATGTCCAGCGATATCTTTGTATTATTATTTACTTTATTTTTCTTACAGTCCCGGTTTCCTGCGTCTCGTGGATGTCCTAGTGGAGATGTCTATGCGCGAGCGTAAGGCCTTCCTACAGTTTGCGACCGGATGCAGCAGTCTGCCGCCCGGTGGACTCGCCAACCTGCACCCCAGGCTTACGGTTGTGCGGAAGGTAATAATACATTTTGACGATATATGTAATCATAATTTTATGTAATGAAATTCAAATTGGCGTCTGCGATAAAATACAATACTGCATCGATTATAAAATGGATGTGTTTCCAGGTGGACGCCGGCGATGGATCTTATCCATCAGTGAATACTTGCGTTCACTACCTGAAGCTGCCGGAGTACTCGTGCAAGGAGGTGCTGCGCGAGAGGCTCCTTGCCGCGACTAACGAGCGAGGTTTCCACCTCAATTAGAAAGATTTAATCCTATCACGATGCTATTAGTACCAGACCATTTTAAAATGTTGAAAACCCTTACACACTATTGTTACTAATGCACTTTCGCCTACGGATACATAGCATTAGAATAATTACGTTTTCAATAATAATGTTCAAGATCAGCCTCGATCGCAATGACTGCTAAACAATGTGAGAGTATAGTAGTACCCTGCGTATAATTATCTCAAGTGTTCTAACAGACTTAGATATAATTATGTAAGGTACGTTATAGGAAGTTAGTTATTTTTATTAATATAAATATAATATATAAAGCTATATCGCGTCAGCTCATTTTGTCCTGACCTATTTTTGTGAACCTTCTTTATTCTATGTCAATAACTTCAATTTATCTTGATATTATTCTTTGCTCTCATTTTTGAAACAAATGTGGTTCGCTTATTGCATAAAGTAGTCAACACAGTTAAGGAGTGTTCCCACTGTAGTTTTCGTGCTCGCAGTCAGAAAAACCTTCCAATTTGAACAGCGAGGGTAATAATTGTTGGTTTGTATTTCAAGGGGCATGTTATATTTTTATACATTCTCTACAAAATAGCTGTAATGCCGTATCCTAATCCATTTTAGCAACATACAAAATTACGAGTATTTTTAAAACTTTTCTGGGTAGCATTTATTCTACGTGGCACTAGAAATAAAAAGCTCTATATCTCAAAATATTTTCCTCGTTAGGATTCGATTGATGTAGGTAAGCGCGTTTCTATTTGTGACGTATTTGCAAGATTACTTCAGAAAAAAAACAGTTATCATGAACAAAATTTTTGCCTCAGAAGTATTTTTTGGATAATGTTATAATGTATTAAGTGGTTTTTACTTGAATTTGACATGAATTCATCTGAAACAGAGTAAAAGCCGATGTTATAATATTGATATTTTAATGTGTAGGCATACCATGAATTAATGCAAGTCTAGGATTCTGTAAAAAACTAAAATTGTTTGTGTATTAGTTTGGTGTGTAAGTTTTTATAATTACGGTTTTGGTAATTTAAACATTTTTATGATCTGTCAGGACCTAATAAAAAGTAAATAATGATTATACAGGTGTTTCAAATGTCTAAAATTATCATGTAGGTACATACACGGTGGCTAATAATGTACGAGTAGATAGATGTCTAGTAAATACAGACTATACGTAACTATCATATTTTCTGCGTTACGGGCCTTTGAATATTTGTCACAACTTTCGTGTTGAAGCCTTAGAACATACACAAATCCGAGGAAGTATTGCAAAAATGTTCGAACTTTATCACATTTTATACCACCTAATTCTATGCCTGATACTTATCCAAACCCAGAAGTAACATTTTTAACATTTGAAACAGCCTGTATATGTTATTCTGAGTGTTTACATCATAGGTACAACAAACAAGCCTAAATAACAAACAAAAAATAATTGATTTGATTGAATTAATTAATAAATATATTTGACAAACAATTTATCGCAATATTTTTTGTTAAAAATAATTGGAAATATACTTAGTTTATTACTTGTCAATGTTTTTCGTGCAACGGCTGAATCTGCGACATACTGATGCATGGTTATGTTGTTGTTGGTATTGTCATTAGTTTATCCTTTTACGCCTTGTAAGGAAACAATTGAATAAAAAGGTACGCAACAGAACTGTTACCTTTCACTCGTGTTGTATAACCGCAATTAGGACTGAATTTATGATACCTAAATATAAATTATAATTGCAGGGTGTGAAACACTAATTGTGCGTTTCTACGAAAGATTTAGATATGTTCCTTTAGTTAAATAATTTTGTCAACTGAAAGTTGGTATATATTGTGATTTATTATAAAAGTACTTTACGATCTAAATATATTTAGTTTAAATTTAATAGGTATTTAGATTAAAATTATTAACCATACGGCATCTTGTAGTGCTCATGTAATTGTTGTTGAGGATTGTATCAATAAATTAAGTAAAAATCATTGGTTTTTTTATGCCTCCCGCCATACTTACTTATATTAAACATAACATTATAATCTGAAAATAAAGCTACATGAAACTAAATGAGTGGAGAGAGGAGATAGAAAGCAGGTAAAACCTGCTTACTATAATAGTTTTTTGCATAATTCGCAAGCACACTAACTGCAGACACAGAGTTTTGAAACGAATTCGTGACCCGAGACAACAATGACGACACCGATATACCTACTACCTATTACACGATTACGGAAGGAAGTGAGGATAATATAATGCTTATACTGCAGAGGTTCCTTTGTACCAACTTTTTTATATATTTTAAGTATTTATCTTTTTTGTGCATAATTGATATTTTAGTATTCTTCTTAGTGATATTTTGAAATTATGATTTTAAATAAAATAATAAAATAAAATTATATACTGTACACCCTCATTCTTCTGATGGGAATTAGGTCCAGTTGTAGGGTGCAAGCCTACTGCCATTTATACTGGACACTTCCCCTAAGTGGGATAGGTGGTCCACCTTGCAGGCTTAGCCCAGTGCGGGTTGGCGGACTTGACACATCTTTCGCAAGACGTGCAGGTGTCCTCGCGATGTTTGTCTTCACCGTCTGTTCACCGTTCGGCAAGCGATAATCCAGATTGAAAAATAGATTCTAAAATAAAATCCGCAAATCTCAGGGATGGGAGCCAAGGTTTGAACTTGCATTTTTCCATGAGGCAAGCGTTCGACTTAACTTCAACTTAACTATCACTGCTTTCTAGGATTCCGTAGACCTAAACACTCCGACAGCTGGCCACTAGCTCATTCCAGGGAACGACTGAGGGGTGCCGTAGACAAACTAAGGAACCAGCATAATTTCATTTCATTTTGTTATAGTTTCGCCATGTCTGTCCGTCTAACCTTGTCAGTTGTCACAGCCATTTCGGCCTCGGCTGAAAATCTGCGCTGGAGGAGAGTGGTCCCCTTTATTCACGATCGACGGAAAGTTTCCGTGTCGGAAACGACAGCTTCCATCCCTCTACTCCATTTGTAAAAAAAGGATGCAAGCTGTCTTTTATGACATCGGAAACTTATTATTATTATTATTTTTTAGTTTATGGCTTCCATCGTTTATCGATGATTTCGCCAGTGTCAAGTAATAAATAGCAATTACAAACAATTAATAGCAATACAATACAAAAACGTGACTGACCATTTTGGAAAACCAAAATGGCCCCCATCGGAAACTTAACCGTGCCCTCTTGTTTCTGTGTCGAATGTTTTTTGTTTCCTTTTTTATTTTTCTTTTTTTCGAAGCCTATAAAATTAAAATTACTGTGTAGAAAAAATTGGATACGACCTTATGGTCTAAAATAACTTTTTGAAAATTATCTCAACAATCAAGGGTTCACTCTATTACGAGTTATAGCCGACCAAGTTAATCCAAAGTAACCCAAGTTTATCCTCGGTAGTGTCTGAATAAACTCAATAATAGAGGTATACCATAAACACTGATTAAATACCAACTCGGAAACATTTGTTTGTATACAGGGTTGGTCAACTCATACACACCCAAGAAGCCGCGGTTATGGATATTAAGTATTGTGTTGTAGGACACGTGAAGGAGCACAATGTCGCCAGCGTTAATCTGAAAGTATAGTCGAGCGTCACCCCGGAGGCATTATGTTTTATTCAACCTAGAGGCTGATCATACCCAGGTAATAATTACTTAAACAAAATCGTTAGGTTGTTATGGAACAGTTAAATTAAGTCATTGAATTTTTGTCAAGGTAAAATTTCGTCGATTTTTCTTCACGGGTCAACAGCTATGGTAGATTAGAATGTTAAAGGCAATCATTGTCGGGCGGTTGTTATTATATTTCATATTTTTTGCCGGTTAAAGTCTGGTTTTCATGTTGAGTCACCGGGTACCGCTGCGCAACGCACCCGCTCCACGCCACCGCCATCGCCACATAGTTGCAACCTTGGTGCTTTACACAATTTTCATACAATAACAACAAACAAACAAATCGGGCTACCAGTATAAAAACTTAACGGTCGCGAATACGGGCATCAGTCAGCTGTTTTGTTTACATCGGCACACTGGAAACATGAGGGGTTTGCTCGTGTGCTGCATAGCATTCGCGGCGCTGGCGTGTGTCAGTTGTAGGGTGACACGGGAGAAGCGAGATGCAGACCTGGATGTAGCGGCCACGAAACACGGCGGCGGTGGCGGTGGCAAGTGGGACAAGGGTGGCGGTCATGAACAGCACGAACACCACCACCATGACCATGGAGAAAAGGGCCACAAGGGATACAAGGGACACCACCACCACGAGCACGGCAAGAAAGGCCACCACCACCACGAGGGACATAAAGGGCACCACGACGAACACGGCGGACACAAGAAGCATCATCACCACGACGATGGACATCATCACGAGCACCACCACGGAGACAAGGGCCACAAGGGCCACGGCCACCACGAAGAAGGTCATTACCACAAAGGTCACTCAACCAAGGGACACCACGGCGTTCACAAACACGATGAGTTCAAGAAGGAGAAGCATTTCCACGACCACCACCATGATGGTGGACACCATGAACACCACGGCGGTCACCACGAGGACCACGGACACAAGAAGGGTGGCGGCTTCCACAAGGGACACCATCACCATGGTCATCATGACCACGAGCACGGCAAGAAGGGCCATCACGAGAAGGGTGGACATCATCACGATCATAAGGGTCACCACGAGGAGGGCGGCCACCATGAGCATCATCATCATCATAAGGATCACGGGCACAAAGGTGGCCATGAAGACCACAAGCATTGGGGATTTAAGAAGGGTAGCAAATAAATGCTCAAACGAGACTGTTCAGTAACAATGCGCAATGCAATGTAATAAAGCCGTATCTAGGTTTAAATAATTAAGGAATGTATTTTTTTAAGTTTTGTTGACTGTGATGTTACCCACTTACTGTTTTTTATTAAACAATTTAAAGGATGAGTTTAGTCGTTTATTTTTTAATAGACTTCAAAAAGGAGGTGGTTCTCAAATTGGTTGTATTTTTTTATGATTTTCTACTTCATGATGATGTTTTCCTAGTATAATCCAGTGCTATTTATACGATTAGGAGTCTAACGCCAATAATCGAGTTCAAATCTGTTACAAATTCAATTATAAAAAAATACAATTTGTTTGCAATTTTACGCAGCCACAAAAACAAACTTATCAATTTCACAGCACGTTTCGACAACAAAGTTACATAAAATAGTTGGCGTTGTTCCGCTGGCAACAGCTCCCGACGAGATAAGTAACTCGGCGTTGAGAAACTAGAGCACTGTCCGAGATTGACCTACATTTTACTGGGCACCAATTAGTTGTGGTTGCAATCAACCATTTCCTATAGAAAACACTCGTAGCCGCTGAAATTGATCATATTTCTGTGCATTTCCTATTTGGCAGCATGTCAAACAAATAAGATTGTTTATGAAATTAATAATTCCTACGTATATACTATGACTTATTATAGAAAAGTATTTTCCACTATCTACTCTATTGTGGTCAGAGAGTCTGTGCAAAGTGGTTTCGATAACACGTACCACTAATTTTCAGCGCTTCATGGTTTAGTGAACTCTTCGATACTTCAACTAGTCGATACTTCAAAGCAAAAAATAATCACAACGCAATGTTTTTGTTGTAAACGTGACAACTTGGGATGTCTATATATAAGACTGTTCTTTTCTAATTTTTTGCTATATTCACTCGAATTGACATTGAACTGCATGATGCCTGCACGTAAGTATTAGTGTTTTCTTAAATATTATAGAAGCGCTATTTTCTATACTTGATTAAAAATATATTATAGGCAATCCTGCTCGATATAATTAACGAAGACTGAACGGTTTGGTAAGTACACCCATTATTTATACGTAGTTTACCTCTTTTCTCTATTGCTTTATGTACCGCAGTCAAAAAGGAATAAATTAGCTTTTTTAGAAATTACGCAAAGCCTGACAATAAATGATTTGTGTTGGTATAATCGATTATAAGGGTTGTTACACGAAGTTTGTTTTTATGTCGTCGCGGATTTTTGCTTATACTTATTGTTGCAGGTAAACAGAGCCCTGCACAGCCCGAGTGCTGCGAATCTAGGTTTTAGTTTATTACTGCTGGACAAGTTGAGTTTTTTGTTTCGAATATCGGCAATCGATATGGATACATTATATAAAACAAGATCCCCAATGGACCTCTTTAGCTGTTGCAGATCAGACAGTTAATCTCAGAAAATAATAAACTGATTTCGATGCCGTTGGCTTTACCTGTGCAAGGCATGGTTGGTACTCGCTAGAGTCAATCACAAACCATAATATATAGAGCCTGTTTCACAACACTCCGAATGTTTATTCAGGTAAGCGTACCTACCTATGTACAAATGACTAGTAGCTTTAATCTAAGGGCACGCACAAGTGGACTCCCATTTCAATGATCAAAAGTACCCAGCGTATGGTATATTATAGAGTATGACCTAAACTAAGTATATCTGTACATAAAGACTTTATGAAATATCCAATCAGCCGTTTTTTGTGGTGCTTTATAAGAAAAATAATAACACTTGAGTCTTATATGAGATATCAAATCCGTGAACGTATAAAACCACTATCCAGTGGTGGTAGTAATTGAAATGACGCATTTTCGAGTACGAGATTCAGTTTTATCTTAAAATTATCTCAATGGGATTGTAGTGACCCTGTATGAGTAACAAAAAATTACAATATAAAAAATGACCATGACTTGAAAATTAAATTTACTTACTTACCTACTTTAAATTATACACAGTTGGTAAAATAATTTAATCGAGAAAATAAGCAGATAATACTTCATGAAATAGAAACGAATACAATTGAATTAAACGGTACACGGTATTTTCAATCTTTGCTTTATTTCCTAAAAGTTGTCTCTACTTGATGGGGTGCCTATATAAATAATGCCATTTATAACAACTTTAACAAGTCGAAGTTGTCTTCAAATTATGGATTAGATTAAGTAGGATTCAATACTTTCATGTTGAATTAAGGCTAAAGCGCCCATCTAGCCCGCGAAGTTCAAATTTTTTGAGTTCTTTTAGAAATTTTTCAAAATCTGACAATAATAAAAGACAAATTTTGTAATTCGCGAAAAAGACCGTGTGCAGTGCATTTATTAATATATCCAACTTACTCTAAAACATTTCAAGAACGACAGCTATCCAGATAATCTGGCAATTTTTGTATATTTAGTGATTTAGTAGTATCATATCCACCGTGATAATATTTAGAGTAAAATAAATGTATTAATAAATGCACTGCACACGGTCTTTTTCGCGAATTACAAAATTTGTCTTTTATTATTGTCAGATTTTGAAAAATTTCTAAAAGAACTCAAAAAATTTGAACTTCGCGGGCTAGACAGGCGCCTTCACCTTAAAGAATCAGTATTTAGAGAGTAAAAGAGACAAATAACCTAGTTTTTTTCAGTGTTTTAGCCGTCTCTGAGTGTCGTGACCGTGACATTTTAGTAGGTAGGTTAATGACCTAAAACATGGTGTTTCTATTAAGAATAATTAATTAATTCGTCAGAATTTAGCGTTTCAACAAGTTATGTTGTCTTCGAAAATAGAACATCAGTTAATGTTCTCAATCCCTCTTTATATTTCTGCTTGTTTGGTAACAGGCCTTCCACGAATCTATAACGAAATGCTCCATCAATCAAGAGCCAGACATGATTAATTTTGAAGACAATGTTTGCGCTCGGCATTTATTGGCTAATTCTAGTAAATAAGATTTCGTAGCCAAATATTATGGTAATTCGTAGACATCATATGGATGGGCGCTTAAATGCTTACGTAGTACGATAAATATTTAAGTACCTACATTGGTACCTTAGAAAATAGTGGCTGTAGCGCGGTTCATGTATTTTACGAACCTTTACGAACTATTATAATTTACGCCACAGCTGCGGGCTGTGACCTTCACAAATTAATATAAGTCAACATAGTTACAGATATAATCCAATGTTCTAAACACTTAACAAAATAGATGATATACTTTTCACGACGTAAATTAATTTATACTGTAACTTTGCATAATCATGTTCTTTATATCTCAGATTTAACTTTTCTGATCATCGTTTTCCACTTCGCACAATACCTCGCGTCGTTAGTTGTGACAAGTAATGCAGTCAAATCCTGCCTGGCACGGCGCCATATGGGAACATAGCCGTAATAACTGGCTTCCAGTCCAGCTCTACCTTTTGTCAGGGATTAGTCCGATACATCTAGGTAGAGTCCGAATAATTTGTCGTTTTAGTATGTATATTGAGTAATGATGTGGTTGATCGGAATCCTTGGCAACAAGTGGTCGAGCCTTGTGGCTAGCGGTCTGCCGCGGGATCAAATACTTGCCCAACCATTAAGGGTATGTACTTACTGCGTGTTTTAGATTGCCCATCGACCATATATCATTGATATTCATTGTAATTTATTTGTTGACAAACATGACGTGGATTGTATATTCATGTTTCAAAATAATAAATAAAGCTAGTAATTTGTGTTTTATTTTTTGTCCCTGTATTATTATTGGTCTATACCATCCTTTCGATATATCTAAATATATATAACTCAAAGGTGACTGACTGACATAGTGATCTATCAACGCACAGCCCAAACCACTGGACGGATCGGGCTGAAATTTGGCATGCATTTTGCAACATCTACATGTTATGACGTATTAGGCATCCGCTAAGAAAGGATTTTGATTAATTCTACCCCCAAGGGGATAAAATAGGGGATGATTGTTAAGTTAAATTCCACGCGGATGAATTCGCGGGCACAGCTAGTATATATATATATCGATTGTTTACCTACCCAAAGGAGAAGTATTTTAATTTTCCTGAATGAATGGTCGAAGTTATAGTCCATTTTTATGGTTTTAAATTAAATGTTTAGTTACAGTCAATTAGCAACCCATCTATCTCGTCTTGGACAGGTATGTATCAAAAAATTTACACTTTTATGTGAACCACAAAAACATGTTCATTAGTTTCAGAGATTAACCAAAACAGGACTACATACATACAGCTCTAGCCCTTCAAATACTTACTTATAGATAGTTATCAATATAGAAACATACATACGTAATATGGGTACATAAATAGAATTTGATAACTTTGTAGACAATTTGATATACTCAAATAGGGTTGAATTGGGCACAAAAGCGCCTCCCGGCGAGCGCTTGCGGCAACTCGCGACCAACGGGTCTCTCTCGCGACGCGTCGATTAGCACAGCTTACACAACTCCTTATATAAAACTGCTGCACCATCAATGATGTTGCCAATATTAGGAGTAGAGTACATTGTATCAACACCGCGTAATATTAAATACCTCGCAATATGAGGGTAGCCTTTGTGTTAGGCTTTTTAACATTATTGGTTGTTGGGCACACACGGCGGCTGCCTGCAACCAAACATGAACATGCCAATGAGCACTTAAATGAAAAAATAGAGGCCAAAGACCAAGCGCCTGCTGCGACTGATCACAAGAAAGCGGCGCCACAGAATCACGAATTCAAAAGGGGAGGCGGCAGGGATCACCACGCACACCACCACCACGACCACAAGGAGGAAGGTGTCAAGGGTTACAAGGGCCACCATCACAACGAGAAGAGCGAGAAGGGCCACCACGACAAGGAAAACCATAAAGGTGAGTACGACGACCATGGTGACCATAAAAACGTGCATCACCACGAGGACGGCCACTATGACGAGCACCACGCGGGTGAAAAGGGAGAGAAAGGCCACAAATACGAAGAGAAGGGACACTACAACAAAGGTCACTCGACCAAAGGTCACCATGAAGTTCATAAGCTCGACGAATTCAAAAAGGATAAAACCTTCTTCGACGAGGAGGGAGATTCTGGCCACGAAGAGAAACACGGCGGCTTCCACGAGGAGCACGGTCACAAGAAAGGCGGTCACTTCAAGAAGGGTCATCATCACGCCGACCACCACGAACACGAACACGGAGATAAGGGCTACCACGAGAAAGGGGGTCACCATCACGAGCACAAGGGCCACAAGGAGGCCGGAGGCCACGACGTGCACTACCAGCACCACGACGACAAAGGGAAGAAGGGTGAACATGCAGATCATAAAAAATGGGGATACAAGAAGGGTCATTGAGAACTCCGGCTGGGATTGGCTAAATGATTCTAAGTCTTTGACGGGCGATGTTGGCGACTATCAATTAATTTATTTATTGGGAGCTGTAATACATTTGACTGTGCATTCAATACTGAGACAACGGTTATGGAACAAGTTAAATTATGTAGGTAATTAAAATATAAATTATTACTTTTTTACTTATAAGAAACTATTTAAGTCATTAAATAATATAGCATAAACGAAGCGTATTTATTACCTCAAAGTTATAGAAATTTATCTGTAATACTTAAATAATGATTAGTTTTTCATATGACAAAGAATCATATTATCGTAATAAGAGGGAACATTAAGCGGCTACCTTTATAATAATAGCTTCAAAGGGTGTCTCATCTCCATCTCCAAGTACTAAATATTTCAAGATTAATTCGGTAGCAGCGATGCAGAGAGCCAGGTAAAATCTGATTGTTTTAGAATTTAAACCTTATTGATGATATAATGAATCTACCTTGTATAACCAGCAGCTCTGCACCTAGTTATGACTCAGGGGAAGTTACAAAAATCATGTGATAAACACTTAAAAATACCATGTCTGGCATGCGCCAGATCAAGATTTACTCATGATATATAATAAGATATATATAGATATTCAAGATTTTCAGTAAGTGGGTACCAATAAAGACGGAATATTTATTAAATATTGAAATAGTCACCATATTTTACGAACCTACCCTTGTCCTGGTTAGCATGAACACTCTTGTTCATTAAAAGTGTGTAATCAAATTGGTGTCATTTCAAAATCTACGTTATTGTTATCGTCAATGTCATGAATGTTCAAAATGTTGCATTTAAAAGCGACACTAAATTCGTTAAAGATGTATTGTAAAGAATTCTACTTCGACACTCCTAAACTTGTTTTAACGTAGCGTATAATGGGCTAACTGCTGCAGATAATATGAATATAATTACTGTAATATTAATAGTATAGGAAACGCTAAGTGTAGGTATCTAAGTGTGGTTCCATGTGTTATAAGGTTATAATACCTATGAACCCTTTAATTTTTTTAAAACTTCTGGTGAGTTAAAATATAATGAAGTGACTTACGTTATATAGTAGAAGTTAACTACTGTTGTATCAAATTAATTTTAGCAATAAATGGATCGTACGCTACCTACTCTATAGTGGAACGATATTTGTTTGATTCAACGTCTACAGATTGCGGTCTATCTAATTATTTGCTAATTTCACAGAGTGTGCCAACTCCATTTGTATTTTACGTTACGACACGTCATTTCAAACTTCATACTTGTAGAAATCAACTTCCAAGTGCCTGTATTTAAGTAATATATTGTAAGTTATGTTCCGACGCTTACATTCTTCTTCTTTCGTTAAAAATATGGCCCACCTAAGTAAATAGGTATTTCGCCAGTGTCACATAACAAATAGCAGTAACAAACAATTAATAACAATACAAAAATGTGACCGTCCACTTTGGAAAACCAAAATGGAGGCCCGAGACGTCTACATTAGTAGCCTTTCGAACTCTCTACGCTCTGACATAAGCCAAAGGAAAAGTTATATGATCTCTCAAAAAGTCTAATTGGAGTAGGTTCTATTGGTGAATTGTTTGACTATGACGGACGGACGTAAGTAAGCGGCTACGGAGATTATTTTATCAAAAACTTACGCAATATTTCGGACAGAGTGCTACAAATGTTTGTAGCATTTCGTAGCGCTACGAATGCCTACGTTACGTAGTTTTCTATATTATACATTTATTATTGTGTGTTATGATAAGCATTTAAATATAAACGCACATTTTACATTTTCTTAATGTGAGACACGAAATTTTAATTTATTGTTAATCATATTTTAATTATCAAAGTTTGAATATTTTAATAAGTGTGAACTTAAGGGTGAAGATGGGTGCAAGTGCAACGATACGGCAGTCGCTTGTATTATAATCATGCTCCTGGCACCGACTGGTTAAGAGATGCTTTTTATACGAATACTAGCTGAGCCCGCGACTTCGTTCGCGTGGAATTTAACTTAACAAAAAAGCCCGCTCCCGCGTTCTGAGCCCGCACGACAGAACCCATTTTTCATTTTTTAAAATTTTGTTTTTCTAAAATAAAAGTAGTCTACGTTACTGCTTATAACAACATCAGCTATCTACCAGTGTAAGTCCCGTCAAAATCGGTCCAGCCGTTTCGGAGATTACCCGGAACAAACACACAGACAGACAGACAGACAGACAAAATTTTTTTTTATCGCGTTTTTGCTATAGGTGTCGTATGTACTTTCATATGCATTTAGTGAAAAGGTGTTATTTTGATATTACAAACAGACACTCCAACTTTATTTATTTGTATAGATTCTGAAATGTAAACAATGTAAGTAGCTATGTCGACAATATTAACTATGTATCTGTAATTTTAAACAATCCCAGTTGGTAACAGGTGTGTTTTAAAGCGTTTGTTTAAACTTTGTATAACTTTTTAGGATCGTACCATATTTCACTTTCTAACCGAATGGAATAATTACATAAGCAATGAACGAAGGCTCCAGCATTGAGCTATTTAATAAGTGAATATATTTTAGTATTATAATAAAGTGCTAAATGTACGATTAACATATTATAAGAGTATATTTATTTTATTTATCAAAATACTGGTAATATTAATAAATTCGTATAATGTTTTTGTCTGCCTATCATAATAATTATCAAATGTAAAGAATTGTAAGCAAACTCTTTGATTGTAAGTATAATCTAAGCAACCATGCACACGAAGAAGACGGTACCGTTATACTTTTTTGACAGATAGGTAATGGCGGTTATGAAAATCAGATACAGTAAAATGTACGGATTTTCAGTGTCGGGTTAATCATGAGAATATCCGCTAACACTAAAAAACGTTAGATAGGTTTGTACCTGTATTGTAGTATGTAAGTCGCATAGGTACTTTAAAGGCCACATAATTTTACTTTCACGAATCGGATGCACGCTCAGAATAAAGCTTTCATATTCTAGTTTCCAATGTTCTCTTGGTTATTTCCATATTACCTATCACTGAAATAACAAGAACCGGAATTTGCATAGTTTGATTAGGTAGGTACCTAGGTACTGGCACCTGCCTGTTGTTAGATACACGGTATCTAGGTGTACAGGAGGCCATGAGGCTATAATGGACCATTACCTATTAGTGAGCATACCTTCCTATTAAATCGCATATAGAATAAGCGAATAATTTTCCTATATCCGGAATATATTTGTTTTGTTTTATAAGAAAATGGATCTCTTTCTCTGAAAATATTTCCACCGGCGATAACCAGACCAGCGCAAATAAGAGTTCCGGGTTTTCATCCCTATACTTTTAAATTTACGAGCATATAGTAGACGGGCGAGGGTGTAATCCACTGATAACGCTTTTACACTAATTAGCGAGTGAGTGCGGGGCTTAGTGACGTCACAGCTCCCAGTAGATTTATGGGCGCGCGCGCTGTCACGGTGTAATCCTGACCAAGTGAGGAGGAGGTGACGCGCCGCCGCCATGAGCCCCGCTTCCAGCCCACGTTTTGTTATTGTCACGTCATCGGATCACTCCGCCACCTTAGTTTAGACAGTTTCTTGGGACAAGGACATCTACGTTAAATATACCTAGTGGCAATTCCGTTCCTACAGACAATGTTGTTTAGTTTTTACTTGACCCTTTGCTTATACCTACCTATACTATACTTACTGTTGTGTTACTGTTGTGGTACGAATCTTTGTTATTATAAAATAACGTTCGCTATACATATGTACGGAATAGTTACCCAGGTAAATTTAACTGCACCTAATATAGGAGGCGAGGGAAAAAAGATTGTAGCGTATTGATCCGAGAGCTCTATTGCGCCTGTTTAAAAGTCAAGAGCACGCGACGCCTGCAATTATTGCCGTGAATAAAATTAAAAGGTATTTTTAGTAGCATGTAATAAGCAACACGTAAATAGTTATTAACGTACCTCGTTATCCACCAAATAAGAACAATAGAAATCTTTCTATGACTGCTTACTACATGAATGGAAAATCTTGTCCTGTATCATAAACACCCGTTAACAAGCGTAGGTAGGTAGGAAGTGTAGGCAGTAGTTAAGTGCAAAGTAAAATTAGGAGTAGGTAGGTTTCTTTCCTTTCTTTTTTTTATTTATTATTACGTCATCTAGGCCATTTGGTTTAATTAATATTATTATTTATTTACTTATATCCTTATCTTATAGTTTGTTAAATTGGGCCATAATAAATTGTACTTATCAGTTCAGTGCAGAAATGGTCCGTTTCTGCCGAAGAACGTTGTCCACGTTGACAATATAGATTATAATCTCGATCGGTCGGTCCGGAGCGCTTCCAACTCATTGCAGTGAGATGCTCTCTGCGATCTTGCCATTTTACGGTAGCTACATCTTGATTTGTCTTTGTTTACACTAAAGTTTAATATTTTGAGTCCAGGTAAAAGGTTGGTAAACCCTAACCCCTTTATTAATGAACTTGGTATAACTGGCGAATAGAAAAACAACGAATTATCTCTTACTGTCATCAGTAATTTGACATTTGAAAGAAGAAGACCAATCATGGTGGAACAATACAACCGCGAAACCACATTTATTAATAAGGAGGTAAAAGAAAATTTTGGTTCGTAATCAGTTAATTCCCAGTGTCTCCTGATTCATGTTGAGATTAAATAACATTGAACTTCATGTACTGTATCTATTATCCATTGAAATAAAACTATTTTTCGGATTTTATCGCGTTTATTAATTTTATGTTCCCGACGTTTCGGTTGCTTTACAGCAGCCATGGTAACGGGGGGACTGAGGTGTTAGACGTCCTGATGTCATAGTTAGTTACTGGGTACCCTCATATTTAGTTGTTGTTTGCGGTCCGATCCACGCAGAAAGTGCTCACAGTGTCTCGAGGTCTTGCAATGGTACACATGGTTTTGGATTTAATTATATTAATTACTGGATCCCAAGTTGGTGGTAGCACCCAGCCATCTTCCCTATTGAAATTAGGATATTTTTTAATTTCAATGGCCTCACGTATCATCCTTGGTCGGAATCGGTGTTCTTTTGCGAGGATCTGTGGTTCATCAAATCTGATATAATGGCGGGTGCGGTCCTGTACATGTTCACAGATTGCAGACTTCGTGGAGCGCCGGTGTTTCACGTCAGCTATATGTTCTTTTACGCGGGTTTCTACTGATCTTTTAGTTTGCCCTATGTAGGAGAGCCCACATTCACAATCGAGTTTGTATATCCCTGCATCTTGTAGAGGAATGTGACACTTGACAGGTGGTAAGAACTGACTAATCTTCTTTGGTGGCTTGAAATAAGTTTTGATTGAAGCACGTTTCAAGATGTAGCCAATCTTGTCTGTGACACCTCTTATATATGGTAGTACAGCAGGTAGACGCTCGACTGTGGCTGGTTTCACTCGGTCACGGTGATGGTGGCGCGGGATCCGCGATAAAATCCGAAAAATAGTTTTATTTCAATGTGTAGTATTCGCGTAAATATAAGAAAACAATATGTATCTATTATCCTTTAATTTTCTTCTACTACCTGAGTCAGCATCCTGAATGACAATTTAGGATGCTGACAGTTTAAAAAACAGAGATCAAAGAGTATGTAATCACTACGTCTTAATGGAGATGTAAGTGAACACTATCTTTACCTGCTTTCAATAATAATAATTCACGTATGATAATCATCCATGGATCTTATTATTATTTACTATTTGGGTTCATCATTTATCAACCTGTAATGAGCACATCGTGAATAATCCTATAGAAATTGATAAAATAGGTAAGGTAAGGTAGGATATGTAAGTAGGTAGGTAAGTATTTACCTTGTATTTATCTATAAGTACAAATAAATAAAATTGAAGTGTCCATTTGTGATGTGAAAATAACAGCTTTTAACTGAATGTATAATGGAAGTTTATACGTATTTAAACTTAATTTTTTGACAGTTTGTTCCGGCTGATCTCCAAAACTGCTTGAGCCATTTGGATGGGACTCACTGGCAGATAGCCGATTGTTATAAGGAACTAGCTGTGCCCGCGACTTCATCCGCATGAAATTTAATTGACAAAGTTTCATACAAACTTTCATCCCCTATTTTATACCCTTGGGGGTAGAATTAATCAAAATCCTTTCTTAGCGGATGCTTACGTCATAACATCTACCTGCATGCCAAATTTCAGCCCGATCCGTCCAGTGGTTTGGGCTGTGCGTTGATAGATCACTATGTCAGTCAGTCAGTCACCTTTGAGTTATATATATTTAGATAACTTTGGCTACTTTTATTTTAACGGTGTACCACGTGGGCGGTGCCGCGGGCAACAGCTAGTCAGTTATAAACGTAAGGTCAATCAAAAGTCAAAAAGGTACTTTAGTTATTTAGTAACTTCGGTGTTCTGACGACCATAAATGAATTAACAAATTATCTAGGTATTTTTGGTATTTTTTTTCTACAAATTGACTGATAATAATTATGTGTACTTACTTACCAAAAATAGTGTTTATTTACAGTCGTGTAATAATATAAACCAATAATAACTATAATATAATAACAAGCCTAAAGTAGGTACGTCAACTAAAATGGAGACGTTATTTTTAATGCCCTTTCTTGGAGCCCCATTGCTTGTGGTCTTCATGGCCGCCCTTCTTGCCGTGGCCATGGTCGTGGTGGTGGTGCTCGTGGTGGCCGCCCTCGTCGTGGTGTCCCTTGTGTTCGTGGTGGTGACCTCCCTTTTCGTGATGGCCCTTCTTGCCATGGTGGTGCTCGTGGTGTCCGCCGTGCTTGTGTCCCTTGTCGAAGTGTCCTCCCTCCTTGTGTCCGTGCTCATGATGGTGTCCGCCGTATCCCTCCTCGTGGCCTTTCTCGCCGTGGCTGTGGTGGAAGTGCTTGTCCTTCTTGAACTCGTCTACTTTGTGAACACCGTGATGTCCCTTGGTGGAGTGGCCTTTGTGGAAATGCCCCTTCTCGTCAAAGCCGTGGCCCTTCTCGCCTTTCTCTCCGTGGTGGTGCTCGTGGTGGTGTCCGTCATCATGATGATGGTGCTTCTTGTGTCCTCCGTGGTGGTCGTGCTCTCCTTTGTGTCCCTCGTGGTGGTGGTGGCCCTTCTTGCCGTGTTCGTGGTGGTGGTGTCCCTTGTACCCCTTGTGGCCCTTGTCCTCGTGGTGGTGGTGGTGATTGTGGTGGTGTTCCTTGCCGCCGCCCTTTTCCTGCTGGTGTCCGGTGGCGGCGGGCTCGAGGTCGGCGTCCCGCTTCTCCCGCACGTTGCGTGTCTGAGCGAGCGCTGCGAGCGCTACTACGGCACAGCTCAGTATTAGAGCTGTCCTCATCTTTGATGTATTCGGTGAAAGAGTGTGATGAGAATGGTATTTGTCACTATCAACGGCAACGTTTTATAGACACTGGCCTCTGATTTTCTCGCTGTACCTGCATTAGGCAATTATTGCAGTCGAGTCCGGGTGGGTTGCATTTACTTTATTGCCAAGGTCAAATGCCCTGGCTCTAGGCAAATGTTGATTTGATGTTTTGTTATCAGTAACGGCAACTTAAAAACGTCACGGTTAATAAGGCTGCCATTAAATAGCGAATTATAAGATGAAAGTGCGAAAAGACAGACATAAAATAAGTAAGTAAATACTTATAAAAAAAATACATCCAGACGAACATATAACCTCCTCCTTTTTGGAAGTCGGTTAAAAAGGGAGTTCGCTTTTTATACTTAAGTTTGGTATTAAAATTACTTCGTCTTTTTTTAAATACTTTGTTTATTAATCTTGTTTGCCCCTCCTATAACAACACTAACACTAACAATACACACGGCCAAAGTTATGGAGTTAAGGTTTAGTCATTCTAACCATGAGTTTACATTGGCGGAACATTTACATCGATTTATGTTGTCTCTATTTTTTGACAGTGCTAAATAAGGACAAAATCATAAATTGGTGTCAATGTTTTTTCAGTGCGAACGAGGCGTAAAGACAACGATCAAAATTAAATATAATTAGACAATTAAGTGATCCGATGGGTAGATTTTGATTGCCGTCTACTTCCGAATTACCGGGGACATGAAAGTTATTTTTTTTATAACAAAGTCGGTAAAAAACCATACAAACCTGTTGTTAAGCAGTTACCGTAGCCTATAGAGGCTTGTAATCCCAATAGCATTGCTCGCACTTTGCAGACCTAAACGGGGATGGGAACTGGGATAGAGGGAGTGGAAGGGGTTGGTCTTCCAGCTCTCGCACTTATTTTACGTAACGCAGCTATTATAGCTACTTTACGCTAATCTTCTGTGAGAGGGTGGTACTACCGCGATCGAGCCAGCCCATATAGGAGCTGTACTGTAGTCAATTGCCTACAGCGTTGTTCTACCACAATTAAAATAACAGAGGGAGCGCAAGGCGAAGGCATTTCCAAGGTTTGTATGATGTAGGTAAAACCCATGGCACAAAGCATACTGCCAATTGACACGTGTACCCTGTGAACTTAGAAAACAGCTCTATACTCTATGTGAACTAAACACAGTGCAAACTATCTACGAATGCGATTATTAAAATGTGGTCACTTCCCTCCCCGCTTCCGTACGGTGCAGTGAGGCTTTGTTTCGCTGCCGTAAAAAAAATTGCATTTTGTCCTTTTAAGGATAATTTTCGGCTCGCGAGTTGCTTTTCATCGTGTAATATCGTGTTTAGTGCGTGAATACGTGTGTTGGGATAAGTATTAATCGTGTTTATTGTTCATAATTGTGTATTTTATCAGCGCTTTGGTAAGTCATTACTTTTTCCTATTGCGGGTAGGACTTACGAATAAACTTTTTACGTGTTAAATCGCTTATAGTTTGTGTATGTTTCTTTATATAATCCGATTATTCAATATTCTTCTTGATTTAAATTAATTAATAATGCCAACCAACAACGACGATCCGCCTGATCGGGGCGGAGGTGCGTTTAGCCAAAGCAAAATTACACCTAGGTCGCCACCCTCCACCGGTAACAATAGCAAACGTTTATTTTGCGAAACGTTATCTCCATCTTACGTTTCACCAGACGATAGGTCTAAACGTGTCCTGAGATGCGAATCCACGGATAGCAATCCGTCGCCGTCTAATGTTAGTGACGCCGGGCAAGCCGATTATTGCGATTTAGTCTCTCAGGCATCTGCATATTTGGCAAAAATAAACGAACTTGTGAACGACCAAGGCACTCGCATCAATATCGCGAATAAAACCGCGATAATGGACATGACCCAGCGTATTACCGGTATCGTATCCTTACTGGCAATAAAATCCTCATGCAACGAAACTAAATTGGCAAATACGGAACGGGAATTAGATAAAATCAAAACTGATCCGGGCACCGAGAACCAAATAAACAAAACATCGTACGCGGACACTTTAAAACTCATGCCGAAGATAGCCCCGCTCGTTGAGGTCCGCGCGCCCCGCGCCCCTTGCGTTATCGCCTATCCGACCGCTGAGCGATCAGCTGAGTTTGAGTCATCGTCGGCGACCAAACAGGCGCTAATGAAAGCGATCAAACCCAGCGATGACGGCTTCCAAATTGTAGGCGTTAAAAAGACCGCGAAATCGGGTGTCGTACTGCGGGTTGCTAATGATAACCAAATCAAAAAACTTCAGTCCGTTGATGCCATTAAAACCGCCGGCTTGCGTTTGGAAAAACCGAAAGGTAGGAGACCACGCCTCATAGTCCACAATGTTCCCGAGTCCATTGGTGACGACGCGTTTTTACTATCATTATACCGGCAAAATATTAAAGATGAAATGCCCATTAAAGAGGACGATTTCATTAAATCAACAAAAATAGTTCGCAGGCGTCCCACTAAAAATGGCCGTAAATGGATTGGCATCGAAATCGACCCCGAAATTCGTAAACACTTATTAGCCACAAAAGAATTCCTATACATTGATTGGTCCAGCTGCCGGTTCTTTGACGATTTCGATATGGTACGTTGCGCTAACTGTCAACAATACGGGCATGTCCATAAGTATTGCACCGAAAAAACACCATCGTGTGGTCATTGCGCGGGTAATCATGAAACGAAGGCCTGCAAAAACAAGGACAAGCCTGATTTTAAACCTGTTTGCGCCTCTTGCAAGCGTTACAAGAAACCGTGTGATCACCTTTGCGGTACATCAGATTGTCCAACGTACAAATTTAAATTAGAACAGCTAGTCCTCTCTACAAACTTTTAAAATGGATAACATGGATAATTTTATTATAGGACAGTTAAATCTCCATAACGATAGGTTGGCGACGTCCGAGCTAGACCGTCTGACAATAGAATACAATTTGGACATAGTCCTTATTCAAGAACAATATCAAAGCGCTGGATTACGCAATAGGGTAGTGCAACTGGACAGCAAAGCACGAGCCGGAATTTATGTGTCGCGATCTAAGTACACGGTAACCTCAGTCCAAAACCTTATGACGTCACACTGCGCTGTCGCGGAGGTCTCATCCCCTTCCTGTAGGTTGTACGTCGTGAGCTGTTATTTTCAATATTCAGACCCTGTCACTCCTCACCTATATCACCTTCGCCACGTCCTGCGCTGTCTCGCAGGTCGTAAAATTATTATCGGCGCTGACGTAAACGCTTCATCTTCTCTTTGGTATGGCAAAGTTAGGTACACCGACGCCGAACGTCGGTGCGCGGTTGAAGATTTCATTGCGGAAATGAACTTGTCAATACACAACACACCCGATGCACCACCGACTTTTTGCAGCCCAGTGGGCGAGTCTTCTATTGACGTCACACTTTCTAGTGCCGACGTCCGCTTGAATAGGTGGCGCGTCCTCCCCGACGCGTCGTGTAGTGATCACCGCCTGATCGTGTACGAGTTTTCCCAGAGGTCAACACAAGGTCCATCCGTTAACAATTGTAATTTTAGATATAAATGTAAAGGTGCAAACTGGAACTTTTTCAGCTTGCTTTTTGCGTCGTGTGTCAGAGACTTCACTCGTGATGGACTTTCCTGTGAAGAATGTGCTGAACTTATGTCACACTCTCTAACGTACTGTGCCGATGTGGCAATCGGTCGAGGAGCTGTAACTAATCTTAGAAGATGTGACTGGTGGGGGAACAAATTGGTCGAACTTCGCAAATGTTTCCGCAGAGCACGTAGAAAACTCAATAAACTTAAAAAATCACGTGTCACGGGAGTTCCTTTTGATGAGGCTTTATGTGCACTTAGAGTTGCCAGGTCCCACTACAGAGCTGCGGTCGAAAGATCTAAAAGTATATTATTAAGCAAAGTAGTGGAAAAATTAGATAGGGAGGGTCCGTGGTCTCCTCTATACCACGAGTTCAAAGCAAATAGGTCAATAGATCTCGCTTATATCCGAAACATCAAAATAGATAATCAACACACAACCGGCATTGAGGAGACTGCGGATGTCCTACTAAATACTCTTATTCCCGACGATGTAACGGCAAGCGACAGCGAATACCACCGCCAGATTAGAGCGTGGGCCGCGGAGCCGCCGCTCGCCCCCGAGTCCGATACTCCGTCCCGCGACGAATTTGAGAACATCGTGCGAACCCTGCCTCTTAATAAAGCCCCCGGTGAGGACAAAATATCTAACAAAATGATTAAAGAAGCGTGCAAATCAGCCGGCGACTCTATGCTATATGTTTTTAATCGTTGCATCACAGAAGGCATTTTTCCACGAATATGGCGCCGTGGCTTTATTAGAATCATCCCGAAAAGTGGAGATAAACCTCCCGACGATCCCAAGTCCTATCGTCCAATAACATTGCTACCATCGTTAGGTAAACTACTAGAACGACTGATTGTCCCGCGATTGCTCCCCGGTGGACCAAAATTTAATCAAAAACAGTTCGGTTTTACGCGTGGCAAATCGACAGTTGACGCGGCTTTATCGGTAAGAAAAACTGTAAATTCATCTACGTCTGAATACGTATTGGGAATTTTTCTTGATATTTCGGGCGCTTTTGACAACGCATGGTGGCCGATGCTACTTCTCAAGCTAAAAACGCGTGGTTGCTACAGGAACATCTACTCACTTATTTACACATATTTTGTACAAGGAACAACAACACTCAAACTTGGACATTATGCTGTGTCAAAGGCGCTGACATTAGGTTGTCCCCAGGGATCGGTACTTAGTCCATATTTGTGGAATTTAGGCTTCGATGACTTCCTCGAGCTACCACTCCCGTGTGGTTGTTCACTAACTGGATATGCGGATGACGGACTCCTGTTGATAGAATCAAATACTAGGGCCGGACTCGAGAACCTTGCGGAGTCATGTCTGCGCTTAATTTCTGAGTGGGGCGAGCGAAATCGTCTCACATTCGCCCCCCAAAAAACCTACCAACTCCTCCTAAAAGGGAATTTAAAAGCGCCGCCACGTATTAAGTTTAACAACGCAACAATAAAGAGAAAACAATCGGTTTGCTACCTCGGATTAGTATTAGAAAGGAATTTCCCATTTATAGAGCATATTAAAACTGTTGGTGAAAAAGCGAAACGTAATTTTTATGCCTTGACGAGAATATCTACGGCAACTTGGGGACTTTCCTTTAATACGCTAAAGATTATATACGGGGCTACGTACTTAGGCTGCATGTGCTACGGCGCACCGGTGTGGGCCGACAGGGCCACAATAGGGGCGGCACGGCGTAAATTACTACAAAGCCAACGTTTGGCGTTAATATTTCTATGTAAAGCATATCGCACGGTCAGTACCGAGGCCCTGCCAGTTCTCGCTGGTGTGCTCCCAGTGGACCTGGAGGTCCAAAGACGCGCGGCAATGTACTACTCTACTCGAGAGAGCATGAACACCGAGTTCCTTAAACCGCGAGACCGCTCTAAAATCGCTAGATTATTTAGTCCGATATCTGTCGTTTACGAAGATCTTCTGACCGAATGGCAATCCAGATGGGATACAACAACTAAGGGCCGCCACCTCCACCAATTCTTTCCATGCGTTCGTGAACGTCTGGAGAGAGCGTGGTTGGAGGTGGACCACTGTGTGGCTCAATTTCTGACTGGGCATGGCAACTTTAGGAGCAAATTATTCTACTTCACGTTAGTTCCTTCACCTTTCTGTCAATGCTCGACGCCGCAAAACAATCATGAACAATCTGCACATCACATCCTGTGGGAGTGCAGTCTCTGGCACAACGAACGGACTACTATGCTAAATAGCCTGCAAGTGACATCTGGAGTAGTTTATTACACAGACCTTGTGGAAACCAGGGACAATTTCCGTGCGTTCAAGCGCTTTTGCCATACCTATTATTGGAATCAAGTATAATCAGCTCACGAGTTTAGGTCCAATTAGTCATATTACGATCCGTGGTGCCTTACAACTGGTCTTCAATCAGCTGTAACAGTCTTGTTTCTATGGCAATTAGCCCATACCAGCTACATATATTCTGTCTCCCGCTTTGCACCGGAGGGAAGTGGAAATATTTTCTTCCAACTCCTCCTATTATTTCTTTCGATTAAATTCGTGCGGGTTCCAAGACAATTTAACTTTTCCCCGGGACTCGTCGAGGGTCAAACCTCGACGTCATTATTGGTCACCATTGTCGATCCTGGCTTACAGGAGTTACAGTGGTGGGAGTGTGTGGCGGGACTAGTCCCTTTAAAAAAAATGTGGTAATCGCCAAAGATGTTGCATACTTTAATATTATAATCATGCGTATAAGATGCGCCTCTGCCATGAGCCGCTCATACAAATTTTCAACCCCTATTTTATACACTTAGGGGTAGAATTTTCCAAAATCCTTCCTTAGTGGAAATCGTTCCTTCGCTTACGGTGTGAAAGGTACCTACTGTAATTTCATGATTCTAACACCAGCGGATTGGGCTATGCGTTGATTCCCTTGTTTCTATGACTGAATTTGCTAATATTACCAAAATTTGTGACATAAATGGCCGTATTTTTTGATTGGGTTAACGTAGAAGCCTACAATAATGTTATTTACACCTCCAAGTGACCATAGCATTTGATATTAATTTCAACTTGATAACTCTATCCATTTCTGAGAAAAAGGGTGTTGACAGACAGATAGACGGACATCAACGTTATCCTATAAGGATTCCGCTTATTCCTTTTGAGGTCAGAAACCCTAAAAATATCCAGTTTTCCTAGATGTATATTATATATATATATATATACTGAATTTAATAAATATTACCCGGCACTGTACATTGTGTTCAGTGCCCGTGCGCCACGCCACTCCTCTAGGAATGAAAACTCGCAGAAATATTGTATTCACGTGCAATGTTTCACAAAGTTTTATAAGTAGGTACCTATATAAATTTCTAGAAATTGTTATCGCTTTACTTTTCACTTTAGCACCCTAAATACTTAAGAATACAAATAAAATTAATCAAATATGTATGCAATTTCCGAACATTGGTGTATTTTGTTTTCGTGGACAAAGCATAAGAGCTTATAAATAAAATAAAGTTTCAAATTTTGTAACTGAGACCTACAATATTTTTGAAATTTAAATAAATGAAAAATAAGCATAGGCTAGTTTTCTCAGGCAATGCCTTGTTTTTGTTCATTGAGGAACTATACATTATTTAATAGATAAACGCCTCATCGCTATATATATATATAACTCAGGGCAATATACTTATTTTTAATGTTCTAGTAATATTTTTTATTTGCTTAGGTAAATATTGATTTACCACCAATACTCAATGTCAATAGTGCGACTGTGGAGATAAATGGTTGCAGGTCTTGTTGGAAGGAACAGTCTGAACGCTTGCACGAGGGAGGATTCGGTGAGGGCTAATGTGGGCTACTTAAGTAGGTACTTAAGTAGTAAATATTTATATGTTTATCCACTTTATATTTTCAAAATAAAGGTGGCAGGTTATTTTGTATAACATGTATTTCTTTGATTTAAAAACATAACAACAATATCAACAAATAACAAAACAGTCAACAACAGATTAGTGTCCCTTCTTGTGGTGATGGTGATGGTGCTCCTCATGACCTCCCTTCTTGCCATGGTCGTGGTGATGATGATGGTGCTCATGATGACCATGTTCGCCGTGGTGGCCCTTGTGGTGGTGATGGTGTCCTCCGTCCTCATGATGACCCTTCTTGCCATGGTCGTGATCGTGGTGTCCGTGGTGATGGTGTCCGTGATGGTGGTGACCGCCCTTCTTGTGACCGCCCTCGTGATGATGACCGCCATAATGTTCATGGTGACCTTTGTCCCCGTGGTGGTGGTGGAAGTGCTTGTCCTTCTTGAATTCGTCATGATGCTCAATGCCATGATGTCCCTTCGTGTCATGCCCCTTGTGCCAGTGGCCGTGCTCGTCGTGTCCATGTCCATGATGGCCCTTATGGCCCTTGTGATGATGATGATGATGACCCTCGTCATGGTGGTGGTGCTTCTTATGCCCGCCATGTTCTCCGTGGTGTCCCTTGTGGCCGTGGTGGTCGTGGTGTCCCTTGTGTCCGTGGTGGTGCTCATGGTGCCCCTTGTGTCCTTTATGGCCGCCGTGGTGATGGTCATGGTGATGATGCCCATGGTGTTCATGGCCGCCACCCTTGTCCCATCCGCCTCCGTGGTGTGAAGCCGCTGTCTCGAGGTCGGCGTCCCGCTTCTCCCTGATCTCCCGGGCGGAGCACACGGCCGCCACGGCCAGGAGGCCGCACGCCACAAGCAGGCTTCTCCTCATGGTTGGTTAGGCTTGTTGTTGCTGTTGTTGAATGATAGCTCTACCGGAGGAAATGATTTTATATACCAGCTACAGCGGCGGTTGGGTAAGTTAATGCTTTTTATTAAATCGCGCAAGTCGTTCCTAGGAAATTAGTTGAGGATGATGTTTAATATAAATTAATTGATGGAAACTTAGTGATTGACCTAAGGATTACCTCGAAACTATTGGATCTGTTATTATTAATATGTGACGAACAAAATATCGAGATTCTTAAGATGATTTGTTTACATATAAAGTATAATCGTGACTGGTATACAAAATACTCACTCTTGGATGACGTAATACTAGATCGAGTCGATGACTTGCCGAGAACGTGATGAAAAAGTGCAGTGCTGCATGAATGGATCACTTTTTTCACACAATATTTTTTGTCAACCATGAATGGGCAACGATGGAAGCTGAAAATTTTTACTTCAAGTACCACCTATTTAACACTATCCTCTTGCTTAAGTCGAATTGAAAAAAAAGTTTCAGAGATTATTTCTAGGAATCCAGACATAATTTCTTTCGTATACTTATGGCCATTTACTTTTAAAGAGCAACAAGCGAATCAGGTTCATGTTGATCATGGGTATTGCATTACGCTCATTCAATTATCGACAAAATTGTTGTTATCTCGATTTCTTTGACAGTAACTGTTAATTATCACAGGGTGGTGAGTGTCATACGAGTACAGTTAATTTGTTTATTGCGTATTCGAGCGGTTTTCACTATCGTTTCTCGTGGCTGCTTTCCGTATTTGAGCAGTTTCCTGAATTGCTTATCCTTTCGTCCTTGTCAAGTATCATAGCTTTGGAAACATTGGTGCAACTAATCAACTCAGCAAAAATTAATCGCAATCGGATGAATGGTACAGGAACGCATAAGGGACATTGAAGGAAATAAATAAATAAACATAGATGGTTCCTATTTATACACAACAACTCCGACAGTATCGTAAAATACCCGGGGATTTGCATTATGCCAGTATCAGAATATCCTGTCACATTATCACATCGCGGCAAATTAGTGTAGTAATGGCTGAATGGTGTTTCGAGCGAATTCTGTAAATAGAAGTCGCCAGAAGCACTGTATGGGGCCCTACTACTGACAGGTCTAAAGGACGCTTATAGCCCATCATGGTGGCTACGTCGAATTCCTCTAAAATATTTATCAATATTCTCGTTGGTATTAATAGTCCGGTATTTTTTATTTTCACTATTTTTTAAAAAAAATTTATTTGAAAAGGACGGGACTTATTTGCATATTCATTTATACGTGGCTGATCGGATTCGCTAAGCAATAACTTCTATCAATAAAGTAGCATGTCAGGCAGTAAACGGGCCACGAAAATAGGTAAAGCAAGAGATTATTAAATTGTAGTGACGTTGCTTCGGTTTACTTCAAAGTAAAGCATTTCTACAGTGCAGTGCAGATACAAAGTTGTTCAATAATCTGAAATTCCTCTAATCGTAACGTTATTATTATGCAAATAATCCACCACAAACAGTAACATTAATTGTGTGTGGCACCAAAATATTGGTGCTGGTTAAACCATAAAACTGACACGCTGGGCAAGACACAAGGCACTCTTTGTATCTCGTCCACAGTAGCGCAAAGGTATTTGTATGTATCTTGTTCTCGCCTACACAGCTGTCACAATTCTTGTGTATTGCTGTCTGTACGAACCCCTGGTTTACACTGACTAAACTTATACACCGATTTATGATGTGGTCCCTACTTTTGTACTGTCAAAAATCGAGACAATAACCATGGAATTATTAAGTACTATGATTGCCCATAACATAAATGTTCCGCCATGCAAACTTAGGTATAGTAAGCAAAAACATTTTAGTCTGTGTAGGTAAAGCTACATTTTTTCTCCCCTTTATAATGGTCCGTTGCTGTGCCAAGTTCTTCAGAAAACAGTTAAGGTGCTGTAAACAATGTGAACTTGTCCAGGAATTTATAAAATCAGACTTACTTAATGTTATGACAACGCTAATATAACTTGACAGAGGATCGTTTTATTATAATCACTACATTAACGTTGTCATCTGGAAGATCATTTTTGTCATAACCATAAAATAATTACACAAGGCTTTTTCTTAATACTACTTAAAACTGAAAGTTCGTTAAGGGTCTGGGAAAAGTGGTGGGAAAATTTTACAATATCAGTGTAATATTGAACTTCCTTCCTAACGAATACTTCCTGCATTCCGTGTCGTCACTGACCTTGATACTATCGAACAAAGTTAACTTGCCCAACAGCCGTTAAACGTCGCTATATAAAATCATTGCTTTCGCTCACAATAACATTCATCAACAACATTGCGTCTTATCAACCATGAGGACAAGCTTGCTTGTGGCGTGTGGCCTTCTGGCCCTCGCAGCCGTATGCTCCGCCCGGGAGATCAGGGAGAAGCGGGACGCCGACCTCGAGACAGCGGCTTCCCACCACGGAGGCGGATGGGACAAGGGTGGCGGCCATGAACACCATGGGCATCATCACCATGACCATCACCACGGCGGCCATAAAGGACACAAGGGACACCACGAGCACCACCACGGACACAAGGGACACCACGACCACCACGGCCACAAGGGACACCACGGCGAACATGGCGGACATAAGAAGCACCACCACCATGACGAGGGCCATCATCACCATCATCACAAGGGCCATAAGGGTCATCATGGACATGGACACGACGAGCACGGCCACTGGCACAAGGGACACGACACGAAGGGACATCACGGCATTGAGCATCATGACGAGTTCAAGAAGGACAAGCACTTCCACCACCACCACGGAGACAAAGGTCACCACGAACATTATGGCGGTCATCATCACGAGGGCGGTCACAAGAAGGGCGGTCACCACCACCACGGACATAAGCACCACGGACACCACGAGCACCATCATGGCAAGGGCGGTCATCATGAGGACGGAGGACACCATCACCACCACAAGGGCCACAAGGGCCATCACGGTCATCATGAACACCATCATCATCATCACGACCATGGCAAGAAGGGAGGTCATGAGGAGCACCATCACCATCACCACAAGAAGGGACACTAATCTGTTGTCAACTGTTGTCTATTTGTTATATTTTGTTATTATTATGTTGTACCGTAAGTTTAATTTTGTTATAGTAGTTTTTAAAAACAAAAAATTACATTACAAAGTAACTTATTCTCTGGTATGATTTCTTGGGCACTCACTACCCTCAACGCGACTACATATTATAAATTATAGAAGTGGTATAGGTACCTAATGTGTACGTGGTATACCTATATTTAATCTATACCACGCACCCTATTACGGAACACCCCTAAAAAGAGAGGAACATTTTAAGTACCTTGCGTTACCTTGGCATTCCTGGCCATTAAATTTGATAAACTCGGCTTTGAAGGTTGATGCAAATTATGGACATTGGATTATGGACAAAGTACGTATTGGTTATGCAAGAGCGAATATGATAGCTCACAGATTTGCTCATTGTAATAAATAATAAAATAATATAATACAGTGAAAACGTTAGTGAATTTCAATGACTTAGGTCCATAAATTCTTCATACTTTAAAAATATGGTCCACCATGTTTAATAGGTATTTCATTTTATTTACAAAACAAAAACGTGGACCGCCCACTTTGGAAAACCAAAATGGAGGCCAAAGTCCATGAATTTATATACGTTTAGCGTTTTGATTGATCATTTTCATAAAGACGTTTCTAAAGAGAAATTTTCCTGACAAGGTCAACCGCCGCGTTCTGCTAAATAGTGCAACCGCCTTACCCACTAGTGACGTATAAAAATCATCTATATCTGTAAATAATTTTTGGAGTCTAAAAAAATGTAATTGACTTACCTACATTGAAGAAACAGAAATTCACATAATCTTTCCTTCGATTTATTCCTATTATTCTTATGATTTAGTAGGTATTACCGATACTAATCTAAGTCAGTATGATTCAAATTATTATGAGGTTTCTTCCAGTTTTTCGGCGCATATGAACTCGTTTTAGCGGCGTTTCGGGACTACCACGAACTTTAGAAATACGATGAAGAAGATCAGGAGCTAAATCTGATCAAGTTAAAACAAAGGTGATCCCCGGAGTTTCTGAACAAACTTAATAGTTAGAGTCAGAATGCAACCGCAAATACAACGTGTTGTTTTATGTATTTCACGACGTTAGTTATAGTTACGGTGAGTTTTTATTATTGAAATGGGTATGGAATCTTAATCTTACATAACGCTTGGCAAGATACGCACTTGGCCGGTTCACTTATTTCTGGTTTAATTGAAATGTTTTTAGCTTCAAAAAATCGGAATCGCCGTACAAAACTTAATCACCTGTTTTAGGGGTTGAATTATCAAAAATAGTTTCTTATTTCTTGGCTACGTATTATAATATGCCCAACGTGCAAATATTTTCAGATTCAGTAGTTTCAGCTCTACCTTCGTAACTCAGTCAGTCAGTCAGTAAATCAGGATTTTCGTCTTTATACAGGTTGTTTAACATAGGTCCGAAATAATACCAGGTTTGGGTGAGTTCCGGATATATATTTAAATTAATTAATGGAAGAAAATAATCGAAATTAGAAGACTGTTTTCAAATATTTTTTATCCCTAAAGCAAAGAATATCATATTTCAAATACTATGCAAATTGTTTACAATGTTTTTCTTGAATATTGGTGGCTGCTACTTGTTAATGCAAGTAACATTGTTTTCTATGCTATCGGGTGTGTTCTAAGGCTACAACATGAAAGTTGTGACAAATATTCAAAAGCAAGTTACTCAGAAAATGTGTAAGATACGTATAGTCAGTCTGTCTTCACATATTGGCTACCGTAAAATATTTACCGGAATTATTATTTAGAATAGTTTAAACACGCTGTATATTAGTAATATAAGTATATATATACCTAAAAAAATACCGAATTGAAAACATCCTCCTTTTTGAAGTCGGTTAATAAAGTTGATTAGTGAAATTCAATAAATAGTGAAATCACTTCAAAATATCAGAATACCGTTGTCAATTATATTATTGTTATTTACTATGCCAAGGTTAAATAATATAACAAAATTATATTTTTTGCTAATTATAAGTAAAAGATTTCAATTAAGTTCTTTTGTAGAAAATTATATTTCTTTGACGTAAAAACATAACAAAAACACACGTCTGAAACACATCAACAAGTAACAAAGTTTGTGCAACAGTCAACAACAGATTAGTGTCCCTTCTTGTGGTGATGGTGGTGGTGCTCGCCATGACCTCCCTTCTTGTCATGATCATGGTGATGATGATGGTGTTCGTGGTGGCCGCCTTCGTCATGGTGGCCCTTGTGGTGGTGGTGATGTCCTCCGTGCTCGTGGTGACCGTGCTTGCCATGGTCATGGTGGTGGTGTCCGCCGTGCTTGTGGCCCTTGTGGAAGTGACCGCCCTTCTTGTAATCGCCCTCATGGTGATGACCGCCATAATGATCATGGAAGCCTTTGTCTCCGTGGTGGTGGTGGAAGTGCTTGTCCTTCTTGAACTCGTCGTGATGATCGATGTCGTGATGTCCCTTGGTGTCGTGACCTTTGTGCCAGTGGCCGTGCTCATCGTGCCCATGACCGTGATCACCCTTATGGCCCTTATGATGATGGTGATGGTATCCCTCATCGTGGTGATGATGCTTCTTGTGGCCACCGTCTTCGCCGTGGTGTCCCTTGTGGTGATGATGGTCGTGGTGTCCCTTGTGTCCATGGTGGTGCTCGTGATGCCCCTTGTGACCCTTGTGGTGGTGGCCGCCATGGTCATGGTGATGATCTCCATGGTGTTCATGGCCGCCACCCTTGTCCCATCCACCACCGTGGTGTGACGCCGCTGTCTCGAGGTCGGCGTCTCGCTTCTCCCTGATCTCCCGGGCGGAGCACACGGCCGCCACGGCCAAGAGGCCGCACGCCACAAGCAGGCTTCTCCTCATGGTTGGTAGGACTTACTGTTGCTGCTGAATGATAACGACACAGTAGGCAATGATTTTATATACCGACGCGAGCAGTGGTTAGGTAAGGCAGCGCTGTGCGGTAGTGTCAAGGTTGTACGAGTATCGAGCACCGCAGATTTCCACTTCCTTCCAGGTTGCTAATATTCGCTAATAAGTAATAACAATGAGATAACTTTCCTCTCAGTTGAGCATTAGCGAAGAATTACATGTTGTTAATCTTTTCGTGTTAACAGGATTGTTCTTTATAAAAAAAATATTTAAGAACATTTGGACGACGACGGACTATCCTTTGTAAACGGAACGGCAATAATGTGATGGCTTTAGTTAGGAATGTCATTATCTTTGGGATCGTGTTCTGAGGAGATTTTTTTTAGATTGGAATCTTGGGTACATATTGAATCTGTTTCTTTTAGATCTATTTATATTTTCACATTTTAGTTACCATTTTCACGCTTTAAATACTGTGTTTTCTTTGCTTATTGGAAAATGCTACCCGCATATTTAAAAATATTTTCACAACGAGCATTGAAAGACAAGGTAAACATTTTAAAGGTGTTTCAAATGATCGAAATAATAATTAAGGTACATACTTACCTATACCTGCGGTATCTGATATGACGATGCTTAGTGATGATAGACTATACGTACCTACCTAACTATAATATTTTCTGAGTTATGGAATAGAATATTTGACAGTACTACTTATAGTTATGGGCCTCTAAATATCCGTCACAACTTTCATGTTATGCGGTAGAACACATCGATTCAGAGAACATATTACGTAGAAAACAGTGTACACTGCATTTACAACTAGCAGCTATATTAAAGAAGTAGTTTATAAAAAGTTATGTAAGTATTTTTAAACTTATTAAAAATTGGGGGTAAAAATAAAATGAATTAATATTATACCGACCCCTTGGCGCAGTGGTTCGATTGTACGGTATCCATAGTACAAGCGTTGCTTAGTTTGGGACCATACAGTTGGTGTGTCAGTCTGGCAATATTTTATTTATTTATACAAAGTTGGATAGAATAGCAGATAATAGAAAAGCAGTGATAGCCGATTGGTTAAAGCACGCGTCTTGCGGGCACCAGGTCTTGGGTTCAAATCCCGGCTCGCACCTCTGGATTTTTCGAAATCTATGTGCGAATCATAATTTCTATATGATTATCACTTGCTTACGGTGAAGGAAAACTTCGTGAGGAAACCTGCATGTCTTAGAAGATCTAACCAATTTTCGAAAGACATGTGATATCTGCCAACCCGCACTGGGCCAGCGTGGTGGATTATGGCCTGAATCCCCCTCATGTTGAGGGGAGGCCCATGCCCAGCAGTGGGACGTCAAAAGGGCTAAATTATTATTATACAAAGTTGGATGACCGTACCCTAAAATATCCTGTATAAGTTTCCATGTCTATAAATTTCATAGTTTTTCTTATTGATTTCAAGATATTTGTATTTCAAATACAAATGTTTTTTTTTTATACGAAAATGTTTATTTCACATTGGTCCGTAAAAAAAATAATTATAGTTACTAATAATCTATATTACAAGTTATCTATCTTTTAAAGGTAGAATAGAATAGAATGGATTAACTCTTTATTGTACGAAAACCAGAGTTCGAAATCATACTAATATTATAAAGAGGAAAACTTTGTTTGTTTGATTGTAATGAATAGGCTCCGAAACTACTGAACCGATTTGAAAAATTCTTTCACTGTTGGGAAGCTACACTATCCCCGGGTGACATAGGCTATAATATATTTTCAAAAAAATTAGGGGCCTTACTAAAGCTCGAATAATGTAACCGCAATGTACCCGTGCGAAGCCGGGGCGGGCCGCTAGTTAACAATAAACGTATGTGATACCTAGGAATAATCTAACCAATCCACATGTTTGTATAGATCTATATGTGCTAACAACATTTATGTCTTGCTAGTGTCTGCCCGCGACTTCGTCCGCGTAGACTTGAGTAAAGTTTTCTATGTGTTAATCCAGGTTATAAACTATCTGAGTTCCAAATTTCATCCAAATCCGATCAGTAGTTTTTGAGTGAAGGAGTAACAAACATCCACACTCACAAACTTTCGCATTTATAATATTAGTAGGATCAAATAATATTCGCCAAATAACTGACACACGTTGATATTTACCGGGGTTGTGTGAATGGTCGTAATTTTTATATCCCACGCTTTCCGTTCTCGTCTGCGTTTGTTGTTCCCGTGATTTATCTCCAGTTTTGTCGCGATTCGTGAGACCCTTATGCCATTAAAAATGATCGTATTACCACTGAATGTTACAGTTGTGATTTTTTTTTTTTTATATTGACGCATTTTCGTGGAAGCTGTGGATTACAATAGCTATATTTAAGTGACTTTTTAAATTTGTTTGATCCCGTTTAAATTATTGTTCTTAGGTAACTGAAAGGATAATACAAGTAGTAGTACAATATTGAAGTGAGCAAACGGAAGGATTATGAAACAATAATAAGTTGTCGACTTTGCCGTAAGTTCCATGTAAATTGTTTAAATTGTTTATGCTGGCAACATCAAAGAGCGATAGTCTATAGTAAAAATATTTAACTGTCATAAAGTTTTCTCGCAAGAAAAGCGAGGGAAAGTAGTGCGTATATTTGAATCCTCTGTATAAAGTTGGATAAGCTAAGTCATCTTTGTTTATCGTATTTTGAAATATATAACTTTCAATTATGGAAAACAAGTGTGTCGCATCAATGAACTGTTATAAGTATTACAAAACATGTGAAAGGGAATCAGCGAACAAAGCCAAGTATTTTATAATCACTAATAATCTTAAGCATCTGCCGAGGTATTATATTAGCAATCTGCCAAAGTATTTATACACTACATAATATTATTACATATCATTGTTATTATATTATTACTTACCGTATATTAGGCCGCACCTCGATGGGTGCGCTTAGCAACAGGAGGAAAACAACAGGGTTTCTTACCTGTACTGTATGGGGTACGGCCCCTTAATAGAATGCGCGGTTAGCGAAGCTGGCTAAGGATGCACGTTCGGTGGGATGTGCTAAGAATGCTGGCTATATCGGTGAGCATTAGGATGCGCATTCACCGGAGTGTGCGCTGATGCGTAGTTACTTGCGGGAGTGCGCCTAGGGTTAGGAACAGGCGGAGAAAACATCATGTTTCAAACTGTGTCGTAACGATGGATACGGCTCCTAAATAGGTGTTCACGGCTGTTGAGCGTGCTTAGACATAGGAGATAGGAAGTACAGAATAGTACATATTTCTCTCGTAGATTTGAATCTTACAATACATACAGACACCTATATTTCCCTCATAACACAATCTATTTACACATCTAAATATATATAACTCAAAGGTGACTGACTGACATAGTGATCTATCAACGCACAGCCCAAACCACAGGACGGATCGGGCTGAAATTTGGCATGCAGGTAGATGTTATGACGTAGGCATCCGCTAAGAAAGGATTTTGATTAATTCTACCCCCAAGGGGATAAAATAGGGGATGAAAGTTTGTATGAAACTTTGTCAATTAAAAACCACGCGGACGAAGTCGCGGGCACAGCTAGTATATATATATGTATCTTGTGGTAAGTATCATATTAGGGCTCAAACCTCAATGCTCCATGGAGTTTATAATTATTCCTACAGGATACAAATATAAGTGAAGCAGATTTATTGTGCATTTAACTAGAAGGACAGGATTTGAGAGAAGTTCAGACATTGGAGAGATTAAGGTATTAACAGCCCATTGTGTATAACATTACAATTTTCTCACTTCTTCGTGATGGATGCCTTTGCACCTCAATAATTGTTTTACAATAACCTAAGAGCATGGCAACATACATTATGAGGCATGGCCGTCACCACTGTATGTGCGAGCATCGTCTATTATTGCTCTGCTTCTCCCAACCTGATTGTAGTAAAAAAAATGATTAATACTCGTAGTTAGTGAAAATCTTATTCTGAGCAGTAAGATTTTCCGATCAGTATTTACTACCAATAGACGCGCTATAGAAACTAAGGTTTTATAGTGTAACTAGATGTCCACGCGACTTCGTCCGCGTGGAATTGAATTGTCAAAGTTTCATACAAACTTTCATCCCCTATTTTATCCCCTTGGGGGTAGAATTAATCAAAATCCTTTCTTAGCGGACGCCTACGTCATAACATCTACCTGCATGCCAAATTTCAGCCCGATCCGTCCAGTGGTTTGGGCTGTGCGTTGATAGATCACTATGTCAGTCAGTCACCTTTGGGTTTTATATATATAGATTAGACCATGCGACTTGTTAAATAATGCACACAATGTTAAGTAAAATAAATATTATTTATTCGCGTATCACAAAATATTAACAATAACAAAAAGCCTCGTCCCTTAAATTATTCAATTGTCAGCTCATTTGTGACCTTTCTTAAAGCCCCAGTCTTTGTGTTCGTCTTGACCACCTTTGCTGCCGAAACCTTTGTCGTGTCCCCAGTACTCGTGGTCGGCTCCCTCGTCGTGGTGGCCCTTATGGTCGTGGTGGTGGCCACCCTTCTCGACGAAGCCCTTCTTGCCGTGCTCTTGTTCGTGGAAGCCACCGTCCTTGTGGCCCTTGTCAAAGTGCCCGCCCTCCTTGTAGCCACCCTCGTGATGGTGTCCACCATATCCTTCTTCGAAACCGGATTCACCGTGCTTGTCGTGGAAGTGCTTGTCCTTCTTGAACTCGTCTATTTTATGGACGCCGTGATGTCCCTTGGTGGAGTGACCCTTATGGTAGTGGCCCTTTTCTTCGAAGGAGTGGCCCTTCTCACCTTTCTCGCCTTTGTTGTGTTCGTCGTAGTAGCCGTCGTCGTGGTTGTGGTGCTTCTTGTGTCCGCCTTGCTCGCCGAAGTGACCTTTGTGTCCCTCGTGCTCGTGGTGTCCCTTCTTGCCATGTTCGTGCCCGTGGAATCCTTTGTATCCATTTTCTGCGAAGCCACCGTCTTCATGATGATGAGCGCCGTGGTGTTCTCCTCCCGCGCCCTTCTCCCACTTGTCGGACGCGGCCGCCACCAGGTCGGCGCTCCTCCTCTGCCGCATGTTCCTGCCGTACGCAGCCGCCACCAGCCCCAACACACAAACTAGAACGATGGCCCTCATCCTGCTGTTCTCCTGGTTCTGTTGAGCAATGATTGCCAAATGATGCCTGTTACAGTTTTATCTCAGCTTATATAGTATTGCCAATAATAGATACAGTTGTTGATTTTAATGTCAGGGTAAAGAGTGGCGGTCACAGGTAAGCGACTGACCCGAATTAGATTTTTAAATAATAGATACGTATCGCCGCCAATATTTATTTCTTTGAAATTCGCTTGTCGCGTTGCAATGTAAACTAACCAGTTCAACTATAAAGGCGTCATATGAAATTTAATTTAACAAGTAAAATCTTTTAAAAATAAAGCCGTGTTTGTCAAAAATCTGTTAACATTTGTTTTAATAAAATTTAAGAAAACCTTATCATAACACAATGTTGTTACAGATTCTCTCTTAAACGCCACCTCATCTTTGTTAGCATAGCGAAGTTTTCAAGTTCATAAAATTTTGGCTTGCTCCAAACCTGCGCAAAAGTTGGGTAAACTACCATTGAAGACCCGTTCGAGGGTGTGTAGATACGAACTTTTGATACAATTTGAACTTTGAGGCAATCCGTCACGCACTTGAGCCTCGGAATGGCGGTGAGTGTATAGATAGCGTTTGCCTACTTTTGAAATATTCATTTTCCTTTGTGATGGAATAAAAAACATTTTTGCATCTGTGAATTATAGAATACCGTTTGTGAATTGATATTATCTAGAAAGTTTCAGATGTCCTTATGATCTTAAATCATCCGACTAAGTTGCAGCGTTACTAAACTAAAAGTCAAAAGAGAGAAGGCTCAGACAGATTATAAGTCTTCAAATAGATCACAGATTCGTACAAATCTTCTATATGTATAGGTAATAGGTATTCATTTCAATTGGTTAGGATAAGTCGAAGACAAACGAGAAATATTTTTTCTAAAATGCAACATATGTGTTATTAAAGCGATGGACTTCTCTAACTTAATAAAATATCGATGTTATCTACAAATCAGTGTCTGATGAGCTATATTAAGTCGCGACTGTTTTCACTAGAGTCAAGGGCGTCACAAGTCAAGGCCACGTTGCGAAGCAGTCGCCCTCATTTTTTCAATATCATTTGTCTAAATAAATTTCTTCTGATCGATTTCTTTCGTCATAGTTTCCGGTCGGCTGCGCACGCGTCGCTTGTTCAACTCTAACAAATGGTATTGCACAGCGCGCCAATCAACACCTGTCTGAGGCGTTGAGAATAGTTTTAACTAAATTGACTTCTATTACCACCACAGCAAATTAATACTTACATTGAAGCAAGATGTGGTATTTCATAAAGTTCATTTCTCATGATGTCAAATTTCACATCTTAATTGCCTCAGTCTTTCTACACAGGAAAAATTATTGCACGATTAAACACCTAAATTTATGAAGATTGGTGATAATTATTACAAGATTTAAGAACTTTTGTAAGTAAGTATGTACCCATGTAAGTTTTTGTGTCGGTTATTTTGTAAGTTCAACTGCAGATTACATTTTCAAAAGAGAAGAACGAGATTTTCTTAGTGCTTGCTGGTTAAGTCTTTAATCATCGCAATAAATGGCAAAGGTTAATGCTGTGTTTGGATTATCAAACTAAGTTAACTGCCGAAATATTCCCCTCAGCCTGATTCGGCTAGCTCTATAGGAAACCAAACAAAATAGGAGAAAGAAATTTACTACAGACTCGTGTTCAGAATTCGAATCAGGGGGGCGCGTTGACTGATACAATGACGTAAGTATATCCAAATATAGGTTACTAGCTGTGCCCGCGACTTCGTCCGCGTGGAATTTAATTGACAAAGTTTCATACAAACTTTCATCCCCTATTTTATTCCCTTGGGGGTAGAATTAATCAAAATCCTTTCTTAGCGGTGCCTACGTGATAACATCTACCTGCATGCCAAATTTCATCCGTCCAGTGGTTTGGGCTGTGCGTTGATAGATCACTATGTCAGTCAGTCAGTCAGTCAGTCAGTCAGTCAGTCAGTCAGTCAACCTTTGAGTTATATATATTTCGATTTGGTGGATAGTACTATAGATAGTTGTGGTGGAAGCTAAAGACTGTTTGTATTACTCGTATAACACCAAAACTAATTACAGAGTAATCCTCCTAAGCTGAGCCTACAGGAAACCGAACCTCTGGCATTGATCCTCGCTAGTGGACCCAGCAGCGCGTGCCACCAGGCAACTGGCGGGTATTTCTCATCATATGTTATTGCGACCAACAAGACTTTAAAATTAAATAATTATTTGTATTTTATGGTAACTAATAGCTTGAAAATACTACAAAATATATAAAGTTTGTTTATGAACTTGTTCAAGATAATTACATGGGCACCTATTATTAATAAAAGCCGTTACCTACAAATTACGCATTGCCTAAGAGTTCAAAGGTACTGTAAAGCGAGACGACTTCTTATCAAGGACCACGATATCTGTGTTGAGCAAATAGCTAATAATGTAGAAAGAGTGCCCGGCGCCTTAACATCTGGCTGCAAATGCACCGGCACCCTGCGCTACGATGTTTTACGATGCTAACAGGTAATTGTGTAACTGAGAGTTAATTAACAGCGCTCCTTCATTCGCTCGCCGACGAGACAATGCCTGAACGTTATGTGGAGATATTGATTTTAAAAAACGAAATGGATTGGACACCGTTGAATACATATGAAAACTTAGATCGGCGTAATGGCGTATATTATTGCTGCGTTCCGTACGAGTGGGAAAGCCGGATGCCCCCCCCCCATACTCTCTCTCTGACCCACTCCCCTTCAGATCGGCAATGGGTGAGCAATGCTTTTAATATTTCAAGCCATATGCTGCGGTAACTGCTTAACATCAGTCGAGTACGCTTGTATGCTAATTTTGTTGTATAAAAACTTAGATTATATCGATTTGAAGTCGGTTAAAACATTGGATTATAAACTTGATTTCCAAAATAAAAATTAAAAGTGTCTGCAGTATATTTCTAACATCAAATCTGTACTTATATATGTAATAAAAATAAACTTGTAGTGAAATCGTACAAGTATACGCGACACAAATGAAACGAAAAAGTTTTCTCCTATTTACGAAACGACGAAGTATATTTCTTAAAAAATTGTTAGCAAGAGTTAAAAAAAGTCGTCTGCCACGTGAATCATTCAGATATTTTTTACAAACTTACGTACCCACGATTTAGCAGTTTATTGAAGGGAAAGAGGTATTATTGCTGGATATTGGCATATAAAAGTACAATGGAATACTCGAAGCCGTGTATAAGCTGGGTATCGACCGAGCCTTTCGTAGAGGATCTGAGACGAGTACTATTTTATTTATATCACATTTACTTGAAATTCTGGAGGTTTATTGACTACTAGCTGTGCCCGCGACTTCGTCCGCGTGGAATTTAATTGACAAAGTTTCATACAAACTTTCATCCCCTATTTTATCCCCTTGGGGGTAGAATTAATCAAAATCTTTTCTTAGCGGATGCCTACGTCATAACATCTACCTGCATGCCAAATTTCAGCCCGATCCGTCCAGTGGTTTGGGCTGTGCGTTGATAGATCACTATGTCAGTCAGTCAGTCAGTCAGTTTTGAGTTATATATATATAGATTGTACTTACTTAAGTAGGTGCCTACACTATTCATGACCCTGTTAAAAGTAATTTGATTAAATAAATGACCAACCGTAGGTAAAACAATTTCACGACCGTTTGGCGTAGTGGTTCGAGCGTAGGACGCTCGGCTTACTGCACCGAGTCATTGCGGGTTCGATTCCTGTCAGGGTAAATTTTGGAAATTACATTTTCTTGATTTCTTCTGTTCTGGGTGTCACTGTGGTCGCCCCCAGTCTACTGTACCGTACCCATAGTACACGCATTGCTTAGTGTGTTAGTCTGGGGATATTTATTTAAACAGTTTGTGTGTTAGCCTGGCGAGAGTTATTTATACATATAAAATTTTGGCTGAAAATCAGCGTTGGAGGAGATTTCGTTCCCCTCCAGCACATGCTGAGCCAAATGCCTTTCGGTGTACCTGTAGCTCACACTGTAGGAAATGCAGCTTACAAACCTTAGGTCTATATATTTTACTTATTTTTTAATTATGTGCTGTTCTTTCCTTATGTGTTCCCTGTGCTGATTAAATATTTTTCATATAATATGTAATTGGCAAATAACCAATATTATTAGTATCTTCTATTTGCATACTATAAAAATAAGCGAATGAGGATTAAGAAGTGTCCGAGCGATTTCGTCCGCCACCGATACTTGTAAATGTAGAGTTGTGTTGACCAATCGAATGCATGACTATGAATAAGAAAGTCCAATAGGTACATAAACAGTCCTCGGAGATGCTGCTGCGCAGGGTCGTCTAAAAAAATATGTTTTATGCAAAGTGTATTCTTAGTGATGTTTTAATTCAATTTATGTAGCTCAGCAGGCTACATCATAATTAGCCTTCAGTAGCCTCAAATATAATAATATGTATTTTTACGTAAGAAGGTAGCAGAAAAATGGTTTATGTTTATGCCGGTGACAGACATGAGCCGAACCACGAGTAAAACAAAGAATTTTCCTTTGAAACATCCCAAAGAGGGGAAATGTTTTAAACATTCTTTGCACACACTGTAGCTCGGCTCTATGTCTCTCGCCGTCATTAGCGGAATGTTTCAGCTACAAACAATACGTCTCAAAATATCAAGATTGTCTTAAGTACTATCGAATAGTAATTAAAATCCATTGCATCGTACAATATACCAGACTACAACAACATTTGATAACCCATTTGCCGAAAATCTCGTAACACGTTCGTTAAAATAGATGTTTAATCACTTGCTAATTGCTATGCTCGTTACACTGCAGTGGAGCCGTAAACAAAGACATTGAGGGAGGCATTCGGAATTCGGCGACGCAGCGGCATTCGTACAACGCGACGGAAACTATTAATGAAATTGGAATTGTCGCTGGCCCGCAGCCTCTCGTTCTCCCAATTGATTTTCATAGACAAGAATTGTCATTCCGCCAGAGAGCCGATTCCTCGGGGTCGGCAATTGTCGTGATATGAAAAGCAGGTGGATCGACCTTCCGTGACTGGAATACTAAACGGCTTGTTATCATCTCATTCTAGCCGCCACCGAAGGTTAAAATATCTCCGCCATCCCCCTCTGTTCATATTCTGCTTTTTAAATTCATTTCATCTTAGATTTTAATTTACTTTCCTTTCCCTGGGGAGTTGCGCTATATCTTTGAATATTTTGTGTCTTCTCGTAATGATTTCAGTTTGTAATGCATTAAAAGTGCCTGACCCTAACTATAATTTAATCTTGTAAAGATACGAGGCATGCCTTTTAAGTTCTGTCGTTTCCATAATTCCCGGCAATTTTGAATTTGGAACTGTTCTATATTCGAATGTGTTTAAATTTCGAATCTCAAAACAGTTGAATGTATTAGGATTAATGTTATTGTTTAGTCACAGCGTCGATTAGAATCTGTCAGGTTACGTACGAAAATGAATCTTTCTAAGGAAAATGTTCGTGCAATAATTTTCTACAACTTTAGAAGAGGCCTGACACGGCTTCAGTGTTTTGAAGAGCTAATATCTGTGTTCAGGGATGAAGCCCCATGTCTGCGGACTGTCGAACGCTGGTATTTAGAATTCCAGCGTGGACATACTAGTGTTAGTGACAAATCTCGCGAAGGTCGCCCAAAATCTGCATTCACTGAAGATAACATCATTGGAGTGAGACAACTAATTCTCGAAGATCGTCATGTGACGTATCGAGAGATAGAGGCTCTATTAGGCATCTCAGGGACAACCATTCAGAAGATCTTGCATGAAGCGCTTGGTGTAAGAAAGCTAGTTTGCCGTTGGATACCGCATCTGCTTTCCGACGATCACAAGGCGGCCCGCGTCAGATGGTGTAAGAAAACTCTGCAAAGGTTCAACCGAGGAGAGTCAAATCACGTCTACGACATCATCAGTGGTGACGAATCTTGGATCTATGCCTACGATCCTGATTCCAAACAACAATCTACAATCTGGGTCTTTCAAGACGAGCCAAAGCCGACTAAAGTTGTTCGTTCACGAAGCACTTCAAAGAAGATGGTGGCCACGTTCGTTAGAAAAACCGGCCATGTTGCGACTATTGCACTTGATGATCGTAGAACGGTTAACGCAGAGTGGTATACCACAGTTTGTTTACCACAAGTCATCGCCGAACTTCGAAAATCTAACTCAAAGCGACGCATCATCCTGCACCACGACAATGCAAGTTCACACAGCGCTCGTCAAACGATTGAGTATTTGAAGCAGGAAAAGTAGAAATTCTTGACCATCCTCCATACAGTCCTGACCTAAGCCCTAACGATTTTTTTACATTTCCTAAAATTAAGAAAAGTCTTCGTGGTCAAAGGTTCCAGTCCAGTGAAGAAGCAGTCGACGCTTTCAAGTCAGCCATTTTGAACACCCCCACTTTAGAGTGGAATAAATGTTATAATAACTGGTTTGAGCGAATGGAAAAGTGTATTAAGCTACGTGGTGAATACTTTGAAAAACAATAAAAAGTACTATAAGGTTCTAGTTGTGTTTTTTTCTTCAAACGACAAAACTTAAAAGGCACTCGTATTCTGCATATAGGTGAAATCCGGAACAATATCTGTTTAGCAGTTTATCATTAAGATTACCTATCATACCACAACAGAGTCGGTTCACAACATGGACTTGACTGCTAATTCAAGTTTTACGAACTAAGATATTTATTAACTGTGTAATTAGCTAGAACTGTACAGTTTCTCATATAACATTTATATTGCAGTTCATGCTGATAGTTTGCACAACACATGGAGCGGACGGAAAATGTTATTACAAAAAGATATACGAAACATACACAACTGGGAGTATGAGAGTGGGTGAGACGAGACCGTGGCAACCGCTTCCTATCGTTGTTAGCAAATAAAAGGCTATACACGGGGGTAAAGTTGATAAAAGTGAATATTATAATGAATTATTAAAAAGAGACACGTTATTGAGTATCGAGGTCCTCGACAGCCGGTGTCACGTGCCTTTTTCCAGCCTGCCACAGGCCACAGGCGACTAGGGCTGTCATTATATATGAGGTTAATCGAATTTCTTCCAGTTTGAATGTTTGAAATATTCGTTTTTTGGAATGTTTTGAACCTTTAATCTTACATCAGTATCGGAGCGATACATGCATAAGTAAGTATGAAGGTATGTTCCTTTGTTACCTTTTCAGATTAATTATAGATTTTCTTTGATGCTGTACTGAAAATAGTCCAGTAGCTTGGATTCGTATAGAACAGCAGACAGGCTAGTTGAAAATCTTAGTTTTATGTGATGTTTCCAAAAATTCAAACATAGCCCAATGTCACTCAGTGATTGTGTAGCTTTTTTCAATCTAAATAGATTTACCTCATTATCATAATATAGGTAGTATAGATTGATGATTAAATCTATACAAATAAATAAAATTGGAGTGTCTGTTTGTAATATCAAAATAACACCTTTTCACTAAATGCATATGAAAGTACATACGACACCTATAGCAAAAACGCGTTTTAAATTTTTTTTGTCTGTCTGTCTGTCTGTCTGTCTGTCTGTCTGTGTGTTTGTTCCGGGTAATTTCCGAAACGGCTGGACCGATTTCGACGGGAATTTCACTGGCAGATAGCTGATGTAATAGGGAATAACTTAGGCTACTTTAATTTTTGAAAAACAATTAGGGTTCCGCGTAAAAAAATAAAAACACATGAAATCAAAGAGTATTTCCGAAACGGCTGGACCGATTTTGACGGGACTTTCACTGGCAGATAGCTGATGTTATAAGCAGTAACTTAGGCTACTTTTATTTTAGAAAAACAAAATTTAAAAATATGGGTTCTGTCGCGCGGGCTCAGAACGAGGGAGCGGACTTTTTTGTTAAATTAAATTCCACGCGGACGAAGTCGCGGGCTCAGCTAGTTCATGATAAAAACTATGTTTTCACAAACCATTTTGGCTTTCACATTGGACAACCCTATGTTCGACAAGCTGCAAGTTCGCCGGCACATTTACATAAGTTGACAATTTCGGATACGATCGACGTTGCTCACTTGCGCTTTTTATTTCGTCTCATTTCGTGCAAAGGCGTAAGCAGGAATGTAAAATGTTGTTCTCACAGTATTTCGTAGCTCGATGGCCACGCAGGTATATTTAGCATTATTAAACTGCAAAAAGTTGACGCTATCAATAATTCAAGAAATAATTTAGCCCTTTGACGTCCAACTCCTGGGCACGGGCCTCCCCTCAACACGAGGGGGATTCAGGCCGTAATCCACCAAGGCCCAGCGCAGATTGGCGGATTTTACATGTCTTTCGAAAATTGGTTAGATTTTTAAGTCGTGCAGGTTTTCGAAAAATGACTAATTAATTAATTAAATTAATAAATTTTCGAAAAATTATGATTCGCATAGATTTCGAAAAACCCGGAGGTGCGAGACAGGATTTGAACCCAGGACCTGGTGCCCGCAAGACGCGTGCTTAACCAATCGGCTATCACTGGTTTTACTACTACTGTTACTATTACTGTACCTATATAGGTTTTATTAATTGAAAAGCGTCCAAGCACCATGGTCGCGACTGATTAGGATGTGCAATGCGCCTCGGCCGCCGCCGCGCGCCGGGGCGGGGTGGGCGTGCTCGCTCCCGAACACCGCCCATGCATTTCTCAGTTCGCTGACCTGGAATGTATATTTAATTGATTTCGGTATTGCGGTTGGCATGCTAACGAACATCGAATTTCAATGAAAAGTTTGATCTTTCAGCTAGAATCGTGGCATCAGTGGTTTCGTTAATAAGTATTGAGCAGTCACCGAACTTGTCTATTTATATTCGTAGCGATTCAATCTGGAGAAGATATTACATTGTAAATGAAAGTTTAATTGTTGTCTGTTTTATCTTTATGATTTTATTTTTGGTTGTAAAACGTGAGTAGGTGCCTGGTATTTCGAAATAAATATAACTTTGGTGGTAATGAAATTTTATGTTTACTCCTATTTTAATTAAAACCGTATGTTATTAATTGTATGTGCATAATATATTTGACTAAGACTCAGCTCAAACATGTATCAAATAATCTAATCAGTTTACAAATTTTAGAAAATATTCAAAATGTCGTTTTTAAAATTTCGAATTACCTATAAATGTCCCGTAGCATCACTAGTAGGAAATTTGTAGCTGCCGTTGTAGCGTTTCATGTAGACTGCTTTGTGATCGTTTGACAATTCATATTATTGTATAGGTACAAATCTACGCAGGTATTAGCAAACTTCTTTATGTATTCATTCTGCTAATCAGTAATGAGAACTGTTGATTAGTAGGTACTTTTAAAATTTAAATCACATTAATTACGATATTCAAACGCATAGCAAGCCCTAGCACCAACCTATAATAAGATAGGTGCTCCGGCGGCTATAATGATAGGTAGAACGATACTCAATATTTCATAAAATGTAAAGAGCGTCACGGGCGCCGGGTGGGTATTAATGGACGCTTAAATGGAGGTGAAACTTTAGCCAAGTCCCGTTACCGCGGCAATTTGTCAAACAAAAAATATGACTGAACTTTCAGCCCAGAAGCGTTGTCTGACATGACTTATATAAATAACCTGTGCCCGGCGACCGACCGCCGGTTAGTTTTAGCTTTATTTTACGGCAGTTTTTTTTATTCACCGATCTTATTGTTTGCTCAACTTGCATAGATTACCAAGTGAAAAAATATTTAGTCTATGGTGTAGATACTGGGCAAAATATTGACTATGACTATTGCACGTTGTTTCATGTAAGCTCAGATAAGTACTCTTTGCAGAGAAAAATTAATTAAGCTCTGATGTTAGCAATTTCTTTATTAATTCATTATTATTCTATACACTAACGAAATAAATATATGTTTCATGTGTCTTTTTGTTTACAGATATCTCTTTAATTACAAGATTATTGCATTAAATATTAATATTACATATAAAAACAATAAAATAACCGATACATGAACATATGGCTCGCAGGTATCTAAAGGTCGCTCAGTCGAGGTCGCGTTCCGATCCGGTGGTAGATTTACCCTCGCCACCTCTCCTGGCAGCGGCCCAAGCCGAGGTCGTGTCCCTTGTGGCGCCCTTGAGCTAGCTGCCCCCCTGCCCCTCTGGCTGGAGCGCACTTGCGCTCGCCCTCTGTCCGGGTGAAGTTGTTATGGCCACTCTGGCCAACAACATATAGTCAATTCAAAAGTATCTAAAGGTGAATCATTGATAGAGCGAGGCGGGGCGGCTGCGCGGCGCCGTAATCAAAGCATGAAACAGCCACTTGGGGAGAACTCACAACTACTATCTATCGCACAAACATTTAACGAATTACCCGAGGATTACTAACTTATTTCATTAAGAACTTTGCGCAGGCGAAATGTTATTTTGGATAAATCCCTCCAGTGTTATCTAGATGATTGCAGTCGGAATTTCTGCACAGAAGACTCGCGACGTCGTTATCGTTTGCTGATGGCCATGTTATGGGCTTTCAATACAAATATTTAACACCAATATATAAAAATAAAAAAAGGAAAAAAATAAAAAAGTTAAATTAATTAAAGTAATTAAGTATTTTACACGTGGACAAATATTTAAAATCACGGTTCCGTGTCTTTACAATCATGTAGCTAAGTCTCTGCATTTGTAAGTCATAAAGTAATAATGTGTTTTATTTTTATAACTTATTTTTAATACTTAAGTATACGCGTGGTACTACGATAGAATAAAACTAGCCTTAGTTACTCTTCATAACATTAGCTATCTGCTGGTGAAGGTCTCGTCAAATTCGATCCAGCCGTTTCGGAGATAAGCCGAAACAAAAAAATAGGCAGACAAAAAAATAAAAAAAGGTTTTTGACTTTCACATGCATTAACTAAAAAGCTATTATTTTCCTGTTACAACAGTGCACTTAAATTTAATTTATTTCCATACCTTAAATATCTTCTATGCAGGTGTGTACTATATATTTCAGAACGTCCCTCCGTGCTACTGGGATCGAATGAGAAACGTGATTAGAAAATATGGCTTCCGCTTTTATAGTACAGTTACGATTGTTATTGAAACAATAGTGGTTTATCATTAAGTTTACTGACGGGATTAACCCATCACAATTGTGTGTGTGTGTATTTTTAAATAAAAATAGTGAAAACAATATGCGAATGATGTAGGTACTGGCTAGGGGTGCCCGTCTACTTGGCCCGGGCGGATTGGCCGGCAGGCGGGTTTCCATCAATAGGATCACTTTATTTTTCTCAGCTCATTAAAATGAAGCCATCACATTGGTCGAAGCGAGTGGGCAAGCTACAATTTAATAGTTATGATTTCTTACTTTTTTAACATACATTAAAATAATGCCTTCTCACGTGTATTTGTAAGCTTTCTTCCGAGCGTAGGTCGTGAATATATAGGAGAGCTGATACATTAACCGTTGTCGGTTCAGCAATAATTCTCCACACATCACCCTATCTGCGATGTCCCTCTGTCCCTCGTCTTTGATCGAAAACCTCTTCGATTGATGATGGCTATTTGCGACGAGTACCAAGTGTTCGGTGAATGACTTCCAACTTCGCCGTTAACATTTGAATAATTTGGATACTGTAAGTCTGTAAGGTTAGTAGGCATAGGGTTTGTAGGGAAAATGGCGAATGAATTGAAAATGAAAATTGAAAATTAAAAAAAATTAAATTACTAAAATAAAAAAAAAATGGGAATTAAAATTTATGGCGTTATTTTAGTCATTTATTTGTAAAAATAAAACTATTTTTACAGTATAAGTTGGTCCGTAGGTGGTTAGTCTACACAAATATGACGTTTACTCAAGTAGGTAGGTACGTAGACAGTAAAATCACGCCCTGTTCACATACAAAGGAAAAATGCAACTTCAATTAATAATAGATAATCAAAGTCGTCGTAGGCACCCGATATTTCATTAAAATCAACTTCACAAAGAGAAACCGTAAAATAGCATTTGAATTTAAGTCGCATTAAAAGTTTGCGTGAGCTGAGTTCGCAGCACAATGGCGCCGTTGGAAAAATTCTAATTACTTTACCGAGTTGGAATTTTAAAAAGTTACGCTCAGTCGCAGCCACACGGCTTGACGAACTAATGTTAATTTTACATTAAAGCATCACTAATGGATGTTATTAACTCATTGTTTACAAATAGGCGCTCGCTACAGATTAGCTCTCTGCTTAAGGCTCCAGTATATTATTTAATGCTTTTATAAAACCATTCTTTTTATGACCTGCAGGTACTAAGCTTAAGAGTCCAGCTAAGTATACTTAATTCTTATTAATATATGTATTGTTACACTATTTTTATATCTAAATATATTGGGCACTTTAATCATAATACCCTTAACCGATGTAGCAGCTTTTAAGATTTCTGATTTCTGTTTTGTAGTATTGTAGTGCCACACTAGGTATTATTTTTGTGAGTAGGTACCTATTGTGTAAACTAATAGGCGCGTCCACATGTGCCGCGCAACGCGCCCGAGCCATCAGTTATGACGTCTGATCGTGTAGAGCCAACATGGCATAGTCTACCTACACATTCAGTATGGGCGCGGCGACAGCTCCGTTAATAAATAAATTCATTTTAAATTTATACACTCGTTTTATTTTTATAGGACGGGTGTGAAATGAAATGTATCGATAAATATACTGTGCTGAAACTGCTGCACTAACAAACGTCCAATATTTTCTGATGTCAGCCTCGAAATGCCTTTTAAATCGCTAAAAGTTGTATTTATGTGGTACGCACACATCGGTGGCGCTATCATAAGCGTGACCCCGGATCGATGCAGTGTAACAAATAATGAAGTGAAGTGAACTCAAGCAAACGCCCGCGGCGCTGAAGTGTTGGCAATTTAGAGCAGCCGGCGCCGGTTGTTGCCGTCGTTTTTCTTGCCACTTAGTTCAATAAATGTACGTCCCGAGAGCCTTTCTCACGATGTTACACTCGTATTACAATCATAATTACGCTCCCAGAGCGCTTAAGCTGTGTTTCACACATCTGATGAAAACTAGTTGCAACTCATTTTTATTTTATACATCGATTTTCATCATTATTTTGGGTTGACCAAAAGATCCTGAACTGAAGACAAGTTTCAGTAGGTATACATCGATCAAAGACTCCAAAATGTATTACCATATGGAGGAGTCCTTTTTATTATCAAACATTTTTAACATGTAATGATGCTAAAAGAAAATTATATACTCTAGATTGTGTTAGGAGAGGAGTTCCTAGAATGAATCTAATCAACACTGGCTAAGTAATGAAGTAAGCGTCGATGCTACAACGTTCTTGGCAACATTTATTTACCAACAGCGTTTGTAACAAGCACTGCACTGAGATTATTTCCGGGTACAAATCAAATTAGACATTCGTTTATTGACACTATAGCTATATCTTCTCTCTGAGCTTTGGGAGCTCTGGGTTTTATTTGCAATAATTCGGGGTCAATGTATTCAGTTCAAAAAGAGACCACTGAATTGAGATAAAATACACGAAAACAGCTTTTATCAATTTACAGATATGCAAATGGTGAGTACGAATATTCATACAAACGTATAAAACAATCGAGATGGGATCGTACGTTGGTCGGTTCGAGGTGCGCGAATGCGCTAACAAAGCCGTTCCGTGCCCCATGCGAATTAAAATCCCAACAATACCTTCACGCAGGTGTTTACGTGTGTTGTGTTTTATACCTATTATCCCGTAACATCCGTCCGTACCTACTTTCAGACCGTTTCATCTTACGCCCAAACGGGTCAGCGTAATTTATTACCTATTGTGCGGATATTTCATTTATCACGGTGAATTCAATTTACAGAACAATTAATCATTCCACAATACTTAGTTGCCGACAGCGGACTGGTTGGCCGCCGGAGACGGCGCCTCTGCGTTGAAAAAAGTTTTCATGCTCGAAAATACAATAAAAATATCGTTTTCACACGTACTTTACACATGTTTTCTCCGTTTAGCTTAGCGTGCACAGTTAACTTAGTAGCGTACGCTCCAGACCTTTTCTTAAGCTGAAAGGACACGAAGAGAAAAATATAATCTTGAAAATTGTGAGTCAGCGTAATTAAACAGCGGTTTGAATTGTCCATTAATGAGCCAGCGAGGACACTTGATTAAAAGAGACGGAGGCTGCCGTAATAAATTGTGTTACATAAATGAAAAATCCTTAAGGTAGAGCGAGTGTTAAAGTTAAAATGAATTGAATTCAATTTGGCCGTCAGACAATACCGCCTAGTCAACAAATGCTCTTCTAACTTCGCTTACGCTATGGCGTTATCAATTGTAGAAAGACGATAGAAACGAAGCGTTTGCAACTTGGTGGTTTTTACTAATATCTACGGTGCAGTTTATATCTACTTCCTTATTTTAATACTCGCAGGTCGCAAGCATATATACTATCAAATTGTATTATTTTCAATAGGTAGGTACATTAAATACATTCATTCGCTTTAGTATTCGTTATCATAATACACACTTGAATTGACTATGCATCTCGTCTAAACCGATTAAATCTGAGCGTTATATCCGACTACCTATTATTAGTGAATAGACTATGTTCTCGCATGTGTTATTTCAGTACGCGTGTTCATTTTAAGCCGGCCGTTAGCATTCAGTTCGTTGCCGCGGAATTGAATTAGTCGCCGCCGTCTACCCGTAACCTTACGTAGACGTTAGACACGGCTGACATGACACTTTTGCCGTGATTGCGAATTAGTCACGAATTAAATACGTATCCAACATTTTAAAAGATAAACACCGAGTTAATTTCGGAGCGTTCAAAATACAATAATTACATTTTAACAGACATGTTTGTTGAATCTGTAGGCTGTAGCGGAATATTCCGTAGGTATAATAATTAGGTCAGTAGGGCTACCTCTTCACTCTGTTTTTGATTGATTATCTTTCTCCTAGCGGCTTTTTACAGATATTTTTTATAAATTTCAGAAAACATTTTTAAATCATGATTTTTATTAGGGAGGGGTGTACGCATATAATATGCGTAACTCATATAATATGAGTTACGTTATTTATGTAGTGTATCTTCGGCTGATTGCTTGATATTTATATATACATATATTTGAATAAAAATTCAGCTTCCGAAGAAGTTAAATTCAATTCTTTGATGTGGTAGGTAGGTTTATTTATGAATGGTCCATTACAGAATTCGGTTAAATAAGCACGGAAATGGAGTTGACATCCCAACAACCGCAACCCTCATTCCAATAAAACTAATTCACAGTAAAATAAGATTTAATCGCATCAACTTCTAGAGATAGAAAAAATAAACTATAGAAAGAAAAAGAAAAACTATAGAAGGAAAGGTAGGGTAAAATATATGTAGATAACTTTTCAACGTAGTGGGCGTTCATAACATCACTAGGAAAGCAGTGCTACCGAGGAGGCTGATTAAGTAGGTAAATGTTGTTTCAATCCACTACATATTTATAGGATTGCACATATACGGGAGGGGGGATAAGTAATGCGAGTAAGAAGCTTATTTAACTTCGCTAATTGAATCACAGTTAATCCGCTGGTTTGGCAACGAGTAAATAGCACGGGCTTTGTACTGAAAGTTTTATTCGTGTTGAGTTTACAGTTTATTCGAGTATTTCAAGTTAGAGGGATCTTTTTGAATAAGGAGAATTGTATACGAAATTCTACTAATTCATAGGAAATTACTTTCATTGTTAATATATAGGCATTGATTATGATTTGTGCTCAATTTCCAAAAGTAATGGTAAGTAGGTACATATAGGTATATCTAATCTTTATAATAGCAAAAATGTTATTTTAGTATTGTACGACACAATCATCTGTCTGTAACCTAGTTCTTCTACAATGTTTTTCCACTGAAATTATGAAACTTATTTCATTCACGGATTCGCGGGCGGAGAAAGAATACTAATTCGGAAGGAACGGATCGTGAGATGAACCTCCGTGTAAAGTTTTCTTTACAACAGATGTCTTGTCTCTTGTCTTGTAATCTCTTCGTCTTAATTAAGTTATGTATATAAGGGTCAGCGGAGACGAGATTCCTCTCATTTGATCTGTAGCTTTGGCAACTCTATCAAAGTGGTTATAAGAATAGTGAAACGCCTCGGCGCGGCGTCGTTATCGTTTACAAGCTGTGTTCATGTTTTATATATATATATGGTGTCTTAGTAAACGCTAAAGATAACGTAGTACCTACTGCAAAACTAATCTGATAGGTTTATTACTTTAGCTGAACTTTGAATACTCGTAAATCACTCGCTGCCAACCAACAGAAAAAAAATATTGTTACTATTTAATATTTTTGTGTGTTAGGCACATCATCATTAGCATTGACTAAAGCGCCTGCAAAATATTGTGCATTATTAAAATAAGACTTTATCTAGGTAAATCAATTAATATGAAATCAAATCTAATTAATTAATTGCTAAAATATGGGTAGATGCATAAGTTCTTATTATAAAATAATATTTTTTAGTGTCATATTCATTAAAAAAAGTTAATAATAATAAATAATGTTACTAATCATAAATATGACCAGAAAACATACAACATATATTTTTTAAACAAATAAACTCATTGTATTATTGGTAAATTACCGCTACGAGTCTTGCAATGACCCAGAGAGCAGAGATACCCTTATTAAAACTTGCTTTACCTCGCTTCCCCTGAGTAGAGTTCACAGTAACGATGCATATTAATTGAAACATCGATACCGTAGTTTGCGTCCGCAACTTAACATCAAAGGGCCATCCTATCAGTTACTTGAATAGATATTGTTACTAATTGTGACATTTTCCCGTTCTCCCCTTTTTGGCGGAGGCGGAGGGTATTTTGATGTTTTGTTTAAATTATTTTATGGCGACCGTTCGGCGTAGTGGTTCGAGCGTATGCCGCTCGGCTCACTGCACTGAGTGGGTGCGGGTTCTAGTGAAGCCATTGATTGGTGAGCATAGGCTCTCCTATGCTCTAACTAAAAGCAAAGCACCATTATAATCATTGCTGTGCGACTTGTATCAGGCGCCATTTTGTAGGTGTTGATAAAATTTAAATAGCGTGGACCACACTGTGCTTTCCGAAAGAGGCATTTGAAAATATCTTCAATTATAATTAGCGGATATGTAGTTTAACATTTTTGAAAATTAAATTTTCAATTTACGTGATAATGGGATAATAGTTGGTCACGTTAATTATCCCATAAACGGTGGAAGTGAAATCCGTATAACGAAACTATCGCCTCGCACCGTATTTTAATTAAGCCGTGCGAATTCCAGCTATATTACCCAGCTAGGTATATAATTCCAGCTATACGTGTTTGCGCTAAAAGCAATTATTATTTGAATCGCGGATATTGCGATATCCTTACCATAAAATGTTTTTTCACATTTAATATTCCACTATTTCGTTTTTACCTAACCTACGTTTACAGATTTTTCGTACACAATAGGCAACTCAGAGTCAGGTGTAGCATAAGGGTAGGTACTTTATATGCCGATCAAAGAAGTATTTCCATAGACCTTTCAAAGGTAACATTCGGCAAACTCAATATTAAAAAATGTTTTTTTCAAACAAATTGATATTTTCTTTGATCTAGGTTGAGATGAGCAGAATTAATTAAGCAAATAGCTTTGTACACAAGTTATACACTTCATATTTATTTAAGTTTTAAAATAAACTATATATTTTGATAAATAACTCTAAATTGAAAATTTAAAAAACCCCCGATGCGACGACCTTTTCATCAAATGTATATTTTACCTAGTTCGTCCAAATAACGCTAAAATTATATTAAATTTGTTTCTTTTCTGTATTTTTTCTCAATGGCGGAGCAGCGCCCTCTAGAATTATTATTGCGTAATATTCCATGACCATTAACAAAATTTTACGCGTGCGCGTATCCATCATTTGACACGTGACTTATGGAACGTCTTTAGTTCATACACAAATCTCATATAAAAATTGATAAAATATCATTTTTTTCCAGAATCCGGGAAACTTTTCAAATTTATAATATTGTAAAAAGCCAGTTCAGACTATTACGATCATTTAAAAATATAATAAAGCGAAATCGTTTCAGCCGTTAACAAGTGATGCAAAGATATTATTCCAATGAGCCCAAATTTCGATCGGATTCGAACCGTGGAAGTTGGTTTTGGCCGTGAATGTGGCTTTTTCAACCTACAAAAGAGCTGATGATCTTCAAACGGCTGAACCGATTTTCATGAAACATAGCTAAGAACACTCTCGATCAGAATACCTATCTAACAAAAGAAACAAAATTGAAATCGGTTCATCAGCTTGGGCGCTACGTTGCCACAGACAGACACACAGATACACAGATACACAGATACACAGATACACAGATACACAGATACACAGATACACATGTTAAACTTATAACACCCGTCGTTTTTCGTCGGGGGTTAAAAATACAAGGTTCATCTTGCATCATACTCAAAATAATATCAGTCGCAAAAATATTTAATATAGGTTATTACACTAATTACTATTACAAATAATACGGTATTTTGTTAGCCAAAAAGTTTACTCAATAAACTGCAAGATACCTCAAATCAATAGGCAATAATTTCACAATTTAGAGTAGGTGCACAAGATTTAAATATTATTCTCTTCGTCTTCGTAGCAATTTTCCTGTAAGAGTGAGCAACGCGGGCTCGCTCACCGGAAGCACTCAATTATGTTATAATCCGCGTCTGGGCCGCCCCCGGGCTGGGGCGGGCGGCGCTGCCAGCAGCCGCGGGGTCGAACCGCGACTTCGACCAGCGACTGTCACGGCATTAATGCACGACCCATTCATTATTAAAATACGACTACCAACCGAACAAACACCCCCCTTGTAATAACTCGTCGGTGAAAACTTTCGACGTTGAAAATAAAAACGAAATACACAGCCAGCTTGGAGGTGCCGACTTCATTCGATAAAATTGTTAAGTATACACGGGCGTTCCAAAAATTAATTTATTTCCCTCCATAAACAGAGACCGGCGAATATTATCATTTTATATTCTGCTTATTCTATAGCAGCTTTGAGTAAGGGTGTCGTTATAGTGTATTAAGCCGTATTTTTTCTAGCATTGAGAAAGATTTTTTTGCGTTCTCATGTACCATGTATTTTACTACAACGCTATGTGAAAAATTATATTAGTTTTTACCTTTCTGCGAAAATCATATTTATTATCATTATTCCACTGGGAGTTTGTCTACAATATACATAGTAAAGATCCTAGTTTGGTCGAGTAGATATAAATGTGGCGTCGAATTTTTACGGGTTAGCTATTTCACGTGCAACCCCATGTAGCCGCAGAGTGCCGGCGAGCGTTGTCCGCTCATTAATTCGCTCCTCCTTCGCTCCTCGTTCGTAATCAAAGCGTGTCGCCAGGGCGCGCGGGCGGCGCGCGGGCGGCGGCGGCGGCGATCGAAGGACGCCGATTTGTTACATATTGTGTTGATATTTCATTTATCACGGCGTTTCAATTTCCTCACCAATTAATCACTGAACAATAGCGGTGGACAGTGGCCGGACGGCAGAACAAAAAGATAGACCACACGAAAATTTTAACTGGTTAGCCGCAGAGCAGGAAAATTTTGTGACCTCGCCTTCGTTATCATAAGCATTTGGACTAGCTTTCTTATATACGTTATAGCTCTATATTATGCTTATCACGATTTTTATGTTTTCAAAGCTCACATTATCACTTCATTTTTTGTAGAAAAATAACGACTAATCAGAACGAGGCTGCCCGGTATTGAGTCTGTACTGAACATGAATCATCCGAAAACGTGCTTTTAATTGACGCGAGTGATGTATGTGCGATAAACAAATATGTGACACGGTAAACGAGCGCAGAGTTATGTCCATTTGGGAGTGTACTCGCTCAGCACCCACCAATGGTTTATAGAACGTAATGCACTGTATAAGTAAGTATAATATTACTGATAAGTAAGTATTTAGATAATAAGTGCATTTGGTTTGATTTGTTTAGGTTTTAATAAGGTCCTTCATTAATTGTTCATGACTTGTCTATCTACGAAATTACAAACAGTTCCACATAATATATGAAATGTTTGTAATTGCGATGGTAGTTAAACTTTGTTTGGAAGTCCTAAATAGTTGTTTTGTTACATTTTTGGGTTCCTGGAGCGTTTGAAGTTAACCGTAACGATAAATACCTTTCCTGATATCAATTGTTTGGTAAGAAAACCACGAAGGGGTCATGGAGAAGGTAGGTATATTTAGTCTAAATGAAATTTATGTTTGATTAATTAAGCGATTGCGCTTAAGTGATATTTATGAATTAAAAATGAACTCTCGCACGTGGCTATAAGCTCTAAGGATTCGCTCTAATCGGAAGCTCGCATTAGCTCTGGGCCCTGCCGTACCCTGGAGATCGCTTCTGAACAGGATGGAGTGGCCAATAAAATTGGACAATAATAAGTCGGGAATACAATAAAACACGGCGCTTACGATCACAGAATTCGACGACTAATAAAAACAATATGCATTAGGTTTGTGCATTATTCTGTTAAGCTCGATTTGCCTACGTTATTTTATAACACGTTTAGGATGTAAAATGGCAAATTAAATAGGTACAATAGTCACGTAAATAGGGGCTATAGAGTCATGGAGATTGGTGACAATAAATAAAAACAATAAACTTGACACTTACTAAATTTTAAAACATACTGTTGCCCGCAGTTCCACCCGCGTGGTACTTCGATCGAAAAAATGTTGCCTAAGTTACTCCTTATAACATGAGCTATCTTTCTGTCCCCACAAAATCGGTCTAGCCCTTTCGGAGATAGCCAGAACAAACAGATAGACAGACACACAGATAAAATTTAAAAAAAATGATTTTTTGTTTATAACTACCGTATACGAGTATATTTCTCATGCATTAACTAAAAATCTATTATTTTATTTTCAATTTATTTGTGTAGATACCTATATATCTCGAAAGAAAACTAAACTATTGCCTGTAAAGTTGAATTATCTTGTATTTAAGTAGTATGATTATGCAGACAAGGTGTCATATTGTGTGTCACACTAACTTCCGTGAAAGTTCCTTTACGGCAGACACCGTGTCTCATGTCGCGCATAATTTTGTTATGAGCCGGCGGAGACCAGATTTCTTTTATTAGATTTGCAACTTGAGCAACTCTAACCACTGGGTTTTCGTGTTGTACCTATACGTACATGGTTACTGATCATTCAAAGTATTCATTGCAGCGTGTGTGGTGATAGAAGAGCTTAATTAATGTAATTAATCCGTCCCCGTTGTATGTTTCGTGAATTTTAGTAGTTTTCGAGATGTTTTAATTAAAACGTATTGTTGCCACTATAATAAAGCGATATCAGTCATAAAATGCCCGGGCGATTAGATGAAACTAGTCATTAGGGCACAACAGAGGGCTCTAAAATGGCCCACAAGTAAGACGAGTTACCAGTAATCCTGTATATTAGGGAAAGAGCTTTGTCGCTTTGTATTGACATACAATTGACAGTTTTCCCATATTTTCAGGTTGGCTATAATTAACAATAGCTACTAAACTTCGATAGAGTGTACTTAATTATAGCCGGCCGCCGCTTGACCTTACCGTCAAATATCCTGTTCCGCTTGTAGCACAGTTTAAGGGCCACTTTAGAGCCCTCAGATGTGCCCTAATGACTAGTGTCATCTAATCGCCCGGACCAGGATGAATGGCTTCACACTTAGAGGAAGGGGAGTTAGGTGTCCTTAATTGGTAATTTATGCATGTGATGGCGTGGCCGCTGTTCCATAGATTTACGATCATAACTTAACTAGTACACCATCTATTACTAAGTTATGAGAAAATATGGAAATCAAGGTAGCTAGGAAACAATGGATGGATGTATTTCATAATTGGGGAACTTGGGTAAACATAAAAGGGTACATACGTAAATGGAAATACCAATAGAGATAAAGGGATAAGGAGAAGAATAATAAGTAAATGTCATGACATACCAGAAGGTCAAAGAACTTACAGAAAAAAGAGAAAAATACTTCAGCGACACATGCAAAGCTCTTAAATTCAGAAAGAGAGAGAGAGAGATAGATAGATATATAGAGCGAGAGAAAAGTACTATTAAGAAAGTAAAAGAGAATACCAATTTTCTTTTCTTCCAGCACATCCATAAGGATTTACTTTCCTTTCTAAAGGTAACTTTTTCATTCCTTACACAAGCTTTTTCCGCGTTCACATCAATTACTTTGCTTTGTATGACAAAGTTGGAAAGATGTTTGTATTTATTAACAAAGCTATCGGAATACAAACGGTGGCTGTAAGGAGCGGGAGCCTGCGACAACCAGAAGTGTCGTTAAGCGTTGGGCTACGCCGCCGCCTCTGACAATTACCGCTGCGAGTCCGTAATGACCCAGAGAGACCCTTATTAAAACTTGTTATACCTCGCTACTACTGAGTTAAGTTCACAGTACGCTGCATATTTATTAAAGTTAATACTACAGTTTGTGTAGTCGCAATTGATTTTAGATAAAAATACTACGTAGGTTGTCGCTAACCTTTTGATATCAAAGGGACGCTGCGTCTGATACCCTGGGTAATTTATATTTTCTGCGAAATTTTCACAGACAATTTCAATTTGCCATGGCATGGCTCATGAATTGTGTTTTTCATCGGAAATAGATAATTTTATCGGAGAAAACTACATCATAACGCAATTACTTCGAAATTTCATCATTTCTTATCAGTGCCTTTTGATCAGAAAATGGCTTTTAGATGGTTGTTAAAATTACGAGTGGGTACCTACATTATTAAGGATTGGCAATTAAAATAATTGGCTTTACAAGGGCGTAACCCAAGAAAGAGGGGGTGTACTTTGAAAAAAGCGCTATTATAAAATTAGGTCACACATTTTAACGTCTTCCATTTTTTTGTAGCCGAGATAATATATTCTAGTGTTTCTTTTACGGCTTCCTCTGCCCTCAGGTGGATTGGTACACCCTTGAAGTTATAGCTTAGTAGTGACGATTTATTGTACTGTAGCTGGATTATGGATAAGTCTTGTTACGTTGGCTAGTATAAAGCAAAGTTCACAAAAGTCACCACATGTTTTACATCATATTGAATTTTATTGCTTAATTACATACGATTTAACACAGTAAGTATGTAGATAAAATTATTTAACTCCCTTGATTTATAACACATCGGTTTAGAAACCATTAAATACGCCGTGTATCAGAAAATGTGGAAAACAATTATAGGGCTTTAATGAAATGTAAGTAGAACCAGGAAGTTCCAAGTTCAGCTATTTATCTGCCACCATAATCCAGTTTAGGTTACCCCAGGACGCAGTTAAGCTGATCAGCAGTAATCTTTAATGGTTTCGACTTGAAGTCTTAGTAACATTGAAACAAAATTTGCAATTACGCACATGGGTTGGTACAAAAATGGTGTGTTTTAATCAAGTGAAGTTTCAAGTGACTTTCATTTATTATTACCTACCTTTAGACAGAACACATTTAATTTGTTTCAGCTTTCTCTAGCCCAAAAAATAAGTAGGCGCCTGTATTTACGCGATTCCTAGAATATCATCGCTTAATATTTTTTCATATCTTTGTTACCCTCCACACACCAGCAGTCGATCTTGTGACGATTGGCGTCCGTGGATAGAGCATATACGGGCGAAATGTACCGACGTCATTCTCTCTCATCCGCATATTGGCTTTTTAATCCAACGGGGTCCTGTATAGCACAGTGTGATATACATTTAACCAATACTCAGCTGTGATTGTATTGTGTCTTAAATTGAATACGTGCTTTTTTAAGCAATATAAATTATCTTATGTTTGGGTAGAGTTCGTAGAGTTGAACATTAATTAAGTTTATCGACTGTAATAACAATACAAAAAAACGTAAAACAATTTATGAAACCAACTAAAAATAATCTCCAGTAAATAATAGTAACTACCTATATATTAAGCTTCCAGCGTGACGACTACAAAAGCGGTTCTTCGTTAAAGCGATCCAATATTTTATTGTCGATATAAATTTTGCATGATTGACTGGCTACGTTATTTGATATACCGTACCGTAGCGCTAGATGTTTCGGTACTTATCTAAATTAAATCGATGATGGATTTGAAAATAAATATTTACATACCCGAGTATATTGGAAATGGAATTGGAAAATGTTATTTATTTATTTTTGAGGTTGACTTACGGATTGATAATTACTTAATTATTGCTGCCATACCTATACGGTTAAATTTAGAATCGGGCATATAATTAGGTAAATTGTAAGCAAATGCGGTCAAAATTAAAAAAATAAAACATATGCCGCCAATTTAAAGAAAATGTCGTATCACAAGTACCTGACGCAGAGTGGAACATAGGACGGGGAAGGAAAGGGTTGTTCTTCCGGCTCATTCAGCCTTCTTATAAAAAGTTACGCTGATCTTCGTTACGTTTCGAAACATTACGTATTTGACCTGTCGTCGATTAATTTCAGCTTGGTTCTACTAGATTAGTTAATATATTGATTGGGGTTGCAGCTGAAAACCAGCGTCAGGTGGTATGCATCACGCATGCACCCTGGCATATGCTGAGCTGTTGACCCTTTGGCCTGGTATGATAGTACATAACTAGCTATATGTGTCCATTTATATTCCTAAGCTGTGTATGTATAGTTAGTTAGTTTTGTATAGCTCTGCCATGGTACCAATAAATATATTTCTTTCTTTTTCTTTCTTCTTTGATTATGTTGGTTAAGGTTAAGTTCGGCGTCCTATACAATGTGCCTAAGTTATTGTACGAGAATATGAGCATAGTATTTTTTTGAAAATGATAGCTTATGCTTGTAAACTTTTTCCGCTTTTATGTTTCTATGTGGAAATGAAAAAGTTTACAAGTAGCCGCGCCGCGCGCGCTCCAACCTATATCCGTTCTCCGTTTTCAAACTCTTTGACTCAAGCAGGATCATATTTTCGGCTGGCTAAATTTGTGGCAATGAATCTTTTCAAAGTTTTGATTGTACACATTCGTTACCTTCCACCATTCGTCACCGCTAAAGAGTTCCATTCCATATAACTTTGCGGTCCAAAGAGTTAAGCTTCAAAGTACTTTGGAATTGAAATTTGTTTGGAATTGATGTATTTTGGAACGATCGTTGAAAAACGATATATAAAGCAGCTGTTTGTACCTGGCTTGTTGTTGATATATTTTGTCGACAAATGTAATGAACTTATTTACAACTAGCTGAGCCCGCGACTTCGTCCGCGTGGAATTTAAGCCCGCACGACAGAACCCATTTAAAATTTTGTTTTTCTAAAATAGAAGTTACTGCTTATAACATCAGCTATCTACCAGTGAAAGTCCCGTCAAAATCGGTCCCCCCGTTTCGGAGATACTCTTTGATTTCATGTGTTTTTATTTTTTTACGCGGAACCCTAATTGTTTTTCAAAAATTAAAGTAGCCTAAATTACTCCCTATTACCACAGCTATCTGCCAGTGAAAGTCCCGTCAAAATCGGTCCAGCCGTTTCGGAGATTACCCGGAACAAACACACAGACAGACAGACAGACAGACAAAAATGTTTTAAATCGCGTTTTTGCTATAGGTGTCGTATGTACTTTCATATGCATTTAGTGAAAAGGTGTTATTTTGATATAACAAACAGACACTCCAACTTTATTTATTTGTATAGATAATTTAATTATCAATTAAATAAGTATCTTTGTAAGGAGAAATTCGTAAGGGGAATAATAGATTAGCTATTCGTACGGAATACAATTTTCAAGGATCTCCCTAGAGTCGAGGCTAATAATGAGAATCCTTCTCAAAAGCTAATGAATACTTTTCTGATTAGAGGAATAAGCGACGTCATTAAATAGACACTCTAGTAGATGAGCCTAAAATGTTGGACAACTTTGCCAAAGTTAAATGTTCTCTACAATCATGATTTATATTTCTTTAAAGAGGTACCTATTAAAACTTTTTTCAGATTGCAACTCCTTTAACACTTTCAATTCCAAGTGCAATAAATCAGAGCCAACCGCGGCAGCTTTCACGTTATGACTTCCTCGTAAAATTTACATTTAAAAGTTAATTTTCTCGCTCCCCAGTTAGGGCAATTGTTAATCTTGGATTCGCTCGTATCGCTCTCGCTGTAAAAATTATGAACATTACTCTAAGTTGCAGTGGCACTGTTCAGGGCCGCGCTTACCCCGCCTCGCGCTGTGTTCATACAAGCTACGATTATTAGCCCCGCGGTGCGGAGTGTATGTTTATCTTATTTGTTTATTTTTGAGGTTGTTTCCTCATAAACTGAGCATTAAGCAGATACATAAACATACTTATATAGCTTTTGACTTTTATGTTTCGCCTTTATAAATCCCAGATTACGAATGTTGTTCTGTCACATTTTATGTATAAAATTTTAAAAAAATCGAGCTGAGTGCCTTCTTGAGTAATGGGTGTAACTCTACTAGCAGTAGGTACACGGTAAGATTGGATAGCAATACCATTTGCTTTGGAGTAATGAACAAGCAGCAGAAGCCTTGAATGAAGAAGCTTTGAACTTATTAAAGACTAAGTAGTAAATAGACAACCTAGTAGTTTTGTAGTAACTATAATATACTTATGTTTCAGAAAGTAAGTAATCATACCGATGATGGCTTAGCACTTAGAACATCATACCATGTCACATCTAACAAAAGCTTGAAAGACACAGGAAATAATGTGACCAAACTGCATACATTTGCGGAATCTGGGTCGTTAACCGAGAAATCCGGTTACACAAAAGAGTTGGTCGGGTGCAGACTATTTCGTAGTCGGCAAACGAATTGCAAATGCGGCCCGAGCGTGAGTTTGCTCACTCAGCGACCAAACAGGGCGCGCGCCCACCGTGCGGGCCCCGCGCGCTCCCCGCTCGGCGCCGCACGTCGCGCCACCCGGCGGCACCAGGGCACGGATGCCGACACCACGGCCAATGCACAAATACCTACTGCAACAATTCACACTGCCATTATGCGTTCAACGGAAAATATACTTAGTTCGCGAGCACGCTCGTCACATTTTCAGTACCTACATGATCTCACATCTCATGCCGCTAAGCTTAGAGTTATATATATACGTACGTACGTATTAATACATACTACGCCGTATATAGGTATGTTGCGCTATTTCCGTAGGATTTGGAAACGGTTACCGTATGTCTCTTGTTTGTACTTTCGACCTAGCTGTGGTAGATTATTATCATCATAAAGTAGGTATTTCTTTGTCTAATAATTGTGCTTATTCAATATGGCGTGTAAATGGCACCAATGCATTTGAACATAATTACCCGAATAGTTGGACAAACGCCATGGTCAGACGGAATGTTCGCCTTGCCTCTATAGATATTCACATTGAACTATGTTCACATGAATGGGTAGGAGTTCTTTAGGATTGAAACTTATGAAATGTGGTCCAAACGATTTCTGATAAATATGTATGTTTTATTTCTATGTTCACATCGGCCCTATTACATACCAGTAAATTTACTGGTAAACACTCGTAAGTAGTGAATTATTTAATGCAGCTTAGTCTGCCTTTTATCAGAAGAAGGGTGTTTTTCATTATTAATATTGGGTACAATTGGAGCGGGGAGTGGCGCGGCGGCGGCTGTCACCATAACCGCGCCGAGCTAACCGCCTCTCCGAGAGTAATTACACCGAACTTCATTTAACTTCCGCAGCTCAGTCCAAATACCAGCACCACTAAGCACTGTACTTACTTTGCTTAACCCGTAACAAAACGATGCAATTTTAAGTAACGGTCCGGCGGGATAAGTCGGAAGCGTATAACTTAATGTACTTATCGTTGTGAACTTTCGTGGCGCGGTTACGTTCTTGGGAAGTAGTTTCTGCTTCTTGGTGATCTTTAATTATCACTATTTCTTCCATGGCTCATCTATTATCTAACATTATACCTGTTCGTGGCTTGGAAAACTGCAATAACCTCGCCTGATGGGCCCTCTGCTCTAAAAGTAAGGATTACTTTATCTTTTAAATGTGTATTATCTCCAGACGTTTATCTAGAGCTTTTATAAATTATCTGGTTAGTACATGATCAAATAAATTAATTTATCTACCTACACAGTAGCCGTGATATTTTCAATACCAGTAGGTTCAAACAAGAAAAAAATTAAGAAGGTCGTATTCTCGAAGATTAAACGAAGCTCTACATCTGTCGTTGTATATAGAAAGTAGATTGGTACAATTTTAGAACATTCCCGTGACGTCAGAAACGGTTAAGAAGGGATTTTCCGGAAATCAATTGAGCGGAAACGGCTAAAATGTGTTTTTACCGAGAGCGAGTAGGCCGATTGCGTTTTTGTACATATTTTGTGGGTGTTACGTAATATGAGCTGAAATATATTTTTGGTCTTCAATTCAACACGGAGTGAGGATTGGATTGCGGGGGGGTCTGTTCTACAAAATATTTGATATTCCACACAATATCACGAGCATATAAGTAGGCACATATCTGTTATATGTAACCTTAAAACTCTACAAATGACAAGAAATATCATTGAATTAACACTATCAAACAACGTTAATTACCTATTCTAGAAAGGCTTAACAAAAAGTCTGAGGAATTAGGTTGATTCTAATTAATTTCAAATCTTTCCAAGCTCCAAGTGACTCCAAGTTTTGATTTAATTATTTTTATTTAAATCTATTACTTAAATAATTGTTAACAAATGGACTTGAATCTTAGGGGTATTAACCCCGTAAATGCAAACCTAGGGTGTTTGCAGTTACCAAAACATATTAAACATTTTTTGTCTTTTTTTATGACAGCAAAAAATAGAGACAGCAACGCATTTTGTGAAAACGTTTTGTCCAGTGAAAAGCAATGGTTATTTAAGTAGCGGATCGAACAACAGAAGTCAGATGGGCATCGATTTATCTGGTTGTCACGCCCATATTCTTTACCTCCAGAATAAGGCTCTTGGATCTCAGAGCTCTGATGAATTGCCACATAAATTATAGCTTACGCTATCCTTCGTGCGGGATGCAAGCGCCAACTACGCTCTGGCCCCTGAACAATCGCTGCCGGTGTAATGCTTGTGAGAAATGATTTTCATAAAATAATATGATGACAAACAGACACAACTTTTGGAACTGCGCCGTGAGAAACCAACACTTTATACAAAAAAATAATTAAGTAAGCTACTTGAATTGGAATTTCACAACCAACATTATAATATAAGTAACCGTGTTAATGAAGGAAAATTAAAGACCATGAATTGGGATATTAATAACTCATTATCCTATCCTACTATATAATATTATAAATGCGAAAGTTTGTGAGTGTGGATGTATGTTTGTTACTCTTTCACGCAAAAACTACTGAACGGATTTAGATGAAATTTGGAACACCTATAGTTTATAACCTGGATTAACACATAAAATAATTTACTTAGGTCTACGCGGACGAAGTCGCGGGCAGCAACTAGTTGATTATAATTTCCGCTCAACCGCAAATAAATTTATCTGATAAAATGTCGTATTGTAGCTACTGAACAATACATAAAGAGCTTCAAACACCAAGAGTTTAATAATAATGCAAATCAAAACCCATGTAACCGAAATAAGCATGAAATATGTTTTATTGTGTATTCAGCTAAGATGGCCGAGAATTACAGCGTTCAAGCTTTTAAGAGAGATTAATCAAGTAAGCATTAGCGATTTTCTTGCAGATTCATGTAAGTAGGTACCTATTTATAATTTCTTAAAATATCTTAGGGGTCTTGTAGGACAGGCGTCCACGATTCTGTGTAAAACGGTAACTAGCCAAATCAGGGTGGACTGGAAACTGACCCTTATACAAATTGGAAGACATAATTTTTTTTTTACCTCTTAAAACGTTTATTAATTTACATATATATTTTTAATTTTTATTTACATATCATTTTAAAATAAAAACAAAATTATAATAAAATAACCCCACGTGGGATGATGCCAAGAATGCTGGCTGCATTTCCTAGTTGGATCGATAGGCAGTTTTTTGAACTCTCTTGTCACATGTCAGACTTTAATTAAACTTTTGTAGCAACATATAACTCCTAGACATTTATGTATGAGGCGTGGAAAGGGTTACGAGGAATACGCATGTGCTTACTGTGTACGTAACTTTTATGTTTCGAATAATAAAAACGTAACCGACCGTTTCTCGCCAGATTGGAGTTGGTTTACGACTTACGCTTTCAACACTTATGTTTGAAACATTTTATTTGTTAAATGTCTCAAATTGAGGCCATTGTGATGTTTGCAATTGTCGGCTTATAGTTAACGCAGAATTGCTACCATAATAAGCTAATACCTATGCAAGTAGGTATATAATTGAGGGCAGAATAGAATTTGAATAAAGAAGGATCAGATTGTACTTTTCATTATCTTATACATAATTATAATATTTATATATTTATATTTTAAGGTAAATTCAATGCGAATGCTTAGCAAAGTATAATGTTAGGTACCTATCTATCGCCATTTCTAGATATAATATGATACAATTTTACATTTTCAGCCTTATCTCGAACATACACGAAGCACCAAACATGTATTTACTAAGAAACCCCTGAAACAAAACAAGGATTGTAAACTGTAAAACATATTTAATATCAAGTTTGGCCTTTTAACATACCTAGCTACCAAATTATTATAAAACATATCTATCTACTTAATTGTCTAAAATAATGATGAGTGACATTAAAAAAAAACGAAATCTTTTACCTTTTACTACGTAGAAGAATTACCTAGTTATAAAACTTTTTCCGCCGTCAGAAGCTGTTACGGAGGGATTTCAGAAAATCAATTGAGCGGGAACGAGCGAAAATATGTCCTCGCTGGCTACGCCATTTAACCATCGACTATTTTCTAATGTATGTTCTAAATACTTTTACATATACCTACTCGGTTGAGATTACCTACTAGAAGCGGTTTGCGTAACACGTGTTGTGTAACATTCACATACACCCACGGGTCATATTGAAGCCTTAATCTGAACTCACGTGTTCAGGAAGTGGAACAAGTCTACGTAATCACTCCTAAACCCACTTGTTACGAACCCATGAATATTGAACAGCAACATTTCTAGGTAACATGAAATTACCATTCGAGAATCAGTAGGCGCTTCGATTAGATATTTCTTGTGACGGTACCTACATATTGACATAATTGTACAACAAATTGTTGTGATTTGAAGGTAGATAATTATATTAATTATGTATTCCAACTTTAATAGCTGGGGGTTTTGCTCGTCGGAGTATGTCGAGTGACTGATTATGGGGAAGACATTGAAAATGTTTGTGACGGTAATTATTAACCACAATTAATTCTAAAACCACTTGACACGAGACAAATTATTCAATCCTACATCGGAATTAAGATAGTATTTTAGGGTAAGTAAATTAAAATTTGTTAGTTAAGGTTTATTATAATAAATTAATTAGTTGACCCTTTTAATGTCAGACTCACCTCAGTGGGGGATTTAGGCCATAATGCAGCGCGCGGACTCAGTTCGTTTTTCGAAAATGGTTATTTTATTATTGTGATTGCATGCTTATCAGTTTTATCTTATTTTAAAATGAGTAAAGCACACAAAATAAATTCGGTCGTCGGTTGTTAAATGGATTACGATGTAAAAGATCTAAAGAAAATTAAAAGAAAACAAGGGGGCGGTTTATTGTTTTCGGTACTACCTACTTATTGCTTTTTTAGAAGAACGTTATTTTCGTGTGCGGATGTTATTCTGTAAACGTTTGCGTTTGCATTAGGATTGGTAATTTCCAGGTTAGGAAATTGCAGATCCGGAGCGCGTTGGCGGTGGTGCACCCGGAGTGGCGGAGCGCGAGCGGGCAGCGGCGGCGGAAGACACGCCGGGAGCCGCTGCCTGCCTGTCCGCCTGCTGCAGGCAACAAGGTACTGAATGTACTAGATATTTAGGTACTTAATTCATTGCATAATTTTAATCCAGGTGGTTCTATTTATATATCGCAAGGATAAAGTTAATATGTTATATGATGAAATGTTTCATTGTGCCTGGAAATAACCTAGAACAGAGATGTGTAGAGAAATTTAGGGAAGGCCTTTTCCTAGAGTGAGAGTGGGTCACTTATCAGCTATTAAGAAAATAATAATTATGTCGCTTTCATTAAAGTTTTATTTGCTGCAAGTAAATCTACCGCTTTCGTCGAATCCATGATTTAATGAAAATTTCGTGTTAAGGGAATTTTGTGTACGTACACTAAAGTGTTATTCAATATGAATAAATATTTCATTAATATCTGATTTTTACTTTGTAAAAGAAAATGTGTAGGTATCTGAAAGATTTAGACGGCTCACCCCAGTATTTATCTTTAAAATTTATCCAATTTATCAATGGAGTTTGTACTATTATTTCGTGCCTTGGGCAGTCATGAAACAAAATAAACTAGAGGAGCAATGCAATATTTCACTTAAATAGATAAACTTTATGCTATTTCTATGCCGTAGATAGATAGGCACTGATATCAAAATATAACATAATATGTAGAAGTACTTTGGTAAAGTTATAATAACACTTAGATATTAAATAAGTAACATGATAAGACTAAATCTATTTTGGAAGTAAGTAATAAATTTTCACTGAATCCAGTTTACGTTTCAGAAAATACGGAGTCGCCAGAAGCATGAAGATTGATAGTTTTTTGAAGACGAGCCGGGATGCCGCCGCCGCCTCCGCTCGGCGCCGCCTACGCCATCCATGTTACACCTTCTTGTAAGTACTTACATTATAGTACTTAGTACTTACCGGATAATATAATAAAATAAATAGGTAAGTCTCTTCTTTAGACGCTATGAGACTCTATGAATCATTACTACTTACTGGGTAATTATGCTGAAATGAAAAAAATCAAATACTTAAGTTTAAGATAAGGTCCATAAGATCTAAAGTAGACTTTATAACTTTAAAACACTTTTATTAAAACTGTGCATGGACCTTCGTCTTTCAGTATGCACAGTTAATAAAAAGTACATTGTCTCCTTAAAAGATAAACACAATATTCGTACACATAATTTATAATAAACACTAACACATTTTGACTAAATATAGGTGGCTAATTATCTTTAGGCGGGCGCTGTCAAGGATATTCTGGTAATAAATTAGTCGAGGAGACCCTTTGTATAGGAGGGCCAGTTTTCGGGATTTTGGTCGGCGAGCGATAATAGGGACCCTGTCATCATATGCGCCCCGTTAATGCGTTATTACCTGCTGAACGGCCCAAGGTATAATTTCTCTGGCTAACAAATGACATCGGTGACATGAGCAAACTGTTAACGTGATGTGGCTTAAATAAGTACCTAGCAAAATATTGAGTATATGTGTAGATGGTACCTGAAGTGAATTCGAGCTGATCCACAATTCACAATTGATAACACTGTAACTTGAAACTACTCAGACAGAACCTAAGAGTGACAAGTTCAAACGTAACGTTTATTTGTTGTTCTAGAATACTTAATTGCTAAATAAATCAATGCACAGTCTTGAAATAAATAAATATCGTTGGCGATATTTATTTATTGTATATGTAGACTGATTCCAGTGACACGCTGACCAGGACCATTTACGGAAGGTAATTTCCATGTTTTACCGAAAGGAATCGAATCGCGAACCGCTACCCGTCAGTGCAGTGAGCACAGCGGTCTATAGTCGAATACAGCTATCTATAGGTATACTAAAGGGGTCAATAAGAAGTATGATGAAGCGTCAGTGTTCCCAAAACAAACTAAAATTTAACACCAAAATTGTTTAAAATTTTCCCAAAAATCCCTCGGTAAATTATTAAAATATTATTTTTTGATGTAGCTCCCAAGTAATTATTAACATAAAACGTTCATAAAATAAATGTTCACTCAAACACAAGATCAGACCAAATTTATGCAAAACATGAACCGTGCACACAACAAATAAACGAAAATGGAAAAAATTAATGTGTGAATGACTGAGAGAACGTGATCCCGGATTACCTAGTATGCGCCATGCTGAGCGTTCGTTTCGTTCGTTCCGTTCTACGCACAAGCTGCGTTGGAGAATAAGCATGGTGTAGAGTTTTTAATATAAGATACCTACCGCCTCTCTCGCACTTACACAAAAAAGATTTTTCTATCCTGCCGTAATTTAATTCCTGCTGGTGTTCATTTTAATTGTAATTTTGTTCGGGACCCCTAAATATCCCCCAAAAATCCTGTCCCTAAAAATTCCCTTTTGGAAATTTTAATCCCCTAACTTTAGGGACTTAATCCCCAAGTTGTCATCACTGAGTAGCGTGTTTTATTTATGTACATTATTATCATATGACAACTTCTAGGTTGTGTCAAGGATAATTACAGGTTGATTTAAAACAGGGAAGGAAGGAAGAAAAACGATTGACTGAGCATGTGGCATAAGAAGATTCCAAGACCCGTTTCTAGCATTACACCAAGTTTAATGAACAACCTTGCATGAATCACGAGACTGGTTTATTATAAAAAATCTAGATTACGATACTTGCGTGTTGGCATCAAACAACTATATGTATATGTGTAGGTTACTTACATTAGTTATCGCTTTTATTTAGTTACAGCATCTATAGTTACCTACATAGCCACAAAATAAGTGCCTTCTTAGTACCAAAATAAATAATATTAGAAGAACAGAATCTATTTTATTGTTAAAAAGAAAAAGCCATTTGTCTTCGCCATGAAGTTTGGATAAATTAGAGACGGCCGACTTAAGGCTCATGATAATAGAGCTAAATTAAAAGTTTATGTTTCTTTTATTGTTATAACTAAACCTAAAAATATTTATTTAAATAATACCCAAGTATTTACATAAATCTTAGATTTTCGTAAACACCAGGCTATTACGGTTTTTACCAGAAAAAACTCGGAGCCCCATTTGGCAATCAACCTTGCTAAACGAAGATTTCCTGTTGTGGGGTCTCAGACACTTGGCTGACATCATCTGGCGCGTGCTAATATTTTCCTCCCAGCGTTTACCTCACTGTGTCACATAGGTACCAATTGTCCATTGTTCATAGTTGTATTGTACTCATGTGATTCCGGTCCGATTCTCATTTTGATGAAATATGATGGAAACCACCTTATTACATTTTAATTACAATGTACGACACATGATGTTAAGCTTCGAAGTTAATTAGCTAATTCAGGTATAGTTATAATATAAATTGAAGATAATTAACTTAGGGAGGATCAAAATCAACACGTGGGAATTAGTTCTCTCTATAATAAATAACTATGGCCAGATGAACACCAACTGTTTGGTCCCAAAGTAAGCTATGTTTGTACTATGGGTACCTCCCATCTTATAATTAATTGCATATTGACGTAAATAATATTATCATTATACACATAGCAAACGTATACTTACTCAAAAGTATACATATAGCAACCACTCATAGTTCCAGCAATAAGCTGTTAATCCCGCCGTTTTACTAGTATGACCTCTTTTGATGGCGCATTAAAATGAAGTTAATTATTACCATTATATAATGGACGGAAAATTAATAACAACCCTAACATTTAATGTATACAAACAAATGTAACCTTTACGAAATTAACACGTACTTATACTACTATAATTTAACGGGGGATAAGGGACTATTTGTATAATGTGATAATAGTGTGTATCACCTAAAGTTTGGCTCGTGCTGTCGGTTTATTATTTTCAGAATGTAGGTATAATAACCCTCTAAAAGGAACACAACCATGCCATTGTAGTATTATTTATCTGATCTATACACCAATAAAACAAACTCGTTTGTATGTGTAGAACGAAATGATTTTATTTATATAAACGTATCGCAAAATAAAATAGCCTTAATTAACATGATTAATTTGATAATGCTAACGACCTACATTGCTTCATTAATACACGTTACCTGAGTATATCATAAATAGGTTATTTACATTGTGTCGATTCGGTAAAACATATAAAATCTCGCTCGCCTTGTGACCGCTCTTCTGACAGCAATGATCTACGTATTCACGGACGCATTATACAAAGAACTACGTATAATGATCACCAATTTGACCACAGCACAGCGGTAAAATGTAGTATAATGAGCGCTGAGCAGAAACACGTATGTTTACAGAACCGACTTAATGTTTTGCTTTGGTCTTTATACGTAGACTTCTATTTGGTAGTTGAGGCCCGATCCCCGGTCGCTCTTCAGCCTGATGTTGGCGTAGGAGAAGCCGACGCCTCCGGCCGTGATGCTCGGAATTGCGTCAGTGTGGTCCAGGTCACGTGCTATGATACCCTGGAAAGAAAATAAAAGAGTTTGTATTTCTTCGTTGGCGAAACCCGACGTGGATGGGAATCTGGCAGACAATTCATCGTCTCTAGTCCTTTAATTGTGGACAAATAGCGTAAAATGTATATAATACCGAATAATTGCATTTACAGTAATTATTTGTTTATTCTGCTGCACAGGATTGCCATTCGAATGTAACGGTATTGTGCCAGTAGATGTAAATTCTTCTGCAGTGTTGTCCTAGCGAAGTTATTGCTACACCACCACATTACTGTTATCTTTGGCAACGAGTTAAATAGAAAACACAATAATATTTGGACTCTACTCCATATGATCTTATCTCTGGAACATATCCTGGCGACACAGGGTGTCAAGCGCATAGTTATGAATAAGTAGTCTCCTTCACTTTTATCAACGCACTTGTTTAGTGCATCGTCTACCATAGTCCTAATTTAATTTCAAATATTTCCAACTTGGACCTATAAGTCATATGCGTGTTTAAGGTCAAGGTCAAAGTTGAATCAAAGATAGTATGATTTATTGATCAACAATGCAAGTACCAAACACATTAGGGAAATTACTGTGTTGTTATTCCGTCATCGCGTTATGTCAAGTTCTCTTATCTCACTAATGTCTTACTATCACAGCGGAGAATTCCACTTTGATAATAAATACCAATATTCATAGACCAACAAATATTGTTAGGTCAGCAAAACTGTATTTGGTGTAAGCTAATATTGTATAAAGAGCAAAAAAGTCACCTGGATGCAATATTCAACCTTCGCATTCAATGAAAACAATAAATTTAAAAACGATTTCGTCTCTAGGTACTAATTAAGACAGTCATGAATTTATTGAAGTTGCGTAATTATGTTTGTTTATAAATTAAAAGCAAATGACACGGTATAACACATTCTTATGAATCAGTTTGTAGTTTGAATCTGACTGGTTTTTCCCCAATGAATTCTTGTTGAGGTCAATATAATCTGGCGTCAATGCAACACCTCAAGCTTGGTGACAAATCGGGGAGAACAATATCCATCAATAATACAGCTAAGTAGGTAGCAGGGATCGCTTTACGAACGAATGGAACGCGAAAACAGAATATCGTGTAACACCGCACACAATGTAATAGGTATGCGCCGGTTGTAACATCGCAAGTTGATATTTGAAACAATCGGCTGTTAGTTTTGTGCAATAGGAGCGAAATAAAATATTCTTGTAAGTAGATTAATCATTCGTAAAGCATTCTCCAATCAGAAGTTAAAGGACTTCACTGACGTCATTTACCTTAAATGTTATTATGAGAGTAATTTGTTACCCCCACAGGCAATTCATAGTTATAATAACTTAGCTTTAATTAAAGTACTAATTTAAATTAGATTGGTGGTAATAATATTTAAAACCAATTAAACGAACAAATATCTTCAAAACTAATCGATTCTAAATTGCTTTTTCTTGTCGCCTTTCTATTTCCAATTTTAATCGTTTAGTTTAAGCATAGAAAATACTTAAGATATACAATGAAAGTCATCTAGTCCGCTGAGTTTCTTGTCGGATCTTCTCAGTTGAGGTCGCGTTCATATCGGGTTGATGTCAAAATGTCAATTTGTAAGTAGACCGAAGGCATGAACAAAATAAACGATTTGAGTATAGATTTGTTTGTCACGCTATGACTGTTATCAGCGGAACAACCAGATTCGATACTAACGACGGCTCAGTTTATTATATGTGTATCTAATTACTTTATGAGTAATTATCATGCATATTGTTTTAATGACTAATCGTTCTAAAAACTATGAACCTATCTATAATAAAATATACTTAGCTGCATAGTTTTGACCTTCTTAAATGCTGTTTTTAATTTTATTTTTTGTTATAGGCATAAAAGTACCGATTTTGCACCTTATAACACTGTCGATTTGGCGTTAGGTAGTAATTCACAAGGAATAGGGAAAACGAAGCATGTGAATACAAATAAAGACAGGTTAACAAAATCCTTGCACAAAGTAGTTTGCGGGATATTAAAATACCTCAACAGAACTAAAAGTACAACTCACTACTACAGAACCCGATGTGATGAAACTTGTGAAATATTAGTTTACAATTTGCCAGCCCAGCTGACACTGCATACTAAAATATTAAGAAGTTTTGTTGTAACTTTGGAACGCAAGTTTCCAGCTAAACCTGAGTCTAATTACAATCAGATACATTATTTATAGATAGAAAGGTTACTTTGTAATTGTTGCTGCCGCAGTTTATCTACCTTAGCTAAGTACATAACAATAACTATACGATACAGTGTTAAAATTAACGTAGCAATGATGTTATATTTATATAAGTTATTACATCTAAAAGTTATATTTAATTATTAATAAAAAATAATTTAAACACTATATAGAATATACTATTCTTCAGAAAATAATATTTAATAAGTATGATTTTATAATCAAAGTCAGAAAGTAGGTTGCCTTTACCTTGATAATTTGTTGACCTGGGTCCGAGAAGAATACTTCCTTAACACGTTTCTTGAGCAGGATGGCACTGTACTCGGCCTTCTGCTGCCAAATCAATCTGTTGTTGAAGCTGGTGCCCACTATTAGATCCTTGCAAAGGCTGCTCCCGAGGAACGCCAACAGTAGGAAGAGCAACACGGGCGCGGTTCTCATTTTGTCAACGTGTATGAGCTCGTGTGTAATGCGTCGCGGCCGATTGGTCTCGATCGACTGCCTTTGCGAACTATTCACAAAAACTCGTTCACCTCGGTAAGCGGCTGGGTTTTATAAGGCCCGTAGAGTCATGCAGCGAGTCATAAGGATAATTATTGTTTATTTGATTTGTACCTAATTATTTAAGCATTAATTAATTTACTTAATTGTTAGTATGTTAGTGATAAACAATAATGAGTTTAAAATTAAATAGCCATAGTGATAAGTAATTTTGAAATACAAGTATACCGCAACAATTATAAATTATAGGTATTTTTAATAATATAGTTACAGGTCTTCAATCAGCTGCAACAGTACTGCTTCTGTAGCAATCAGCCTATACAGTTTGGGAAGTGGTACATTTTTTCCCAAGTCTTTCCATTCTTTCTTTCAATTAAATTCGCGCGGTTTCCAAGACTATTTAGCTTTTCCCCGGAACTCGTAGAAGGTCAAACCTCAGCGTCATTATGTGACTCAATTGTCGATCCTAGCTCACAGAAGTAACAGTGGTGGGAGTGTGTGGTGCGCCAAATCCCACTCCTGGGACTATTAATATAAAGGAATGCACCTACCTAGTTATAATTTAATACTTAAACATCTTAAACTTTCATCGGTTTATAAAACAATAAAACTTATATTTGTTTGTACTTATAAGGACAATCTCAAGGAAATATTTGCTTGGTAATGATAGCGGAGGTTATCTATTGAGCAGTGTATGGGAATTCCCTCAAACAAAAATATCGTGATGAAATGTCTTCAAAGAGGGACAGAACCTTCCTTACGAGTTAGTTTATCTGTGGGTATTTAGACACCGATGAAGTATCTTTATAATTCTTGTCTTTTCCGTTCAGTCTTCAGCAGCGAACCCCGGATCTTGCGGTGGTCAAGGTGCAGTCTAATAGAGCAGAAGGGATTATTATTCTTTCAGGTCTGGTGGGCTAGTCATTTATCCTCTTTGATGCTTGCAATACCAAAATCACATTATTCACGCGTTGCCGAGTGCGGAGTGGCATATGGGGAGGAAAAGGGAGGAGGGTTTGGTCTTCAGCTCTCCCACTCCTTGTATGAAAGAGAGCTCTATCATTATCAATATAATATACTAGCTGTGCCCCGCGACTTCATCCACGTAGTATTGGATTATTGGGTTAAAAAGTATCCTATATGTTAATCCCGGTTATAATCTATCTGTGTTCCAAATTTCATCCAAATCCGTTCAGTAGTTTTTGCGTGAAGGAGTAACAAACATACATACATACATACATCCACACTCACAAACTTTCGCATTTATAATATTAGTAGGATATTTTACGCCGATCTTCTGTGAGAGAGCGGTATTACCCTGGTGAAACTGCTATACTACTGTAAAAAATCTACAATGATAGACATATGCTATTTCATACTTTGTTCAATACCGTGTCGATATCGTAATCGATTTACACTGTAAATCTCGGACCGTTCTAGGTTCGGTTTCAAACAGTTTGTTGTATAGGCACCTAAGTACGCCGTCAACTTATCAGAATTATTTTTGCACAATTGCTGATAACCTCTCCAGAGTGTATCATTTATTTACATTTTGCTAACTGTTCTCGCCGTCTTTATAATGATCAAGGAAGTTTTTTATTCCTATATCATATTATTTCTACTCATTTTTAAACGGGTTAGTACTTATAATTCCATTATTAAATAACTTGTGTTATCGCCATTACCTATCAAGTGCCAGTTGGTGAAAGGAATCAAGAGTGGATTCCATATATCTAAATTTACTTCGAAAAACGCGTATTATTGCATTGTATGATTATAGTTGTATCAAATAGCAAATAAATGGTAGGGACTTGTAAAAATATATTATCTACTCACGTGGGTCCGCCCGCATGGTACTACGATAAAATAAAAGTAGCTTAAGTTACTCCTTATAACCCCAGCTATTTGCTAGTCAAAGTTCCTACGAAATCTATCTAGCCGTTTTAGAGATTAGCTGGACCAAACAAAGAGACAGATAAACGAAAAATAAAAAAGCTAATTTTGTTATAAGTACCTAATCCTTTTATATTCTTTCAGTAAAAAGCTGTTATTTTTACATACAAACATACGCTTCAATTTTATTTATTTGTATAGATAAGGATTGTTCAACCCACTCAAGGTAAAATTGATTTCGTCTTACTACGTTTTTTTCATCCTTGATAGTCTACTTAATCAACATTCACAGTTTTGTATCGGGTAGTGTTTTTATTTTCTATAAGTACCTAGGTACTAGGTATTTGGTGTAGAAGGTGTAATAAATTATAGTCACCTAAGAATATACGTGTTCTATGTTAAATAAAACTCTATTGATAGCTGCGACCGAACAGAATCTATGTAATGATAAACGTTCAACGTGAATTGGATTTTTGCTTTTTTCAAGCGCCTAAAACATTAATCATAGCAGCATTTATATCGACGATGAACATTTGTTTTCATAGTCACACCGCGCCGTAGTCCGTAAACATCCGGTTTGGTAAAATTGATGACAGAATTTATATTATGAATGTGTAAAAGACCTGAAGTTGACTCATTTTATCTACGGGAGTAAGTATAAGCGCGTACCTACCACCTTCTAGGTTTAAAATACGAAAATAACTGACTTATCTGTTTGCGAAATTCGTGTAAGCGTCGGCATGGCCCGACGGCGGGACTCTAAGCATAATTTATTTCCTGCAAAGAAGCAAAGTGTGCCGAAGCCACCGCGTTTGTACACATTAACGCGGCACACCTCATGAAAAATCGCTTAGGAGACGCTGGAGTTGCCCCTAAATTATACTACATGCACTTACGTGTATTATGTGGGTTTGAAATCCTTTCTTCTTGGAATTTTGTGTGCAGACTTGAAAGCTCAAAATATCAAGACTCGTAAGACCGATTTGGTAAAAAACTCAAGTCGTACTTACTAAAGGTTACAAACCCGTTGCAAATAATAAGATACCATCCCATTATTAAATATTTTCTCGAAGAAGAACTGTCATTACGGTTATAATTATAACGCTTTTACATGTAATTTCGAAATTATCTGGTATGAATATCTGGTACGAATGATAGTTGATTTTACTGATTCAGACTATTATTCAGTATTAATAAAATCAAAAATTAGAAGTTTGAGCGCATACTAGATTTAATCCCATTCATGTCGTTTAGCAGTGTTTTTTGATGTAAAACAAGCTTTAATGTAGCGCTGTTGAGGTCTGTAGTGGGGTGGACAATTAAAGAAGTGCATTCCGCAATTGCTCGTCGCAATATGGACATTTGTAACCCAGATTTAACCAAAATTTGCATAATGCTTTAACTTGTCACATAACAGAGCAGGAACACTGGCTACACTGTTTAAATTGCATTTCGGTAGTTTCGGAATGCTGCGACCGTATGCGCGCGGTCGCATTTTAGCATTAAAATATAACCGGCGATAATTGGTCCTATCTACATGCTCTGGCAGCAGTATTACGAATTACTGTGGAATTAGATCCGCGTAATAACATCTCCTGTGATGTACTGATTGCTGTTTTTACTTGGTAACATTTAAATGTTTTTTTGCTCACATTGTAGACAATCTTCGAGTTTTGTCATTCTTAGATATTTTTTGGAACCTTGTCTAAAACGTATAAGTATAGAGGTACTGTCAACTCTCTAGTTCATGGGAATTTGATCAATTTATGATCAACCACGCGTAGGCGTACGGCCCATGCTGTCATGGGCCGTACGCCCATGGCTGTCATGGCATGGGCTGTCATGGGTAAAAAGGAATGATGAAGAAAAGAAGAAAGAAAAATTATGATTCTGCATTCCACTTTATAAATAACTATGTAGTATACAATAGGAGCATCGCGCTCCAGAAACAGCGATCACTGGTGTTTAGGCCACGATTAATATTCGGTGAGCGACACGACGCGCCTTCATTCACTGTATAATCAGATTTTCCGCGCGGCTCGGGCGACTCCTCCGAGATGTTATTTGGATGAGTTGCGGTGCTCACTAACAATGCCATTATACGATTATACTAACTATTGTACTGATAAAAACCATTGCTAACCGTATTGTTTAGAGCGTGCGGGAGGCTAGACTCATTGATTTTCCCTTTTTCGTTAGGTATGAAATAAAAACATCAAAATGACCGTGTAATGTGAAAAAAATATTTATTAAAAAGCTTTTCCACTTAGCTTTTACCACTTAAATATAATAACATAATAACTTTCATATTGTTAATTTAGAGCAGTTTTATGTCGTATATGTTTCGCTTTATGACGCTACTGCTGCTATGAAAACATCATACGTGACGCAACCGGGATTGGATTCAGTCATTATTCACTTGATGTGTATCGGAGATGATTTGAAGGGATCAAGTTGAATCACGTAATTTATTCTTGAATACTTTCGACCTTGGAGTTGATGGAGCTAGTGAAGCGGGGCGACGCACGCAGCCAGCGCGCTGGAATCTCTGCGAAGCCGGCGGGATTAGCGTCAAACGAAGAAAAAGAGAGGCGGGAAATAAGCCGTAATCCACGAGACGTGACCTAAATTCTTTCTTAAACATCGACGATTTGATATCCTCGTGAAAACAATTTGATTTTTCCCTTTCTTTTCTAACAGTACCCTTTGACAGTAAATTGGATTGGCTCGTGTTTTACGCATGATTTTTTGCATAACTTAGAGTTCTATAGACACGTGTACAGATGTAGGAACACAATCTTTTATGCGGGTTGAAATATGATATAAGAACTGAGATTTCCCTGATTTGTGGATAGGTATCTTGGCGTCTGCTGTTATTGATAAGAACTTTCATAAACATTTTTTGAAGCGAAGCCTCTATTCGTATGTTCGGGGCTTTCACCGCGCGGCCACTCTATCCGTGCTAAGCGTCAGACGTAAGTAGCGTTACATGTTATATATGGGTATACAGAGTGGCAGCTGCGGCGCCATACGCTTTATACTATAAAGGTTCGCTTCGTTCGTTCTTTCGGGCGTCCCTAGGCACCACTGTTTTTTTTGTTTTAGATAGGCTTGGTACCTATTTATTACAATATTGGTAGAATTGCAATACCCATCGACTTTTGAGACTAATGAAGCTAAATAATCGTTTATATTGCTAAATGATAGATATACAAAATTATGTGATCTATAAAATTATCTAGGTGGTTGTTCAGGATTTGTAATAAAACGTAGCAGCTTCATTTTGCGATTTATTTGAGACTTCATTAACATCAAAGAACTATACTTTAGTTCTCTGAATTTAATTAATCTGTTAATAGTGCGTTGGAATATATATACCTATCTAATGAGTAACTAAACATAGGTACTTGCCTTTTAAAACAACAGAACCGGCTCACAGAACTATTCCATTCCTGGTGCCGGGTATTGGCGCAATACAGTGGCTTGCTTTTTATAATTTAACAAAACAAAACACGGGCCAGGATGAGATGGTCGATGTAATCGAGCTAAATGTTAAAGAGCGACCGTTTACATTAACCGCTTTTGTGAAACAAATGAAAACTGCGCTCAGGGGCAGCGTTCTTAAGTAAAATTATTCTTTGCTTTTGGTATCAGCAGTCTAATTTTCTCCACAGCGAACTATTAGAATAATCAAATTATCTTTACCACAGCTCATGCTCACGAAGCGTGTATCAAAGGCAAAATTGTTAATTATAAGCCGACACCTTGATAGAGATGATTTAATAATTATTGTTCAGTGTTAATTGTGAACCTCTGTATAATTTACCTGTGTAGGCATTCGTTTTGCTACAATTTGAGAAGTGCTTATACATTTCTTTAATATACTAAGGAAACCAAAATATTACCAAGATATTAAATATTACATAATTGAGATGTCAATACTAATTCCATCAAATACCTATCGGGATATTTAAAAGTAAAGGCAAGCATCCGTATCGACGATCGGACATTAAATTCGATGTCAAAGAGCACGACTCCTGAGCAACGTAGTAACTGAAACGAGAGAAAATAATTTTCAATTGCATATAAAGTGAAACCACTTGGGCTCACTCCCGCACGCTCTAATAGAAATAACTTTTGGAGCCGTTCCACAATTATTGGAAAAGGCCCGGGAAGATTAGCCGGATTACGTATATGTGAACAAGCTGATATAATTCGTCCACACTCTGCGCAATGTTTCAATAACCCATATCACGGATTAAAGGGTTTTGGTTTGCGCATAATCCGTTCTTATTCCTTCGCAAATGGATATTGAAAAAATTTGATGGGCCTTTTATCGGAAACTCTTTTTCAGAAGTGCTCTATTTTGCCTCTCGGAATGACGTCGATCTAAGGTGAATGAACGAGCGAAATCCCTCTACATGGAAGAGGCGGTGCTGAGGAGGTGATGAGTTTATACAGTACCATTTAGTCGACGGCGCACCTTTGAACCGATAAATTGGCGTCAAGAATAAGCTTACCGCTCGTTCCACTTTTCAGCAATCCTTTATGATCACGACACTCTCGTCTGCGAAAAGGGGTGTCGCTTCCTTTCACTTATGGGACAAATCTCCTGTATAAGTGGATCTTCCATCGTCTGCGATTTTGATGACGACCCCATTTTTAAATCTTGTAAAATGAATTTGATATTTTTTTATCGGAACAAGAATTGAACGTTTGAAGCAATGTATTATGTATAAATGGTTATAGAAAACTATCATAACTAATTTAGTTCATCTTAAGTCCCTATATGGTGACGAACAAATGTGTTATTATGGCCTAAATTTGCAAATCGGTATATGTTATTATGGTGGAGGGGCAGCGGCCACTGTGTCTAGAATTTCATTTAACGATCCCAGCTCGACAATATAACCGTCCGTGGAATTTAATGGTTCGTAAAGCGGTCTCGATTAAAACTGCCGTCTGTATGGATAAGGTCAGTCGTTTTAGTATATGGAGGCAACTTTTAATGAGTTTATGAGCGCTCCTGGCGATACTCTCACATACCTACATGCTCGACATGTAATTTATTCCCGAACCTCGCGTTTGGTTCGTCTTCGTGACATTTCTCATATTGTCTGCAACTGTATTTTGAATACGAAATAAAACACAATTATTGCAAGGTATGCACTAATCCACGGTTCAATTGCGAATTGGCCGTAACCGATTGATCTCAGTATTAATTTAAATGTAATATCTTAATACTGGAGTTGAATATAGGTTGGTGCCTGTATAACTAATTATGTAGATGTGTTATATGTAGCTTTACTAAATTAGTAGTGTAATGCTGTCTAATGCTGTGCTGTGTAGTAATGCTGTCTTTGGCCGCTGCCGTGTCTGTGAGGGTCCGAGTTCGATTCCCATCTTCGCCATTAATCTATTGATGTAACAACTAACCTAATCAACATAAAGCTTAACTAGAGCGGCTCTCGGGAATACTTACGTTAGCCTAGGTTTAGGATAATCTCAGATTGCTCGTACATAAAAAAAAAACATACAAATATTACTACATTAGCGAAGATTATAGGAATAATCCATGTTCTCGGAATATGACGATAAAATTAATGATATAAGTACTGAAACACATGTACCCAAGTTACAAGCATGGGCTGCGAGAGTTTCGCCTTCCGCTAGTCTATATATTTAAGACGTCATGTACAAATGTTGCAGGAACAAGGTGCAGAAAGTTGGACAGCAAAAGGGACATAAATCAGGGCGTGGAGTGCGCCAGCTGGCAGGCCGTGAATAGTTCTGTGTAGCGACCGCGTATGACATTCGATTACCCTTGTGCCAAGAACGTCTACTCCTACCCTCGCACGCTGCGGCGGCGGAGCGGGCGCCGATAGTATAAAATTAAAGTTAACAATGTGCCCCGTGCGAAGAGAATTCGTTTTGATGAGAATACTGACCTCTGTGTGAGGTCTGGTCCAATCAATCGTGAAGATCAATTTGGTGTGATTTATATTTTTTGAAGTACGTTCATACCTAGAACCTCCACCGATGATTACTTGAGGTCTTTGTATTTTTTCAATGATTAAATCATAATCTGCGATTCTTTTAAAATACTCTAGAGAACTTGGGCCTTTAAGGTTTCGTAATCCCAATGAGGAACCCTTATAAGATTATCTGTCGCAGTGCCATAACTTCGAAAGTTTTAAACATTTTCTTAGTGTTTGACCATGCCAATTCCAGTCTTTAATCTTCCAAGCGCAAGAAAACCAAAGAAATCTTTTATTATTACAATTTATTTGATAAAAACCCACCTAATTTCATAGAAAATATTAATATGAACATCAAATCGCTACATTTAGTGCTTGTGGTGCTTGCTCACAGGTTAAGTTAATTCGAAAATGGATTTAGTTTGAAGGTGGTAATTTACACAAATAAAACGCGGTCGTAAATATACGCGCGAAGCTTCGTAATTAATTACTTATTTGTTTCTGCGGAGCTCCCTGTTCAAGAGGTTAAACTCATAATTACATAATTATGAATAAGGTAGAAAAATAAAAGGTATTGGGAAACAACCTGATTCATGAAATCTTCTTCTAATTTGTAATGGAGCAAAGCCACTTAGAAACGGACCGCCACCACCACACCACTTAGAAGATGTTCTATCTCGTCATAGTCATTCTATGTAGAAGATAAAAGTCGAAATACATTTCAGGGCCTATTCTCCAATAGAACGTTTTGATTTGGGCAGATATTAAACAAAAAATACCACTCCGCTTAAGGAAAATTTTAAATTTCGTCAATATCAATAAGGAAGAAATCAATTTTAAGGAAAAATAAGATGGAAATCCCAAGGCAATGTGTTTGTTTTACTTCTGATTCACAAGGAATTGGTAGTTATATTCTCTTCGGAACTGAAATGCTTGTTTGTGATTTAATAGTCATGCACAGTTATTGACGGCTAAAACATTTTATTTGAAATAAAATGTTACAAATAAAATATTTAATAAACATATAGGCCCGTGTCGTTCTTATTCAATTGAAAATAATCAAAAAGTTTTACTAAAATACCAAACAAATCTTTTAACGAAAGAAGCGATTTGGGCATCCGTTTGGGCATCTCCATCTCAATCTCGGCTACATTTATTTAGGCCGACAAAATAGGTAATTCTGTGAAAAGCACCCATATCAATAAAATGTAAAAATATTCCTAGAAGGTTTTTCGAATCCGAGTAAAAACCGTGGAAGTACCTAAATCGATAGCAGGTGAAATTGAGAGACAGTGGAATGGAAATGTAGAGGCAGGCATTTGAATTTTGTGTGTATAAGGGTGGACTGTGCCATTATCAAGGAGACTTTAGAGGGTTCGAGGGGAGAAATTCGGGTGCCCGACTCGGATTTTCATAATAATTAGGTATTTTTGATGAATATGTAACAATTTCTGAGTTACAATGTGTTTGTTAGTAAATTTGTTACAACTATGTCCATAATAGGTGTTTGCCAACAAAGCTTTTTATGAGTGTGTTTAAAAGTCAAATATAAGCGGCATGTTAAAAGAGAAATATGTATACCGTTATTGTTGCACAGGTATGGGAGCTGGCATTGGCTGCAATATATGAAATTGGAAATAATGATTGTATTACGAATTGTAATTCTGAGAAGTAAAACCTATCGGTCCCTATCTTCATGTTGCACATTGTAGAACTTTAACTGGATTGCGTCTTCTTTTCATAACAATTTTTTTTTTCTTTGGACATGCAGAATTGGCTGGTTTCAGACCAAAGATGACGAAGAGGATTATTATAATGGTTATCTTATCAACTTGCGGTATTGGACGAGGGCAGCAAGAACGTGAGCGATTTCTCCATGTTGTCGTTCTACTTTGTAAATTGTACAACCGAAATCATTCCAACAGTGTTTGCATAAAATGTAATGGCAGATTGCGGCCGTGCCGGGAAGTACTGCCAGCGATTCGCATTGTGCCATCTGCTCACATTTAGATCCCTTATAAAATGTTACTGCGCATTATCACACGTGGATATGGCTCCGGCCTTGCGGTTATTTCGAAATGTTACCTTTTTATGACACTAATGGAAAATACTGTTTAGCTTCAGACTCATATTTTTTAACGCACTTCACTTGCGTGATACTTGCGGGGATTTTCGTGAATGGACATTTTTATTTCTGTTCGGTCGCTCGATCAATCACTCTACCGCGCGAAGTATCGAATATAGGAGTGACGGCCATTTACGGATTCTGTTTGTTTACGTATTTGTTATACAGTGGATTTAGACAAATGTTTCCTCATTTTTAGGGTTCCGGACCTTAAAAGGAAAAACCGGAACCCTTATAGGATCACTTTGTTGTCCGTCTGTCTGTCTGTCTGTCTGTCTGTCTGTCTGTCAAGACCTTTTTTCTCAGAAACGGGTAGAGTTATCAAGTTGAAATTAATACCAAATATCAAATGCTATGGTCCCTTGTAGGTGTAAAAAAATTAGGCTTCTAAGTCAACGCAATTAAAAGATACGGTGATTTATGTCACATATTTTGATACTTTTCGCAAATTCACTTATCAATACAAAGGAATCAACGCACAGCCCAAACCGCTGGTGTTAGAATCATGAAATTTTGACAGTAGGTACCTTATATACCGCAAGTATCCACTAAGAAAGGATTTTGGAAAATTCCACCCCTAAGTGCATAAAATAGGGGGTGAAAGTTTGTATAGGGTAAAAAAAATTAATGAAACTAGAGACATGAAAATAAGTATTGAGGCTACTTATAACAAATAAAAAATATTAATTTCAGCGTTTTGTAAAATTCCACCCCTAAGTGTGTAAAATAAGAAATTGTATTGTAGTTTGTATTCAGTTTGGTTGCAGTTTGTATTGGGTTCCCGAATTTGTTTAAGCTATTTATTATTAAAATATCTTGCCGGTATCGATATTGGAATCCAGGAATGGAAAAACTATTTAAAATCATAATAAAATGTTGGACGGAACCCTCAGGGCGCGAGTTCTACTCGCACTTGTCCGGTTTTTAGTTACCAGATATGTTTTGGGAAAACATGGTGTTATGATAAGTTAGCCGAATATTTCAAAATCATCAACGAATCATTAATTGTAAATATTTATTGTGAAGGGTTACTACGTATAGGTATATTAATATTGACCGTTTACTACTGATTCAATAAAAGATATTCTTGTATAATAAATCACAACATCTACTTACTTGTGGTAAGCATTATATATTAGTCCCAGTGGTGGAATTATTCTTACAAATCATACCCACCAGTTTGGTTAAGTGCAAGATCAGTGCACTTTTATCAGTCAGTACCAGGATAAACCCACCTGAGAGCGTTATAGAGTATTGTTATTATGTAGGTTCCTAAAATTGAAGTATTGTGTTTATTATCAGAGCTACAACACGGAGGTGATTATCTGAATATAAATATTTGCTAACACAAAATCAAATGTGTAAAGTTCGATACGAGCCGTAGGGTTGTGCAAATGACCATATAAATCATATTGAGTGACGTTAAATTGACATATCGACGTCATAAATCAAAAGGGAATACCATAAGAGAACAAGTTTTGACAAGGCACTTAACTCAGGCCGGGACAAAGTGGTTTTTGGGAAAATTCCCCCTCACATACCGCTCCGACGCAATGTACGCTGGCTACGCAGGTTTATATCGAATATTTGCACGTAAAAATCTTTTATCATAGACGAGATTTCTTATATTCTCTTTTTTAGCGATAAGTTTGGTGCTGCTTAGACTACTCTGGGGTAGTCGTAGGTACTTATTGCATGTAGTTAGATATTTAACTAAGCTACGTGTTATTATTTTAAGTAAACGATATAGGTATTAAAGTAGAGATCGATGGTATTTAGGTTACTTTACCTTGGATCTAAAATATGCACGAGACTAGGTAATAGGCAAAAAAACAAACAAAAAACACCCTTATCGCAATTAGCATTGGGTATTAGGGTTTGATACTTTCACCAGACCATGGATAAATCTTTATTTTATTTTGGCAAATTACGGTTTGCTCCTCTATCCTACTGAAGTCTTCATGTTTTGAAATTCAAATAATGAATCTTTTCACGCCACACAGTATGCCGCTACGGCAAAATATTTCAGGTTTTTGATGTCTAATTTCATTGAAAAAATATACAATAGGAATTCTCGTGAACTTCGTTTAAATAATGCGTGTGGAAGAAGGGATTTCTCTGAATCTCAGATTGGCTTTTTATGGCTTTAGCTTTTATGTAATTTTCACGAGTATAAAAGTTTCAAAGTGCTCTTAACTCCTAAGGTTATGAATATGGAATCATTTAGTTGTGAGATTCTTATGTCGTTCCCGGAGGTATTGCTTCAAGCACAAATAAATAAAAATGATTTGTGCACAATTCTGAATGCGAAGAGCTCTCAACTAGAGTCTGGTAACTCGTTATTTTTTTATAGTAAAAGGCGCAATAACCGCCGATATGGAAAATAAATATGGATTGTCATAATTTATGGCAATCATGTCAATACAAGTTAATAAATGAATGTATTATTGTTATATTACCTATCATCTTACTAATGCTTATAATCAATATTGTTTTAATAGGTACACGGTGAACATGTACTAAGTTGCGTTCGTTTTAACTAAATAATGCATAAAACAAATATGACTACTAATATGCCAGTTAGTGATAAAAATACGACGAAATTGTTATCTCGTAATTGTATACATTTTTAGCTTTTGTTTTATACATTCTTTAGTAAAAGCGAACGCAACTGAGTACATGTTGATTTTGTATTATAATAATTTTGATAAAGCTTGTAAGCATTAGTAAGATGATAGGTATTATAAAAATAATCAATTAATGTATTTCGACAACTGTGATATAACAACAACCTATAAAGGTCGTTGGCCCCATTAACTGTAAAACTCGAGGACACTCTGCTTGCAGCTTGTAGCGAGTCGTGTATATGTGTTTGGAGCTGTCTGGAGTTTGACTTGTTTGTCAGCCTCTCTGTCCGGGATATTCGCAAAATTATGCAATTCTGGATGCAAAACTTTTACCACATCAATGCATACCCTATTGCCAAATGCCAAACGTCAGACGAACACACCAACTGTATGGTTCTAAACTAAGCAACACCGGTATTATAGATACCGTACAATACGATACGCGTGTGCTGGGTAAATTAGGGAAATGTCATTTGCCAAATTTGACCTGGCGGGTATCGAACACTCAACCGCTCTGTAAAAACCACCGCGTCAAGCGGTCGTCAAACAAACAAAATGTTTCAAAGTATGCATTGTGGAAGTCGAACTACGGGAAGATTTCGCTGAATAAATGCAACCCGATCTTTGTGTAGGTAGGTACCTACTTACATTTAAAACTAAAATGTATAACTTTCGCTGCGGAGACTCCGAAATGTATCATAGTGTCTTGAAAGTTTCGGTACGAGTGTGTCATGTGTTTCAGTATTCATCAACTACAATGGACATTATTTATACAATATATTTAAAAAGTTGATTGATAGATAGGCAAAATAGGAAACTGTAATCTTTTAAGTAGCGTATACGATTTAGGATGCTTTTGTCAGATACCTCAGTTTTGAATTCGTCACAAAATAATGAATAAGGCATTAATAATACATTAAACACCCATGGTAAAAATATATATGAGCCAGAGAAATGCGTGGCTTGCAGAACCTAACTACTTTATTGCTCAGAGCTGCTCAGGGTTGCTCAGTAGATACCTACATATTTTTAAGTCATGTAAACCTACTTTAATAATTTAAAACAATAATACGTTGAACCCTAGTTACCCGACACAACAAGTTTTTGGCTGTTGAATTTATTAAAAAAAATCTCAGACGCAAAAATATTAATAACTGTCAACACTATTCTACACTAGAAGAAAGATATCATCATAATAAAAATACAGGGACGGAACATTATATTATAATAATTATTATTTACCCCTTTTAACGTTTAACTCTTGGGCTCGGGCCTCCCCTTAAACGGGGGGACTCAGGACATAATCCACAACGCTGGCCCAGAGCGGGTTAGAGGATTACACATGTCTTTTGAAAATTGGTTGGATTTTCTAAGACATACAGGTTTACATTATTCCGTTATAAATAACCCTCTTTAAGTAAAATTGTATGGCGGTGTATTTTTTTTGTGTGCGCTTTCCTGCCCTAGTTCGGGCTGCATATATGTCTTACACAGTTGGAACTAATGTAAATAACCCGCGTCAATCCTTGACGAAGGTGAAGGCACAGGTGTAGGCCACACGATCCGCGATATTGACGTCCCTGCAATGAATTCTATGGCGATAATTTCCAAATCAACGGTGTGATAACATCAGGTGTGAGTTGGTAACGACGTTTTGCAAAATTTTATTTCACAATTTTATGGCGATGTTCTGTGGACATATTGTAAGACGACGACGTAAGACTTCCACAATATTGTAAGTGATAATTATTTATTTTTTCACCATCAATCTTTTTCAGTTCAAATATTTATTTTGGTTTAACAAAAGGACGACCCTTTGTTGGACAATAATCACAAATAATTCCCTTAATGTTCTTTACAAAGGGGTAATTTACTATAAAAAACGAGAACTCTTGTTCTAAGGGGAAAAGAAACCCTAACGAGGCTGTCCCTTGAATTTAGGGCACGAGACGTCTCAAACGAGCAAGAAGTCTGTAACGATCCAGAGATGTCTCAATTTAGCCATCTCGTCCGCGGCCCTCGCACTGAGAATTAATTTAAATGAAATCATCACAGTTTATTCTACTGTGATGGCGGAACGGGCGTTCAACCGACAAGAAAGCGCCGCAAGACTCATTTACAATTCCAATTAAGGGCAATTCTCATTTACTTTTGTCCTGTGAGCGGCGAGTGGGGCCGCGTGCTTGTCGCGACCTCCAACATTTATTGCCATAGTTTCCGCGTGGTCAGCTTGTCGATAATTTATAGGCCTCGTGTTTATTTCGTGCTGCGCAAAGGCGTATGACAAGCATGGAGCACGCGTGTTTTTTTAGTGTTAAAGTTAAACATTCTTTACTACTCAAATTCGGGAGATAGCTATTCATTCAGCGACCCTCTTGAACGCTGTGAAGGCGGGTTTATACCACCGTAGTGACCAGTTGGTGACCTACTGCTATGAGAATTTCAGTATATTTCCAATATAGAAGGACAGAAATGTATACATTTATTGAAATTACAACTCAGAATCACTGTATACCTACATTTCTCTCTCCTGTGTTCAAGATAAATAAAAGGGAGCTGTCGGATATATTGTAATCGTTCAATTATATTCGCGGGCTCCATTCTTGTCCGTCTCTTTGGTGCTACGTATTTCGTGCGTACCCGCCGCCTAACATCTGTTGCTGATTATAGCTACACTATATCCCATAAAAACTCCCATTGGATAAACTAGCAATTAAAGTCCATACTTCACATCCAATATATTTTAGAAATTAAAAGATTGAAATAAAACTATTTTTACGGATTATATCGCGTTTATTTACTTTTTATGTTCCCGACGTTTCGGTTGCTTTACAACAACCGTGGTCACGAGAGGACTGAGGTGTTAGACGTCCTGATGTCATAGTTAAAAACTGGGTACCCTCAAAATTTATTTGGTGTTTGCGGTCCGATCCACGCAGAAAGTAAAACAAGCGTCGGGAACATAAAAAGTAAATAAACGCAATATAATCCGTAAAAATAGTTTTATTTCAATGTGTAGTATTCGCGTAAATATAAGAAAACAATAAATTAAAAGATATTAAGTAAGCAAAATAAATAAAAGATCGAAGCTTTCTCTCCTCGACAAGTGTATCAATTTGTTTTTAGAATATCCTTCCTCCCGCGGACTTTACTGGAATCACAGCAGACGAGTGAAGCTACGGGATTTTCTTAAAGACTCCGGTGCTTCCAATAGATACTGGTATTTGCTGAATCCTCGATTGCGAGCTTAGACATTCAATTTAACTTACTGTACGCTAACGGAGATTTGTGATAGCGCCGTACACAGGGTTCGTGGAAAGTAATTTATTATTTCTTGATTTAACGCAATACGCACCAGGATCTCTTCCTTCGCTATTATCGCTGGTGCTGTCAGTCATTCTGTTCGAATAAATACAATTTATATATCGACGTGTTTTACCAAAATGTTGCCCCGCGTACAATATTGTTTCGTTCTTGTATATATGATATTTATATACTAGCTGTGCCCGCGACTTCGTCCGCGTGGAATTAAACGTAACAAAAATTTTCGTCATTTTTCTTTTTTGCGAGTCGATGTTTCGTGTGCTATAGGTATATCGCAAAAGCCCGAACGCGCGTTCTGAAGGTTTTGTTTTTCTAAAATAAACGTAGCGTAAGTTACTGCTTATAACTTTTGCTATCTGCCAGTGAAAATTCCGTCAAAATAGGTTCAGCCGTGTCGGAGATTACCCGGAACAAACACAGAGACAGACAGACAGACAGACAAAACATTTTTAAATCGCGTTTTTGTTATAAGTGCCGTATGTACTTTCGTATGCAATTAGTGAAAAGGCGTTATTTTGATATTACAAACAGACACTCCAATTTTATTTATTTGTATAGATATATCTAATTACCTAAATAATACGTGAATGCTCGTGTACACATGCATGTGATACATCAGTAACAATGCTGGTTTATTTGCTTTTTAATAAAAGTTTGAACGACGGCCACTTTGATTTTACCTTTTAAAGCAATGAAAACAGGGATTGAATTGGCGTTGTGGTTTATGATCAATATACTTGGGTACGTTTGGCAAATAGTATAAATAAAAAATATAATCTTTCCGTAACGTAATTTGTCGATAGGTAATACCTACATAATTTAGGTATGCATTTATGGTGGTTTTATATATATTATTGAAAATTTGTACCTATTTATTTTTGGCGAACCAACAGTAACTAAGCAGTGATAGCCAATTGGTTAAAGCACGCGCCTTGCGGGCACCAGGTCTTGGGTTCGAATCCCGGCTCGCACCTCTGGATTTTTTGAAATCTATGTGCGAATCATAAGTTCTATATGATTATCACTTGCTTACGGTGAAGGAAAACATCGTGAGGAAACCTGCATGTCTTAGAAGATCTAATCAATTTTCGAAAGACATGTGAAATCCGCCAACCCGCACTGGGCCAGCGTGGTGGATTATGGCCTGAATCCCCCTCATGTTGAGGGGAGGCCCGTGCCCAGCAGTGGGACGTCAAAAGGGCTAAATTATTATTTATTATTATTATTAACAGTAATTGGCCTCCACTCTACCAAGTGTCTTAATCGAGCCATAAATCTTGTATCTGTAATATGTATGTGTATACATATATTAACCCAAGGACTGCACACGCGTGCTTTTTGATATTTGTGAAATGATCTGAGAAACTATAAAATGCCACTTTTTATGCGATCCTGCTAAACAGATTGATCGCGTTGCTTTTTCGGCATTATACCTGGTAGGTAAATATAAATCTACAACTTAGAAAAAAATATCACGGTATCTTGTCAAAAGTTTATTGTTTTTGTTTTACTAGCTACAACCTATTACAAACTCCACATAGAGTTTTATTTCCTATGAAACGTCTTAAAATAATTATTTTTTACGAATTTTCAGCATCTGTGTGATATCTTGCAAAGTTTAATTTAATATCTTAAAGCGTAATGAGAATCACCTTTATGGGTGGATTTCCCAACAGCAAAATTTACGCGGCACGGATGAAATCGGTAGTGTGGAACATTATTATACAATTCTATTATTTTTTTCTAGCTAGAAGAGGTTTGTGCCTATGCGTGGCAAAATTATTTCTTCATTAGGGTTGCAGTTAATTAGGAAAAAAAATTTGTAAAGCCCTGTTTTTTTCATTTCGGTAGCTGTCCGCATTACATTTTTCAGTGTAATTTCCCTTGTACAACAAAAACTATTGGTTATTCAGATTGATGGCAACTTTTATTTTAATCGTGAATAGTGATAGTATTATCACAAAGTGGTTTTATAATAATATCTCCTCAATTTAATAACTGGTAAGTAAAAATGCATGTGTCCTAGAAAGTCCTTTCATTACGGTGACCTAAAGTTTGTCAAGAATATTTTTGTATAGAACCACTCTAGCTCCCCCCTCATGTCCTTAAAAGTTACGTACCAATGCTGCCTATGTACTTATCGTCAGAGGACGTGCGCAGCTAGCCTGCTTAGTCCCGAAAAATACGAAAGTATTTCATATCGGTGTGATGGGACAAATTTCTTTTCATTTCCGTTTATAGGTAAAACTTGTCATCCAATGATCTAGTACATTTAATTAAGTATTCGTGAGCAAGCTTATTGTACTACGTTTATTTGTGTAGTATTCACTACATCCTATAATAAATAGTTTTCTAGTAATACAATTTTTTGTCCCTGTTTTTAATTTCAGTGTTCTCATTTCGGTTGATTCGGTGGCCTAAACTGACCATGGAAATGATAAAAATCTCACCGTAATGATAAAAATTCTCATCTCGGTGAGTGCTTTGGATTTCGGTGTATAATATTTTCATTTCGGTGAATTGTTTTATCATTTCGGTTGATTACTACTTCATTTCAGTGAAAATTCAGGCCAGCAGGTGAATTATTCAAAATGTTTCACCTATAAGTACTATTTTTAAGTACAAGCAGCAACGCAATTTATTATTTTTTTAGTTTTGTTAAAGTACAAAGTTTCAAATATAGAAGAGTTTCCTTTTATTCACAAGGTTCGCTGATGTTATTATGCTTAGGATTCTAAGCTTTGAGGATAACGAAGAATTTGTATAGGTGAATGTAACTTCACGTAATTTGTAATCTCATTTGAACAAAGTCAAAAGAAAGATATCCGTAAGTAGTTAAAAAATGTAGATTCGTTTTTTACTTATTATTTTATTTTACTCCTTTTATTGTGTTTTTTTTAGTATTTTACCCAGAGGAATACCTAAAATTTACCATAACAGAGGTTCCTAGGTTAGCATTGCGTCGGTTAAGAACGACGTATGTATCTACAAATTGATGCTTGTTGAGAAATTGCAAAATAATGAGCTTTCGTTGCTTAAATAGTCTTCCTTTAACCTCTTATTATATCGCTAATATAAAATAAATATATTGTTTTCTTATATTTACGCGAATACTACACATTGAAATAAAACTATTTTACGGATTCTTTTTACGGATTTTATTTATTCACTTTTTTATTTTCCCCACGTTTCGGCTACCAAAACCAAGCGTACCATTGCAAGACCTCGAGACACTGAGCACTTTCTGCGTGGATCGGACCGCAAACAACAAATAAATATGAGGGTACCCTGTTATTAACTATGGCATCAGGACGTAAACGCGATAGAATCCGTAAATTAGTTTTATTTCAATAAAATAAATATTTAAAATTATTATTTTGTAAAAAAAAAAATATTTTGTTTCTTATTTGATAATTTTATTGTTAAACTAGCTGAGCTCGCGACTTCGTTCGCGTGAATTTAACAAAAAATTAATTAAACAATTTTTTTTTGTTGAAATGAGAAAAAAAGAGTTTACTAAAAGCATGAAGTTGATAAAGAAACACCTATGCTAAATTTATTTTTTTATTTATATACCTATCGCAAAAGCCCGCTCTCGCGTTCTGAGCCCGGGCGGCAGGACCCATTTTGTTTATTTTTTCTAAAATAAAAGTATCCAAAATTCCGTCAAAATCGGTCCGACCGTTTCGGAGATACTCTTGGATTTCACGTGATTTTATTATTTTACGCGGAACCCTAATTTTTTTCTAAAATTAAAGTAGCCTAAGTTACTCCTTTTAACATCAGCTATCATGGTCATGTTGCGTCTCTCTTAAGGTTTGGTATTGTGTTCTGGGGCAATTCTACGAATAAAGAACTTGCATTTAAGGCGCAAAAGAGGTGCGTTAGGGCTATGTGTAAGCTGAAGATTATGGACAGTTGTAAACCCTTCTTTATTAGTTTAAAAATACTTACTTAACCAAGTATCTATATCTTAGAAGTTGTATTATTTGTCCGAAAAAAATTAAATAATATGTTTTCTAAATTAAATAGTAAAAGACATTATCTAAAAATTGGTTTTCCACCCAATACAACAGCCTGGGTTAATAAAAGTGTTTTCTGTATGGCCCTAAGATTGTATAATCACCTACCTCAATCAATTTTGGAGATTTAAAACCTCAATATCTTTAAAAATAAAGTAAAGAGCTTATTAACGGAAAAGGGTTATTACACTGTTAACGAATACCTGTCTGACAAATTATAAATTGACATTTAATTAGAATTACTTATTTACGACATTTTAACTTAATGATAATACAATATTTTAGTTTTATAATTGCATGTGTTTAATGAATTATTGTCAATATTATAATATAATTATTTGAATACCATTTCATATGGTGGTTTGTGCCGAGCTTATATTAATTTAAGATCTTTTGTTGCACCATGTTTCAAGCATAATAAATCATTCATTCATTAGCGCTCTTATCTGGCAGTGAAAGTCCCGTCAAAATCAGTCCAGCCGTTTCGGAGTTTACCCGGAACAAACACACAGACAGGTAGAAAAAACAATTTGAAATCGTGGATTTGTTATAAGTACCGTATATACTTTCATATGCATTTAGTGAATAGGTGTTATTTTGATATTACAAATGACACTCCAATTTGATTTATTTGTATAGATAAGCCTTCTGTATACGTTTTTGGTGGACAGGTGAAATTAAATAACTAGTCACCGTAATGAAAGATCATTTCGGTGACTGGTTATTTCATTTCGGTGAACGGCTGTTTCATTTCGGTGCCATCAAAAGTTTAAACACGTATATCTCATAAGTTAATTAAGATATTTTGATAACATTAAAAATTTGCATTAACTATATTAAGAAGTACAATAAATAACAGATACAATTTTAAAAAAGTTAAAAATAAAAAATTCAACCGAAATGAAAGAAAAAACGACTTTGTTGAAATTCACCCTTATGCTGTAATAACAAAATAATGTTATTTTAGTATGATGAAAGTGTAAATAAAGTTTTGGTAAAGTGAGCCCAGAGGCGACTTTTTGTAGAAATTAAATTACTGGATTTTGTATTTTACCTTCTGAGACTAAAATTACTTTCTTAGAATGTTTTTTATACATTACGGTATCTCATTAAAAACAGTACTAGTCAAAACTTTAGAAAATATAATATTAAGGCGATGCCAGACCTGTACGTATTATAGATACCTATACAGTGTGTTTTTATATCATATCGAAAAAAAAACAATCTTAAAATTCGGGATGAGTGCGCGAGCCAATTAGTGACCCGCCCCGGCTTTGCACGGGTGCAATAAATTATCAGTGTTTCTTTACTATATTATGCATGAATTATACATATAAACCTTCCTCTTGAATCACTCTATCTATTAAAAAACCCCATCGAAATCCGTTGCGTAGTTTGAAAGATTTAAGCATACATAGGGACATACAGACAGCGGGAAGCGACTTTGTTTTATACTATGTAATGATACTAATAGGTATTACACACTTTTGTAGATATCCGTTCGTATATTAGTATGAAACTCGATGTTAAAAGTTGGTCGCGATCGCAGGTGCGGATGTCAACTCGCTTCGTATGAAACATTTCTCTCTTGAAGCTTGAATCCATATTTTCTAGACACAAATTGCTATACTTGTGGCTCTGAAAAGTTTCCAATTTAAAACTCATGCGTTAGGTTTACAAAGTGCACGCCTGTCGAGAAAGAAAAACAGATTAAAAATTATGAATTTAAATTACAATTTTTGACGACTGCTCGGCGCAGTGATTCGAGCGTAAGCCGGTCGGCTCACTGCACCGGAATAGAATAAAATAGAATCGAATGTCTTTATTTAATTTTGTAAACATAGGTATATAAATACAGTTCTTAAAATTTCTGAAATGGCCTTTTCGTAATTGGCCCAGGTCTATAGGTCACTGGAATCGTCCCCAGTCCATTGAACGGTACCTACCTATCATAGTACAAGCGTTGCTTAGTTTGGGACCATACAGTTGGTGTACCTATCATCAGTTTGGGTCAATTTATTAAAAAAAAAATATCTAAGTAATATCTTTAAATACGATTTGGGGTGTTAATTCTGTTGAGGTACCTGTGTCAATGAATTTTGGCTTTTTATTCAGACACTAGAGCACGGCGAACGGGGCGAAATATTTCACCCAAATATACACTTCATTTTCTTAAGTAATAAAATTGGATCCGTGTTCAACAGGTAATAAGATACGATGACAAGGATCGCATTATCGCGCGCAACGCAAAATCCCTAAAGTGGCTTGATTTATTGCTCGAAATATCCTTGACGCTGCTCGCAGGGAATTATATTTTAGCCCTTTAACAACCTTCTGCAACCATAGCTTACCTTTTCTACCGAGAACCTAATTTTATTAGATCTCTAACTACTTAATAATAACTTCTCATAAGTATTTATCAGTACTAGACCAACATATTATAGATCTCTTGAATTGAATTTAAATATTGATTATTTTGAGTGGAATGGTTACACGTTCCTTTAGAACTCTTTGCCCTTTTGTTGGATAGGTCGGTACTTATAGGTTGAGATTAACATGGTTAAGCTAAGTTTCGCTAGCTTAAAGCTGGAACCGGGTTTCAAATGTATGCCCCACTCTAAATCTCGAGATCTAATCACTCTTGCTTGATGGAATTGGGTATTAACGTACCCTATGTCTGCCTACTCTTATAATATAAGGTATTCTAATAAATAGAGGTCGTACAATAGGTATTGTAGTTGTAGAAAGGTAAAAAACTGGAGCTAGGTATCTAAAATACGAAAATACTTGTTCTTTGGACCTTTTAATAAAAATATGTAAAAAACCGGACCACTGAGTTTCTTACCGGATCTTCTCAGTCGAGGTCACGTTCTGACCCGGTGAAAATGACAATTTGTAAGTGAACCCGTTGGCTTTTACAAAATTAACGATTTGAGTTTGAGTCACGCCTGCATTTCCCGAAGGGATAGGCAAGGCCACCCCCGATAGTATATATCCCCCCTATTATATAGTCCCAATATAATAGGGGGCGAAACTATGCACTGTGCAAATAAAACAGTATTATTTACGACTCTCCGATTGATAGGAGGTCGATAGTTTACCTAAATATTTTTCATCCTAGACCATTATTACTATTTTAAAACTGTAACTGAGCTCATGGAAAACTACTGGACCGATTTCAAGGATAGTAAATATTGGATGTACTATCATTAAATCTATTCAAATCAACATATTTTTATTAATGTAGGCCAACAAAGCACTTCAGTCAGATTCTACCACAGGTTCGAAATCTTGCTTCCACTGAAAAGATCCGGCAAGAAACTCAATGGTTACTTTTTTCAATAGAATGAAACATGGTGTACATCCTCAGGAACGTAAACACAATGTGAGCAGGCAACACGATTGTTATTAAAAAGTAAGCTCATTAAATCTCACCCAGATTTAGCTACTTAAATCTGAAAGATTGTTTAGTGAGAAGTGCATACCTTTTTTTTTTTTTTTTTAACGTTGGAAAACCCTTTTATTGGTCCCCTCACGCCTCGGGGGAGACGAGAGGGGTATGTGGGAGTCCCTGCGCCTGAAGGGCGCAGTTTACCCACTAAAAACCAACGGTGTACCACCCTCCGCCATGCAGAGGGGCGCCCCGGGACCATGGGAAATGCTCCGAGACGCCCCGGCGGACTTACATTTTACAAAATCTAGTATTTCCGTAAACGCGACCAGTGATAAATTTTCGTATAGATAGACTCGTTTATTTCGGTCATCACGTGAATCTCATCTAAGTAATTTGTGGAAAGGGTGTTTGGCTGAATGGCCATTACTCAGAATAACGACCCGTTGGGCTTAATTTTAGATCCCACGTTAAAGTTGACAGCTGTATTTTGATAAGATGTGACAGTGGTTGTTCACAATATATTTTAATGGACCACTTTTAGGCGTCAGTCTACGTAAGTTTGTGTTTTATAGAAAAATTAAACTAGGTACTTATTTTCTCTTAAATTTAAATTAGACAATGTATTTTATTTGTTTTTTTTATAATACAAAATCAGCGAAAAAGCGTAGGATTCGTCTCATGTTAAGCAGTTTTCGTAGCCTATAGATGCGCTTGCATTGCCAAAGGCATATCTCACACGTTGCCTAACTGTAGGGGGGAGTGGGACAACATTTTAATACATCAAAATTAAGTAGATAAGAAAAATATTATTATCACTTGCTAACTGCTGCTTGATCCGGGGTTCGATTACTACATCGCGTTCAATGTTCGTTAGATTTTCTAAGTATGAGACTAAGTAGAAGTGGGTCTGATAAATTGTATGAAGCTCGCTATTAAATTAAAATCAAAATCATCGGTGAAATGTAGTTGTACCACTGTGCACCTTTGACCGCCAATACCACTTCTACTCTGACCATCAGTACTTACCAATTCTAAGAAAACAGGCGTGAAAGTATTTATTATAATTTAACGGCTATTTTTCCGCCTCGTTCTATTTTTAATAGTCAGGGAAATATATTAAAGGGGAGTTTCACGAATCCTTGGCCTTCGTTTGCAGGAAGAACTCATGACATACGAGCGCAAAGGGCTTATTCTATCTTATCGCGAGCCCAGTAAACTTGCTTTGAAAACTCCACCGGGAATATACTTGTTTGAGCGCGAAGACAAATGGAATCGTCCACGACATTTGAAAGCGATAACTGCGAAAAAATATGTTTTTACCTTAGAAAAAGAATGTCATGGAAGTGCAGCTAACGATAATTATACTTCATTCTAATTTCTTTATAATTTATTACTTGGGCCATTTTTTCGTTTCTCGATTTTCGTATTTGTGTAAGATTCTTTTATTCGTTAAAATGATGTATGTGTTTAAATTAGCAATCTTTATGAGTAGTACTTACTTCTTTGCTTAGTAGATTTTGTAATGATATCAGCTCGTATTTTTAATGGTTTTATCTTTGTAGGTTGATATTTAGATAGTTATTAGAATATTAGAATATTAGATAGAATTGATAGATAGTTATAGATTTGTTTATACCGATGTATTCCGAAGTAAAAAACAAATAGGTAGAATATATTGCCTCCATCAAGTCCCTCGAGTGTCGTAAAAGACGACTTCGGGTTAAAAGAGAAAATAACAACTTAATTTCAACCGATGAATCGAAAATAAACCTATATTCTTGAAAGTAGGTAAATCACTTTATAACAATTTGGCTACATATTCCTTGCTTTGGAAATTTCGAATGAAATACTTGAATTTTTTACCTAACCAGAGATACATCAAACTGTATTTGAAGTTCAGAATATTCACCATTAAAGCAACGGCATATCATGAGGACTAATATGAACATGATGAAGGTAAAATATTACTTCCAAATCACGAAATGTCTGGAAAAAGTTATTATACTTGAAATTCTATCTATACTAATCTTTTGCTTTATTTTCCAATATTTAACGCCCAACAATATGTGTTTTGTATTAATTAACCCATGTAGTTCACTAAGAACCCAGACAGATTTTCAACTGCAGCCTTGACTCCCTTACTCGTATTATTCTGATTAACCAGATCAGCCTGAAAATAGTGTTAATGAGTTTCAGATAGTTCGTACCTAGTGGACTGAATTTGTACAACAACAATCTGGTAGGTACCCTTCAAAATTTTGTAGTTAACTATTGCACACTGAAGTGTTAATACAGTGGAATAATATCAGTAATGTTGGCTATTTAGAATAATTTAATTGCAGCGTAGCAATTAGCCAGGGTGTAATGAATTCATGGCCATATTTTATACAGAGGCTGTAGAATCGTCTGCCATTTATTCAAATGGTTTCACTGGCACAGTTATCAAAGGCTCAAACAACTGTAGCGAGGACTCTGTTTGAAATCTGAATAAATTAAGATGTACACAGTAAAAAAGTGTTTTCGACCATAATTCATTTAAATTTTAAAGTTTTGTTGTCAAATACTATTTGATACTGGCACCGCCCTCCAAAAGCTGTCACCGTTTGTCAGTCAGACAGTCAGTCGGTGTGGAGGTTACACATGTGTGTGTGTCAATTCATGGTAGTGTGTGTAATGTTTTATATATTGATTTTAATGTATTTCTAAGTATTATAATATAAAAATATTAGCATCCTGCACTTCTTCTCTATATAAACTATAAGTGTGCCAAATTTCATACTCCTCCGTCCGCGCAATTATTTCCTTCACGTGTTAATATATAATTAGATTATCTTAGGACTAAACATGTTTTTTCTCAGTGCCTTTGGATTGGTTCTCTATTTTTTTCCTCAATTGAGCGACTCGATCGTGCCCTCCGTCCCTTGTGGCCATAAAAGTCATGTGCGGCAAGTTTTTTTTAAGATCTAGGTAATCTAACTGAAAAGTTATTCAAGATCGACTGGGCTTGTTAAATGGGATTCGTTTAATCGCGCCCGTGTCCCAGCTACTTGTAATCGTCTGCAGACGGCTTGGCCATTTTCTTGATATTATGTTCTCGTTGACGGCTCGTTGGCGACGCGGGCAGGTGCTTGTTTGAAGATTAAAGTCCCAGATTTATGTCGATTGGGGTTGGTCGCGTGGATTATTACTTAGATAGAGACGTTAGTACCTACCTTTTTGCTTCGTAGTGGGTATCTACTAGATTTTAGGATTCTATCTCTGCCATGGGCATTATACAACTAACGATGATGTATTAATGATGTTGATTAATATTTATTTTATACCTATATGTATTTTAAGTAACTATACGAAATGTTCTACAAGTTTGATTTACTACGTACTACGCTTGACTGAATTCATTAGTCGTTATTTTTAATAGTATGATGGTATATTATGTATTCTGAGAGAACGGAATACAATAAACATGTGAGGTATATCCAGCAGCTATTCACCAATCGTTCCACCAATTATAGGACCGATGTTTTTTCGAATAGTGAATATAAATAAAATCTGCATAGTAGCACGCGAATTGATTCGATTCAGCCGCCCTAACCGTGTTCAATGAATGAGAGCTCTCCAGCAGCGGGCGGTTCGCGCCCCTGTCGGAATTTAATTGAAACGGACGCAATTCGAGCCGCCCCAGCCGACATATGACATACACGGTACGATTCCGTAATTACCGACATCATAGCCGCCAGGAACAGACTGACGTCTAGTGGTCATAGGGAATTACGAGTGGCCACGATGAATTAACTCCCCCCCCCCATAAACCTTCGCTCGCATTTTCAAAATTCCAATTTATTCTTATAAGTAGTATATTCGGAGGGGTTTATATCGCGTCAGCTCCAGCTCCGTTGGGTCTGGCTTTGTGATCAGACGCGTGTTTAAATTGAGATGTAATTTTACATTTGCTACTACTTGTGCCAGCAACTTTGTCTGGGAACTTTGAAGTATTACAGGGTTTTAACACGTTTAAAAGATAAAGATAACCCTTTGGTTTATCGTTATCGATTAATATCTTTTTTCTGTTTATGAATTACATATTCTCTTTTGATATTGGCTGTGAAACGGTTTATTTTTATTTTCCGCGTTCGATTCAACTTCAGAGCCAAAAATATGTCAAGTCCGCAGAATGAATGAACTATAGGTAGCGGCTTCATCGGGATATTCAGCTCGTGTTTTTACAAGCCCCAATTCGACCGATTGATACCAATTGAAAGTAAATTGCATTTCACACTCTATAAAGTAGGTAAGTACCTATCTGTTTGTCCCGCAAAAGTTTGATAAATTCAATTTTCAACTGGGTAACTTCCGTGTCTGGGCGGTTCACGGTTGATACTTTTTGAATAAATTGGCCTCACACCGAATCGATAGTAGTATAGAAACCTCGGAAGTTATCGAATGGCAACATAACTTTTCGTAGAATATTGAATCAGTAATATCCGTATTTCGAAGCTTGTTTGTGGTGGATGGGCGGACTCCGTCACATTTACCCACACAAATATTATTTTTCCAAGTAGGCGAGAAATTCGCCGGAAATTTAACATCCGCTGTTTTGTTATACACCGACATAAACAGATATGTTATATACCTACATTAGAAATAGATTGTTCTATTATTATTATAATGAAGACAAGCATTTACAGAAGGGAAAGAACATTAAAGCAGCTAAAAATAAAAGCAAACTATACATATTATGTAGACAGATACGTATATGCAAAATGAACACCTACCTACAACTCTAATTAAACTCACAAGTGATGCTTTTATTATATAAAAAATGAGGAAAATTGTTAATTTCATATGGGTTTCACCTAGAACGATTTGGTTAAATCGTCCTAGGTTTGAACGCTTTCGAAGTGCAACACACAAAAAGAATACAACGCTTTTTCAACGATTGCAAAACATTTTGCTTTAAATAATACAAAACTTAATTGTCTGAATCAATTTCCTTTCAAATCGTACGTTTATATAATCCCCGCTGTAGCCGCAGGGATAGACCCAAAAATAATTCGAATAGGGCAGTCCTCAATGAGGGATTAGTTTATGCCGCGAACCCATACCCTTTAAATCTGATGCAGGGTGAGACCAGGACTAATCAGCGCGGATTGTTGCCCTTCCGCCACTCTACACCCTGAATCAAGTAAATGAGAAAACTTTCTAATTGGAATTTCAAATAGGCCTGCGTTTATCCAGACGAGAGCTGTTCGCGGTTCGACGCCAACATGCTGGGCCGCATTATAATTCTCTTCGGTTTGGGTAATTGATATGGGTTTTAGTAATTTAACGACTGCCTACTATTTGTCAATAGCGATCTTGTTAACATAATATAGGTACGGTCTGGTTTCTGTTACATGAATATTTATCAATTATATAACTATTTAATTATGAAAGTAAGTAGGTACCACTCAAGGAGGATGCGGCAGAAATAATTCATGAGGTTTTGGATGAGCATTGAATTAAATGGTCTTATACGAGTAATTTGATCGAAATTCGAATAACTACCATTTTAAATTATGTTTCCCCGCCAGTTTTATAAAGGGTCATATCTCAAGTACTAGGTTTGCCATATTTTAAAAAACGTAATTTATTAAATGTTGATGGTTGCTACTCGATTATGCAGTTTACTGTTTTCTGGATGTGTTCGAAGGCCGCAACGCGAAAGCTGTAAAAAATATTCAAAGACCCGTATTCACTAGGCATCCACCTAACGGCTACTGTGTATGCACCTCAATTATTTTTCGGGACTTTTGAAACACCCTGTATATTAAAAAATATTTTTGCTTCTAGTTTGTTACCCAACTTTAGTAATACCAGTAAAGATATAGGACCTCTAGTAATGTATTTACTTCCCTCCCCCTTAATACAAATCAAATAAGTTGAGTTTCGTAATAGCAAATTTGACTTAGTAAGTATAAGTATATATCATTCGGGCGAACCAAATACCATACGCAAACAGGTCAAGTAAATAACTGGAACCCAATTATTGAGTATCGGGGATCTATCAATATAACGTAATAAACGTTAAGATTTGATCTCACTATAACGTTGGATGAGTGATTAAGTAGGTGGGTAGTGTTGCGATGCCCCAATAGGCATGTTGGACTAATATTGAATTTAGTAGGTATATTTTATTTTATATTAATTGATAAGCACCAATTATTATTTGACATGTCACATAATATTTCCAAAATAATATGCCAAATAAAATATGTCATAATTACAAAGATATTCGCTATTAATGTAGCCTTGAAATAATATCAGGGAGAGAGTGGAGTCACGCTCATTTTATGATGCACGCAAATTTACAAATTTAAACGTGTGTATTTTTGTCAATTTCAATGTTATTTTGAAAATTATTTTCTTGATGCTATCGTAAGACAGTAATAGAATCTATACAAATGGTCTAAGATACAAACAAGATACAAACAACAAAACATGAAGTGTCTAAATACATAATATAAAGGAGGTACCTACCGTAATTATACAAAAAAAACTTTTTTTTAATTTTGCTTTTCATCTGTCTGTTTTTGACGGGACTGTCACTGGCAGATAGCTCATGTTATAAGGATTAACTTTGGCTACTTTTATTTTATCGAAGTACGGAGCCTGCGCCACTGCTAGTAACTAAATATTACACCACAAGCCTATTTGACGTAGTAAGTAACATATCCGGCTGTATCCACGTGATGAATCAGCAGAGCTTGCGCATGTATTAGGCAGTCTCGTCAGTACATTCGCGTTACATCAGAGACGTTGTAAAACTTGCCCGGCCGATGGTCGAGTAAGCTCGGAACGAAATTGCCAATCCTCTTTCACAATGGACCGTAAAATGGTTTTCCGTTTTTGCCCGACCGAGCGGAGCGCCGCTCGTTGATTCACCGGACACGTCGCTCGTGGCGTATCACTAGTTGGGGGAATTTGCGGAAATAACTCTTCATATACCTAGTTGACGCCCGTTCGCTCGGGAAAAACTACACCAACCAGTTAAATACACGCTCTTTAACACCCATCCACATGCAATTACTTGTGAAACTAATGTTAACTGTTGTTATAACTGCGAAATATATTTGGGGTATTCTTACTTTAAATTAACATCTATATAAATAAATAAAATTGAAGTGTCTGTTTGTAATATCAAAATAACACCTTTTCATTAAATGCATATGAATGTACATACGACACCTATAGCAAAAACGCGATTTAAAAAAATTTTGTCTGTCTGTCTGTCTGTCTGTCCGTCTGTGTGTTTGTTCCGGGTAATCTCCGAAACGGCTGGACCGATTTTGACGGGACTTTCACTGGCAGATAGCTGATGTAATAGGGAGTAACTAAGGCTACTTTAATTTTTGAAAAACAATTAGGGTTCCGCGTAAAAAAATAAAAACACATGAAATCAAAGAGTATTTCCGAAACGGCTGGACCGATGTTGACGGGACTTTCACTGGTAGATAGCTGATGTTATAAGCAGTAACTTAGGCTACTTTTATTTTAGAAAAACAAAATTAAAAAAAATGGATATTGTCGCGCGGGCTCAGAACGCGGGAGCGAGCGTTTTTGTTAAATTAAATTACACGCGGACGTAGTCGCGGGCTCAGCTAGTTTTAAAATAAATGTTAACTGTTCTTATAACTGCGAATTATTTTTGGAGTAATTTTACTTTAGGTAAATATCTTAAATTCAATTTTTAAAGTACAACTGCTGAATGGGGAGGAAAACCTAAATATTGAGCGAGGTATTTATATCAAAACCACAATAGTTACTCAACATCCTGGAGGAATATGTTTAGGCATTTCTGGAAAATAAAAGAAGGCCGCGTGGTTGTGACAACAGTGACATATTAGAGAAAAGTAATTTTGATTACAAAGTTTGTGTTCACATTTTCGTAAGTCGGTTCGGATCTTTGATAAAAAAAGTAAAGGATACCGCATGTTAGTACACGCAATGTTCCACCAAAAAATACGCATGATTCAAAATTCGCGCAGTCGCCCGCTAGTCTACAATCGACCATTGACACAAGAGCTGTCAAAACCGCGGCGTAAAATATTGAAAAAATACCGTTTTGCATCATTAAAACATGTAAAAGTGAGAACTGGAAGCATATGAAAGCGAATGGCATTTCATTTTATCAGTGAGTCCCCCTTAAAATACAATATTTTACAAGAAAAAGTTAAATTTATATTTTCATACATTCTATGTAGTTGGATAATGTGGATACGACTTCTATAAAATTATAATATTGTTTCGTATAAAAATGCCGTTTTCGTAGAAAACGGTTTATTGCGCTCTCCACAAACTTAACTTATACGCACTAGTAGGTACACTAACATTTGTTACACACAAAACTTCCAAACTTCCAAAGCTTTTTTATTATCAGGGCAATTTAAGACATTTAATTTGAGATACGACAGTGAATTCAACATTTTCCCATAGATTTCCTCAATCTATAGAGGCGTGAAAAATGGACTTATGCCATACTTTTTACGAGAGCACCCGATTGGAGACCAACAAAACGTACATGTTTTTGTTCATTATATTTTGATGAATCGGATTTTTACACAAGTAACAAAGGCCACCGGATGTTAAAGAAAACTGGTTAAATATATTGGTTTATATTTGAGTAATCGGCGGCTATGCTCAATACCGCACCTGCTATAATATCGCCAGACTGACACACCAACTATGGTCCCAAACTAAGCAACGCGTGTACTATGTACCGATATCATACTTGGTACCGTACAATGGACTGGGGGCAATCCCGGTGACAACCAGACCAGGGCGAATTACAGAAAGGCCATTTCCGAAATTTCCTGGGACGCAAATCGAACTCGCAACCACCCGGTACAGTGAGCCCAGTGGTATACGTGCAAACCACTGTGCCAAACAGTCGTCACGATACCAAGCCAAGCGATACTGCGCCAAGCAATATAATTAACACTTCCATCACTTGTCTTTGCTTGTGTATAACTTCTTACATTTTTTACCAGGCTGCTTATCTAATACTGTTTAACTTAACACTGTACACATCATAAGGACGTCGTGCCGCTTATAATTAAATGTCACATTTTATTTTTAAAGTCCCAGTTTTTTTTAAATCTCATGTATTTATTATTTAAGGTATTTTTTTGTGGACCGATAAAATAAAAAAAAGTATTTCCATATTTGCTTAATACTTTTTCTCTTACGAAAACGGTATTTTGAGTATAACCCGCCACGTTATAATATTCTTCTGTAATTGACTTGAAATCGTGAGGCGTATCCATAGTTTTGACGTCGTTTTGCACAGTTTTGACACTGGGCCCCGCGCGCCGGCGCGCTTTACACACACTGTCATTGCCGCGAGATCGCATTTGAATAATAATAAAGTATGAAGTACTGTATCCATTCCTTCCTTTATCAAAGGTTCGGATGGATACATGATTGCCTTTTTAGTTCACACAAGAGTCTCCTTCAAAACTTTTTGAAAACAATAATTTAAATAAATATGACTATAATAAATTAATAAATTTGATAAATTTATAATAAATAATTATAATAAATTTATTTAAAGTTAAAAAAGAACGGCCAGAGGCCAATTACACTAAATAACTAACTATAGATATATTATAAGTTATACAAATCATTCATCTTTCTCACAAAACCTCAAACGTACCAACAAAATCCTCGCCCATTCATCCGCAAACAAATCCATCCATAATAGGTACCTTCTCGTGCATATGATCGCATCTGTTCGATCTTAGACCATATTATAGGCTTTATAAGGTGGTAGAGCCTTGGTTCTGCCTTACGACGACGACCTTGACGACCGCTTGGCGCAGTGGTTCGAGCGTAGGCCGCTCGGGTCACTGCACATGGTGGTTGCGGGTTCTATTCCCGCCCGGGGCAAATTTCGGAAATGGCCTTTTCGTAATTTGCCCAGGTCTGGGTATCACTGGGATCGCCCCCAGTCCATTGTACGGTTACCCATAGTACAAGCTTTGCTTAGTTTGGGACCGTACAGTTGTGTGTCTGTCTGGCGATATTTATTTATTTATTTTACATCTTGATGTACCCAATTGACGACATCTCATATTCGGACGGGCTTGACCGGAGTAGTACCAAACTCTTGCAGAAGTTAAGTAGTCGTATATTAGCTATTAGGTATATTTGCGTTTCGTACGATGGGTGAGAGAGTCGGAAGCTTAACCCCCCTGTCCCATTCCCCTACATGTTCGCACCGTACAAGCAGTGTCTTTGGTATTTGAAAGCATCTACAGGCTACGGTAACTACTTAACATCAGGCAGGTCGAACGCTTGTTTTCCGACTTTGTTTAATGAAAATGGCACCTATTTATATGAATCGTAACCCTAACCTCCTGATCCAACATTATATGTTTCTGCTGTGGCCGTATTATTTTGTTACGCATATAAATCATGAAATATTTTAACTCAAGTCAACTTAATTCAATAATGATCTTTAAAGAGCACTGTTGTTATCTTTAGAGTTTACGTAGGTTTTATAATGTATTAAAGTCACGACCCACCCCATCTAAGTGCAGAGGTTACGAAGCAATAAAATAGAGGTATTCTGAATAGTTAATCCTCCTCCAGTAATCCTTGAAACCCACGAGCAAGTTCATAAAGGCATCTAGTGTATGTCACTATGAGTGGCTTGTGTTGTGACCGAACAAACAAATGTCGAGACGCTTTATCATAGTCTCTCTTCCACATAATCACATATTAGACTTTGATGTCACATCTCTCACGTACCTGCATAAAGGCTGGTGAAATAACAATGCTAATAAATAAATAATGAATATCTCCAGACTGACACACCAACTGTATGGTCCCAAACTAAGCAACGCTTGTACTATGGATACCGTAAAATGCACTGGGGGCGATCCCGGTTACATTCTGGGAAAATTACGAAAAGGCCATTTCCGAAATTTGCCCCGGCGGGAATCGAACCCGCAACCACCATGTGCAGTGATCCGAGCGGCCTACGGTCGAACCACTGCGCCAAGCGGTCGTCATATAAAGTTATTAGATCGTCTATCGATCTAGTGCTGAATAGGTATATTAGCATACCAAACTCAGTTTACGTTAAAATAACAACAGATTCAGTTTCTCATTAATATGTATTATCAATTACAATTCAGAAGTAAGTGAATTTTGAAAGAAATAAATTCAGAGTATTTTTTATTACAAAATAAGATTTATTTATCAATAAAAGATTGTAATTAAAGTGGTAACTTAGACACTACTTAGAAAGTTAGAAGATATTACTTAGACACTACGTGATCCCGTATTGCCTGAAATCTACAAGAAAAGATATTAAACAGGGGCACAATAGGAGGAAAAAATAAAGTTACGAGGACTACAACATAGGTATTAATAAAAAACGCGGTTACCCGTTACAAATAGAATAATATAAGATGGCACACATGGTGGTGTACGATGCCGCGGGCCGGCGGCGCGGCGCAAGTGTATAAGCCAGTTGGAACTACTGCCGGTGACAGCTACAGGCAATATCTTTGCCCCGCCAGACCAATATCTGTAGTGCTGCAGAAATAATGATACTTGAGGAAAAAGTTGCACCGTACAATAATATGCTCTCATGACTTCGTCCTTATTGTAAACAGATGTTTTTCTGTCTTCAATTGAGAGGTAAGCCTTATAAGATGTATTAGTTTTATGCCGTTTTAATTTATTAAGCCCTATCTACATTAGAACTATTGTATTTGATACATAAATGTAAACCTTTATACAAACAAAATGGTTGAGAAGAATCTGAATAGTGATGGTGACCTGAAAAAGTTACCCGAGGCAAACTTTTGATTTAAGTTTTGTGTTCTGAATGTTCATTATTGTAAACATGTCATACTTTAACAATGAGCTTATTCTTGTTAAAATAGTAAGTAGCAGACAAGAGTATCCTTACCTTGTTATCTGGAAAATCGATTCTCCAATTTTCTGTAGGTATGGGTGAAGCAAGTATGTAAGTACCTACTATGTACCTATTATGAGCGTACCTTCTTTAAGGTGAAGGCGCCTGTCTAGCCCGCGAAGTACACATTTTTTGAGTTCTTTTAGAATTTTTTCAAAATCTGACAATAATAAAAGACAAATTTTGTAATTCGCGAAAAATACCGTGTGCAGTGCATTTATTAATACATTTATTTTAGGGTGAATTTCAACAAAGTCGTTTTTTCTTTCATTTCGGTTGAATTTTTTATTTTTAACTTTTTTAAAATTGTGTCTGTTATTTATTGTACTTCTTGATATAGTTGATGCAAATTTTTAATGACATCAAAATATCTTAATTAACTTATGAGATATACGTGTTTAAACTTTTGATGGCACCGAAATGAAACAGCCTTTCACCGAAATGAAATAACTAGTCACCGAAATGATCTTTCATTACGGTGACTAGTTATTTAATTTCACCTGTCCACCAAAAACGTATACAGAAGGCTATTCTTCTATACAAATAAATAAAATTGGAGTGTCTGTTTGTAATATCAAAATAACACCTTTTCACTAAATGCATATGAAAGTACATACGACACCTATAGCAAAAACGCGATTAAAAAAAATTTTGTCTGTCTGTCTGTCCGTCTGTCTGTCTGTCTGTCTGTGTGTTTGTTCCGGGTAATCTCCGAAACGGCTGGACCGATTTTGACGGGACTTTCACTGGCAGATAGCTGTTGTAATAGGGAGTAACTTAGGCTACTTTAATTTTTGAAAAACAATTAGGGTTCCGCGTAAAAAATAAAAGACATGAAATCAAAGAGTATCTCCGAAACGGGGGGACCGATTTTGACGGGGCTTTCACTGGTAGATAGCTGATGTTATAAGCAGTAACTTCTATTTTAGAAAAACAAAATTTCAAAAAATGAAAAAATTGGTTCTGTTATGCGGGCTCAGAACACGGGAGCGGGCTTTTTTGTTAAGTTAAATTTCACGCGGACGAAGTCGCGGGCTCAGCTAGTTACAAATAAATAAAACTGGAGTGTCTGTTTGTAATATCAAAATAACACCTATTCACTAAATTCATATGAAAGTATATACGGTACTTATAACAAATCCACGATTTAAAATTGTTTTGTCTGTCTGTCTGTGTGTTTGTTCCGGGTAAACTCCGAAACTGCTGGACCGATTTCGATGGGACTTTCACTGGCAGATAGTTGATGTTATAAGGAGTAACTTAGGCTACTTTTATTTTAGAAAAACAAAAAAAATATTTCATATGCTGCCTGTCGCGCGGGCTCTGAACACGCGGGAGGGCTTTTACGATAAGAAGGTATATAAAACACGAAACATCAACTTGCAAAAAAGAAAAATGAGAATTAACTTTTCGTAAACTGTGCGAATTGAACTACGTTTTTTGTTAAATCAAATTTTTGTTAAGTTAAATTACACGCGGACGAAGTCGCGGGCTCAGCTAGTAATAGTATTATAAAATACACCTTTACTTTAAAACTTTGGAACTAAAACAATGTTAAAGCATATACGATTCTTTGGCGGAATCAACTTTAGTCAGTTTAACACAAATGAAAGCGAATATATGTTCTAAATACATTATTACATTATGCTGTAGTAATATATTTTAAAGTCAATTTAATTTTATACGAGCAAAACAATATAGTCGTAATTATAACATACTTTAGTTAAGCTCTTACGACATTAAAATATTATGAGAACCAAAACAGCGTATGTTAACCCGTTTGGGGAAAAAAACATAAATAAAAACATAGCAATAAAATATATTTAACAATAAAATTATCATATAAGCAACAATTAAAAAAAAAAAACATTAATTTTAATATTTATTTTATTGAAATAAAACTATTTTACGGATTCTATCGCGTTTATTTATTTTTTTATGTTCCCGACGTTTCGGCTGCCTTACAGCAAACCATGGTCACGGGGGGACTGAGGTGTTAGACGTCCTGATGTCATAGTTAATATGTATCTGGGTACCCTCAAATTTAGTTGTTGTTTGCAGTCCGATCCACACAGAAAGTGCTCACAGTGTCTCGAGGTCTTGCAATGGTACGCTTGGTTTTGGCAGCCAAAACGTCGGGAAACGCCAAACCTTAAGTTATTAGATAAAATAATAACTTTTAGCATTTCCATTGTTCAAATTACATAGATACCTGCACATAGTGTGGCTTCTTGCAAAATCGTCACCTCCACGCTTCGGACCGAGCGCCATTGTCTGTTATCAATGGCTGATTTCATAGGCACTTTTCTTTTTTTTACATTTATACCATAGGGTACCAATAAAAGCAGTAATAACACATTGGTTAAGCACGCGTCTTGCGGGCACCAGGTCCTGGATTCAACCTCTGGCTCGCACCTCTGGGTTTTTCGAAATCTATGTGCGAATCATAATAACAATATGATTATCAGTTGGGGTAAACAAATATTAGCCCATCAGTCCTTTTTTTTGTTGGTCACTACTCGTTTACGGTGAAGGAAAACATCGTGAGGAAACCTGTATGTCCAAGAAAATGTAAACAATTTTCGAAAGACATGGGAAATCCGCCAATCCGCACTGGGCCAGCGTGGTTGCGTCATCAACCACGCTGGCCTAGCCTGGGCCTTCCCTCACTACGAGGAGGATTCAGGCCGTCGCCTGAATACCCCTCGTAGTGAGGGAAGGCCCGTGGCCAGGAGTGGGACGTCAAAAAGGGCAATTTTTTTTTTTTTTATACCATACGGTAACAAAGTTAGAACTCCATATTTCGCAACATTTATGTTGATTCTTATTTCGTCATTAAGAATAACCCTCATTCAACTGTCCACAAAAAAGGTAGGTGTGATAGAATCGTACACCACGAATGTGTCATTTACAAGTGAGTGACGCAACTGATTCTTTCGGTATCGCGTGACCTTTCCCATAAGCGGCTTATGTGACCGCCGCCGCGCCGCTCGGATACCGCGATATTCATAACGTGCTTTTGTTGACCCCAACCTAATTATGTTACAGTTACATCACTGAACAATCGAAGAAAATAGACGATGCTTCAAATTACTAAAATTTCTCGTTCAAATTACCTTCTTTATAATCTTTTTTTCAATAGGCTTGTTATTGTACCCTTAGGTGTGCACTGGGTTAAACGTTATACTGAAAAAGTCGTTGTCTCTATTTTATGACATCAAAAAATAAGGACAACAATATGTTTTGTGTGAATGTTTCATCCAGGGCAAACTACGGGTCTAGTAGATATTATTTTACTTTTTAGATATACCAATATAACTTATTGACATAATGATATAATATTATACAACAGTATACTGCCAATTAAGGTAGGTACTTTAATATAAAAATATGCTAGGCAAGGCCATAGATTTATTGCCAAGTACTGGATAATGCCGATCGATAACGACAACTGACAGGCAAAACCTATATATACATAAATATATGTCATCAATGACATAAAAGTGAGGTGGCCCATAATGCCCGGTATTGGGGCAAAAAAAGCCGATGATTACAAAGTTACGTTCAAAATGGTCGATAATAATAATGAGTAAGAAACATAAATATATATTTGATGCCTGCAAAGAGAAATCATACTTAAGGCTAAAGCGCCCGTCTAGCCCGCGAAGTTCAAATTTTTTGAGTTCTTTTAGAATTTTTTCAAAATCTGACAATAATAAAAGACAACTTTTGTAATTCGCGAAAAAGACCGTGTGCAGTGCATTTATTAATATATCCAACTTACTCTAAAACATTTCAAGAACGACAGCTATCCAGATAATCTGGCAATTTTTGTATATTTAGTGATTTACTAGTATCATATCCACCGTGATAATATTTAGAGTAAAATAAATGTATTAATAAACGCACTGCATACTGTGTTTTTCGCAAATCACAAAATGTTGTCTTAAATATTTTCAGATTTTGGATAAACTATAAAAATACTCGAAAATTTTGAATTTCGCGGGCTAGACAGGCGCCTTCACCTTAATCTAAATCTTCAAATTTTTCGACTTTTAAATTGCAAATATCAATCACACGACAGGGTGCAAATTGGGTAATCATAATGATGAGGACTTTAACCTTGTGGTAACGGTATTGCTGACGGCAGCATTTAAATAATTCTGACGGACGGAGTTTAAACGTATTCCGTGTTATTTAATATTTAATAAGACAATGAAATTATCCCTAATATAACATAATTGAATCCATTACTTCATGACATTTGCGTGACTTATTTGTTTCGTAGATACCACTTTACATGTGCTGCTATGATATAATTTGGATGACATAAACAGGTATAAGAAGTTAACCAAGAAAGATAGTTACATGAAACATAATTATATCGATCGCACTATAGACTTCAAAATTGTATGCATTACATAACTCAAAAAAAAAAAAAAGTATATTCCCCGCGATAATAATAGCGTGAAAGCCGTCACATAAAACTAAAGTAGATCCTCCACGATTGTAGTCGTCTATAAATACATCTAAACGGCGAAGTTAAGGTGATCGTATAGCTATTTACGTGTTTAGTACGCATTCAGTAAAGGAAAAGATCGGGTATCGTAACGGAAACATTTCTGAAGTATCCCGGAGCATTTGGGCGTGGGCATTCAGGTCACGTCGCCGTAACAACGGCAGCGATGCCGAGCACCTAGAGGTTTGTTGTGATACCGCCCCTGGTTTTTTCACAATACCTGACCCCACTGGCCGGGAGAGATTCCCCTAACGTTAGTTTGTTATGGCTCCGGCAACTTTATGTTCTTTTTAATGTTTTAGTGGCCAAAATGCTACGTGCCCCTTATCTGTCACGAACCCTTTTTATCTGCGCGGAATGGTAATTGTGGTGAATCAGTTTATTAAAATGATTTTATAGATGTTTTATGGAAGTCAACGTTTTCCTCTTATATAAGACGTTTTTGTTGAACTGTAATTTAATTTTAAAACATTCTGATGGAAATTATTCCAAGACCATTGTTTCAATAAGTTTTATTATTCTATACACCACGCATTATAAATGGTCATATATCCGTTTTATAAAATACAAAAACATTACCGATTTTCATGGTTTTAGAACTTTTTTAAAATTGCCTTAACATTTTTAAGCCTTCGGCCTAAAAATAAGAAATATTACATTTCCTTTTAAACTTTTAATTGTGAGACGTACTTGCACTGAAAACTTTTTCTGAAGTTACTGGGGGATGGAAAAAATGGCACATTAATAAAATCTTGAACGTTCTACTCACTGGGCTGTACCACACCCAACCGTTTATAAGGTTTACAACTTATGTATTTGACGTACCTACAAACAAAGCAGGTAGGGAATGTAACGGTACAAAATGTATTTATTTATGAACGATCAAATACACAAAGAGATGTTCAAAGTAAATTGTGTGCGACTGCCTTTCAAGACGCTAGTCGATATAAAGGTACGGTTGGGTTCTGGAGTTCCGCACTCGCTGGAAATAATATACTACCTTTTTGATTTAGAAATACTGCAGGATGTGTGTGTATTGTAATATAAGTAATATTGCCTGTATTTATCTACTTCTGACCTTAGATAAATCGATTTAAATTCATGAAAAATCATGATTGTTTTAGCTGTAGGTTTCTATGGTATAATTTTAGGGTTATCTGCAGTGTTTTCACGAAATTACAAACTCATATCTCACGCGTGTATATGCGAGTTAAATTTCTAAATTTGTATTAAAATTTTTCATTTCACCTGCGGATTCACGCGTGAGAAATGAGTTTGTCGTTTTAGAATAAAATAATTACTGAACCTATGACAATTATCTTTTATGCTTATGTGTTTTCTACGTTCAGGTCAGTACAGTCGGTAGATAAAACATACAGATAACAAACATACTCGTATCGCACCTAACTAATTACCTTAAATATTAAATAGTAACAAACCAACCCACATCAACGACCGCACCTTTAACTGATCAGAAATGTTCATACATGAATTCTGAAACATTCAGCCACCCTAAACTTCATAATACATGCAGATGAGTGTTAGGTAAATTGCTACCTATCTGAGGTACCTACTCGTAGGCCTAAGAAATTTTGATTATTTTGTACACCCTTCAAAATGGGGCATATTTTAATCAAAAATAACCGCGATATTTTATGCTTAAAGAATGGAAACTTTACTGGTATCCGATAAACGGCCTTGTTTTCCACTGTAAATGTTATCGTCTATCCATCCTCTTGAAAGCAACTGAATATTTTATGTTACTTTGCGACGGTTATACGGAACGTTTGGTATAAGTGAGGCGTTCAATGTTGACGTTTTTACACGAAGAAGGAAGCTCATATGAGAAATATGAAGGTTTAGCGATCGCCACCAGCTGGCGCGCGCCACGCGCGACTCCGACGGGAATATAGGTAGCTCGTGACCTTCTTCACCTTGGAAAATTACATTTTATTCCGTACCTATAAGTGAATTGTTTAGGCGTTAGCACTGAATCCCGAAAAGAAGATATCATGAAACGAAATTCTGCTTACTAGGAAGTTTCCCAGAGCATTCTCAACTGAAGCTGAAGCCGTCTACTTGTACCCGAAATTGTTAAGTTACTAGGAGGCTAAACACATTAAAGTCGATTTGAGCCAATTGAAATTGACAAGCAGATAAACAGAAATAAATAACCATTTTTTATTTTACTGCCCTTATTTATACTAGCAAATAAATTATTAAGGAATTACATAATGCACCCGTGCAAAGATTATGTATGTAGGAGATAGTAGATAACATTTTCTCGTTACCTTATATCAGTCTGCTGTGTGTCGTAAATTCATTGTGTCGAATTTATATCCACACCAATAAAAATGCAGTAAATAATTAAATAATGTAATCTTGTCTACCGCATGGTATACCGTTTTTACTGCGACCATTCACCAACCATCAAGAGGCTCGTAACTCGGTATTGTTAGCTTTTAGTATAATCGTTTAGAAATGAAACCAGAATCAGAATAAAGGGGATCTTATTATTTACTGAAGGAACTTAGAGTTTCATGGTTACTAGGCAGGCTGAATTCTGGACTGAGGAAAAGTATCTACTTTTCTACATTGATGATTTGTTTTTTATTAATTACAAGAAAATAGTTAATTATTATAATATTGTGCTGTGCCATACATTATCTTTAGATATTAAGATTATCAGCGAAAGTTGGCTTAAATATTTCTACATAAATGTTTGTTAGTGGGTTTGAGCAGTACCCACCATTTTTACACACCCAGTGGTTAAAAACACCGACACCCGAGCATATTTCGACAAAAACGCTTTCGGTACCGCGACAGCACCGTTTGTCAAGACGAGGGACCGGCCGGCGCCTGCCTCCAACAATCTGTTTGTCCAGCTGCCACCTTCCTTCTTTTAACAAGAGCTTTGCTTGATATCCGGAAATTTATTTTGCTCACAATTTCTCGCAACGTACCGTACCGTGCGGCAGCCGCGCGTTCTAGAGCCAATATTCTATCAATGTGAATAGAGGAGCCATGAGACTTTTTCTATGGGCCGTATTACAGAGAGTGTATAAATGCACACTGCGCTGTGAACCATCCGTTGGATACTAACTTTCCTTTTGATATCTTAGTCACATCTTTGCTCAAGCCCACACATAAATCCTTTGGTTTTGATGAATACACCGCTAAATCGTCTCATATTTTTGACTAGAGCCTGCGACGCAAAACTTGATTAAATGTCCTATCATTCCCCACTGAAAGCGACCAAAATATTACACGCCAGCAGCATCGCGGGGTTGTTTTTATCTGCTCAAACGAATTATGAACCCTTTGATGTTGATTATGTTGAGAAACTTGTCACTTAGTTGCGAGTACATCGTTCGATGAACGTGGTTCAGCTGAGATTATACCACGCGTCGCAGCCTTGATTAAACTGCCTATCATCCTCCACTACTGAACGCAATCAAAAGTATGTCAGGTTCGCGTGGGTTGTTTTTATGTGCGCAAGATGTATTTTCATTACCCTTTGTGTGGAGCATGAATGAATAAAGACGCGAGAGATATCAACCGCTATACAAAAAACCGTAGTTCGAAAATGTATCTTAATAAATGTTTTACGAGAATGTAGAAAATAATTTTTCGTGCTAGTCACCAGTTTTTAAATACCCGTTGGCTAACCGGCCGATTGGTGACTTTGATAGACTTTTTCCAGACGTAAACAAAAACGCTACTTACGTCTAATAATACTCTTACAACATAGGTTATTGTAATAGGTAGGTACCCTTGGTTCTTTTATTGGTATAATACACAATTCAAGGCGAAAGGAATAAACACGTATAACCTCTAAATAGCTCCGAAATAGATTTTATGGAGGTGAGAATTTGTAGCGAACGTAACAAAAGACGATCGCCCGAATAAACTCCAGCGTCTATTGTTTGTACATTATTGCGTATTTTAGTGGCCACGTACACAGAACGTGCGGACAGGAGTGGTCCCTCATCAAACCTCGAATATCCACGTCTGAAGGAAGTTTGACAACTCCGTGGTACAAGTGCAGACTTTACGAGCTCACGAATCATTATCTCATTGTTCGGCCGAAACTCAAATACGCCGTTTACGGTGACGCATTGTTCCCCAAAATTATGATCGTCCCCTCTGTTATCCTGGACCATTAGTAACATTACGTCCTCCCGGTATTAGCTTAGTTATACGCCTGATAACTCCCGTATGATTTAGCCGACAATGTTATACATAAGTAACTCCAATATAATGTAGTAGGTGAGCGCGTTTCCGCCTAATGTCTTACAGGAAGATTATTTTATTAATGACGTGATATCACGTGAAAAGGTGATCACTACCTCCAGTGATATTTTATTCATAGAGAGGCAATCACAACACGTTAACGTTCCGGTAAGTTACTTTCTTAAGCCGCTGGTCTGAGCAGAAACCTTTTATAAGTACAAGACACATAGCTAGGGGAAGGTCGGGCAAGACGGGCCCCTTAAGGTTGATCAATTAAAATCCATATAAATTATAATTAATTTAATAAAAAAAAATTACAAAAATGCTCACAACCTCTTTGGCAACAATAATCAATACAAATATTATAAAAAAAAATCAACGTTTTTAACCAATTTCTTTTTTTTTTACATCCCTTAAAAACCCGTTTTGCCCATACAGGGTGGGTAAAACGGGTACCCCTAGGCGGGCAAAACGATCACAAATCGGGCAAAAAGGTTACGACATTTCCCGCATCATCATATACCCGTATTTGGATTCTTCAGTTGCAATCTTCAGTTGGTCTTACATGGTTGACGAAAACTCTTAGCCACTCCAAAAATATTTCTCAAAATTTTTAAACGGTGTCTGCTTATTTTTGCGTTTAGCAAATTCACCCGCCAATTGCATAAATTCAGTCTTGGTAAGCCCGTAGAAAAGAGCATCTAGTTCCTTCTAATGGCTCACTAGCTCCAGCATCCTCATTTTCTGTAAAAACAGGCTTGAACCTACCAAGACTTTTTACACAGGAGCCTGTCTTGACACGCCGCTGTTAGTTCACTTTGCTTCCTTGATTGCTTGCTGCAGCGTATGCTCGGACCAACCCGCTCTTTGGGTTTTTCTTTTATAGTGATACACCATCTGTAATAACACATGAAATTGTAGCCTTGCATTCAAAACAGTACACGGGCACTACCCGTTTTGCCCGCACCCCTTTTGCCCAATAACCTTCATTCTAACCACGCCCCAAAAATCAATACAAAATTAAATATATTGTTAGTAATTGAACTCGTATCAGAAAGCTTACACGTCAAGCTTTATCATGACGCGCATCGATGTTAAGGAAGCTATATAAAAATCATAAATAACTCAGTCTACATACCTTTATTATTTTTATTTTTTTGGCGAGAAAAGTTATACGGTCCCCTACGCACACGACTGGCTCGCGCGATTCCCCGCGCCTGACTTATTTTTCTGCAGGGGTGATGCACTAACGCTATACGTAACAGTGTCGTCTCACTCTAGCGTTAACACTCAGATATTGGAAGTACCCGCTTTACCCACCGTCACCTTCTTGCCCGACCTTCCCCTATAGTCGCGACAATAGAAATCTGACCTGTTCTTCTAAGAAACGTATAGTTGCTGCGCTTGCCTTTAGCTTTAAACAGGTATTTATGAGAAAAAAATGTATTTAACTTAAGCCTCGTAAGGACAGCACTGTTCATAAAATAAATATTATTTTAAGACTCTCGTAAAATGCGCGATATTTATTTTATAAATCAAAAAGGAATATTGACACAGTCATTATTACAGCCTAATGAATAACGCGGTTCATTAGCGCGTGTATTCACAGCGAATCCGTCTGTGCGAGGCTGGAAATGCGGCAGATTATTTATACATGTTTTCTAGTATTTTGAACCATTTGTAATGTTTATTTCACGTAAGTCCAATATCCGTTTGTTACAGACTAAAAATAAATGTTTACCGTGTTTACTAAATTCAAATATATTATTATCAAATGAATAAACAGTAACAGGACGCGGTGTTTTTATTTCGCAAGCGACAAATAACAAAATATGTATACTTTTTCATGAATAACACGCAGTTCGCATTATGTAGGAACGAGTAAAGTGTATAAAGATATCTACAATGTAGTAGGGTAGGCTTAATATTATGACAGCAGTGGATAAGCTATTGTTTATTATAAGTTAGTGTCCAAATTTTCATCTCTATGTTGTCACTATCCTTTCTCAAATAGGTATGATACAACTAAGCTTCTGAAACCACCAAAGATTTACCTGAATCAAACCTTCGAAAATCATTGATATGAAATATCTAAGAGTGCTGATAGGGACAGCTGGGCAAAGGAATAACCAGATTCAAAAAAAAAGGAAATAAAATTGAAAATATATAAAACAAATACCTATCGGATATGATTGTAGACATGGCTTAAATTATTCGCCAACGTCCATACCACGTTAAATACACCAGATCTCGTCCGATCACCGAAGTTAAGCAACGTCGGGTGTGGTCAGTGCTTAGATGGGTGACAGTTTGATGACACGCAAAATTGTGAGGGTTCTACGAAAAATTTCTGACCTACGTTCTAACCTTCAGGCCAAATTAATAGTATTAAGCGTAAGGCGCCGCAGCTCTGACGTTATCGTGTAACGCTACGTCAGTGCTGACGATTTGCGCGGCGAGCGAACTGAGCGCCCCGAACGTCCGTATAGAAGCTTCGCTTCAAAAGCTTTCCTTTTATAGAAGCTCATCTCGTTTTGCCGTCGGAAAATGTATTTACAAAAGTAATATTATTGAAAAATATACCTACATATATGACATAAAGGGGAAAAAGATCAAAGAAGATGTTTACTTCTAAGCGTAGGTATTACTTATGTAGAGGCGTGGTTTACGCCTTGGAAAATGTCCTTTGATCGTAGGCTCAGAAAACCGATCCCAAAGCCATTTGCTCCTACAAATTTTTCGTCCAAACTAAAGCCTCCAATATAACTGGCAGTTAACCGAACGTCTCATAGTGCAAATCAGCTCTTTCGCTATAATGATAATAAAATCTATTATAAATTATAAATAAATATCGCCAGACTAACGCTATCAAAGTTACGAATTTTGGTTGATATTTTTTTAAGGGCATGCATACTGATGTTTTTTTTTTCAAGACACATAACTATCATTTATGGAGAGCAAGCCTATTAAGATTTTTAACGTATTATTGATTCATAGACTCTATGCTCGTGTGGAAATGCTAGTTTTATTTGCCCATTTACTTATACTAGTGGTCGTTCGTGGTCGAAATTCGACCATAATTCATTAAAGTTTAAATTTTAAACGTCATTAAGGTTCTTTTGCCAAAGACTATTTGATACTGGCACGCTGAATGCACTATGGAAGTCCCGCCCTCCGAAATAAAGAAAAAAAAACTTTCACCGTTTGTCTGTCACACAGTCAGTCAGATAATTAGAAGCACACGCTATTAATAATAATAAAAAAATGTGTGTGTGTCAAACGCATGGTATTGTGTATATAATGTTTTATTTTATTTATATTGATTAATAGTACATTGTTACACGAGTGGTGAAAGTGACTTATTTAGTCCCGAGACGGGGTTTGGCTAATAGTTCGAGGGACAAAATAAGTCTTTCACCCGAGGTAAACACTGTGCTTTTCATTACGAATACAAGGAAAGTAAAAATAAAAACAGGAATTGGCTAAAGAAATAATACAAGGAAGTATGAACAATACTCTACAAATCGAAAAAAAATATAAAGATCGGATTGCCGCCTATTTTGTTTTTTTTTCGTTGGCCGGCCAACTTCATTATTTAGCCATTATTTTTCATTTTCATCGTTAAATATTTTGACTAAATCTCTGTTATTTTAAAGAAATTGTTGAAACTAAATTATAATTAAGTCATTTAAAAATATATATTCTTTAATTAATACTTAACTTTATGTTATTTCGATTTTACATAGTGCTCATATTGAGTGACTGTAGAAAAAGTTTGAACATGGTTCCATAGAAATGGAACTAGTTTTTTTTTATAATTTGACAGCTGTCAGTTGAAAGCGATTCTCCCGGGCCGGAAAAGTATTACTTTCAACCCGCTCCTCAGGCAACTTCAGACCTACTTTCTGAGTATGAGTAATGAAATTTTATTTTTATGCATTTTTTTTTATATTAGCATTCTGCACTCCTTCTCTATATAAACTATTTATAAGTGTGTCAAATTTCATACTCCTCCGTCCGCGCAATTTTCATAACAAGTGGTACTAAGTATTACTTCACGTATTAATATATAGATATTCGGATTTTTTGTAGATTTTAACTTTTTTTTTTGTTATTATCGGATAAGTATAGGATTCTGATTAGTTACCATTTTTTTTTTGTATGGTATATACAATATAATGGCGCATGGTTGGCACCACGTGAGTAGGGAACCATAATAAGGCAGTGCAGTAGGTAGCCGGCGGTCATCTGCGTGCCGCCCGCCGCGCCGCACGGCCGTTCGGTAATCCTGCAGTGCATCCATCTCTCGGTAATCCCGGCTCTAGCTCGCCACCGCTCAAAACGGCTATAAAGGGGCTTTGAACGATTACGTGCGTAAACGCTCTTCGCCTCCTACGTTCATTAAATCTGATAAGTAATTAAAAGAATGCGCTATAAGATGTGTAGGTAGGTACATAATGATCACCACGACTCTGCGATATGGGGTTGCGGCGTTCTAAGCTTCACAGCCACAGCATAATTGTTGATGTTTATTATTTATAACGAGATCATTGTCATAAAAAAAAACTATTTGCGGAACATACAAACAGATACTAGTTACCTAGTTAGGATAAAATAAATAGTGCTACATTTAAGTTAATCTAGAATCGCTTTCAGACTAACTGTGTGAGCAAGTAAATGGGCACACGTGACTCGAAGAAAACAGTATTAGTTACGCTAGTAATGAGCTAATTAGGTAATGACCAACTTTTACTTTGCACGCTACAGATTTGTGCTTCATCATTGTCCTGATGTAGATTAAATCCTGGTGAAAATTAGATTGTAACGATCTGGTTTCGGTAATGTACGTAAGTATTTTCTTTTGTTTTTTGCAAATAATGTATTATCCAAATTGTAATTTGATAAAAAGATTATATATTTTTATTTCGATGTTATGCATTAAATCGCGTTAGAGCGGTTGCTACTTGGATGGGTTGCCAAATTATAGCATGGTAACGTTCCACCGCATATTTTGAATCGTCCTCGGCAGCGGGCTGGCTAGGCTAGCTAACCCACGCGGTTCAAGTAGACTAAAATGAAGTATTATGAAATCGTAGTTGTTAGCCACGTATAATCCATTACTTTGAATCAATGAGATAGCTATTAAGAATGAATGAAAAGTTTAATTAGGTACCTATCATATGTGGGCACTTGGAATTCCTTAATACGAGCATACACATTATTAACTACTGAAGTATTAACTACTTTTATTGGAAACAACTTGGCGAATTATTTTCGTTTCTTTCTCTTTTTCGAACATACCTATTACTCAATCCGACTTAAACAGCTAGTATGTATTTCTTCATGCGTTGAACGCAAATCACCGAGAATAATATCCAAAACACCTTTTACAAAAAAAATGTAACAAAGAAATGACAGCCAATAAATTGACAGATTTTCACTGATTTCACATCGAAAGCCACTTTCGGCCTGATAGAATGGTAAATTAATATTCTAATTTAGCATTGACTATAGCTTACAAGCTTTAATTTATAATTGAAAGTGTTGCTTTTCGTGACGTTTTCGCGTTTCGGGCGCGGCTAATTGCGATTCTGAATGGCACTTGAAGTTGCGACTTAAACTGGTTATAATGTCCATCGTACGCTGATCACGTAGCGCTTAAACTCTAGGGCTGCGCTTTCTACTTCGCGCATCTACTTGTTGTTGAATCATTTTGACATTTCACTGCTTCAAAACTGGATTAAGCCATTGTTCATTGGATATTTAGGTCACGTAGCTACGTATAGTACTGGCTACAGGTTAATACGTTAATCCCGTTAATACACAATAAAGTTAATGGGTTAATTGGACGGAATTTTAGCGGAAAGTGTAGCGTTTTGAATGTCTGACCAATGCAGCGGTTCTATTTATTTTATAAATTTCTTATTAAATAAGTAAACTAGGGAACATAGGTCGATTAAAACGATCGAGTACTTAGTAGACACTAAAAATGTACACTAAAATATTGTACTGATTGTAAAAAAAAAAGATTTCACTGCAACATCGATTTTTTTAATGATAATTGCGACATACAAGGTTTCATTTTAATTATTTAGCCAAGTTGTTTCAAAAAATAATCGTGAATGTGGTTCAAAAGGATCTGTATAATTTTTGAGCGCATTTTTTTAAAACAGGTCGTCTCTTTTAATTTGGGTATAATTATACTTAGGTAGTTACATAAATTTTAATGACTAAAGTAATTTAATATTTTTACTCATTAGCGGTCTTGTGCATAATTTTGCTCCCAAATTAATTACGAACAAGTTGTTTTAAAACTTAAAGTTGTTAGTATAATGCTCACATGATATCATAGAAATATGAACTTTGTATTTGTTCTTTCACGACTTGAGTTATTGTTGCAAAAAGAAACAAAGCAGATTTCAAAAAGTTCTCACACGATGTGAATTCCCGGGAGGGGAGTCGAGACGCGGGCGAAGGGAGTCCCTCGCGCCGACTCGGTATTACGAACGTGCCCGTTTCAAATGTCTAACAAGACATGTGTGCTTTGAAAACAAAACTAAGTAACGCCTATGCACTTTCTTTCAACAAAACACAGTTTCAATAAGAAATGCAGTAAGTAGTTTTAAGTTTGTACGGCAACGTACCTATAAAGTTAGGTTCTGAAAGAGTAATGATAATAAAAATGAAAGACTAATTGTGTAGGATTAAGGAAATGGGATTATGCCATTTTGATTCATTTCTCTTGATCACTTTGGTTCACTTTACTATATATAGAAAGTAAATCTGTTCTGATTGGTTGAAATATTCAATACCTATTTTATAAACACGGCAGGATGCGTAGGTATATACTTACCCTAATTTGATATCTTACGTAAGCAGCGGTATTTTTCATAATTTCTTCATACATTATTCGCACATAAATTCAATTTCCTTATAGGTATCTCGCGAACTTTTATAAAGAACAACAGTTAAGTTTCGAAACAAATGGTGAAGCGCGACCACGTGTTCGTGTTCACAAACAAAATTAGATTTTCCTTTGTTGATAGCTGAATAGTAACGGCCTATCAATGCCCTACTGCTGGGGGTGGGCTCCTTTGTTGGAGTTATCAGTGCAACGAGAGGTAATTGCCGTAATTGCAGAGCCCACCGCAGTCGCTATGCCTGCTGTACTATGCCACTATACTTTCGAGATAATATGCAGAGAATTAACGGAAAATTGCAAGATAATATATATACCTATCGCATTGCTCCAATTGTTGTTCTAATTGATTTTACTTATATAGCCTAGCCTATAAGTGGTGGAATTTTAATAATGCACGATATTTTAGTACTACATGGATATCAAAAAACATAATCTAATGGGTTTCTTTCTAACAGCTGATCTTGATACCGTTACCAACCAGATGTACCAACTAACAGACAATACTATTTAATAATAGGCATATATGTGTACATGTATCCCTGATATTATACAGGGTGTAAGGGGCTTCGTAACAAAAATTGATATCATGGATTCAAGTCATGATTCTGGACCCAGATTTGGAATTTTCCGTCGATATAGGTATTCATGAATGCTCACATTCTTCAGCATTTTTAAAATGATTTTAGCATACCTTGTATAATATGGTTTACGATATTTTTATTTTTAGCCCACATTATTACACTATTCCTATCTAAATTATTTCGATTACTCGAGTTTAGTTGTGTACGGTGACGTCACGTCATAGGTCTAGGTTACGCGAAGTGGTCAGTTCGCGCTCCCGTAAATTTCTCGAGAAGTTTCAGCTAAAACTTTAGATATATTATAATAGACTACAAACTAGAAAATTATGTGATGTGTCAATACAATAACAACGCAACGAGAAAACCAAATTGGTCGAAACGTATGTCTTCCTAATCATTAAAAGTCCATTAATTGTTGCAAAGTTTCAAGCGATTTCAGGACCCATCGGTACTGCCCATTAACACAAATTTAAAATAAACAGGCACACATTAAGTCCCTTGTATTCGTTTTTAATTAAATTTTGATACGGTTCAAACAGTTTGCGGCTATCGATTTTCATTTAACTCTTCTTAAATAGGTCATTACGGCAGTGTGTTTATGAGTAAAGCGGCGACGTCGGCCGAAGGGCAATATTGCGCTTTGTGGCACTGCGTACAATAATAGGGTGATTAATGGCCCAGTCGATACACCCGCCGAGTTCTTTGTTGTTCGTCAAATATTTGATCCGGCGCCGACGTCGCAATCCATTCCTTTGATATTACTTATAACAGCCATTTCGGCCGCATAAGCGAAAGCTCGGGGATGTGTAAGGACGCGTTAATGGTCTTCGGGCTTTCAGCTCACTCCCACGTGTACTGATTCGGTGGGCGCCTGTTGTGTGAATAGGTGATGTATCATTCGCTCGACACGTGAAACACTCGATTCCACGGAAGTAGTTTAATTGGGAGGACCTTACATGGGCATACTTCGACACAGATGCCCCCTTGGTCCTGAACTGGCACCCCATTTTATCAGAACTCATATTTCTAGTCCAACTAACTTTGTCCATTACCTATAGGAAATTCCATGTGTGAGTATAAGTACTATAAATGTAAATAATGGAGCCTTACCTTTTCTTTCGACTATATTTTCACAAAGATAAAGTATACTTTGGTATCATTATATTTGGACGACCGCTTGGCGCAGTGATTCGAGGGTAGGCCGTTCGACTCACTGCACATGGTGGTTGCGGGTTCGATTCCCGCCGGGGCAAATTTCGGAAATGGCTTTTTCGTAATTTGCCCAGGTCTGGGTGTCACTGGGATCGCCCCTAGTCCATTGTACGGTACCCGTAGTACAAGCAGTGCTTAGTTTGGGACCATAGTTGGTTTGTCAGTCTGGCGATATTTATTTATTTTAATAATTGTTTATGGGCGCACAACTCACAAAACAATATAATAGTTACGTAGTCTGTCTTCAGAAGGCATCTACATATCACCTTAATTATTATTTCGGATTTTCGATACTCCCTGTACATATTATGTATATCCGTTTCAATCCGACTACATATGACTTTAAATTTTCCTAGAAAAGCACTTCAAAGGATACGATATAACTATCCAAAGATAAACGGTAAGGCCACTTCCCAAGTAATAAACGGGCCAGCCCTAATCCATTTTTACCAAAGCGTTACACAGTTTTATTTAACTTATCAAGAAATACAAAACAATCTGAATTAATAATAGGCCAAAAATAAATTCCAATGGAAATGTTTCAGAGAGTTACGTTCTAAAGTCGGCTACATAGTGTTCTAATTTCCTTACCCTGAAATCTTAATTGTTTCAAGTTCTGCGAACATCCTTGAACTAAAAGCCTGCAAATCTAGCGGAGTTTATCTGCTGGATTTTAAAACGAGATATTGAATTAAGGTTATTAGCGTTACCCATTATCCTGATTTATCCTTGTGCAGAAGTTAGCGGTCCGCTATTAGGCAAAGCCAGGGCCTCTCTAATGGTCCGTGATCGCCGCCTCTCCCAACTTCTGTCCATAATGTACGCAGGAAGACATAAACACAATAAGCGGTGAGAGATAGCTATTAGAATTCCGTCGCTTCTATGGAAAAGAAAAACGTTAAGCCTATGAAATATAATATGTGATTTACGAGCGCAGCTTATGAGATTTTTGTGCAGACATATCTAACTTACCTACCTCGAGGAATTCAGCTACCTTGTGCCGAGATTGATGCCTAAACATAATTTTCTATCCACATATTTTTCCTTTTCGTTGAAAATATTAAATATTTGTGACACTCACCATCTCTATAGCAAAAAATACGAAATATTGGGTCGATTGAGTTACAAAAAGTCAACAAATACGTACTATTTAGGGGTTTGGTTTGAAAATTGCAAATATTAGAAGATATAGGATGTTTCGTATTCATATGTTTTGAACGTGTCGAAATGTTCACGCTTTAGATTTTTTGTCTGTGGCAAGGGACAGTTACGCTCAAACTGTCGATACGGGCGCGTGCTATGCGACTACCATCCCCGAATAATCGCTGACGAGGCTCTTTACCGGCCTATTTCAACCCAACCCCCCATCACGCGTGTGTATAAACGGGGCTGAACTCAAAACCCACCGGTGGACGTCTGTAAACCAACAACATCATCGGGTGCGAATTGGCGGAGGTCATCGAAGGCGCTAAAGCAGGTACGTGTCCTCGTATTGTACTTGCCCAGCCTTATTCAAAATCGTAAACCCATCGTTACCGGTTCATCGGCAGGCCTTCAGCCTGACCCAAGGGGAGTGTTAAGCCATAACCTATTTAGGCCTTGTGCGAACGCTCCATCTTTTTGTGTTGCCGAAACCCGGGACCAACCGCCATTTTCAAATAAATTTGCGTATGGTATTTCTGGTTTTTATCGTATTTTAGTAGCTTTTGATATAAATCGTATTGTTTAAACAACAATTTAAACAATTATCGTAGTCCGAGTTACTCCAGCAGCACCAGATTCACATCACATTGTAATCGTATCGAATTACACGACGGTCACACGTCATCGCCATCGAACAATTATCATAATCGAATTTATCGTAATTTCAACGTGTATTTTTGTAGGATCAAATAAGTAATCACTACTATAAAATCGGTACTTATATCCAGCATCGGCCTACAAGGATACAATCATACCGTTTATAATAAATTCTAAAGTTATTTTTCGTATTAATATTTTTCGTTTTTTTTTTTGCAACTCAAGGGTAATCTTGTGTCGTTCGGACGGCAGCCCGGGCGGCGGCGCGCACCGCCCGCGCGCTCCCCGCACGTTCCACAGCTGACCACCTATTCAATGAATTCGCAAGAGTATACGTACTTACGCTTCTAGTTAACAATATCTACTATTCCCATTAGCGTGGCTCGTCACGTGCGCCGTTCACTACACTATAGGTTTTTTTAAAACTCTACGGTATAATAGTAACTTCCATGAACGCTCAAAATAAACTATAAATTCATAAATCGGAACAACTGATCGCTAGCTAAAATACACAAAAAGAACATATTTTTTCATTCGTTGCCTGTTACAATTTTCAACAGAAACTCGTCTAATTGGTTAGCCAGCATTTACAAAAAGTTTCGCCGATTATTCCATTGGAGTAAGCCTACAGGGTGATTTGCTAAGTTCTACAATCGCAACAATAGGCACATTTATCTCTTGAAAAGTTTCGCTACAGCGCTGAAGATACATTAGCGCGTTATTCTTGAAATGTTGAAAAGAGAAAGTATTCTCTAAAGATTTTTTGTTTCGGAATATTACATAAGCACGCGGCTCTCTCTCTGCGTTGATTAATCCGGTGGAACATTGGGGGAGCACTTGTTGCTGTAAATTAATTAGGAAACAAGTTAACAAAAAGTGCAATAAACTTTGTTAAGGAAGCTTAATTTCCGCCTGAGCGCGAAAGAGACTGACATTAATCAAGTGGAATCGCTTTTAACTGCCGCTAATGTCATTACGGAATCTGAGCATTCGAGGATTATCATTGAAATCAAACGATAGATGAAATTGTCTTAGCTCCGGCTCTACCTCTATTTATGGATACTTACCACTCCGTTGTTTTTTTTATCATCAATCAAAAATAGGTCTGTTATAATTTAAGCTAATAGAGTATTACAAAACACTAGTAATTGTGAAAAAAAAAATTCATAACTCTACCACCCTACCAACATGCATTCACTATGAGCATGACTTCTTGGAACAACTGTCTATCCTTTAGTACCCTAAGTTCTTATTTATAAGGTCTATGTCATAATGTAACTACCTCAAACTAAATATTTGTATAAATATTTTTCTTGGTTTGTATAGCAACTTTAGCTGTTACTAAGTCGATAAATAGTGATGTTGTAACATTACATACCGCTTTGGAAACTGATATACCTATTAACGTAACCACATGAGTAGTTCAGTAGGGCAACTGTCTTTTGTTTTACCGTTATTTGTACACGCAACCTGTACGCAATATTCATTTATATTTTCGATCGTTGAACAGCCATTACCTACTTAGGTCTTACTGTATAATTCAAGAATTCGTTCGAACTGAATATTCTACGATAAATGAAACAATTGGTGAGCCGTTCTTAACGTCGTTAGAATTTCAAGCAAAATAATAGACCATTAAATTCGTTAAAAGAATCTTTGAATCTAAAATTCTCGAAGGATTACAGTAAAATGCAAACAAAGTAGCGAAATCTCAACAGAAAAGTGATTAAGTACACAACAAATAAACGGCTTTCGAAAAATATTTGCGGTTCTCGTGCAGTAAATTGACTTTTGACTTTGAAGTGTCGATCAAAGTTATAGGATGAAGTCTAAACCCGTTTGGGAACTCAAAGTTTCCTCGTTTGCATCACTTTGGGCGTGGAAAGGCTCCAAGTGCCGCCGTGATTAGCTCTCGCCTCCGAAATAGTTATACTGCGGGCCCTTGATTATAATGAAACCTTTCATTACATACGCTTCTCCTCTATGCGTTGCGGTAGACATGCCACCAACTTTTAGTACCTACCCTCACTATGTTTTACAATCATAGTTACGCTTATCGTCGCCGTAAATCGGTAGAATATGACCGCAAAGTTACTGTTAGGTATTGGCTTTTGTGATAATACCTGTACTATATTTACTTATTTACCCCGGCGTTTTAACTTCTTGATTGAAGTACCTAGTCAAAACTGGATTCCGGACGGACTGGAAGCTACCTGAATACAAGAAAGGGGAACAAGGTTAGGAATAAATCGTAGTCAAAACTTAACTTAGCTAATACTATACCTATAATATTCTGGTGTAAGTGTGTTCGTAGTTCTTCTCCTTCTGAGCGGCGATTTTAATGTTTCTCTGTACCTACTTATGGAGCCACCCAGGTGGTTTTTAATCCCCGAAAAAAAAGAGGGTTGTTGTAAGTTTAACATGTGTATTTTTGTATCTGTGTGTCTGTCTGTGGCATCGTAGCGCCCAAGCGGATGAACCGATTTCAATTTTGTTTTTTTGTTAGATAGGTATTCTGATCGAGAGTGTTCTTAGCTATGTTTCATGAAAATCGGTTCAGCCGTTTGAAAATTATCAGCTCTTTTGTAGTTTAAAAAGTATGTCGCATCGGGGTTTTTCAAAATTTTCAATTTTAGTTGTTTGCTATAGTTGGACCTAGCAGGTGGCGCTGTTGTCAACATTCAGAAAATAAAATCTGCGCTAGCGAAGTTGCGGGCAAAACCTAGTATGATAATACAATGTAAGTAAGAACAAGTGGGTACAAGCCAACTGAAGCCAATATTAAACTGTTAGGCCCCTATGAATAAACCGATCTCGAGCCTGAGAGCTATCTTGCAAATGTCATTCGTATGTCAAACCAGTACAAAATGACATGTCAAGAGCGTACTCAAGACTGCTCTCGGACTTGAGATCGATTTATTAATACGGGCCTTGCCAATAACAAAATTACCAATAAGATATTATCCCCGGTAATCGAGGCAAGGAAATAAAATTATTCACATTCTGAATGTCGATTACGGATTCCGACCCGATTATAGCTTTTTGATGTGTACCCGGACTAAATAAATGATTTGATTTTTGTAAAGGCCGATTCGTGTTTCCATGGGCAATACGTTATACATGAATATGTAAATAGCCGGCTAATATACTATGTATTCAGTACATAGGTATGTATGCGCCGAGACTAAGCTAGCTATCTGTGATCTAACAAGATGATTCACATTATTTATGGCTTGTAATTAATTTAGTGCGATGCTAACTAAACTCTAGTAATTTAGTGTAATTTGTACAGGAACGGCGTTATTAATTGTGCCAAAATGTAGGCAGAGGCACGTAGATTAATGGTTGCTGAGCACATTTTTGTACTGTGGTGACATTTTATTTAAGAGGAAAGCTGTTTGCTACCGTCTTGGAGACGGAGACGAGTAAGAAAAACAATGAAATCGAATGAAGATGTCATCTATACAATTATACATCTATATTTATGTATATCTTATACAAAAATTTAAAATTGAAGTGTCTGATTCAAATGTCAAAATACCAGCTTTTTACGAAATACACATGAAAATGTATATATTTATACGGTACTAATAACAAAAAACTATTTATATTTTTTGTCTCTCTCTTTGTTCCGGATTGTCTCCAGAACACGCGCTTTGCTTACCTGAAGAGGAGTGGGACAGAGTGAGGAGAAGGAAGCGAGGGGTTGAGCTTCCGGGTCTTTCTCTCATCGTACAAATCGCAGCTATATATAATATCTACATTACGCTGATCTCCTGTGAGAGGGTGCTACTACCCTACCAAATTAGAGTGTCTACAGTGTGTAGAGGTAGGTAGGTACGTCTATAATATATTACTAGGTACCTACCTAGTAATTATTATAATATTCATCATTGGGAAATTCCTATTTTTAGAAACTTGTAACTTGTTTAATGCCGTGAAAGGAACAAAGGATGAGTACTGTTATAAATAATAATTGGTATTTCTGTATACCTAATATGATTAAGTTATTATTGATTACTTTGTGTATTATTTCTTAAGATATTTATTATCTTGAATTAGGTATAATTACAAATTATTAACACTTAATGTAGGAAATATGCGAATACGTAGCGTATATAATAATTTAATCTAAGTACTTAAATAAAACTTCAAACAAGGTCTTCCCAAGTTTAAATAATTGAGGGCACTTCACACTGAGCGGAGGTAGGAACAAGTGGAGGCACGTGTATCAAAACTGGGAAAATTCTGGCACGCATATAGCCACGTGGTAGCAATCAATGTACGTAATTAAAATTGTTTTATTTATTTGGAAGTGACCAAATCACGGTACCTAGTTGTACTAACCTATATTAAAATGATTTTGAAAATGTGCTTTCCATAATTATTATTCTGAACTTAACGGATCGGAATAAAATAAGTAGGAAATCGGCTATTGGTGTCGTACTTATTTGGCCGAACCCGATTTATCGTGAGCAAAGTGCCGTCCTGTAGGACATATATCTTCGGTTCAAATTACCAACAGATTGTTTCGAAATGCACCGATGATATCATATAACCGTACTGCCTGAAATTGTGGAACCATTTTAGGCTATTAACTACAATTTATTCTATTAACATATTAACAGAGCAACGGGCCACCGCATAATTATGAAAATGGTCAATCAATTCTCATTATACTTTTAATCATTTGATATTGGAAAAATTTTTTTTTTAAACTTCGACAGCGAAGCCTATCCTTGTATACGAACGTTGTGGTTACATAAAGGTTCAGACAAGTAGGACAAAACATATACAGGCATCTGTAGGAATAAGCTGTGGTGTGTTGTGGGTTTATATGAATTCGTTGTTAAGACACCATTGAATTGTAGTCATACATTTTCTTTGATTGTGGCTAAATAAAGATGGGAACTTTATTTCCTTTTTTATTTTCCCGAAGTTTCGGTTGCTTTACAGCAGCCATGGTCACGGGGGACTGACGTGTTAGACTTCCTGATGTCAAAGTTATCAACTGGATACCCTCATATTTAGTTGTTGTTTGCGATCCAATCCACGCAGAAATTGCTCATAGTGTCTGACAACTATTTGCTTGAAATGACGTATATATATCGGCGACAACGGAAGAAACATGGGAGCCCATCGCTACATCATCTACTTGCTTGTAGAACTGTTCATTCCACAACAGATAGCCGGATGTGAGGCAATGTCTTAAGAGTTCAGCATATTCCTCTGGCATGTTGTTCTCCTCTAGCTTATTTGATACTATTGTGATGCAGTCTACTACACGTAGGCACGTAAACAAAGTCTGAACATCAAAACTGACCATGGTTTCATTGTTAGCATGATGTATATGTTTAATCTCACTTACAAAATGTTATGAATCCTTTGTATGTGCTCATGTGTGTCCTCTTAGTAGTGAGAGCACCTTCGCTACGTGCTGGGCCAGACTGTATGTCGGTGTGTCAATCTGGCTTACAATGGGACGCAGCAGGTCCTCTGGCTTGTGTATTTTATGTAACAATATCTTTGCCATGTATTTTGGTGTTTCGTTTGCACTCTACATTGAAGCACCTTGTGATAGACTACATTTTTCGTTTTATTATCAGGCGCAAGAACAAATAACGCTGATGGTCTTCCGACCAGTGAACATGCCACAATCAGTACTTGATAAATTTCTTCTTGTGCGTCGAAAGTTATCTAGTTCTTTATCTCTGATGTTTGCTCGATGATTCCTCATTGCCAACCGAGCCGTTTCACGGGCTACCTCTTTTTGCTCTTGTTATTGAGAAGCACGAATTCGAGCCATACTACCGCGGCGCTCTTCACTTCCAATTTCTTGTTCTTCTTCAGTTCTTTCATTCGCAATGTTTCGAATCCTAGTTGCATTACGGCTTTGTCGCGAAAGTTCAGATTGTCTTGGACGCGGCATCTTATTGCTATAATAATATCCGCACAATAAACTAATAGAAATTCGAAACTGACAGATCAACTGTCAAATTCAAAATTTCAAATTATCAAAAATATTCAACCATATTTAACTATAGACTACATTTTAGCTATTAATTCCCTTTTTTATACCATTTTTAAATAATGAACGGCTAGACTTATTTTTGTTTTTTTTTTTCTTTTGCTGTCATTGGCGTTTATTAATGTCACGTTTTCACGCTTTATGTCAAGTTCCACTGGAACGGTATAAAAAGATCCTATAACCTTCTCCTGGTTCTAAGCTACCGCCCCACCAATTTTCAGCCAAATCGGTTCAGCCGTTCTCGAGTTATAAATAGTGTAACTAACACGACTTTCTTTTATATATATAGATATTGCTATTATAAAAAATGTATATTATTTTAATAGAATAGCAAGTAGGTATATTAGTCACGTTTACTTTATTCATAAAATCAATGAGTAAATATTGTTAGTTTAGAGCCCCGTTTTAATCGATAGGTGCTACAAACTAGTATTTTTTAAGTAATAACTTTATTCTTTATCTACGTATCCAAATATATTTCACGGGGCTTACTATTATTAATTTCATTTTACATTAAGTTTATTTTTTTCAATAGTAGGGCGCATTTATTATCAAATTCTAGCTATTTGATTTAAATAAGTGAGATAAATAACAAAAACTCTTCAAAAACGCACGGTGTGGTACATATTTTTATTTTCACATTTGCCAAAGCAAATAAAGATCTAAAATGAGTTTCGATAACGTCATTATATTGGTTTAAGAGCTGTTTAAAAAAACATTTTCACCACGCTTTTCGTCGTGAAAAAGCCATTTAAAGCTACATGAAAATGTCGAGCCACCGAATTCATCAAGTGTCTCAGTGATTCTCTATATGTGCAATATATTATTCAACGAGGGGGATACAACGCGACGGCCGTTTTATTGACTCGTCGAGTACTAAATCCAAGTGTTAAATGGATCGGTATAATGCACTCTGCGCAGTTTCGCTCCGACACTTCACTTCACTATTCGGATAATCTGTCAGTAGGTGTGTCAGTGCATGTGCTGCAATTGAATGTATTCAGCGGGGATACACAAACTCACATGCATTTCCTATTAAATAAACATTACTTTTAAATGCGTCCGGTATCGCCGCATACAATATCAATGCTATCAATTTATTTCAGCAAAGGCACGTATTGTAATTACAGATAATGGACTTGATTATTATAATAGAGCCTTTATTATTATGATAAATTTTTGTGCTTTGTTTGAACTATTGCACATAGCTAGCTTATTTAACAGAATGACTGAAAGTGACATTGAAGACGGCAACTACCGACTTCGCGGAAAAATTATGATGGGTAAAAGGAAATGTCGGGCCCTGGAGTAAGTGCTGGAACAGAAATTATAGAGCGAACGGGCGGACATCGGCAGCATGGAACCTCTATATCATCTGGTGAACATTGAGGGTAATATGTAGAGTTGAAAAACTCCACAAGGGCAGAAGGTTCCTCTCCATCCAAGAAGAAGAAGAAGAACCGTAATTATTGTCTCTTCTGGATGTTAGAGTGGATAGAACAAGTATTCTAAAGCACGGTTTCGGTGTCATCGTCAGCATGACAGTTTCATATCTCTTGTACGGAGATTTCGCAGCAAGCTGTAAATTGTCAATTTTTTAAAAATATGAAAGTGTATGAAGGAATCGATAACAGTGCGACACTCTTAATCCTTTGGAAAATACATTCAAAATTAATCTAGTTAACAGACCAACAAGCAATTTAAGAACAGTGATTTAAATACTGTGTATAGTTAGCTAACAGGCCACCAATGGATGTAGCCTCGTGCCCGCTCTATTGCAGCTTGTTGTGACACTCAGTGCTAACAATCCCCTTTCGATCCTCGCTCACATGCTGCAGTTTCCTGAGTTTATTTGCCTCGGGGATTTTGATTAGCCAACGTGTGGATGGAAAACGGTTTTTTTGTAAACATCAGCAATGCTCAGATTTTAAACCACTGCCATCTAGTATGTACCCACAAAAAGTACATTTATTCATTATTTCCTTACCTCTCGTTTGGAACCTTTTTAAACTCCTTGATGTGCTCTATTTATGTGTAGGTACTTACAAAGATTGATCACTTTTCATTAGGCGAGGCATGAATTATTAACACGTTTTTGCACTTACGTATAAACTTCTAAGAAAATAAGGATCCTTACAGTAATATAACACTATTTAACTTAACCCCAAATGTATTGTGCTTTTTAGGCTCGTCGTGGTTTTTGTGGGATTAGGCCCGTCGCACACTTCTACCGCAGTTACTATTTTAAACGAAAATCTACAAAATCTATAATCTGGTTTTAAACACACACCGATGTTTGAACCTCAACGAGTCCTGGATAAACCCAGATTACCTGGAAGTATTTTAAATAAAATAAGAGTAATTAAAAGAAAACTATCCACTTTCATTACCATTATTACGATACCAATGAAGTGACCTTAATGATAAAAAGCATTGAAACAAGCCAAAATAAATATATTTCCTAAAAGTAAGCTCACCATTCTCGCCTTTAGCAACGTCGCAATCTGCGCCACTTACGTAGAAAGTATTCTGGTGTACGAGTTTTACGAGGATATTAAAAATTGTATCACGAGCACAGCAAAAGTGAATCGTTCATTATGTTTATTTTCTCCGGTAGGTGGCACTGGTACGTGTTAATTGGGGACGCTGAGCACGTCGGTCGCCTTGTTGACTTGCGACAGGCCCATTAGGCTTGAACAGTCGTGGGGGCGCCCCACACCCTTGCACCCCATTCTTTGCGGGTTATCTGCATTATTATATAGCCGAATATCAGATTTTATAAATTATGCAGATCCCGCGTACATTTTTAGTGTGTTAACACAAATGGAGCCAACGAGTTTTATACGATGTATGTTTGGCCAGATCATGTTCGAGGGGAGACTTTAGTCGTATTCCGAGACCACAAGTCGGTACTGGATGTGATGAGAGACAATAACATCCAAATACATCCATAACTATTTAAAGCATGTTAAATGAAATGACGAAATAAGAATCCCTTTCGGCTTTAAATAAAACCCAGGTAAATAAGTCTGAGAACATTTTTATACCTTGCTAAACAGAGATTTACCTAGAATCAATAACCTTTATATGAAATGTTACCCGGACGACATGATCCCCGTATGAAAGGCTTAGGTGAAAGCCACACAGAGGCGAGGGTGGACATGCCACAGTAGGTATTTACTTTTTAACTTAGCAAAACGGAATTATTTTTTTTGAGAGCGAGCATTAACGTCATAAAGTTTACGCGTATTGTTTTTTTACCGGCCGGTAAACGGCTCAACGACGTTGACCTTTGCAAAAGTCAACGCAATTGTAAATTAAATATATATATTTTGCTTATGAAAACTCTAATTTCCATCTCATACATTATACCGATTTTAAAATATTGTGATAAGTATGTCTGGTACAATATTTTAAAATTGGCGGGAATTTATTTTATGTCTTTTGTTGTTTTTTGTTTTGTATCTTTTTTTCTTGAATATTGGTAGCTGTTTCTCCAAAATACATATACATACACTGTTTACTAAGCCTCCTTGATTCGTTTAAAGGCGGCAACATGATATTTGTGACAAATAAGCCTGTTACTCATAAAATATGACAGTTACGTATAGTTTGCCTTTACCCTTTGACTATTTACCGGATATGTACCTACTCAAATTATTATTTCGTACTTTTAAAGCGGCCTGTAGTACCTATCCAAAAATGTTCAACTTTGTATTTGCATAGATTTTGGATAATTGATTAACTCAGGCGGTTCTTTGCGTAGATCCATTGCGAAATTCATTTGTAATTTTGTTTCAGAAAATTACCTACTATTGGTCGCTGCATTTAAAGAGACGCACTCTTCACTAACGAAGTTCAATCTTGTTGGCCTATTCTGTTATCGATCAACTTACTTATTTAAATTATAATTTTGGAACTTATGAAACCGAGGGCGAGTGGCCGACCACTTGCTCTCCGATTCCATTCGGTCCGGTCACAAATTCTTCCTTTTGGCTTTACCCTAGTCGGGTAAAAAAAAATAAGAAAACGTCCAAAGAAAAATAATGTATTTATCCTCAATCGATTGCCAGGAAATAATAAGAAAGGTAGGTACTACTTATATGATGCCACGAAGCTTAGTATGGGTATTCAGTACGAAAGTTGGCAGGTGAAGTCGGCCGTTTTGGAATCTCAAAGTTTTCTCATTCAAATACCTACGTTCCGAGAAATGGCCAACTTTCAAGGTTAGATACCATACCATAGGAAAATGTTTATCTGTATTTAATTTAGTTATCTTGAATGCGAAAGCACTCTTTTACTGCTCAGAAGTCGCTTTTTTGAGGTTAGTTATGATTACAAGGAATGATTGCAGAAATCTTCATATTAAAAGTTCCTATGCCTTCTCATATTGTTTTCTTATATTTACGCGAATACTACACATTGAAATAAAACTATTTTACGGACATACAAACAAAACACGAAACAAACAAACTAAATAAACGCGATTAAATCCGTCAAATAGTTTTTTTTCAATTCCTATGCCTTCATTAAGACAAAAACCTATGTGACATCAGCTGAAACCGTATAGTATAATAATTTGAACATAGATAAAGTCGGAAGAAAATTCAAAGCACTTGTATTAATAAGTAAAGTCAGTTATCTTGCAGTTACTTTAAATTCCATTCTCTGATTAGCAAAAGTTTTACTTCCAGCCCAGCCCAGCCATCTCCTAACTAGGACCTGCTTAAGGTGGTATTGTTCTGAAGTCCAGTAAGATTTATTTTACTACGGTTTAATTTTCCAGAAAGTTCAATTTCCAGTTTTTCTTCAATCCTGTAATTTTAGTCATTTTATTAAATCTTTTATAAATATATCTGTTCAGAGGTATCATACGAAAAACTCTTTCTTATCATACAGAGGGCATCAACAGAGGACATTTCGATTTTCAGGCATTATGATCTAGATAAGTATTAGATTGAGCATTGCTTCATTAAAAAGTTAAAAATAAATTATTTTAAACTAAAAAGACTAATCAATTTAAAATGTAAAAGTTTTGGTCTACGCATCTCTTTGATATTCCCAGTATAAGTACCCACAACCAAAATAAATACAAGCTCTATTGCTAATTTTAATGTCTCTATCTCCTCCGATTTTCCAGACAGTCATTGCCACACAAGGTTACAGAAAGGAGTCGAATATCATGCATGATACTTAACTTGTGTAAAAGTTGTCAATTAAAGTTTTTTTTGACGTAGGCTTTTAACCACGGAAACAGTTGTAGGTAGTATATCTTTAAGTATTTTCTTTTATTTTCTTTTTTAAAGTTAGATTTAGCACTAGGTACTAGTAGTACTAGGTAGATGGATAGTGTTTTGATCCCAACTCAAGGTATCAATTAATGAATAATCTGTGATAAACAATCCAAACTCCTTGGCCTTTATAAGATTTCAATACCGGTCAGGTACATAGGTACCATTAGTATTGAAATACTTACACGCCTATAGAAGTGAGTACTTAAGTATATCAAAAATGAAAAATTGACAACTTGGGAAAAAACTGTTTCAAATTGAAATTAATATTGTTATTTTGGAATTCGCTTTAAGGGGAAAACAAACAACTGCCCCTCTAGCCAAGTGGCTTCGTCTACATTCGTTTAATGTAATTTCCATACATTTAAGCGTAGCGTTCTGTAGAAACGCTTGTAGACGAAGCCACTTGGCTAGGGGGGCTGGTACCATTTAGGTTAACGCTAAGTATTATCATCATCATCAGCCTATACTTGTCCACTGCTGGACATTAAGTATTAACACCGCGTTAAATATTAACAGTCGCGCGACGCGTAAAAAATATCTAATTGCTATAACGCAACATTATTTTTACAGCAACCCGTAAATTCCACAATAAAAACTTAATTTAACATAGTAAAAATGCAATTTTTATTCTCCAATCGTCCGCCTTAAACTTTCCAGCGAGAGCCGTTTCTTGCGAGTTATGAGAGCAACGAGGGGAATATTGGAATTTATTTTTATGAAGCCGGATCCCCGACCGAGTTAATCTGTTAATATTGAACATTTCCCCCACAAGAGTAAACCATCCCTTGGCTTAGAGAAGGACAGAAATAAAGATATTACTAGTTCCTCTTATATGAGCATATTGTCGCAGACTCTGAGCGCTGCTATTGTCTCAAATCCTCTAGGACTCCTATATTGAACGCCAGATGAGTTTCTAACAAACGTTATATATTATACAGTTTCGTATATGTATAACCAAGAAGAATTTCAATGTTCCTTTGGCATTAGGTACATATATAACTAAGTACAGTTATGTATGTTACCTACTTTCGATGTTTATTTAGGACAGATATTTCAATAATAGGTACATGATCATTTCCTACTTTCGTTCGAAATTTATATTCGATAGTCCCTTTGTTATATCTTCTATATGTAAGACAAGGGATGGTCAGGATTTTGTGAATTATTTATAACATAGTAATTATAAATAGTAGACACTTTCTTATATCATACTATGCATCAAATAAGTATTTAGTTCAAGAAAAGTAAATTAAAATTTATTTCGGGTACCTATTCCTGGATAAAAACCGGGCGGCAAGCAAAGCTATCTGACGTATGTCCGGAGTTCAATACTTACATTTTGCATCAGAATTAGGGCTCAGATTACGCCAACTTATAGCAACAAGTCCATCGCAGTGGTAGCAAAATAAACTTTAGGGGCTATACTATAAGGAAAATTGCATGTAAAAATTATCTGAAAAAAAAGAGTTCACCGGTCTGAAGATTGAAGCACTTTCCTTTGTTCATTCTCAACCCTTAGGTACAAATGGCGTATACAGCGGATGTTATGTGGAGGGTTACGTCCGATGCGGCGGACAGTGGCTAAGTGGTCTGTCGGGGCTCGCCTACGCGTGATGGATTGCGCAACCGTTTCTATAACACTGTCCCATTTAGTCTCAACCTTAATGATGTACACTGCGTGCCAGCGCCGAAATGATTGCCCATACTAATGGGAGGGTTTGAAATTAGAAACAGATTGATATGTACGCGTTTCACCCTATGAGGTAGACGGAGCTTGTTTATTGATTTCTTAAGCATAATGCTGATAACACATATTATATTCTAGGGCACAGGTAGAACCCAATCTGGGTTTCTTGCAATATAACAGGTATCGACTATTAGGTGAAACGATAGCTCTACCAGTAAACTATCGCTACGAAATCAATAAAACCATATCCGTCAACTTTGAGAACGTGCACAGGATGAGAAGCAAGTGATAGCGTACCCATAGAATATTATTCTGTTTTTCACCCCCAAATCAGTCAGGCAAAATATATTTAATAACCCAAATTATGATAGGATGCCCATTGAACCAAGTAATTGTTTTATCTATAACATTTCAAATTCTACCTATCTACGATAGTAAACTATTTCAATGTTTCAAGGATATTATAATAAGGGTTGTTCCTCACTGTGTAGGTAAGTATACCACTTAAGCGCGACTGGGCTAATTGGGTGGAATAACTAATTTTCAAATTTGTTACTTCACCTACGTACCACGTTTTCAGACGTCTCAAACTGAATTTCAATGAGATTTAAATCTGAAATAAAATGTTTAGTCCTGTCGTCATTAGCTTGTAATACAAAACAAAATAAAAGGCTTACAGATGTGGTGGTGTGGCAAACAACAAACAAGCTAGCAGAAACAGATGTTTTAGTGCTTGAACAACAACAATTTACTAGGTACCTACTGTAGGTGCTTACATACCTACTCATAATTAAAAACAATACTCTAAAATCAGGCCGGGCTAATTTGGTAAAAAAAATCACAGAATGGGCGACGCGCCCTCTCGAGGACACCCGAATCTGTCAAGTTTGCACCTTGTTGCCGCATAACGAGACTCCCTTATATTTTTTGTGTCTTGCTTAAATGACTTTTCTTTCTATACACACGCACTTGTTATCACGCCATCTCTTTGAGAGTGTTTTAGTTGATATTTACAGAAAAATATTGAGGCGTATAAATCTGCGAACAACTTCAACGAACATATACATCAAGTGGTATTACTATTTGAAAAAAAAAATGTATTGAGGTGACATTGCCGCTGGCTGGCACGAATCGCGTATTATATTCATAGGTACACGTTATATTCGTTAGGCTAATCAAGCGTAACATGAAAATGTTGCGGTATTATTCTCTAGAAGATTTTCTCTTATTACATTCTTGTATATTCCTGACATCATAATTACGGATGCGTTAATTATGTCCAATCTTTTCACATTCTTTGCGTCTCCCCTACTACTTAAAGTCACTTAAACAGAGGGTGACAAAAGAGTACCAAACATTCTTCTGTTACTTAATACCTATTACAAAATTGAATAGCCAACAAAATTAGAAGCAAAGTATATTATCATCATCTGCTAAGAACTTGATTAGTTGGTACGCGTAACAAAATTTCTTGAAACTAACTTCATTTATAATGAAGCTTACAGATTTAGTAAGGTGTGCTGACTCGACGAGGGTTAGTTGTGGAATTAACGCAAATACTCTATGCCTACGGGCGCTCTCCCTGCCAATGTCGCTAATTAAATAGATAATTAATAGTTTAAACTTTTAAATTAACGATTTTTTTTGTTTACTTTTGACTACAATAAATATTACTGCGATTTCTTTATAATAGTCTTGGTAAGAAATTGTGAATAAAAAAATATATACATATGTAACTTTAATTTTAATTTAATTTAAAATTTAACTAGATGATTTTTATAAAATTATATTAGTATGTATAAGTAATTAAATGAAAATGGTAACACCATTTTAATTTAATACTAACAATTTGATTTAATGGTAACATTTGTTCACATATCTAGTATTCGCTGAATGAAGTATTGATGAAATATCAGTAACCTATGGTGTCCGAGAGACGCAGCTTTAATCAGTTAAACTTCTAGTCCATTATGTAACAGGGCCTAAACTAGTTTATATCGTTTTATATATAGCTATACCCTAAAAAGCACAATGATAAGAAATATAAGTTTAATATCAATACAAAAAATATATTTACTGGGTTGAAAGGTCACAATTTATCGTTAACTTAAGTAAAGTACGTCTACATATAAACTCTTTGCAAGATTATAATAAAATATATCGAGGCTATCCTACTGATCGCTACATTCAATGTGTATCTCTGCATTGTGTGTAGTGTATTGTGATTATACACGCGTTGTGTATCATCTTTACTTTTATCTTCTTGTGGTCATCTATGTGTCTATCATACGTATTTCTTGTTCGAGAAATTTTTGTTTAAAGTTATAATTTCTTATTTCATAGTGCACTATAATAAATAATATAAAAATATATCTCTATTACCTACCATCGATATTAAAATAATATTATAGTTCGTTAATTTCACGAAGTAGCGTGCTGTGACTCTTATAACCCTGGCGTATGGTTACGGTTATGGTGGTAGAGCCAAGCGGTAGCCAATTGACTACAGGTCATAATACGGGCTGGCTCGAACGGGGTAGTACCACCCTTTCACAGAAGAGAGATAAGCGCAAAGTACCTGTTGAAGTTATTATAGTTAATAAAATATAATTTTTTTTTTTTTTTGTTTTGAATTGACTATATGTTGTTGGCCAGAGTAGCCATAACAACTTCACCTGGACAGAGGGCGAGCGCGAGTGCGCTCCAGCCAGAGGGGCAGGGGGGCAGCTAGCTCAAGGGCGCCACAAGGGACACGACCTCGGCTTGGGCCGCTGCCAGAAGAGGTGGCGAGGGTAAATCTACCACCGGATCGGAACGCAAATATAATTAATATATATCGCGCTGCTAATAATATAGTTGCTGAGCAAGCCGGAAACTCAACCCCCTCCCTTCGCCCCACTCCCCATCCGGTCGGCAAAGTTCGAACAATTCCTTCGATATTGCAAGCATCTATAGGCTACGATCGGATCATACGCATGTTTGCCGAGTTTGTAATATAACTAAAATATGGGTAAATTTTTCAATTATTCACGCGTTTTCGTGAAATATAATTACTATAACAGAGTGAGTGTAATTGAGGATAATATTGAAGAAATACGGTAATTTAATTATGAGGTAGTGTAGGTAATTATTTTTTGTAGTAAGCAATTATAATTTCAGCGGGTAGCTGCTTAATAGGCAGGGCACTAGTAGGTTGGTACTGCCTAGAGTAAATATATTATTACTTTAATATCACTCTATTACCCTTACTTGAATGTAGCCCCATTATTATAATATAATACTAACTGTTTAACCTTTAACCCCGGCTTGAAATATTTCTTACACACACGCCAGACTACTTTAAGCGTTGCTAATTTTACTATATAGTTAAGCTGTTCTAATTTAAACGAATGAAGTTTAAATGTATCTGAAAGAATAGTATACCTATTAGTGATGGAACATTTCACAAGTAGCGGGTAAAAATCATATTATATAGGTTTCATAAGTAACACCTGCTAGCATTAATATATAATTGGCAGGAACTGTTAAAAATAATTGCAATTAAAAGTTTTTATGATTAATGATCGACCCGTGACTTTATAGTGAAATTTCAATGGATATAAAATCATTGACTGTGAAAAAGCATAGTTGAAATAACAGTGGAAAAAAACATATTTTCACGTAATGAAAATGAATTGAAAGTAGCAATCATTTCCATGCCTAATAATGTACTATCTTACTGCTTGCGGCTTGCTGCTTACCGTGAAACGATCTGTTACAGCGACTATGGCAGATGATTTTACAGTAATTATTAGAAATATAAGGCAAAGTCTCTATTCGTGTTTGTCTGTTTCTACGCTTAGTTCTTCTTATAAACTACATACGATAACTCAAAGAGTTTCTTCTGGAATTAAATAATTAATACGTAGGTATAATACGTCCTATTCAAATTTATAAATACCTAGAAGAGAAAACCCGTACAAAGCCGAGGCGGGTCGCTAGTTCATAATAACCATATCACAAAAGTAGGTAAGTAACTACCTAATATGTATTATTTACTTTGGTATCTAATAAAAATCTAGAATAAGGTCAGTATATGCCTACCTAATCCTACCTATATTATTTAGAACGAGAAAAATACGGTAATAACCTTTGCCATAGTACTTAACAGACATTCGTATCCAATCGTTACAGTAAAACGGCGCGCCTATTCCACTCAAATGGACTTATTAAATTAATATTTCGTCTTTATCGACTCCCGGAGACCTAGCTTTAATCAATCAAGTCTACGCCTATACGAAAATAATACCGAGAGTCACCGTATCATTTCCTGGCTATGATTAATATATGAGGCGTTATTAATGCAGAGTGGGTGGTTACCTTTAACATTTTGACGTACTACGGAGTAATTAAAGCGAGGAAATGTTTAAGAATCCCATTAAAAACACCAGTGGGTATTATTATTAGTCATTTGTACGCACTTAATTACATACCTTATTCAAAAAAAGCGAGGAAATGTTTTTGAATTCCATTAAAAATTCAGCAGTTTGGATATTAGTACCTAATAATGTTAATACATAAATCCAGTATCACGCGTATCTCAGTATCACGATTCACGATACACTACTTATGTACCTTATTCCGCTTATTCCAAAGCATCTATCTACTCGATCGAACTAAAGTTGCATTAGAATTTTCAGGCATTATTTGTAACTAATCAATAGACATACCTATACAATTGAAAATTAAAAATTACCCCGATGCAACGACTTTTTAAACTTTAAAACAGCTGATAATTTTCAAACGGCTGAAACGATTTTCATGGAACATAGCTAAGAACACTCTCGATCAGAATAACTGACTAACAAAAAAGAACAAGATTAAAATCCGCTTGGGCGCTGCGATGCCACAGACACCTTTATCAAAGACAGACACACACAGATACACATGTTAAACTTATATAACACCCCTCTTTTTTCGTCGGGGGATTAAAAAATACCAATTAGGTATTATGTACCAGTGACTTATGGTGAATTAATAAAATAAGAATCGTATTGTTTTCTTATATTTACGCGAATACTACACATTGAAATAAAACTATTTTTACGGATTATATCGCGTTTATTTAATTTTATGTTCCCGACGTTTCGGTTGCTGTAAAGCTCACTTCACCAACATCAAAACGATTCCACAGCTCCGTGACTGTAAATGAAAACTTTGAGAGTTGCCTACCTGTGTGTTTGCAATAATCGATGAGCATTCACACATGAGCAAGCTACGTTTGATTTTAGGGTCATTTGCAAAGCTCCGCGAGGCACTAACATATTATATGGACACGCTCGCCTTTACCCAGGACCCTTGAAAAGGTCTTTATCGGTCCATAAAACTTCTTTTATGCCAAGCGAAGTTTCTGTAGCGAACGGCAACTTGTTTGATGGTCACCCTCGAAAATAATTTTCTAAGCCCTCCTTCACGTTCCCGATCGATTCCCAACGTACTAAAGATTAAATAAATTCAACATAAAATAAATTCTGTTATGATCCTTTTTACTTTTTACTGAAAGCTCCAGAAGCAGCAATAAAAGGATGATCCGGGAATTAATGTTGCGAATAAGTCGTCCTTTTCGAACATCGCCTAAAACATTATCTTTTTTGCTGGGATAATAAGTAGTTGCTCCCAGAAAGTACAGCAATAGGAGCTTACCAAAATAATTGTCGCTTTCTCAAGACATATCTACTAGGGCCCAGAAGATATGTTTTAACTTGGTACATACTACAATATATTTTATTATATATAGCACAAAACATATTTCTCAATATTCCAATATTTTTTGTATATTCGTTTTCGAAGCTTGATAGGCTCTAGACTTTTATGCAGCATCCTACCAATATTGGTAAGACATCGTAAAAATCTCACATACGACGGAAAGTATAAATATTACTCTTTTGCATTTTATGTTACATTTCATTATTGATTTGAGCAAATAAAGTTACGGGCTGGGCGTCGGTCCTGCGAGGTCACGTCCGTGGAAAACGACGCCAGTTGCGGGAGTGTCATACATCCCGACGTTTTGGAACGTTTATCTGGATCAGTGGAGAGAAAACGTACAAAAAATGCGAGTAGGTAGATCTACTCGTAATTGGATATTCCGTTGGTACCGTCATATTTTTAGTAGGATTGCTTACTTGGTAGGTATTCGTCTTCCAATTAGATACATCACGCTTTGCAGGTAGCGATTGACATAACAACAGAGGCCCAACTCTGTTAACGACTGGCATCGCGATCGACTAGCAATACGTCAAAACTGACGTACGTCAAATTTGACATATTTCGAGTTGATCGAGATGCCACCGGTTAAAAGAGTTGGGGCAATCCATTTTGGATTTCCAAAGTGGACGGTCACATTTTTGTATTTTATTGTTATTAAGGTGAAGGCGCCTGTCTAGACCGCGAAGTTCAAATTTTTTGAGTTCTTTTAGAAATTTTTCAAAATCTGACAATAATAAAAGACAAACTTTGTAATTCGCGAAAAAGACCGTGTGCAGTGCATTTATTAATACATTTATTTTACTCTAAATATTATCACGGTGGATATGATACTAGTAAATCACTAAATATACAAAAATTGCCAGATTATCTGGATAGCTGTCGTTCTTGAAATGTTTTAGAGTAAGTTTGATATATTAATAAATGCACTGCACACGGTCTTTTTCGCGAATTACAAAATTTGTCTTTTATTATTGTCAGATTTTGAAAAATTTCTAAAAGAACTCAAATATTTTGAACTTCGCGGGCTAGATGGGCGCTTTAGCCTTAATTGTGTTTGTTATTGCTATTTGTTACTTGACACTGGCGAAATACCTATTAATTTGGGTGGGCTATATTTTTAAAGAAAGAAGATGAAAAGAGTTAGGCCCCTGGATTGTGTTATGTCAATCGCTAAGTAACAAATAATAGCTACATAGTTAAGGCTTATCAAAGAGCTAAGGCACTAGACGTCTAGACTAGTTTTTTTTAAACAAAAGTCAAATAAATTTCAGTTGTAGATAAACGAATATCGGCTTGCTACTCTTCTATGCAAAATCCATTCCAAACTCGAAGATTTCATTAAACCATGAGAAGTTATCTAAACAGGAGAGTCGGTGGTCTTATAAAACTTAACTTCTACCCTTGTATTTATGATTAAGCACGCCTAATACCTGCAGCCCTAGCGCGACAACCCGACAAGATTTTATCTCATGAATTTTGTCACACCGAGTCGTTATCTCTCCTTCTCAATTCATGGGAGAGAATGAGGCAAAATCATTATTTCTCACAATTTGTCATGTCACCGCCGGCTATGCTAGGCCTGCTGATAGTATTACGCAGAAAATCACGAAGTAACATATTGAGGCCCGTATTCATAAATCAATATCAAGTTTGAGATCGGTCTTGAGTACGTATTTGACATCTCATTTAGTACTGGTATGACATATCAAAGCTCGCTCTCAAATTTGAGATCGATTTATTAATATGGGCCTAAGAAAGCTTGATAGCCGTGCATAAATGCGACATTATCATTACATAGTATAAAACAAAGTCGCTTCCCGCTGTTTGTATGTCCCTATGTATGCTTAAATCTTTAAAACTACGCAACGGATTTCGATGAGGTTTTTTTAATAGATAGAGTGATTCAAGAGGAAGGTTTATATGTATAACTAGCTGTGCCCCGCGACTTCATCCGCGTAGTATTGGATTATTGGGTTAAAAAGTATCCTATATGTTAATCCCGGTTATAATCTATCTGTGTTCCAAATTTCATACAAATCCGTTCAGTAGTTTTTGCGTGAAGGAGTAACAAACATACATTCATACATACATACATACATACATACATACATCCACACTCACAAACTTTCGCATTTATAATATTAGTAGGATTCATGCATAATATAGTAAAGAAACACTGATAATTTATTGCACCCGTGCGAAGCCGGGGCGGGTCGCTAGTGTACCTATAATGGGTAGAAGATTTTCATAATTCCAACATGGAATGCGCGTAATTTTTGTCGTCCAAGTTTACGTAATATACGCGTTGTCCCCGGAGCATTGATACTGTAATTGGTACTTAGCCGACTTTTACTGCAGTGCCGCCCTGTTTTGAGTATAGTGCCGCTGCGACGCGCGGCTGGGACCGATTTCGTGGTCGGCTGCCCGCCACACACCGGTGACCAGAGACAATGGAGTCGGAGCACTGCCCTCGCGTCTCGTCGAACCAACACAACACTCTCTCATTGTTTTTGATTAATCACGCGGAGCGGTCCATCCGAGCTGCCTTATCAACAACTAATTCGGATTCATTAATTCACCCGAATCCTTGTGATAAGTGTGCTCTGTAGAAATGAGCAATTAGACGCCTGTTTGTTCCGAGCTCCATTGTGCGAGAAACCGAGTCAAATAGGAAATATATTCTGAACTAATTTGGAAGTTTTAATTGTTAATTATACTTAGTTTTCATCTTGTTTCACGTTGAACGTTCTTTAATAATTCTAAATGTACTATCTAATTATCATAGATTTTACTTTCAGGTAGGTACCTGCTCTACAAGCTGTTGCCCGAGGACCCGCCCGCGTGATACTCAATAAAATAAAAGGAGCCTAAGTTACTCCTTATAACATCACCTATATTCCAGTGACAGTCCCGTCAAAATAGGTCCAGCCGTTTCGGAGATTAGCCGGTACAAACTGTCAGACAGACAAACAAAAATATATAAATGTTTATTTGTTATAATTAGGTTCTGTATATAGGTACTTTTATATTATGCATTTAGTAAAAAGCTGTTATTTAGACATTATAAACTTTTATTTATTTGTACATATGCATACATTTCTAGTAGTTATAACTACATTGGCACTAGTTTATGACGAATAGGAATAAAGATATTATCGACTCGTAATTAATGAAAGTGAATACTGTTGTGAGAGTACAATAGGCCGATAGGTTGGCAGGTCATTTTGAGGCGATGGTTGTGCCTATTGTCCGTGTTGGTATAAATTTAATTAATACCTTTTTAGACTGAGGTTTTGGCTCTTTCGAACACACATACCGAGGGTTCTAACATATATAGAAATCTATTCAGCTGGTACCTCATCGTCTTCTACTGCAAGAAGATGATGAAGATAATCCTCTATTACGTTTAACTGTGAAATTTCTACCTACTATGTTTATGTAGCGCAAGTGTAGTGGACATAGCCAAACAATTACAAGAAAATGTTGAAATAATGTTGAAACATTATTTCAAAATTTTCAGTAGTATTTCTACGGCATTTTATAGTCTATAGCGTAAGTATATATCAATGGATTGATTACGTGCTATAAATGCAAATTAAATAAATGTATGTAACGTAGGCTTCACACAAAATGGTATGTTTTATGTACAACAAACCAAGACTCATATGACAGTCCGAAGTGAACATGTTTTATTTATGACCAATCCCAGACAGACTAACCATCCGAATGAAGACAGATACACGGGAATCTGAACCGAGTACTACAACTAAACAGTGCATAAACTCGAAAACAACATTGATGCTAATTTATTTACAGACAATCTCTCATAAGTCAAACTTCCTCCAAGATCTAGCTGTTCAACTCTAGCCTTTAAATTATTTTGTGTGTTCATCCCGCTCGGGACGAAGTTTTCCAGGATGTGGATAAATAAATTGTTTGAGTAACATACGTCTATATTACGCAATTATAAATACCTTTTACTTACTGCTCCAGATTTTGTGGGAAAACGCGAAAGCTTGAGATTTGAAAAGAAGGCCCCCACATTTTCCCCACTATCTACTGAGACAACAGAGTGCTAAACTATTTACGAGTTCATTTAGAATACCTTTTAGGCTATTGTTATTTCTAAACCAAGCGCTGTAAGTCATTCAAATTCCCAAGTCGCCATTATTAGCGAGAGCCCTTACCTTCTGAATGCTACCCGAAGCAAATAAAAATGGTCAGGAAAAACAATCACTACGAAATTACAGTGGTTATATTTCTTTGGAAATACCTAGGTGAATATGAATTTTCCGACGATTTCCAAACAAAGGGCCTCCGCACAATACAAAGATTACGCCGTTGTTCTTTGTAAAATGTTATGATCAATAAAATACTTTTAGAAGCGGCATTATATTAGGAGAAAATTGATTTGAACATCCTGTAAAATCCGGCCAACTGCAAATAGCATTTTTATCCATAATATACAGTTCATTGCTCGCTTACTCGGTTGTTTAAGCAATTTATTTAGAAGACAATAATTGAAAAAAAGACATGAAATTATTTGTTGCGTACAATATTCAGAGTTTGATAATATCACAATAAGGTTATTTAAAATCTTTTATTATTGCATTTTACTGGAACAATCCTATCAGTATATACCTTTCAATGAAAATATATTGTTAATTCAGTCAAAAACTGCTAAAGTAAGAAAATAGACTTTTAAACTCTTTTGTAGAGACGAATGTAATATAATTATGTACCTACTCATAGTACTAGTAAGATATATGTAATTTATATTTAATCCCGTTCAATGAGTTTTGAATATTTTCAATTTTCACATTATTACCTTCGGTGGCGTCCGCTAGATTGAAATTTTTACAATTTAATCCAGCCAGCGCTACTCCGCGCTACATTTGATCACTTCTCTGAATCTTTATACGATATCATGATGGTACAGCTAAATCAAACCCAAATAATTTCATAATGTTTGTCTGTTTATCTATTTTTTATGAATTTATTCGTAATATACAAAAATAAATAAATGTTATTTACTAAGTGAGCTTTTGCGAATGAAAAACAGGTGATTGTTTTTGTTGTCATGTCACGATCACCATCGAAACTGTAAACGATAAACTGCGAACATTTAACCGATTCCGCGACAGTGCCCAGTGGAGTGTGAAGCATTTATCAGCCGAGGTCGTATATCTTTGCATAACGATACAAAGGAAACGGGAATACAAAAATAAACTGAAAAAAGTGTACGCGAATATTTTACAGGACACATTTGTAAGACAAGTGCAGACGTTTTGTTATTTATTTATCGCTGGTTAAGATACATTCAAGCCCTCTGAAGTCAGAGAGCTGTAATCGCATTCAATGTCATACATAGCTTGAAAGAAGGGCGCTGCCTTTTATAATCATAATGGACGTATATTTGCAAAATGGATCCAACCCACACAGCCTTCTGCAAACTAAAACCAAGCTAGAACCACTAGCGCAAGGTTGGTTTTTGTCTACAGCAGTGCATGTGGGTTGATTCCGTTCTGCAAAACGAAATCCAAATAGGATTAAATAGTTGCTCAATCTTTGACATAGGTACCTAGCTATCGCATCTCACAACTTCTCTGGGTTTATTGTTTTCCAAGATCACAAAACATTGTGTACTACTAAATAGTATGTATAAATATGTATGTATATACTATTAGAGAGACCTATACTTACCGAATGACAAACACAGAGTATGGTTAACAATTTCACTAATGCTTAGAATAGATAATGGTACTTTTTTATATATAAAGAAAAATGAAAAACAAAAACCATCCTTTTTACATTTATAAGAATTCAAATTTGCGATTTGCGTGATCAAATCCTACAATATAATGTAAGTTATGTTTTAACCTATTTTTCAGCCGAAGGAAAGACTACAATGGTTTATGGGCGACCCTCTGGGCTAGGCAAAGGCAGGTAATAACTAAAATTGGCTGTAGTTATGTCTGTCATCTATTTATGTGATAGATCCTTTCATGGCATGAGTTAAGTATAACCACCTAATGTATTCCATTCGGTGCTACCAACGATCAATACTCATTAATGTGGGAATAATTTAGACTTTTATTACTGCATCAATTTAGTCGTTGGTCGGTAGTTAGGTACAGTACATCACATCGTTCGTATAGTAAAAAATATAAATCTATGTTCGGTAGGAACCTAACCTCATTATAAACCATTCCTCAAATTAAGACGTTAACTTTCTAGTCAAGCGAAAGTACAGAGGGGTAATTACAAGTTTTAAGACATTTAATATAGATCAAATGATTGAATCTTTCCAAATATTGCACAGCAGCGCCCCTATCGAAAACGTGCCGCTTTACTAGTGAATGTATGGAGTCATTCGAAGTCTCGATCGGTGTTTGACTAGGATGATTGGTTTAATCGTTCTAGGTGTTTGAATAAGCTCAAAACACATACTTACCTCCCAGAACCATTCCGTGTATCCATCTCGTTTGATGGTAAGGCCCGCACCCAATAGTGGCCCATTAACCGGACTGAATACGTTAACATAAATTATGTACAAGCACCACCTCCATTTCACAGTACATTTAAGAAACGCTACCGCCATCAAAAGCCATATTCAAAATGGTTTCATAATAAATCACTAAACAACACTCGCTGCCTTAATGTATTCAGATCCACAAAGGTAGCCGTCTATTATCCTTAGATTACCTTAAGAGCCACCTTGTTGGAAACTTTGATAACTCTGCAAAATTAAGCGATGAACGATATTAAATTGTCATTAGGAAGGCATCAACTCGATGACTCATTAACTTGTAATGAGTGATTTACGTTAACTGGAGTGTGGTGGTGTCACGGCGGATACGTGACGTGGCACGATTAATGCCTAGCCTCGCTCCGGAGTGCGCGACGTGTTATAAGAGAGCCTTCAGGCGTGAAGCTTCGCAATACGGCACCGTTACTTAAATTTACGCTTTTACTTCGCGAAATCTATGAGCAACTGAAGTAGGCAAGGTGTTATTAATTTCTATATGGTCACTGTTACAAGTATAACACGTCGGTCCGGGTCAGCAAGTGACAATGCGGTGATGGACCGAAATCAGTTTAGACTCGATTAGGTGCCGAGTAATAACCAGAGTATACTCTAAAAATCTAGTAGAAATAAATCAAATTTTAAGCGTCTGTTTTTAATGTCAAATTAACAGCTTTTTAGTAAATTCTTAGGATGGAAGTACCTATACTTATACGGTACTTAGCTATAACAAATAAACAATTTTTATTTTTTGTCCGTCTGTTTGTTCCGGCTAATCTCAGAAAATACTGTACCAATTTTGACGGCACTTCCACTTACTGATAGCTGGTGTTATAAGCTTAGGTTAGGATTTTTTATTTTATAGAGTACCACGCGTGCGGAGCCGCGGGCAACAGCTAGTTTGTACCTATTAAAAATAGACTATTGATATTTGGAGGCCAGAGAATTTCAAAGCAAACCTTAAATCAATTACGTTCCTAATTACTTCATCGACCAGTATTTATGTTTGTCTAAATAAGTGATTATATTAAACAATTATCCAAGTGAAAGGCTGTCATACAATTTCATCAATTTCATGTTTAAGTATTTTCTTTCACGAAGTTAGTATATAGGTGGATAAAATAAAATGAGGTAGCTCACAATTATCGACTGACCTACTTCCTGCGGCTCACAAACAGGTATAATTTAAAAGATGTGAATGAAATTCAGATATTATCGATTCATACGCAGTGGGATTTCGATCGTGATTCACGAGTCGTCAAGGTGGATTCGATTGTGGAGTTGCACGGCTGAGCGCGCCCGGCGCCGCCCGCCGATAATGACAGCAGATACGATGGAATCACACGACACGCTTTCCTCGCCACCGGAATTGAGGTGAACCAAGACTTTATAGGACCTGGAACGGATTTTTTTACGGTGGTAGAGCGTAGGCCGCTCGGCTCACTGCACATAGTGATTGTGGGTTCGATACCTGCCGGGCAAAATTTCGGAAATGGCCTTTTCGTAATTTGCCTTGGTCTGGGTGTTACTGGGATCGCCCCCAGTCCATTTTACGGTATCCATAGTACGAGCGTTGCTTAGTTTGGGACCATACAGTTGGTGTGTCAGTCTGGCGATATCTATTTATTTATTTAATTGACTACAGCTAATATACGGGCTGGCTCGACCACGTACCCTAGACTAGTATTACGAATTCTTTGAGCCCAGCCTTTTCCCTCCCTCTTTTCCAATTCCTATTCCCCTTGAGGTCGGCAATATGTAAACAATGACGTTGGTATTGCTAGCTATACACAATATATACCACGACCAAAGAAATGCGATACGAAAATAAGCAGATTATTTTATAATTAAAGTTGTTTTAACGTTTTACCTTCATTTATTTTAAAATAACATACATACAGAAGAACATAGAACCACCTTCTTTTTTGGAAGTCGGTTAAACACTGAGGTCACATCCGCTCGTATAACATAACAATAATTTCTCGTTCAATACCGTTCGCAACTCGTGGATAAATTCAATAATAAAAGTTACCCAACCTGCATTTCGAAGTTAAGTGCCTGTGGAGACGCACCATGGATACGTACCTATAAATCCGAATCTACCTATCTCTATTTTGAAATACTCCATTCGCTAAAAATATATGATTAAAATTTTGTTGCATTTCATCTCACGGAAGATGGTCGGTGGCGGGGCTCGGTGGCTCCTCATTATGACTTTGCACGACACTTAAGTACTATGCTGCGTAAGCCGCACCGTAATGACATACCCTCCCATCGGTGTTGTTCCACATAATCTGAAGAAACATAATCATAGATTAAAATACAAATATGTGTACTATAGCTACCTGGCTATTTATCTACTTAGTCGCTTCGCTAAGTAAAAACTGACTCACTGACTGATAACAAACAGCCTAAATCGGTGGGTCTAGAAGTAGGATGATGTCTAGAAGCATACAATTTTGCACAGAATTTCCCTATAATATTAAGTAAAATATGTATTTTATTTTATTCATTCCATAAGGAGATTAATAACTAATAAAAGCACTGCATTAAAAATAGTTATATTTACTAATACAGTAGGTACCTATAGATAGCAGTCAGTATCTAGTATCTTATCAAGACAAGTAAAGAGCTCTGTCAAGTTTGTGCTCATGAAGAGTAGGTACTACAGTAATGAGCAATGAGCTGATATGGACTTAAGTTTCAATATCCAATCACAATCATATTCGAATATTAGAATCATTAAAATTAAGACTAAGTAATGAAATACGCTTTAGTCCAACCAAAGTTTAAATAAGCGTAGACTACATGCAAGTTAATATCTTATTATTTATGCACGGTTTGGTGTGAGTGTGAATGAGCCGCAGTAACTAAAGCTTTTAGTTAGATTGATCACACAAAGCCACGAAAGCTCTATCAACTAAGAGTAACTTACGAGTACCTACCCGTTGCAATCCTACAGTTGTTTGCAGAACCTTTAAGATTCAACAGTAGGTATTGTATAACTACATCATTATATAATCAAATTGTGTTGATATAATTAACCTATCTATATATAAAATAACCAAATGAATAAGGTTAACGTACAAAAATATTATTTACGAGGCATTGTTGATTCGTGCAATCTGGTAACACCAGACCGTGTTTTGTCAGCGATCATATTTGGATGGAATATAAATGAAATAAAAAATAAATCCCTAACCAAATATTGCCTTGCCACGATGCTCGGCTGATGGCATAGTCAGACTACTGGATAAGTACATATAAACTTGTGTAAGGAAGCCATACTAGAATTTCCTCATGAGTATCCATCAAATATAATATTTTTGTAGCAGAAATTAATGAGAAAGAAATGTCATAAAGGATACAAGTTATATAATATGTATGTAGAACGGAGGGGGCTCTGCCAAGTCTAGTTAAAAAAATAAAGGCGTATATTATATAGCCTTTTTCGATTAAACGTTTTTGACCGCTCTCATAAGTGAGTATGTCAGTAAGTATACAGCGGTCTGTATGTTAATATGTTTTAAGTGTTTCGCAAGATAGCAACTAAAACAATATTGTAATAAATAGATACAGCTATCTAATATAAGTACACATTTATTTAAGTTGCTATATAAGAGAAATGTTATATTTATTTAGGTATTATTTTGGTTTCAGTCTCTCAAATAAATCTACGATAAATATTTATTTATGGATACCCACCCACATACTTAATTTCCGTATATTTTTCTAGAGTGCCACAGGTTTCCAGAAAAATAATGTTTCCAAATTATTAGAATCGCAAACGCGAAAAGCTTTCTTGATCATGAGCTTTTTAAAAGTTTGATAAATATTTTTCGTAGCATATGACTGCTAAAAAGTCGGCTATTTGACAGATATTAATCATTTTGATGATATAACTGACTTTTAATTTTATTGTCAAGGTATTGAAGGCAAAAATGAACCCCCTAATGTTAGATTAATTAATTAAACTCGAAATCAATATGGATCTTAATCAATTTACAATTGCGTTACAGTCCTTTGTAATTCCTCTGTAAATGATCAGTATGTGTCTGAGGGATCGGGTTTCTTATTTGTCTAACTCCATCAGTACGCAGGTCTAGAGTGATCTTAGAGGATTTTCTATAGAGGTTTAAATAACGGCCAATGTCCTTCGCAGACTCTCATCAAATCTCAGCAGATTACGGCACATGGTGAGACGTAGCCTTACGCCGGGGATTTGGTAAACATCGAGGGTGAGCTTATGCTTAATATCGTCTTTAATATTTTATGATCTGAACTTAATATGAATATTTTACTTCTCATTGGGATACATTCTCGCTTCTTTGTATTATGACGAACGAGTATTTTTTACACTGCCTATTGGTACTTAGCGATGAATTAAAAACTACTTATATACAAGTTCCAACGTATGCCTGTAATTATTTTAAGGAGCTACTTGGATACGTAAAAGGCTAGTTTAGTTTACAATTAATTAGTAAGTACCTGATTTTATTTTAATCAATTTTCCGACCGCACTTAAGAAATAATTATTTTCTTGGCGAGGCAAAATATAATTTCAATGAGCACTATAAATAATATCTAGTTCAACGTCGCCGTAACAAGCGTCCTTGAGGAAATTAAGAGCGCCTTGTTACCGGTGGAACATGCCTCTGTCTGTACGTGCGAACTGCGAACGGCAGCGTTGTTGTCATAAAAGTAACTGTTGATTTCTAAGACCATCTTTCTCTATTAAAAGGTAGTTTAGTCGCGCACGTTTTCCGGCGTACAGCAATCCATTTATCTAACTACCCGCTTTATGGTTTTCCCGCACACGGTAATATTCGTGCCCTTATGTTAAAACAGAGCAAGACGCGGGCGATAAGCGGAGGGAGAGCGCCCCGGGGACTCAATTCCTTGTATATTGTACGTGAAAAATCTGTCTGTCAGCTTGTTGGCTCTGAATTTTTACATACGACGCCGTATGTAGAATAGCTATGATGGAATCTCAAGGGTTTTGTTTTTTTTGTAGGACAATCGTTGATTCTATTTATACCTTAATACCTAATCATTTATTTTTCATTGACTTTATGTGAATTAATTAATTATACGAAATTTTAACATTGTTAAACATAGACTATCTTCATCGTATTAGGTTATCTTTCATTAAAATCAAATACTTGCCTTAGTTTGTAGATTTCAAAGAATTTGTTATTATCTACAAATTCTTTGGTAGGTATTATTTTTCCAAAAACTTAGAGGTGTAATTATAAAATTAAGGTTGATGCACGTTACCAAACTTTATTCAATTTAACTATATTTGATTCAAAAATAACCTTTTTTGAAAGATAATACGAATAAGTACTTGAATATAAATGAAAGATCAAAAAACACAAACGATACTTTTGTTTTGTGTGACACGAATGTAATAACTCTCAAGGTATGTTTTACTGGAAAATAAAGAGAGATTTCGTATTTTTAACGAGTTTCTAGAAAGCATCATTAGCTTTCTACACGCAGACATGTTCTGTACCTACTGTTTTCAGATTATTTTATAAGAGCCTGTTATAATATAAATCGGTAAGTGTGCAATCCCATCAAATATACCTATGATTCGGATAAGTTAAATACTTTGAAAAATTCTGACAACAATTTCTTATTATGTAGGAAAACTATTCTATTTTTATAAAAATAAAACACTTTATTTTCTGTTTTTTTCCACTGTGCCATCGAGTATTAGGAATCGTAAATCTCAATGTTTAGGACAATGTAAATAAAATCTGCACTTTTAAATGTTCCCACAAAACGAAGGTTCCAATCTGAATGAAATGGTATTACGTAATAGTTTGTAAACAAATAGTGTAATAAAATGTGCAAACTAGTGTTCTCTCTGTGCCTAGTCCTTTAGGGAAATGTTAGATCGCGCGTAGGTACGTTAAACTAGGTATTTTTATATGTTTATTTTAGACAATAAAACTCGCCTCGCAAATGTTAAGTTGAACTTTAAAACAGTACGTTTAACGGCGAGTTTTGCCTCGTGATAGGTACAATTTATGGCCGCGCCGGGCCGATTCATGTTTGAACACCAAGTTTTATTTTTAAAGTCTATTGCTTTACCGTTGCAGGATATAGAGAGAATGGTGTGATGGAAACGTGACTGATCTCTTCCATCAACTGTTTTATGAATGGCTGGATGGTCCTTTTAAGAGTAAGCCTGTGTTCACCATAATTAATGTCGATAGCTACTATTATGGTACAATGCTACGCTACGTAGGTAGACATTCTGTTATTCCCATGATGGCCTAACACTATGTACGTCACGACCAGCTTTTCAACATCTTTAATATAAATAAGAAGCGAAATTGAACTGTACCACATCCAATGACGTAATCTTGAACAATCACGTGATCTAGCTGTCACGGGAAGAGGATTGGTTCTACCACCCAAATCTGAAGACAAAACTATGTTGACGTAACAAGCAGTTTTAGTGATGTCTGAGACTGAAATTCCGGGACGTATCAATATCAACATCAAAGGGCAAGATTGTTATTGTTTTCCTGACACATTTGGAAGAAAATAGATTATATATAATTATAAAGTGATAAAAGCCGCGGGCTATGAATAGCGATAATAAACACCTGTCAATTTGTATAGCAACCCCTGCAGGATTCCAGGCGCCAAGCTTCTACCGCAAGGTCTTTCAATCGATAAAAATGCAATTATGCACAAACAATATGTGTACCTATACTTTTACCCTTCAAACTTAGTAGGTACTTTCAGGAAAAAGCCATTCAAGTGAGTGGGTATAAATTTTTAACCGCCGGACAAGGATTCACTTTTAATAATCGCACCTAATAATAAATTTAATCTCGACATCGACTTCTCTTGAAATTGGAATACTAGTTTCGTCTTGTTATTTTGCATTCTTTGTTCTTGTAGCTCTATTTATTTTATCTCTCTATCTATATCGACCACATGTAGTCGGTTAAAATAGATACGGATGATAGAATCACGGAAACGGCTCGATTCAATTTGAGTTCGTTTCTTTGATAATAGATAGCAACTTACTCCATTTTATTATAATAGTTTAGTGCCTACGAGTTAATAAATATTGTCCCAGGATAACTAACAACGGCTCCCTAAACAAAACTAATCTCTCCTCTTTGTTGATAAAGGACGCTTCTACTGGGACGATACAAGTTGTTACTAAGGCAAGTTTCTGACAGGACCCAAGCTTATTAAGTCAAAATCACCCTCAAAATATTTCATTTCATTTTATGTGGTGTTGAGGTTTTTCTAATTTGCATCTCTAAACTTTTCTCCTTAACAAAGTCAATAGAGATGTAAAGTAAACATCAACAGCGGTTAAATCATTTGATGAACACCACCGCAGGCGCCCTATTCACGCAACACTCTAATCAAAATTAAGAATCTCCCGACGTCACGCAATGGCTGCCTTTTAAGGGGCTGCAGTAGGCACCGCCACGCGAGCCAGCGCCGCCATACTCCGCCGGAGTTAGCAAGATCGATAAAAATTTACTTATGCATACTCCGTCTAACTCAATGCCACTTGCAATGATGGATGGAATGGTAGTTTGGGCTCGCGAAAACTATAAGCGACCACATTACTTCTTGGCTATGTAATGTTTGAGGAAAATATTTTTTTGGGTAACTTGAATTTAGTTATGTAGAAGAAAAGTAACCCAGCATAAAACATTTGATAAAAATCAAAGCAATACCAACTTTGTGATTACAAATTGAATTACTAGAGGAAAAAACGATGAAAATTTTCAATATCTATTTCTATTCATAAAAATGATTTAGCCCGACAAGTTAAGAGCGAAATGTCGAGGGAAAACGAAATGTAGACAAAAGTAATAAAATTATTCGCTATCTTATTTTTTATTACCGCTATAGCCTCTTTACGATCGGTTTCCTTCTGACACTTATTAGCCGGGTTGTAGTGAAAACACATATCTTGGGCCTTCGTAAGCCAGCAGTGGTTCCAAATATATTGCATAAACGAGTGAGCAGAATTGTGTGGAAGTGGGAAGTACAAAAAACTTAAAAAAAACTGTAATCGTCGTAGCAAGTTGAAATATAAAAATTAAGTGTAATTTCCCATATCATTAATACACATAGAGGTAACACTGTTAAGTATATACCAAATGTTATCTCTGAATTGCTCAAATGTAACGAAATATACAAAATACTCAAATACGAGTATAAATTGTACAGTAAAAGCGGCGCTCGCATGGTCGTGTAAATAACGCTCAAAGGTTTCAACACTGGAGATACCTGACCATTTCCAGGGCGATTTTTGCAGTAAGAAAATCTCTACAAAGCGCACTATTCTGATATCGTTCACGAATTGCCACCGTAGATATTCGTATGCAGAGGCTTTACCAATAGCGAAACGTTGATGTCAATCTATATATATATAACTCAAAGGTGACTGACTGACATAGTGATCTATCAACGCACAGCCCAAACCACTGGACGGATCGGGCTGAAATTTGGCATGCAGGTAGATGTTATGACGTAAGCATCCGCTAAGAAAGGATTTTGATTAATTCTACCCCCAAGGGGATAAAATAGGGGATGAAAGTTTGTATGAAACTTTGTAAATTTTAAACCGATCGGGCTGAGACCATGCATGCATAAAGCTACTATGACGTAGACATCCCCTAAGAAAGGATTTTGGTTAATTCCACCCCCAAGGGGATAAAAAAGGGGATGAAAGTTTGTATGAAACTTTGTCAATTATAAACCGAGCGGGCTGAGACTTTGCATGCATAAAGCTACTATGACGTAGACATCCCCTAAGAAAGGATCAAAATTCCACGCGGATGAAGTCGCGGGCTCAGCTAGTTTTGTATAAAACTTGTAAGTATAGGACTCGTTCGTAGGCCGATATCTGGAGCGTCGGCCCACCACTCGCGAGCAATCTGTTTACGTAACAGCCCCGTTATGTTCGGAGAGGGTTCCCGTAGTAGACGTTAAACATATTGCCTCATAAATCGTGGGAATCCCGGCAAGCGTTGTACACCCGTACCGGTGTCGATTTGACTACGTTTCCTTTACGATTTCACCGTATTGAGCGATCGAGCTCAACGTTTAAATATCTCTACATATAAATCCACGAGACGCGTCGTGAGCCGTTATACTCCATCAACCGTAACAAAAATCGAATAGAATCGAATCGAACCGAACCCACGACAACATAATCGCAAAGAATAGATATCAACAAAATCATTCCGTTTCCAATATTCTCCAAGTTAGTATGTGAGGCTCGATTACTGTCGTTAAAAAACCAAGGTATGAACCATTTGATATAATTGGCAAGACTTTTTACATACGTGTCAATGTCATAAACCAATGCAATTGCACACAAAACCCTGTCCCGTAAGTACTTTAGTCGAATAGAAAACTAAATTGAAAGTGCCGTAATGCAAAAGCTGTTAAACAGCTAATAGCCAGCAGTAACACCAACGCAGGAAGTTTATAATTAAAATGTAAATAAGTATTTTTTACGAAAACATTATTTTATCAGGAATGTTCAAAAGGCGTTTCACCGCAAAGTGGGTTAAAGTTAGTTTTGTGGGTAAGTCGGTCTAAGATTAGACATCTACACGAACGAGGGCGGAACATGCTCGCCATAGCGCGTTGTTACAACTGTTGCAAAATTGCTTTTGTTGTTCGATAAATTAGAAATACTTCCTATACTTTCAGGGTCGTCAAAGTGTTTTTTGAACAACATAATATTATATCCTTATTATAGATATTTAGGAAAATATTTTTTGTTAAGATGCTCGATTAATGTCCGGTGAGCCTTTCACGGACTTTAATCGAGGGTCTTAAAAAAATATAATGGTTTTTTAAAAAAAAAAGCTCGTTTCATCATAGCATTGAATCAAATTCTGAAAATATTTTTTTTCTTAAAATGTGTTATTTTAAGTTATCTTTAACGCACTCGGACCTACTAAAGTCAGAACATCATTAGACTGCAGACATGAATATATGAATTAAAATTTCTTCGAGCACACATAAGTAAATACTAATTATGGAAAAGGCGAGGTCTTTTGCAAGCCTTTATTGATATTTGACGCACCCGTACAGAAGTTTACATCAAACGAAAATGAGCAATAACTCTGTCATCATAACAGTCTATGTATAAAATGCCAAAAGTACTTAATCATGGAACCTTTTATTACCTGCTATTGGAACTTTTAGTAACAATTAAATGGCATACTCTTGGGTTCTATCCTTTTTTAAGGTCCATATATTATGATATAAACGCTACAAAATATTCAAAATCGCTGATCAGTCGTGTACCACTATTAATGGGTACCTATTTTTGTAGAAATGAAAATTGACCTTTCCCTATTGTGTTCACACTTTGCATTTGATAACTTTGTAGTAGGTAAGCTAAGGAAAGAAGGAGATACATAAGTTGTGTTGTGTCTTCGATCAGATACAGCTAATTAACATGTTAGAGTAATCTTTATCAGCGATTTTTGACGTTGACTGTATCTACTGAGGTCCAGCGCGTCATTGGATTACATACTTAAATTAATATATGAATCCATTTAAGCCCTCATAAATGTCTACATATGGAAAAGGTGAGGCGTTCAGCGTTTATTATACTGGGAGTCGCACAAACAAACATCTGTTTTACTTGATTCTCGATATAGAGACTGCTCACATTCGCCGCTGAACAATTTCAGAGCTACTGATGTAACATTAGGTGTTGCCGACTAGACGCGCCAGGCGCTCTACGTAGAGAACGTGGGCTTCAGAATGACTTCAGATATCAAACCATCATTGTATGTACCCTACCTATGCTAAAACCTACCTTCAAGTTCTGAATATGTAAAAAAGCTGCAAAACCATTATCTATCCATACCATATCATCAAATTATGTTAAGTTTTTTTTAAATGTCATATAATATAATTTAGCCCTTTTGACATCCCACTCCTGGGCACGGGCCACCCCTCAACACGAGGGGGATTCAGGCCATAATCCACCACGCTGGCCCAGTGCGGGTTGGAGGATTTCACATGTCTTTCGAAAATTGGTTAGATCTTCTAAGACATACAGGTTTCCTCACGATGTTTTCCTTCACCCTAAGCAAGTGATAATCATATATACATAATGACTCGAAATAATGTTATAATAAATTAATTAACATTAATATCGTTATTATATTAAATTTTCAACAAAGCATCAACAAAAATTCCACTTTTGTTTCTGTACATGCTATATCGTGTTTGGGTCCTGTAGGTATAAGAACCAGAAAATTTGAAATAATAACTTATTATTACAAATTCTTTGATAAGAACACTCGAGCGCAATGATGCTCAACTTTCATTTTTTCTATCCGCAACGAAAATTATTTAACACGATTCTTTGTTCACTAAAATATTCAGCATTTTCATCGCTCGTACGTTTCCGCCGCCGCCGCAATTGGGCTGATTCGTTTAGCTTTATAAATATCGCTTGCCTGGTTGCCTATGTGCCTGCTTGTGGTATATTTATTATGGCCACAGATAATATCAGAGTAACTGGTTGTTTTGCTACTATAATCTGGAAAATAAAGAATACGTAATACGTAAATAAAAAACCATACAGAACATGGATTACAACCTTTGATAAAGGAAGGAATGGATACAGTACTTCATACTTCATTATCATTCAAATGCGATCTCGCGGCAATGACAGTGTGTGTAAAGCGCGCCCGCGCGGGGGCCCAGTGTCAAAACTGTGCAAAACGACGTCAAAACTATGGATACGCCTCACGATTTCAAGTCAATTACATAAGAATATTATAACGTGGCGGCTTATATTCAAAATACCGTTTTCGTAAGAGAAAAGGTATTAAGCAAATATGGAAATACTTTTTTTTATTTTATCGGTCCACAAAAAAATACCTTAAATATTAAATACATGAGATTTAAAAAAAACTGGGACTTTAAAAATAAAATGTGACATTTAATTATAAGCGGCACGACGTCCTTATGATGTGTACAGCGTTAAGTTAAACAGTATTAGAGAAGCAGCCTGGTAAAAAAATGTAAGAAGTTATACACAAGCAAAGACAAGTGATGGAAGTGTTCATTATATTGCTTGGCGCAGTATCGCTTGGCTTGGTATCGTATTGGTGTGTCAGTCTGGCGATATTATAGCAGGTGCGGTATTGAGCATAACCGCCGATTACTCAAATATAAACCAATATATTTAACTAGTTTTCTTTTACATCCGGTAGCCTTTGTTACTTGTGTAAAAATCCGATTCATCAAAATATAATGAACAAAAACAGGTACGTTTTGTTGGTCTCCAATCGGGTGCTCTCGTAAAAAGTATGGCATTAGTCCATTTTTCACGCCTCTCTATAGATTGAGGAAATCTATGGGAAAATGTTGAATTCACTGTCGTATCTCAAATTAAATGTCTTAAATTGCCCTGATAATAAAAAAACTTTTCGAGTTTAAAATGTCGAGAAAAGTACCCTAAAAAATATATTGTCATCGGAAGCGACATTGAACATATTGTGTTAAGAAAGCAATGATAGAGGAATATACGACGACCCTTAGGTAAGCGACTATATTGGACGACTGTGCGACTGCTATGTGATTTGGAAGTTTTGTGTAACAAATATTACTGTACCTACTAGTGCGTATAAGTTAAGTTTGTGGAGAGCGCAATAAACCGTTTTCTACGAAAACGGCATTTTAATACGAAACAATATAATTTTATAGAAGTCGTATCCACATTATCCAACTACATAGAATGGATGAAAATATAAATTTTACTTTTTCTTGTAAAATATTGTATTTTAAGGGGGACTCACTGATAAAATGAAATGCCATTCGCTTTCTTATGCTTCCAGTTCTCACTTTTACGTGTTTTAATGATGCAAAACGGTATTTTTTCAATATTTTACGCCGCGGTTTTGACAGCTCTTGTGTCAATGGTCGATTGTAGACTAGCGGGCGACTGCGCGAATTTTGAATCATGCGTATTTTTTGGTGGAACATTGCGTGTACTAACATGCGGTATCCTTTACTTATTTTATCAAAGATTACAACTATTTCAAAATTTAACATTGACTTAAAACTGTGCATTATATACATAGGTTTTACTCATACAAAATGCACTTAAAGTTTAGACACTACAGTAACTTATCTTAAACAACGTTTAGTTGTTTGCAGTTTGTTGTCTTATAGGAATAGTAATTACTTTTATTCTCTCACAGTAGATACTAGGAGAGAATATAATTCCTATAAAAAAATTGTTGTAATTTTTTCTTCAGTACATCTTCACTGAAGAAAAAAATTACAACAACCATTTTTTTTAGTTTATTGGTATTCTTTTTTGTATGTGTTGCTAAGAAAATGTATTTACAGCAAATATTTATGTAAAGCCTCCTATATAGATATTCATAAATTATTTGCCATAATTACAAAACGTGTAATAAAAAATTCTAATAGGGTTACAAGGAACTACAAAAAATGTACTTAGTTATTTTGTTTTCTCAGTGTGTTAAAAACATAGATCATTAAAATGTTAGAATGTTGTGAACAATAGCCACGCATACACCTACTGATTATAGTGTAGGTTGCAATTCGTCTTACCTGACATTTAAAATACTTATATAATACACAAAATTATTAATTTCACGACAATCATGCATATAAATTACACAATTATTATATTTCGAAAGCGTAGCTTAAAATACAAACAGCGTAAATGTAGAGCTTCTATTGCTATGCAGATGAAGTGTTTCGTATTTACTTGGAAGGAAATAGGCATTTTATCTGGAATCGGTTCACGCCTCACTCGTCTATGCGACCGTTACGGAGGCCGTATGTATGCAAAGTAGGTGTGTAGGCTCATTGAGATGGTTTCCCGGGCCGGGAACATCAATAGGCCGAGTCTCGAGTCCTCGCGGTGTAACCTACGGCGAACATCGAGATTCCAATCCACTAACATTTTATTTCACTTACCCTCTCTCGCGATGGCCAGTAGCCGCTCGTATGTTACATCCCGTTCGTGGTTTTGGTATTGGATTTTTATCGTTAGCCTATACAGCAGTATACAGCTCATGGAGAAAATGTGTGAAGGCCTTGTTTCATTTTACTGAATTCATGAAATAAATAAGATTTCTTTTACCAAATGCCACCAAACTCTAATAGAAAAAAACAGTCCAATATAATCATTATCACTTTATTTACAAAACAAAATCACTTTTTATTCTAGCAGACTATTATTACTTCTCCTACCTCTGAAAATATACTCGGGAACAGTGATAGAACTAGTGAAGCAGTCAATTTTATTAGCATATTCTATGAACGAGTAGATACTGATTTTAAACAGTACCTATTACTTTTTATAATAAGGATTTCCAAAAAAAAAATCATAACATTATAAGCTTAAAGAATACCCTTGTGCCTACCTATCTAAATAATATGTTATCTAGTATTCATTATTTATTATAAATTTTAAAGCTTTCTAAACTTTATTAATGATTAATGAATTAAATATTTCAGCATGAAAGGGTCAAAGATTTCCACTTCCAATATTGATTTTCAAGAAGTTAAATAATCGTAAAACGTAGTACTTATCCTTCGGCTACGCAGCTCTCGAAACAATCTGACAAGTTAGTGTACTTATCGCGGTTAACGATTTGTTCAATAATTACTTATTTAAACCGGGTCACAGTATTTACTTGGGTACCTTAACTTCCACCTTTTTAATTAAATAAAGTAAGTAAATACCCTTATTTCTAGTTGGACACTTTTAAGGACTCTGTCTGCACCCAAAAAGGGAAAACCGGAATCTTTATGGTACCATTAACATATCCATCTACCCGTCTGACTCACCCACCCAAAAATAGAAAAGCTAAAAAGCTACCTCTTGCCCACTCATAATATCTTAAGACTTTGTTCGCTACACTTTCGCACCTATTATAATATAAGCTTAGGTACCTACTTCTAAAGGATAAATATAATGTATAACATAATTATAGAAATTTTTTCACACTCTCAATCCATATCTATAGAATGTAAGTATCTGGTACATCGATACGGAAGAGATAGCAATATGAATGGAAAGCGCAGCTGAGTCGCGGGCACAGTTCCCATGCGAGGCAAGTAAACTAAGATAAGGGCGGAAGTGAGGGCAACGGCCCGCTCACACTGATAGTGTACACCTGCCTAACGAATGAGACGCGATGCAATTGACGCTAATGGACGAAAAAATTTACTCGTTCGTTCAAGCTCACATTAAGTTCTATTAGATAGGTAAAGTTGTACAATGGCTAAGCAATCGATTAAAGGCTATATCATTAATAGGAATGTTAAGGACTTGAGATACTCAAACTCAATTTTTTTTTAATTAAAGCCTACAAAGCATTTATGAATAGTCAGAATCTGCCACCGGTTCGGAATGCTGCTTCCACTCAGAAGATCCGGCAAGAAACTCAATGGTTACTCTTTTCAATGAATAAAAGATGGTTTACATTCTCTGGAACAGCAACAGAATGTGAGCAAGCACCACTATTGTCACTAAATATAGTAGTTTATATAGTATTTCACTAGTTCTACTGCATTTGTGTCCCACAGTAATTGTTTTATAGGGCGCGTGGATCGTTCAATTACCGCTGTAGGTACCTACCGCTGTAGATCTGGCTGTACTATAAGCACCACAAATATCAATGCGGATAACCCTTAACGACAACAGACAGGTGTTGTATTCTACAATGTAGCGCTGCAGGCCAGCTGTTTTACAACCAAAGGAATAAAATTGAAATTATTACAATTTCTTTGATTACAACTTGATTACAACTACAACTATTGACGACCGCTTGGCGCAGTGGTTCGAGTGTGGGCCGCTCGGCTCACTGCACATGGTGGTTGCGGGTTCGATTCCCGCTCGGGTAAATTTCGGAAATGGCCTTTTCGTAATTTGCCCTGGTTTGGGTGTCACTGGGATCGCCCCCAGTCCATTGTACGATACCCATAGTGCAACTTTTGCTTAGTTTGGGACCGTACAGTTGGTGTGTCAGTCTGGCGATATATTATTAACTATAAGGATGGACTTGTCATAAAACATTAATTGTAATAGAATTGATGATATATTCACATGGCAACGAAATAATGAATCCCGTCTCATGTAACTACGATCTGATATAATCACTAATTAACTTGTTTATTACAGTGCTACCTTGGCCGTCTAGACACAAACTGATGAGAATTGCTGTGTAGCTTCGTGGAATTGTTTAGGGTTCTGAACCCTAAAAGTAAAGGTCCAGTTGCTTGCTTGATGGTCATCTTTTAAAATAAACTCAATATTGGCGTCTGCCTATTTATCTCCCTATCTTAGGTTTGTCCGCTAGTTTTTCTCCTTTATCTTAGACTAGCGGCCCGCCCCGGCTTCGCACGGGTACATTACGGTTACATTATTGGAGTTTTAGTAAGGATCCCTTATTTAAAAAATATATAATATAGCCTATGTAACCCGGGGATAGTGTAGCTTCCCAACAGTGAAATAATTTTTCAAATCGGTTCAGTAGTATCGGAATTAGCCTATTCATTAAAATCAAACAAACAAAGTTTTCCTCTTTATAATATTAGTATGATTTGCCCGCTTGTTTTCCTCCTTTATCTTAGTTTTGTCCTTTTGTATTGCTAAACTACGCAATAGATTTTGATACGGTTTTCATGATCATAATATATTGTGTAATGTCTTTCGGAAGATTTATATGAATATAATACATTCTATTTATAAGTTGTTGTTGTTGTTGTTGTTGTCGCTGCTTGCCGTACCGTTGCCCTAGCTAAGTCGTTGCACGTAACGAGCTCCTGTATTCAAAAATTCAAACACATGCATAGATTTGTTAGCGGATGAAGATTCTGTCGGTATGTTTGACGTTTCGCGAGAACGATGCATGATTGGTTATTTATTAGCTAATATAATGTATAATTAGTGTTCAGTTTAATTAGGTTTAAATGGTATGATGCCGTTCTATATAAATGAAATTAAATAAATTAATGTAAATAAATAAATAGTTGTTGTGTTTTACCCGCAAAGGTGTTCATATCGTCGCATCATTTTCGCCAAAATAGGAACCTGTGAAGACGGAAAGGGGAGGCCTTTTCCCAGCAGTGGGACTTAAATAGACAAGAAATAAGGTAAGGTATAAGAAATATAAAAATAGTAATGTTAAGCCGTGTGAAGTGGCTAGTATACCTATAAAGTGCCTATCAGTAACATAGCAACAGTTTCACTATTCATTCCTATCTGACCGACTTTGTGAAATGAACCGCGTGCTCAACCAAGTTACAAACTCGAATTCTCCCGTATCGATGTTTTTTTTACATGGCAGGAAATGGCGCGCGGTACAAAAAGGCTTTGAATGGAAGGCGGCATTTGAGCTAGAGGGCCCTCGGCTCGGAGGCACCGACCTCACAGTTCGGTCCGTGAGCCTGTAACGTGACATGATTGAATTGTGACGTCATAGTTCTCATTCTTCCCGTAGGTAGGTACCTACATGACTGTGAAATCGTGATCTGAATATTGCGACGGCCCCTACGTATAAAGCGACATGTCTAAACACATTTCTTTAGACATTACGCTTTATAAGTAGGGGCCGTCGTTGTTCATAATTTGTTGCAGAATCACGCTGAGAGGCGACGAAAGCCGATTAGAAATAGTTTCAAACGTGACGTTATTTATATAGGTAAGGTCTTATTTTAATAATGCACGATATTTTGCATGGCATCTTAGCTAAAGATAATGCAAGTAAGTAAGGCACACCACAAAAATTAACTGATGTTATAAATATTTTTTTGGGTTGATACAGCTGGTTCGTAGCGGGTGATTTAATCAAAGGACAGATGTTAGAAATAAACCAATCAGATTGTTTTGATCATCAGATTGCACTTTTTGATGAATCAGATTGTACGTAAATACATAAGCCATGCTAAATATCGTGGCTTATAAAAAAAACCTTATATAGAGGCATGTAGGAGCATGACAATGCAATTCGCATTCCACAAATCATATTAAAAGGGCATTGCCTTTTATATCTCTAGAATGTCTAGGATCATACATGAACCGCTTTTATACTTGGCAGGAAATGGTGCGCCGAACAAAAAGGGTTTGAATGACAGGCGCGGCAGTTGAGTTGGAGGGCCTGGATATGAATCTCGTACAGAACAGTGTGCGTTTCGCTTACAAGTGCAAAACATTTCATGTGAAGTCAAGTAATAACATAATAGAGGGTTGTAGCTTGGGTACTCTAAGGCCTCTTGTACACACACGGTTTTTCGCCGTGAAAATCAAAAAATCGCCGTGCACGTCTACAAGCTTCCATAGTGATCCATACAACATTGACGACCGTGCCTACACACGGCGAATTAACCGTAGATTTTCACGGCGAAAAACCGTGTGTGTACAATAGGCCTAACACGAGTAATTTAAACTTTCAAGAAATATTCTGCATATTTTTTTTCAATTTTTTGCATTTTCTGTTGTGGTTGAGCAAAGCTGTAGTCATGCAGGATGGTAGTACCATCCTCTCATAAAAGATCGACGAAAAGTGTCCATTATATCTGCGTTTCGAATAATGATTTTGATAAAATATTTGGAATAAACCGTCCCGATATTCTCAATTCAAATACTTATCTGTATCGACTCAGATAGCAAATCACAAATACTAACCTAACTCATATCCTGTTTGACGCCCCTTAAATAACATTTTTTCTGCAGGAAATGGCGGCGGTTCGTACAAAAAGACGTCAAATGGAATGCACTGCGGTCGCGGAAAGCTCTAGACGAGCGTCGTCGTCGCTTTGAAATGAAACCATCCGATACCTGATTGGTTCATCTGTGGAGAATTGTGAGTTTGATATCATTTGCGTTGTGTATGACTCCATTGCTATATACATACACTACTTGTTTTGTTTGTTTATGTTTTATGTTTTTCATTTGTTTTTATTAGGTGGTAGGTAGTAAAAAAGAGTACTACTTATAGTTAGAAATTCACTAGTAGGTACTGTCAAGGCAATATCAAGACCAATAATTCCTTTGGACATGTTACAAACAAATACCTATTTAGTAATAAGAGGTAATTACCTATGCCACACAATGAATTTTACTTTGATCCTAATATTTATACCTGCCAAGTATTTCGGATTACTTTAAGCTGGACACTATTTAAGGTTTTTGTACCCCGATTTATAACGGAATCAAAAAAAAATGTAACGAAACGAATGCTGGTCGTGTTCTCATTGGTGCATAACTCACGGGACAAGAAACCGAGGTATTATCACGTTGCGGCGACAAAGCATTTATCGAACAAAAACTTTTGAAGCCAGGTAAAAGCCAGAACGAATCGGGCTAGCAAAAAATGTACACGTAATAAGAACCTCAGGGGATCAGATGAGCAACAAGCCGTCGATCGAGTTTAATCGAAATAACTTCAAACTATATCATAGCCTACAATAATATTATGATTGATGGCTTCGCGTTAGGCACGCAGACTTAATAATGTGTAAGCTTTATTTTATTTTTTTCAGATGTGTCTAGACCTTATTGATGTAAAACAAAACCCGAAAAGAGAGTTAATATGAAATTTATTAGCTACAAGCTTATGTTCGCGGCTTCGTCGGCGACGATCTCGGAACGTAATTTTCATACAATCTTTCGTACCCTATTTTATCCCATTAGAAGCGTAATTTTCAAAAATCCTTTCTTAGAGAATGCCTGTGTTAAAAGAGGTCCTTCTCTAAATTTTTGCGCGATGATTTACAGCGAACTAGCCTAGTAACATTTTTGTATTTATAATAGGTAGGATGTAGGTAGGTTGTCGCGAAAGATCGCGAAATCATAATTCGATACATAGTGAATTTATATTGTTATTCAAATGTGGGTAGATAAATAATGATAAAAGTTAGATAATATAATAAGAGGGTAGTCGAGTAATATGCACAAAACGGAGCCAACAAGTTAAGTACTTTCGGTCGGCGACGCAATAAGTGATTGTGCATCAGCAAGAGCAGCCTAGTGGTAAGTGCTAGAATAATTATTGTGACTCCTATTGTTTTATCATGTATGAATTTATATGAACTTATCAAAGTGCTTGTACGGCTGAGAAAATGTTATGAGAACATTATCGTAATGACATCGAATATCTGTGAATAAGGTATATCGCTGCGGCGATCAAGAATCAGTTGAGACTGCTGCGGGCAGAGTTTCATAAACAGTGCAGAGATCAGATTCAGAACAGAGTTGAAGGGTAAGGGGTGACTGTAAGGGGAGGTTGGAGGTCACCGGGGGCATAGCCCCATATTCAGATAACTATGAGTTAAGAGTATCATAGTTGGATGTTTATCCAAAACAATCAGACAGGCAGATGCGTGTGCATATATTTCGTTAACCGTGCATAATAAAAGGTTTCGCGACATAGGTAATTGTGATTCTTTTAAACATCATTTCATATCTTCTTTTTAATTACCTATTCGTTTCTTACATAAGAAGGCCTTATGTTATAACATAACTGGAAAACTGATAAAAAGGAAAACAAATATTACGACAATTACGAGACTGCATCACATTACATCACATTACATTACATTACAACATAATTTCATCATATGCCGAAATAGGACACAGAGCGGCGGCGCAAATGATTTGCTCAACTTTGCCTTGTGACTCACAATTGTGAAAAGTACACCACCTACATACTTAGCTCTTAACATGGAAGTGTAAACTAAGCCATATCAAGTTACAAACTATAAAATAACAATCCATACCGATAAGCTGATAAGTCAATAAGTATCTACCTACTAATATAATTTTATTAATTAATGAGTACCTACTCCTAAAATTATAAAAACTCTCTTCCTACGGGTATTATCATATTTTCCTGTGGTACTATCGTACGATTATTTCACAATTAGATCAAAGTAGGCGATGTAAGGTATTCTGGATATTTTTTTAAATATAAATATATATAATAAAGAAAATATCCAGGTCCATAAATATTGGTATATACCAATAAAAAAAATAAAATTATATAGGTACTTGCACTACACCTGGTGGTTGCGGGTTCGATTCTCGTCAGGGTAAATTTCGGAAATGGCCGGTCATTGTGTAGCCTTAGGGGCGCTATGACTTAGGTTAGGTTAGGTTTAGGTTTAGGTTAGGTTAGAACAGTGATCAAAACGAAAAAATATTTTTTCTCGAAAATTCGTCTAAGTCCTGGCTCCATAGCCCCCCTAACTGGGAACTAACATAACCTAATGCCACATTCGGATTCTGGCGCTTCGCCGGCCGCTGCCGCGGCACGCTCGCTTCGCTCGCTCGGCTCGCGCGTTTTGGTCGCTGTTCTAACCTAACCTAACCTAAACCTAACCCTAAGTCATAGCGCCCCTAAGGCTACACTCCAACCAAATGGCCTTTTCGTAATTTGCCCTGGTCTGGGTATCACTGGGATCGCCCCCAGTCCATTGTACGGTACCCATAGTACAACCGTTGCTTATTTTGGGACCATACAGTTGGTGGTTTCGTCTGGCGATATTTATTTATTATACCTGGCAATTTTTTTGTTATTGTGTAATTACTTGTATATCTCAAATTAAGTGCTGTTTAAGAGCTAAGCTCTGAAATGGCTTTAGATAGATAATCTCTCATGATCTCTCATTCAAAACCTGACGGCCTATGTTACTAGCACATGTTACAACATTTCGGTAACGCTAAGTTGATGCCTTGTTGTGTCTGAAAGTCTGAACATACTCAACCAACAGTGATAGTAAAAAAACAACCGCAAATACAACTTTGTTGTTTTTTACTCCTTTGGTTATATACAATAATAATTTAGCCCTTTCGTGGGCCCACTCCTGTCGTCCACGTCCCACTCCGGCCTGGCTACGAGGGCGTTCAGGCCGTAATCAACCACCCTGGCCCAGTGCGGGTTGGCGGATTTCACATGACTTTCAAAAATTGTTTAGATTTTCTAAGACATCCAGGTTTTCTCACGATGTTTTCCTTCACCATAAGTAAGTGATAATCATATAGAAAGTATGATTCGCACATAGATTTCTAAAAGCCCAGAGACGAACCCAGGACCTGATGCCCGCAAAACACGTACTTAGCCAATCAACTATCACTGCTTTGGTTATAAATACGATTAATTCTGGTTATTGAAATAGCTACGGAACCCTTCATCGTGTCCCGATATTGCACTTGGTTGTTATTTTTTTAATTTACGACTACCCCAGAGACGAAATGAACAACATGATTGGTACGACCTATCCAATAAATTGGCGGTGTGCGTACAGGAAAATTACTCATGATAATTTATTGTTTTTGGCCGGTTCCACTCAATACAGATTTAACATTTTGATGTTCGGGTGTTAAATTAGTTATTACTTGACTCATACATTTTAATATGTAAGGAGAATATTATTAACAGAACTTGCATTCATCTTTCAATAGCGAGACATTGTGACTAACTACGCGGCGTTCACTTACCTATTACTCAATAAAATACCTAACAAATGACTCAAGATTATCCCAGTCTGCACACTGTGGTATTTGACTCGATTTTCGGACATGGTCTTTTTATTGCAGAATTAGATAGTATTATAGATTTATAACGTTAGAGTAGAACTCCCGTGTGTCTATTTCACTTATTCTCAGAATTATGAATTTTTTAAAAAGACGCTCTTTTTTTCGGTGAAATTTTTAAAAAAATTACTGCTCTCAAATTATATGATTATTTAATGATTTGATTTCAGTGTATATAAGAATGTCTAAAGCTGCATTTTATGAAGTAATTTGGGTAATTATATATGCAGTGGAACGCGAGTATTTAATTATTTTAACATTTTAATTCTTATTTTTTTACTCCTAAACTAAGCTGTAGTAGCAAATAATTTTGATACATCTAGAATATATATGACATGAGCAATATGTATAAAAAAAACCGAAAGCTAATCTCACTTGGTATAGAAGATACAGTGACTTAAGTTTTTTGAAAATTTTCGGCGAAAGTTCGGATGATTTTCATCGAAAATTTTAAACAAGTTATTAACATGCAGTACTATAAAATAAGCTTTTATTACCTATTCCTCAATTAATTCAGCCCTGAGAAATCGCTGATTGTCTTCTGCCAAACCTAAGCACTCATCCAGCACCTGATTTTCAGCATCTGTTCTTGATTCTTTACTGACGTCGGTATCCATTTCTAAATGTTCTTCGTTGACGTTGCTGGCACCTAGTGATTTTATTAAGGCTAATGCCTGCGGTGGTAGTGGTCATTTTTTTCTGCCTGTTACGCATTCGTATATTTGAAATTAGTTGGTCGGATGACTCCAGAGCCCTGTTAAACAAATCGATGATAGTTGTCATGCGATTAATTTTTCGACAATGATGTTCTCGATCAAGTCTCCAGAATTTATTTCTTGATTCGGCAGCTTGCTCGGATAACATGCCAATAGGTAAATTCGTAGATTTCATAATATTTGCACCGTGGACCAGTATTTTATGTATTGTGACGGGCATGGGATACCATTCGTAGTACGAGACGTATTTATATGCAAGTGTCCTACAGAAATTAAAAAAAATTTCATCATCTGTCAAGCAAGCAAGCCGCTAGACAGCACTATTAATATAGTGTGCAGATCATCAAGGAGCCACTCGAACCCCTGACTGCCAAAACTTCTAAGGGTCATGAAATAAAGGCTTCATGCAAACTGTATTTGGCCGCCATTGACAGGAAGGTATTGAATGCAATTCTAGGCACACCTTCACAGTTGCGGTGCCCTTACTGTAATTTGACTGCCATACAATTTAATAACTTGCACGAGGCTTACGCACTTGCATATAAATACGTCTCGTACTACGAATGGTATCCCATGCCCGTCACAATACATAAAATACTGGTCCACGGCGCAAATATAATAAAATCTACGGATTTACCTATTGGCAAATTATCCGAGCAAGCCGCCGAACCAAGAAATCAATTCTGGAGACGTGATCGAGAGCATCATTGTCGAAAAATTAATCGCGTGACATCTATCATCGATTTGTTTAACAGGGCTCTGGAGTCGTCCGACCAACTAATTTCAAATATACGAATGCGTAACAGGCAGAAAAAAATGACCACTACCACCGCAGGCATTAGCCTTAATAAAACCACTAGATGCCAGCAACGTCAACCAAGAACATTTAGAAATGGATACCGACGTCAATAAAGAATCAAGAACAGATGCTGAAAATCAGGTGCTGGATGAGTGCTTAGGTTTGGCAGAAGACAATCAGCAATTTTTCAGGGCTGAATTAATTGAGGAATAGGTAATAAAAGCTTATTTTATAGTACTGCATGTTAATAACTTGTTTAAAATTTTCGATGAAAATCATCCGAACTTTCGCCGAAAATTTTCAAAAAACTTAAGTCACTGTATCTATTATACCAAGTGAGATTAGCTTTCGGTTTTTTTTATACATATTGCTCATGTCATATATATTCTAGATGTATCAAAATTATTTGCTACTACAGCTTAGTTTAGGAGTAAAAAAATAAGAATTAAAATGATAAAATAATTAATTACTCGCGTTCCACTGCATATATAATTACCAAAATTACTTCATAAAATGCAGCTTTAGACATTCTTATATACACTGAAATCAAATCATTAAATAATCATATAATTTGAGAGCAGTAATTTTTTTCAAATTTTCACCGAAAAAAAGAGCGTCTTTTTTAAAAATTCATAATTCTGAAAATAAGTGAAATTGACACACGGGAGTTCTACTCTAACGTTATAAATCTATAATATTATCTAATTCTGCAATAAAAATACCATGTCCGAAAATCGAGTCAAATACCACAGTGTGGTCTGGTGCTACCATGCGTGTAGATAGACGTCAGCTTTTTTTTTTTTTATAACTGCGCCAAACTCGTATAATTTATAACATTACTTCAGGCTACATTACTATTATACTACATAGAATGATAAAAATAACATGCAAATTTCAAGCTTTTAAATTATGTCCCTTGGTCACTTTTTCTTCACTACTAAGTCGACAAAAAATAATAACGAAGCCGAGGGCATGTTACACGAGGTAACGCTATTATCTCAGATAAGCGCTTCTGCGACGAGTTCGCTGGCAAAGCGATATTTTATAAATGGAAAAAAGACATAAAGAAACGAGAACCCTTCGCTCCAGCCAAGCACTTTCAAATGTGTTGTTAGTAGTTCGTTTGAACATAAAACTGTGTCAAAGTTCTAGTCTACTGTTTACTGGAAAATACATATTAGAGACGAAATGTTTTCCACTTGAGTCCGATCCACTACGATAGATGTGTACTCCGGGAGCCTTCTACAGATTACGATACCATTTACATATGAAACGTTTCACTGAACTAGTGCACTCGACTGGTACTTTTGTCCGGGTGTGGCCGTATCCTTCTTACTCGGGATAAAGTCCTCTTATGTACAACGAATAGGTACTTACGTATGCTGAAAAGACTGTTCGGAAGATAAATAGTATCATTTTTCTTACCATTTTTTGTAGTCGGATTCAATCCTGTCTTTATGTGTGTACCTAAGTAAGCTTTCCGAAATGTATTTTTTGCAAGGAATTATAGAATATAAATTAATAAGTAATAACAAATAATGCGTATTCAAAAAAAGCTATCACAAATGGTACTTTCAGACTTTATTTCGGATCACTTTTTTTATTGAGTTTTTTTTACAAAAAGGTCATTCGTTTATTTACGAGACGTTTTTCCCAACAACTTTTGTATGTACCTATACAGAAATGTTCCACTTTAGCATCTAACATGAAAAGTTAATGCTATATTTTATTTCTACCCTAATAAATACGGACTCGTTACTGATTTGTGGTCGAAGGGATCCAAGTTTAATCTAAGATTGATTTTCTAAACATGACCCAGGACTATTGATGTCTTTTGCCTTTAGTTGCGAGCACCTCAACCGTTATGTGGAAACTAAAGGGAAAATGTTTAATATCTATCTCGACCTACATTCGATATTGGAATCTGAGGATGAATTTATTGTACCTCAGGTTATTTTTCGAGCGCACAAAAAATGGGCAAAAAGTATTTTTTTTACTTCAAAATGCATTTTCTAGTTTCTACCTTTCACAAACCTCATATCATTCGTACCGGGTACACGGACAAAAATACACCACTCTTTTATAGCATGTAGCCCTCTTTCGTAGAAATTTATTATACCTACTCTAGAAGCATCGATCGCGTACCAAAACAGAATGCTAACAGCAAGCACACAGAATAAATGTACGATCGCCGTTTACGTAATATTCAGTCGGTAAGGAACAACAGAGAATTTGGACGACTGATAACTTGTCAAATTCGCACTCGACAGTTATCGATGTGATCACCGTGGCCGAAGCTCGGCGGAGGTGTAAGGAAGTGTGCCCACCGGGAGAATGTTACTAGGGTGTCAGAAACGTGCGTGGGTAGGTACTGACCCGGCCCGCCCCCGCGCCCTGCGAACAAATCACGCCGCCCTTTATTTGATACCTCCTGTATAAGTAGGTACCTAATACATGTGTTCGAGTGATGTTTTTCGAGACAAAGTAATGTACGTTGAGGTGACGTGTCAATCCGTTTTGTATAAGGGTGTGGTCGTTTATATTGTTAAGATCCGTCTGCGTGACTCACGTCGCCTTAAAGGGATCTAAACTGTTTAGTTTGCACGTAACGTGAAAGATTCTTGAAACGTATTAACAGACAACAAGGAAATTGTAAGAAAGGTACCTTGTTAGTAGATATTACTCCGTTAATGAAAATAACTCATGACTCTTTCTTTAGACAATACCCAAGGAACTCCAAATGTATAGAAGATATGTATGTAGCATCGGAATAGGAGGTGTACATTCTATTCTTCCGATTCCGTCTCTATCGCATTGAAATAAATTGAAATACTTAAAATATGAATCATAAAACTATAAACAAACACCCAGACAATCGGTGCCGCGCTGTCGCGTCTTAGGCGAATCGATGTGTCATCCGATATTCCTCCGGTGCTCCTACGCAGGTGAAGCCATGGCCACGAAGCTACTTTCAACCTGTTAAGTAACACGATCTGGATTTTTCGAATTGAAGAGTGCCCTAAGACGATTGTAGTAAAGTTGTTTTCCATAATCGAATTTATGACGAAATGGTCGATACAAAATTCGTAGATATTCAAATCAACTTATGAATTGCAAAAGCCAATTAACCAAAACTCAATTCGGTGTTTTAAAGTTGATAAATAAAAGCCTAAGAATTTGAAGTTACTGAGATTTCGTGTTGTATAAAACATTTGTGTTCAATTTGCAATAGGTATTTTCTCGCCATTTACGCTATAGTAGGTACTAGTGATGTAACGAATGTTGGATTTTTGACATTCGCGAATGCGAATGCGAATGCGAATATTTGGCTTCAACATTCGCGAATGCGAATGCGAATGCGAATGTTGACTTTCAATTAAGAAACCCTAAATTGAAAATTAAAAATACTTTTTAATAAAAAAAAAATAACGACTTTTTAAATTACAAAAGAGCTGATAATTTTCAAACGGTTGAACCGATGTTCGTGAAACATAGCTAAGAACACTCTCTATCAGAACACCTTGCTAAAAAATAAACAAAATTGAAATCGGATCATTTGTTTGGGCGCTACGATGCCACAGACAGACACACAAATACACATGTTAAACTTATAACACGCCTATTTCTCGGAGGTTAATAAAGAGCGCGCAAAATGTTAGACTGGATTGACATTTCGTGTCGGCCGAACATAGCCGAACCCATAGGAAAGAACGAAGTTAGTCACATAAAGTTAATTCGAAGAGATTTGTTTTGATTTTAGGGTAGTTTAGTATTATTTCATTATACAAATTTATTTTATATTCAAATTTTATTGAGTTAATATTTTAATTAGACTAACAAGAGCAATAGAGAGATATCCTATTTATAGTTTACATACCTCAAGACAGTATTTATTTTTTTAATTCAAATAAAAGTAAATAAGTGCAAGTGAGCTAAGTTACGATCGAGGCTGGTTTGCAGCCAGAGACTAACACGAGGGCTGTGCTGTGATGGAGCCAAGGTGTGTAATTAACAATGCTCACGCATTTCATACGACATTTTACAACTTACTTGCGCGTAAAAAATATTTAGAAATTTAAAATCTTAATTGAAAAAAATCACAATTCACGATTTTTTTAAGACCTAGAGAATTGCAGGATGAATGAAAAATAAAAGAACATGGCGCGCCGTAGTGAAACTCGGAACCCTAATAGTTTCGGCACGTACGTCTGCAATCACAGTAATTTTATACAGAGACTGTTAGGGCTAAAATACTGCAAACTAGCCAAAAAATTGAGTTTATGTACCGCTAAAAAACTGTTTTGAAATTTTGAAAGCAAAGTTATTCCGTTGTACCTTCCTTACTTAAGAAAGGGGAGTAAAAAAAATATTTTACACACCGCCTCGATTGAGGTATTGTTCAGTAAGTATTTCAAAATTATTTGAAGGTTTCTTTGACAGTTTTTCAATATCAATTCCCATTTACCAAATATTGAGCTTCACTGTGGCCTTTTTTTACTTAAGTAGCAAGATTCATCCTTTAAATTAGATCCACATTATAAATGGTTTATTATAGGCAATAAATAGTTATTTACTATTCAAAATCAATATAATTAATTTAAAAATAAATAAAATAAAAATCTAAATTGAGTCTCAAACCACACACCACTAATTGTGCACCCAGTCTAATCACAACTTAATTATTTGAATTAAAAATCCTTATAAGAATTTTCATCAGTACCAAAAAGAAAATAAAAGTTTATTTCACTTTTGCTGAAGATGTCTACGATGCCGGTTTAATAAATTTAGTAACAGAACTTCTTACTATTTTATCTAAAAAGGTAACTAATAGTTAATTAATTTCGCAAAAAATAATAGGTTACGTGAGCCGCCGTATCCGATGTTTCATATCAATAAAAAAAACATCACTTTTATTTTATGAGTTCCGTACTATCGAAAAGTGGCGGGATGTCTACGGAACTCTAGAGTATGCGTAGTCCGATATGCATTTGGCTGGTTATATTTATCTATGGGTCTGGCAAAGCCCGTAACAATTATTATATTATTTTAAATAAATCAAATGTTTATAATATGTTTTATTTACAATGAAATTGAACGTGAAAGAAATTTATTTAAATAGTTAATGTATTTATATACAATATTTTTATAAACATCGTTTATTTATTGTTTTAAATGTTTACTATTTTTAGGATAACTCTTTACTAAGATTTAAAAATGTAAAGTCAATAGCACTAGTGCGTAATAAGCTGCTTTATGAACCTAAAAGCAGTGCGATATGGGCCACCCTATGAGCAAGTGTGTTTAAATAATATATAATTCTTACTAGTTGTTAAAATTCCATATCTGTCTATACATAATTTCCTTTTTGTTTTTCAAAAACATTCGCCAAACATTCGCATAGATTCTTGCGAATGCGAATGCGAATGCGAATGTCAAAAAATATGCGAATATTCGCGAATGCGAATGCGAATGCGAATATTCGTTACATCACTAGTAGGTACCTATATATCCACAAGTACCTAAAGTGAACAAAATTTCCATAAAAATATACTTATTTATATCGCTCTAATCCTCAAATTCCAATAGATTCGGCCATAAATGATTTCTCCGAGCCGGAATGTTTTTCAACGTATGTGGAGGAGAACAGGGTCATATTTTATCAGCCGCTACTCCATTAGCAACGCGGGAACCCCAACCAATATGGCGGGGTGAATCTGCAGTGACAGGGGCATTCACCCCGCGTGCAACCAACCCCTCGTTTTTGTTATAAAATCAATATATTTGGAGCAGGGTCCCCTAGTTGCAACAAGATATACACGTGCGTGTGTGGAGGGCTTAACATTAATCTTATCCGCGTTCGGGAACGACTCAATTTCTATCAGAAACGATGGTGCGGTGTTTTCCAATTTAAATATTTTCTTATACCCACTTGTAATTTGTCGTATTCCCGGCAGGGTGTGATAGAGAAGCTAAAATGCAAAAAATCTAACCCCCTGTGGATGTTCCACAAAATTTTGTTGTTTACGTAATATTTTCATTTACATACGTTTTTACTTTGTATGCATAGGTATAACTAGATAAACACAACGGAAGTTAATGACTTTTTTAAAAGAAAAAAAGCTTAATCATTTTAGTATGTACCTAGTTGATTCAATAGAAACTTAGTGTTGACACCATAATAAAGTGGTATTAAACATAAAATGTCCGAACATACCAAGCAGTTTCAAGATTATGACTAAATTTAGAATTCTTTTGATCATTTGGACCACACAATTGGAAAATATCTGTACAAATTCAGTATTTCGTATAACAAAGTGGTGGAGTAAAAGTTGTAGCATTTTAGCTCCTATTCTGTACCACACCCCGCCAGGAATACGTCAAATTACCAGTAACCCTGTACAAGTATGTAGAGAGTCATAAATATTGCCTATTCGTACGACTCCATTAATCCTAAAAATATCTTAGTCATAAAACATTTTCTATTTCCTCAAAGTAAATAATAGTCCCTAAATAATAATAGAATCCGAAAATTATTGTTCCCTACACTTCATTCAAATTCAAATACAGAAGAATCTCTGGATGTACTTATGTAGGTACCCACCTTTAAATACCAATACCTGTTAAGTGAACTATTTATAAAATGAAAGGCACCGAGGTCTGCCCACGCCACGGAATAGTATTCAAATGAAGTGGTCCCGCCGCCGCCGCCGCTGCCGCGCGCCGCGCCGCCCCGGGTGACTCGCCTCTAGGTATGTGACGAAGTCAACCGGGATCGACCACTCATTTGACATGCTGACAAATCTTTCTCATGGCGTACTTATACGGAAACCCAGCAAACCGCGTCGTCTTTTTTTATACGAAGTCATTTAATACGACATTAGGTTTCACATTACCAAAAAACTTATATAATTACGGAACAGGGAAATAACATATTGTATTATGCTCCGCCTTGACTTTATTTTATTTATATTCAATATATTTAATTAAGTAGGTATAATAATGCAGTCTTCTATTTTTTTTCTAGACTTTTAATAATTACATCAACTTCGAGGTAGGTACTATCCACTTACATTAGATTCGAAGCAAGTTATTTAGGTAAATAATTAGTATTCTTCAAACAAAATCCGTCAGCTACAAAATCTGCATGAATAAACGTAAAAAAAATCATTTCTCGAACTCTCAAACGAACAGACAACCCGAAGAACATTGGTTTTTCACACCAGAAAGGGGAATATAAGTGTGACCGCTGCGTGACTGAACAGCAAAGCAAAAACTGGTCCGTGACGATGGCTGCTTCGTTCCTATAAGGCGGTGTTCTTGTTACACTAAGCCGCAAAGTAGCTTTTAAGAAAGCAGCCGAGCATATAATATTTTAGTATCGGCAAGTAAATTCAAGCGCACTTAAATTCTGTAGGTGCCACGACAGCCTTACAATCAAGGTACTTATCACTATTCGGAACTTAGTTGGTTTATAAACAGTTCCTGTAGCGCTGCATATGCTTGTAACCCTTGAATGAATTACCAAATTCCAATTCAATCAATTATTATTATTTCGACATCACTAACTTTTTAGCGGAAACGATTTTCCTCTTCTTCTTTCAGATGAAATTCAACGATTTCATTCACTAATTATATAGCTGTTACTATATGGACATTTAATAGGATTACTACAATATCGATGGATCCGATAACAAAATTACATGTCACGTCACATTTGTGCTACGCTACGCTGAACGCTCTGCTATAACCTCAACCTAACATCCCATTACGGAAGGATTGCTCTCTTTGTCGCCTGGCTTTGCAGATCTCGAACTTCAACCGCGCACGTTTTATGGTGTGTCGTGTCTATAACGCGAAAATGGATCCCTTATGGTGGTTTAATGTGTATTTGTGTAACGCAAGGCGCTATCAAAACAAGCAGTCGAGTGAATGGAGAGAATTGTGAAGATAACTACTTGTACATTACCTTCACAATTAGAAATATGACGAAGCCATCTCACTTTCAGTCTGGTTTATTTCCCGACAAGAACATTTAAAATGCATGTGTCTTGAAAATGGCAGAACCGGTTTTCATCAAACGGCTCAGAACTGCCTCGCCGACACAAGCTATCAAACAAAAAACCGCATATAAATCGATTCATCTATTCTCGAACTACGATGCTAGTAGATAGACAAATTTTATGTGGCGCTAACGACATATTTGGTTTAGACAAATAAGCTAATAAATAAATCTGGATTTATTTTATTTGGTATCTAATTAAAACTGTACATTTGCAGCTCCATACTCGTTATTATTTTCGTCTGGGGTTCGAAATTTTATAGATATAAGATTATGTTTTTTTTATTTCTTTCTAACACATAGATTAGACTATTATTTTCTTTGCCTTCTTCCTAATTTTACGAATACCATATTCTCCGCTCTTAACAAAATTCAAATAGAATGAAAGAATTAATACAAATAGGGGATTTATTATTTCTGATTCAATTTCGGAACTTTTCACGTGAATTATATGCGCATAGAGCATTGCCACCTTACTTTACACAATTATCTTGACTTACCTCACTTAATTATTTTACCTTACCTCAGATAATTTCAACTTCCACCTTTATGCTATGGATTTACCTGGAAATCACTACCCGCTCTCAAATTAATTTGAAGTTCGTGTGACCTAGTTGTATGATATTACTTTGATAACGTATAATTCACGTGAAAAGTTCCGAAATTGAATCTGAAATAATAAATCCCCTATCTGTATTCTTTCTTTCATTCTATTTGAATTTTGTTAACAGCGGAGAATCTGGCATTTGTAAAATAAGGAAGAAGGCTAAGAAATAATAGTCTAATCTATATGTTAAAAAGAAATAAAAAAATCATAATCTTGTATGTAATAAAATTCGAACCACAGACGAAACGAATAACGAGGATGGAGCTGAAAATATACAGGTTTAATTGGATACCAAATAGCATCCAGATTTATTTATTAGCTTATGTATTTTTACTTTTTGTTTACGACGCAAAACGTCATAAGCACATTATTATTATAATGGCAATTGTGATTAGACGCACGCTCCCGACCGCGGATGGCGAACAGCGATCACCAACATCTCTATTGATGATTTCGTAGTAGTTCTACGCGCACTGTCTGCTTTAATCATTTCTTCTGATATTCGAACACACTGACTGAGAGACAAGGCATAGCTTTAACCGGTGGGTCCTGAAGCCAGAATTTTTGCAGGAAAGTCGTATATAACGTAGACAGACGGATGGACGGATTGACCCAAACGTGAAGAGCTAAAACTAGATGAATCTAACATTGTTCAAATCGCCAGCGGATAGACTCGAGACGCGTGATATGTGACCAGCTTCGTACATTAAAACGTCAATATTCACCACCGTCACTAGGTGACAGTAGTCGCATCAGTCCTGAAATACTGCCTCCACACCGTTTTTGGCCCAACTGCCTTGGCTTTTCTAAGGCCCGTATGAATAAATCTATCTCTAGCCTGAGAGCAATCTTAAGTACGCTTTTGACAAGTCATTTTGTACTGGTATGACATTTCATGAATCTGTCTCAGACTTGAGTTCGTTTTATTAATACGAGTCTAAGTTTAGTAAGTCTTTAAAGAGCTCTACCGTTATGTATACTTATCTCAGACAAAATTGTTTGTAAGTATTTATTTTTGTAGGAGATAATCTACGGAACTAACGATCCGGTTCTGAACATTATTCCAATGATAGAGCGTGCATTATTCCTGTGTGACATGGGCTATATATCGAATTACCACTCAGGCGGTACCGTAAATGTTACGATATTATAAAATAATGAACACTTACATTCAAAGGTAATATGATATCGGAATAGACGAAAATCATACATACCTCACCAAATTTAACAAGTAAGTACACATTAAAATGATTTTACAAAACAGACTAAGTGTGAACATCGTGAGGTGTACACAAACGCGCATAGTTAGTCATAATAAACGACCTAAATAATGAGCAAGGAGGGAGTATTTAAATCGTGCAAGGGCGATTATACATGCTAACGGCCTTCCGCACGCCAGCCTTAGGAGCCGAAAATGGTTGAATATTGACTTGGTGTAAGTTCGAGCCCCGCTATTTGGCTTCAGGTATCTGCAATCAGTTTTTGGAAACCGCCAATCATAGATCACGAACGCCATACGGTTTTAATTTGGAGAAACTAACTGTGGAAGCTATTATTCCACAACAGCCAGTGTTACAAAAAGTGTTGAATATAAAAAATAAAGACGAACCTGTCTATGATTGCATAAGACCAACTTGTGATAAACTAATAATAAATTACCAAAAAATATAGTGAATTATTTAATAGTAAAGTCATTATATACACGTCTATAACGTCTATTACAGCTCACAGATAGAGTCCCAATATTAGGCGTCATAACCTACAGATGACAGACGACTCTATAATCTGCGTTCAATTTGTATGTACATAGGGGATCAATGTGGTCGTAAGTAGGCTGGCAACACCTGCCTAGTCAATTAATGCATCTTGATAGTCAACTCCTCGTATACATGGGCAGGATTATGTCGAGCCCCGGGACGTAATAATTTATTTATTCTGTGACTAAGATGTAGGTGTTATAGCCATTTAAAAATAAAAACCTACCCTGCATTTAAGTCGATTTCGGATCCTTTTTCTATTCTGGATGTATTAAACATTTTTAGATTATGAACACACAGTCATTATACTAGTACTTTACAACATGGAGTACCAATCCATACCTACTTATGTTATATGGAAAAATATTAATGTAGAGTTCAAAGTCCATAGTGTTCATACTGAACACATATTTTTGTAGCTATATATCTCTTCACTACCTCTTATATTGGAACACTGCTGTGCATCTCTGTCGTTCTTGTCGGAAATACAAGCGTAAGGTGTATACACAATCAACTTTCTTCCCGACAAGTTCGCAGAAACGAGATAAATAACATATTATGATATAAGTAACATAATTTTATTATATTATTATTTTAACAAGAATATGTTACTTACTGATCTCATTTTTTACGGATTCTAATCATACGGTCTAAGTAATATACTTATTCATATTTTATATATGTCTGAGTGTCTGAGTTGTTTATGGTAATTTCACGTCCTTTTGGCAAAAAACTAAACCTCTGTAGGTAGAGCGACCTCTTGGTATCTCAAATTCTCATTATGTTCTTTTGTTTTTTTAATAAGGACCGATGGAGATTTTTGTGCAAATCTTGAATGTAGATTGTATGCACCTTCCTGTCCGTAGATTGGTAATGCGATAAAATCCTAAGTGGTGAAGGTTGTTTATTTATCTCAGCATTCTTGTACAATACTATGGTCCAAAATAGGGTCCGTAAAGTCTTTCAATATTAACTTAATGCTTTCAATATTAAACACTTAAGTTGATTTATAGTTGAAAATACTTAAATTTTGAAAAAGTCATAATTACCCTTCCAATATTTTCTTCACATGTGTACCTAAGTAGGTATAAGAGGTATAAAAAGAAAAAGTTCAAAAATAAAGGTTTCTGCATTCCAAGGAAGCCTTTATTTTCTCCTTCTTGTCAGAAATAAGCCAAAGAAACTTATGATCATAAAATAACGCGCTATATAATTTAAAAATATTACTCGCGCACTCACTTTGGTATTCACAAATAGATTCAAGAAGGTGTAATATCTAAGAAAATGAACGTTAGAAGCGAGTAAGTTAGTTAGTTTAATATTATCACTAAAATAAGAAATAAAACTATCAAGAGGCACTTTTCTCCAAACGAAGCATAGTCTTAGTTAAGATAGCTAAGTCCAAGACACAGTGCTAATTGATGTTAAGGCGCCGGCCGCGCTGACCACGAGCCAACTGGATAAGGAAATCCCGGTATTAGCCTTAAGGTGGTTAAGCTTAGCCCGGGACTTGGCGGTAAACACAACACTGCCAAAGGTCAACCCAATATATGTACTCAGGAGACTTACGCGTCCTTTGTGAAAATACTTACCATATTTTATTTTATTTTACTGTTGACTCCCACACAAATAAAGGTCGGTTTTAAGAGCTATTGAATTTTACTGAGAATAGACTTGTCGAAGAGTTAAAGCTTTCGAAACAAATGGGCCAGTAATTGAGTTAAAACTGGAAGTCATTAAGCACATTCGTGTCAATTATATCAATACATGGGATCTGTTGGTTTTCGATATTTAACCATAAGTTTGATTGCGATTTTGACGTCAATGAACACCGATTCGTTGTGTTCAGCGATGTCGGTGTTGAATAATCCAGTACATATCATCAAACGAAGTGACCGCATATAACGGCGATTTCGGTAAACCAAAACACATGCCAAACTAAATTTATGAGTGTGCAAGAACATTCATCGGTTTTGGGCGAACGATGGCGCGGCCATCAGCCGATTTGCCAAATTGCTTTGGGAGCCGATTGGTGCCGGATAGAATTAACCATTAATTAAATTATCAATCACACGCCCAACAACAACTTATTGTTTATACTAATGTCATGAAAGTATATTTTTAATCCACAGAAGTCTACTGCAGAACAAAGGAAACCAAATTGCTTACTTATGATAAAGCGGTGCCTAAATAGCACTTGGCCTTATCACCGCCAGATGATGGGCCATTTTAGGTTCACCAAGTTTCCATCCCTTTCCTATCTACAACATCTACACTTTGCACAATAGCTCTATATGAGGGAAATACTCGTGGAACATCGGTGTTGTCATGAATTGTGCCACAAAAGCGTGTATGGTTGGCTACATATTTAGGAAATTATGATCGGACCCTACCCTGTACTGTGCACCTTAATATGGTCGATATAACGTTTATGTTCCGCAGGACTGAATAAGGTATGAAGAATAGGTAGTATGATAATTTGAGACACATAGATGACTGTAATGATTTTTATAGTATAACAAATTACAAATCACTCTTCTAGATTATGAATTAGCTTAAATTATCCGGGAATTAATCCCAGGGCCTCATGAAAAGTCTGCTGGCGACTACTAAACCGTTTTGAGTAGGTATATACTTAAATCGAAATAGGTTCAGTTTTGATCTTAAATTTACTTGGAAATCAAATAAATGTTAGGACGTTGATTTCCAAAACCTAGCTGTGTCCTTAATTGGTTGTATTAATTACTTGTGCCTACTGAAACTTTACCGACGACGCTCTTTCAAAAACAATTCATTAGTTGGTAATCTTTGAGAACTGGGTAGGTATTAAATATTAAATACAAAAGTGTTCAAAATAAAAACCGCCATTTAACTTTTTTACAGTAAATTAATTAAATATTACGCCTCTTTACAGTATATTTTTATCAAACAATGAAAGCCCATAACGTCGACGGTTGCTAAAAATAAAAGACTATGTCCATTCAAATCCCGAATGATATTTTAGCCTCAGCAGCGGACTGTTATCGTTTCGCGTTTAATTATGCTAGCGCTTGTCAATAACGTAAAAATAAAATCAATTTTTATTGGTATCGGCAGCATCATGCGCCAGCAGAGCCGACGGCGATATCGTTACGAATAATATATAGTTTTTTATTCCGTTGTACCATTTTCGCACCAAAATTAATCGATCACGATCAAAATAGGTTTTTTCGCCTCGGTATATCGTTACAGTACGAACAATGATAGTGAAACTTTGAACCTAATTAGTGATTTTTTAAACGTAACAGACAGTATCATAAATACCTCCAGACCACTTAGACTTTTGTTGTTAATATAAATCGCTTAGGTTCCAGTGTCAATATTAACATTCTCAATATGAAAAATATACCTACCTATTTGTGTATCATTTCCAATAAATAAATTAAATGCAAACATCATTTACCCATCAATCTTTATTTGGTATTGATTAGGTAATGTTGTTACTACATATTATCCTACACACTATCACACTTATTAAATTATTATTATGATTCCTCAGTTAGTTTTATTGTTTATGCATATATATTATACTAGCTGTGCCCGCGACTTCGTCCGCGTGGAATTTAATTGACAAAGTTTCATACAAACTTTCATCCCCTATTTTATCCCCTCGGGGGTAGAATTAATAAAAATCCTTTCTTAGCGGATGCCTACGTCATAACATCTACCTGCATGCCAAATTTCAGCCCGATCCGTCCAGTGGTTTGGGCTGTGCTTTGATAGATCACTATGTCAGTCAGTCAGTCACCTTTGAGTTATATATATATAGATACTTACTGAATCATATTATATTTTATACAGATAAATAATTTATAATATTGCCAACGGTTTGGAAGTCGTGCTGTAGTTATAGTATGTTGAAGCCCGTATCGATCTCAAGTCTGAGAGTGATCTTAAGTGGGCATTTGACATGTAATTTTGTATTGGTATGATATAAGAATGACATTTCCAAGATCGCTCTCAGACTTGAGATCGATTTATTAATTCAGGCCTGACATAGCAAACGGGCCAATGTTAACAAATCGTTAAATAACCAATGTTACACGACAAAATATGAGGGCAATGAATTACAAAGACTGTGTCTGGAAAGCAGCACGCAATTGAAATATACAGACGGACAATCAAGATCGCTCTGGCGGAGTTCCCATTGTTACCAGCGCCGAAACATCATTATTGTCAGCGAAAGTCTTCGCTTTTACGAGAAGAAAGCGCAAAGCCATTGATGGTAGGTAAATAAGATTGTTGTTCTACAAAATTTTGCTTATTTCAATAGACAGACTCATTGTTTCCCTTATCCGAGTTAGTTTTTGTACCACTAACGTCTAGTATTAGGAATTTGAATGTGAGGAAAGTTGGGCCTTCTCGGTTTGCAGAAATAATAGATATGGATTTTAGTAGGTATTTATCTGAACTATGCTTTGAGGCCGACGTCCTTCATTTGAAATCTTTTCCCCTCCGCCTGTCAAACTACCCTTGAGTCAACAACATGCCAACTCTGTATTAAAATAAGTATATATAGGCTATGGTAACAGCTTAAATTCAGACGGGTCGTGCACTTGCTTGTCGAATTTGTTATACTAGTGGTCGCCCACGGTCGAAATTCGACCATAATTCATTAAACCCAAAAACCTTCTTGATATTGGCATGCAGAATGCACTATGGAAGTCCCGTCTTTCGAAATTAAGAAAAAAAAACTGTCACCGTTTGTCAGTCAGACAGTCAGTCAGTTACCGAGTGGAGCAAAAAAAAAAAAAAATGTATTATTATTATATTAGTTTAATGGATCGTTATTCATAATTTTAAATCTTAGCATTCTGCACTCCTTCTCTAAATAAACTATAAGTGTGGGAAATTTTAAACTCCTCCGTCCGCGCAATTTTCCTGAAAAGGGGTACAAAGTTTTTTGCTTGTATTAATATAATGATAACAATAACGAACAAGTTAAAATTTTTGAAAAACTATAACAGATTTAAACTCTGAAATATGGTATACAATTATTTTTTTGTCCCTTGGTTTATTTATGAACTCAGAATTGTCTTCTTTCACTAGAAATCTCATACTATACGACTACCAAAAAAGATTTCAGTGGTCCCCAGTTTTTTTTTGTGTGTATCGTCCGTTAAACTAGTTGAAACAAATCAGGGTATAGATACAATTTTTTTTGCAACTTAACTTTGTAAATCTAAAACTATCGGCTTTGTGGGACAGTTGAAGTACTAAAGGTTTTGTAGACTTGTGAAATATGTCAACAGCTGTATCCCTGTAACACCTTTTGTTTTTCAAGCTTCCTCCAAAGCTAGTTTTAGAACTACAAAGTTAAGTTTTGAAAAAAAGTATACCCCTTCTTTTTCAACCTGTATATAACGCATGAATGGATGAACCATTATTTGGTTTCGTTCGTATAAACGGTTGTCATTTCATTCATCAAAATCGGATGGGTAGTTTAGGTGCTAAGGTGGAACATATAAATGATACACCCATACATAGCACATACATGGCCTGCCAAAGTCATAACTCTTCCTTTTGGCTTTGCCGTAGTCGGGTAAAAGCCTACCGACGGCCAGCGCAAACTCTACGCCATCAAATAAGTGTAACAAACTTAAGAATGGTAATACCTACCAGTTTGGGCAGTAAAATATACCACGGCTGGGTTTATGAATAATGGACTTAATGATGACAGTAAAATGTGGCCATTTTGTATGTTCTACGTGCATGGCATAACATTAGCGAGGTACATTAGGGAGTTAGGACCGTATTATATATACCTACCAAGTTATAAATACATATAGGTATGTATAAATGATTATGGAACTAGTTTAAGGGGATTCTCTTCTGTTGTATGTAATTAACTTTTTAATAATAGCCTGGCGTGATTTATTTTAATATTAGGTATAATGGCAGGTTGTAAAAAATTCAATATGTTATTATGTTTAAAAATGTTGGTATCAAAAAAAATGGAATTGAGTATTTTTAGCGATCATAAATACGACAACGAGTACTTTATTTATTTTTACAACCCCATCCGAATTGAAAATAGCGTGGCGCGTATCACATACTTACTTCCAAAACTGGTTTTTCTTTCGCAGTTAAGGATACGAGCTAATCAACCCACTTTAATACTATATAGTATCGATATTATGACGGTGGTAGAGCCAAGCTGTCGACTTGATTACAGCTCATTTACACACTGGTTCGGCCGAGGTAGTACCACCCTCTCACAGAATATCGTAAAGTAGCTATTATAGCTTTGTTTTATACGATGAATGAAAGAGACGTAGGACCAAGAGTGGAATAGTTACCGGAGCCTGACTTACCATTCAACTATTAATTCCGATAAAAGGTTCTTCATTTGGTAAGTAAGGTATTATTATCTATCCCATGGCTCTACTCTGCTCTACTGGTATCAACTCTACTAAGTCGTACTAATTCACAAATAAAATAACGTCTTCTTACACAATATTCTGCTGATTGTAATACTTAAATAAAATATGTTCAATTTTAACAGTAATAACATCTGACTAGAGCATCAGATAGTGGCGCAAATATAATAAGCCTGAATGAGCATACATAATATACTAATACTGAGAGATATGCATGAGCAAGGAATAAACAAACTGACGCGAGTGAGTTAGCAACATTTGCGTCTTTCATACCTCCCGTCAGTTAGAATTAATAGTGGCTCTACAAGAGTGACTGAGCCACAATATTCTTTCCGTAAATTTGGATTCATTTAATTTTGATTCTTTATTACCATCTGTTGGTTAACGCCAATAAAAATAATATATAAAACGTGTATATGTAAGAACTGCCTCCGTTAAGGTCAGTTCCCAACGAAACTACCAACAATAACGTTATTTAAGTGATTGCACATTTCTTTTGTAACACAATAATTTGTCCCTAAAAATTCTTGTCTCGAAATTCTCGCCTCCATTGAACCCGTTTAGAGTTTGGTTCTAATAAAAAAACTGAATCGAACGGAAATGAAATAACGTTAACCGGTTTTTCTTCGTTGGGCCGGGAGGTAAGCTCAAACCCTTTTTTTGTCCTTTTTTGTCGCCACGACTCGAACGGTGGCTCTCCATAGAGAAGTTTTAACGGCAATGTTATTCCTATGTTAGCTTTGAACGTATTAACGTAACGTTAGAATAAATCTTTTTACTTACGTACTTAATTATTTATTAAAACTACTAAGACTCGTTTTGATTTTATGAATGAACCAGTCTGCAGGAACCGGTCCGCCCGGACACAAGTGCTATTAAATGTAACCTTGTCTGCATGAACGAAATTACCCATCTATTTCTATAATTCTATTACATTTAAAATTCAGATGATACTTTATATAATGTATGCATCTACTTTATAAATGTGTCATACGCTATGTATAATAATACGAAAAACTCTTCGGCATTACTTTTAGTTGCATTTGTAAAGTACTTACCTACAAAAAGCAAGGTAACATTACCCTTTTTATATTTCCTTCCAGATTCTCTCGTATCAGAACATCAGCATCGTGTTAGATGTTGCTATGCAACAGTAAGGTGTTATTCTATCTAGTGGAACCAATCACAAAGGTTGTTCAACCAACAGTGTCGCTCCTGCCGATAGAGCTCGTTCCTTCGATTTATCTTCAGAAGTATCTCAATTATTTCAATTTGCGCTGTAAATGTTAAATTGTACATCGATATCATGTACAGGCATACTTGGTTACCGAATAATGCGTTAGCGACTCGTATGGACATCCTGTAAGAAAGTTATGTCCATTATAATTCCGTTAGCGTAGACATGTTAAGTTATCGTTGCAGTTGTTCAATGGACACACTGCCCACGCCATCCGGACCCAATGCGCGTGGGCGCATTTATACAAATACTAAACCACAAGTTTTACTTGGACGACACATATAAGTATGAAGAAAATATAAATATATTATCGTAAATGTACCACTTCCTAATACCTATGCCGTGTTTGCTCGCAGCAACCGCTTTCACGATTACTCATTGAGGAATATTAAACTACCCATACCATGGTGTGGTTAACACCCGAAAGTGGAACCAATTCAAACAAAAAAATACATTTTCCAATCGCCTGGTTTATTACTTTTTCCCATTTTACTGCTAAAACTCTTATCATCTTCAACATAACATTTACACATTCAGTATCGTACATCGATTAATATTCATCGTGAGTTACAATAGTAATATTATATTTTCCATTTATATTACTTTCAGGGGGAATTCAATATCTTTGGATAGACCGTGTATGTCTTACACTGTATATTTATTATTAATATTATTCATGTAACATCGTATTGAGTTTCAACAATCAAGATATATTTATATTCCGTATTTTAATTATTTGGCGATCATAGACCATTCCGTATCACGTTATAATGTACACTTACACTCTTCACCTAATCAGTCGCGGACCCATCGCTTTCGGATCCAATGTAACTTTCCATTAATAATCTAAATAAATTATATGATACAAAAAATAGTACACTAACAACCTGTTTAAGTATAAATTACACATACCTTACGTATAAGATAATCCTAGCCTAGGATACAAATTTACAATTCTGACATTATCTAGACACATAATTATAGCGTTAGAAGTGGTGAGAAAAATGTGAACAATTCAAATCACTATCATAATATTTGGCTTATATTTAGCATGCCAAAATACAAAATATCGAAATAGAGTCGCATAATCATTTACTTTTTAATGTAAGCCTCACCTATGTCAAGTCAATTACAATGTATTATGTATATTTCCTTATATCTTGTATGTACACCTACAATAAATAAAGAATCAAACTTGTGTACAAAACTACCATATTTTCAAAGCAAATTAACGAGACTTTAACATAAATAATGTCTATGTATGGGATACATACGTGGGAAATTAAAACTATAACACCCATAAGTACATAATTTACCGAATACTGCTAGCCTTCATACATAATTATGATGGTACGGTTAGTTTTTGAGTCCTAAATATAAGCTAACTTATTAAGGATTTTCATTTCTTTTCTCACCACCTCTCAGGCTAAAAAGCGTTCTTTATCCGATTAAACGTCAGTAGCACAGCCATCCTGAAAGTTGTCCTCGGCAGAGGGCCTGGTGATGGTTAACACGCGTTTGAGGGCCGCTACTGGTGGCAGCACCGGCGGCGCCCGCTGCCACACGCGAAGCGTGCGCGCGCCGCCCACCGGCAGCCCGTAGTCGGACGGGTACGGCGCGTCGCCCGGCCGATCCGAAGCCGCCACGTTCGTGGTCGCCAACGCGTGAGACCGCGGAAACGTGCGACTCATGTACCCCAACTCCTCCTGGGATCCGTTCACGCTACAGTTCTCTATAATCGGCGTCCTGTCATTGTAGTACGTTGGTATCGCCGTGCTGACGGCCCGGGCCAGGTTGCTGGCCTGGTTCATTTTCATTTGATCCCAGAGACCGGAGGGATACAAGGAATCTGAAGCCTCGCGTGCATATTCACCGCTTCCTGGTCGCGCAGCGCTATCCGGCCTCGTATCGTTGATAAGATCAGGATCGATCGTGCCGGAAACTGTTGGGGAAACTACTACCGGCCCGCCGGCGGTCACGACGCTTCCCCTTCCTTCGTAATGGTTTGTAGTGTATGGTATATCGCTGGCTCTCGGTGGTTTTAAAACAGGATTACATTTGGGGTCTGGTGAATCTTGTCTGTTGGCCAAAACGGCAACGTGCGGCCGATCGGTCGCCGATGGATGCACTTCATTTCCAGAAACGACTCTATCTATAGTATTTGGGGTTTTGCTTTCACACGCTGGTGTCGGACGAATTCGGACAAATGTAATAAGTAGCGCCAATGAAATGACAACAATGATTAAAAACAACGCAGCGCCCAGACTTGCGATTTGTGCACTACCCAATGATGCCATTCCTGCAGCCAACTGTGTTACATGCACGGTGAAATTAGCTTCAGCATTCCCTCCTTTGTTTTCAGCGACACAGTAAAATTCAATTGAATCCGACTCTTGCGTGTTAGTTAGGATTAAAGTTGACTTCCTTTTTGATTCACCTTCTTCATAGATATAAATCCTTTGGTGAGAGTTGAAGTTGCTTCCATTATACAGAAGCTTTCCATTCCAGTACCAATTGATATTTGCACTGGGTACGGCCTCAGTTCGACATGTGACCGTTGCATTTTCACCCAGAGCCGCCTCGACGTGCCTGCTGACTGGCAATATTTCCGGTTTACACGCAAACTCTTCAATAGGCAACTCCGAAAACTGTCGGTTCGCAAGACGTGTCGGGGCATAACAACTAGGGGTGGATAGCAGTTTATGTTTGGCTAACCACAATTTGAGCTCTCGCAACCGACAGTCGCAGGTCCAAGGATTATCTGATAAATCTATTGCTCGCAATTTATCAACTTTTTCCAATGAGCTTAAGGGTAAATCACGCAGCTTATTGTGATTTAATTTTAAAGACTCCAGGGAGCGTAAATTTTTAAATGCTTCTGGAGCTATATCTCTTATCTCGCATTTAGACAAATCCAATTTGACGACGTTGCCGAGTGTACTCAAAGCATCTGAATGGACTTTCAGTATCGGGTTTTGAGCCAGGGTAAGATCTCTTAAAAACGGTGCATCCCTGAAGCTATTCAAAGGTATCTGCGTGAGTAAATTATGAGACAAATCTAATTCCACTAAATTTGTTAAACCCTTAAATGCTCTATCGTTTATTTGGCCAATATTACAGTTGCGTAAGTATACTCTTTGTAAGTTAACAAGTCCTGTTTTGGCGAAAGCTTCCTGCGGTAGAATTTGTAAGTTGTTCCCCGAGAGATCCAATACTTGCGTGGCGGGGTCTACCGGCTCGGGCACCGTGATGAGAGCTCTGTCCACACACTCCACAGTTTGCTTGCCACCTTTCCACTTACACGCACACACTGCGGGACATGATCCAGGGGGCGCAATACCGGCAAAAATTGTTTCCCACACCATCACACTCATTGTCACAATAAACCACCTCATTTTGATTTAAATCCGATTTAGTTTCTATCACTGTAACATTTCTTTCACTGAATTGCACACTCTAAGTCTGTGTCAGATTAACATAAAAAATATTAATGTTAATAATATCTACAGATTTGTCGCGTTTATACGTCGGTATCGTATCACATCACTACTCGAGAAAGTTGGCAAGCGGGACATGACGGTACGGTGTGCACCCGCGACGACTCTGAATCAACTGAGAGGGAGGGATCGTCTGATCGTCTCGGTAGAAGAGCTCGACGCATGCGCGTTGGCGGCGCCCCGCGCCCCTCTCTGCGGCTCTCCTCGACCACTGAGTTGAGTAGCTCTACTCGACACGAAGTGTTGAAAGAATTCCAAAAGTGTAATTTTCTACCTGGCTGTGACCGCCGCCGATCATCCCGCTCGCTAGCCCGGCACGTTCATTCATAAATACCTGAGTCACTAGAGGCGGGCCCCTGATGAATGCCGACCCGAGATGCAGCTATAACAATGCTGTGCCGCTCGGCTGCGGCGCGCGAACCGCTCCGATTGTTATACAATACACATCTTTTTGTTACGATCACGTCAGGACCAGCCTCAGGTAGAAAGCTAATTGTAAATAACAGGCCCAGGACAACATTGAGGGCAGGTACACAACAATAACACAGGATGTGACACACAATGATCGCGACATTTTCATTCATAATTTCTTTAAAAGCGAGCGTAGCCCGTAAAATGGGGTTTTAAAGCCGATTATAATAAAAATAAAATAATACCATTGTACCCAAAGCGCCGTTTCTTGAAAATTGTAGATATCTTAGATCATACTGGCGTTGAAAACTAGGTAGGTACCTCTAACTGTCTATCAAAAATCTACCGTGGCTAGGAATAAGGATTTGCGTGGACTAAATAAAACCATAGTGATGGTATGTAGCTAAGTATCAAAATGTTAACTCATTTATCGCTCCTGGAGTAGTTTAAGTAATAAATTAGATTCTATTCACATAATAGTATCGTGTGAACGTATATAGAAGTTCGACGGGGATCAAAGGGAGCTAATGAAATCATATTACGAGCAGTGAAGGGTGCTGGCACGCGGCTGGCACGCTCCACCATATGCGCCTGCGCACTCAGCGCGTCTTTAGCATTCGTCAGCTGTGGCGACACCTGGCGGCGACGCGTGTTGCACACCGCCTGCCATGGGGTTTACCAGCTGCCTTCATTAATCAGGACAGACCAGTATATTGCGTTAGTATTTGCGTTCCATGGATGTGGAAACAAACAATGTCTGGTTCATTCTGAGCAAATACTCAGATTAATTAAATTCCAGATGATGCGGTGTCGAAAACTTAAAACTTAGCAGTTAGTTCCTGTCAAGCAAAAACTGGTTTCATATCTGGACCAAATGTCAATAGTTCCAGCACATTATCACATATAATACGGTTTTGAAATGGATACTTAGAACGAAGGAATGAATGATAAAGATTGACACTCAGTTTTTTTATTTTACTCCACTAGGGATTAAGCGTTAGACAATTCCGAAACGTGAAAAGTACATAAAAGATTCCGTCTCATTGCGAGAGCCAAGCAATTCCTTTGAGGATTCAACATTATAAAATATTTTAACATCAAAACAAAAACAGCGTCATTTTGGGGCGAAATGCTTGCACCTCTTTTTCCTAAATATTATCTCGTCATAAAATAAGTCTGCTAGAGAAGGCAGCCACTGATCAGGTAATACCACAACTATTTACTATGTCTTGTGCATGTTACCTTTACTCGTTTTAAAGACCCGTAATGCAAACTTCTATTGAACTATTATCCTAAATTTTTGCTCCAAAACTCTGGTAGCACTAATTTCATGTCACACATGCTACGCTTGAGAGGCTTCCACTCAGAGCTTTCTAATAAAATTAAGGGAGCCACTTTAGAAGTAATATGCCTATAACATCTACTACAATGTAATATGAGTTAATTACATTTGAATGAACATGATTTTAAGTACCGAGATGGCTATAATATATTTAAACACAAGTATACCTCTTAATAGATTAAATTTTCCTACGTTCAAGTACGTTGATTATGTTATCTGTGCTTCAGGGTATATCGACAGGGTTATTGGGTACCTACTACAGATTTATTCAGCATAATTAGGTATACTCGTAGTACAAAATACCATGTGCTGTATTCCATTGAATTTGGTGAACAACACAATAAGTATATAAAATATTATGTACTCCTATGTTTTCTCTCCCAATCTATTTACCTAACATCTATCCTAAACTAATCATGCGCATACAATAGACAGGCTATGACATCAAGCAGTATGCTCACGATCACCAACTTATCGGTAAAACAAGTGAGAGATGTTCTCATTGAAGAATGAAATATGTAATCATAACAAAGGATCCGTTAACATCAGCTTGTCTAAACATCAAATACTGAATGAGGTCGAATGAATAAATATTTATAATCGTCTCACTGAAAACGGCAGCCGCATCTTGCCACCATTCTTTGAAAAAAACGTTTCCACATACATAAATATCTTTAAAACAATAATTTTACATTCAACAGTCGGATGATATCAAAACAGAGAAGTTGTGATACCATCTCTTCGAAACTAAAGTAAACAGAAGAGATTATGTGACGTTAAATCATGTTATTCATCGTTCTCGAATTAAAGACTATGAGAAAACCATGAGAATATTCAATAAGCCAGAGATATTTATACTTAATTGTTGACTCAATCCCGTGACTTTTACAATGATAACTTTATACAATTCATAAACAATGAACAGTCTGCTTATGCCTTTACTTTACTAATATATTTCATATTTAGCTCTCAAAGACATAAATGAATTGCACACTAATTTGTATTGGCGAACAAATTGAATATCAAAAGACTAAGTAATCTCATCAACGAAAGATTTATAGGAGATTATCGTGCATTGTAGAATAAATTATATTAAAAGCACTATATTCTAGACAAAAGACTTTGTAACAATATAAATCTTAATTGTCACGTAGGTAATATTTCGCTTGTCCCATTTCAGTGACATTACAAAGTCATGGACGAGTAGAGGTTTAATTACTTTCCATAAATAACTATGAAATGAGAGAATGCACGTACTTATGCACGGCACGTACTTAAATAAGCTAAATACCATAAGGAACATCTATGCTTTTCTTGTCTTGTTTCTATACTCAGCGTATCATTGATTTTCCAAATGTTTCGTGGTTGTATGCAATAGCAGAGTTGCTGTACACATTTTTTTTTTAAACTGCGGAATAAAAGTAATTATAACATAAAACAAGTCTGAATTCTGCTTGATTTTAACCGCCTAGATATATAGCTAATTGCGTTTAAAATATCACTCGAATTCACAGCAGTGGGTTTGTTTTTTCCTAGCTCCTTAATGACCACATCGTCGGCAACAATGAAGAGTGAAACGGGCGTCCCAATTTAATGATTATGAGCTAGTTCCGGTGGTCACTGGCCGCTACACACTTCACTATGCGAAACCTACAATTTAGATCACCCTGTACTCTTGAAGGATAAAATAATTACGACAAGTGACAAATATTCGGCTGCAAACGAGTTTAAATGCCAAGTGACTCAATACAATAGCACATTAAACTGAGTAGCGTGTGTGAGCTGGTTTTAAAACATGAAGTAATTCGTGGGTCACAAACAATTAAAGAAATAAATATTTCAGAGAAACACATTAAAGTATCTTGATCGTTTATTTTCTGGCTTACGTTAACCAATAGCATGATTGATTGTTTATTGAGCTCTTACATAGATAAAATATAATATGGGAAAAAATAATTTATAAAATAGCCATCCAATATTTTTACTTTTGTAAAATCCACCATTGATTTCTTTACTGCAGACATCCCAAGAATATTTAATAAATTTTGATAGACAATTCGAGCCGTGCAAGAATTCACTCCATCGTCTTCATTCTCCTAATATTCCAGTTCCGCCTTGCTAATAACGTTGCAAAACTCATTTCATTGTTTTTAACGGCACAAATGCGAGCAAATACGCTTGATAGACCGTCCCTAGCCCATTAAAGTCCAATAAATGACTTCCAACGCACAACATTCTAAATTTCACCATTGGCGCATGTTGAGGATAATCTGAATAAGGAGGCAATTTAGAGCACCCCTACTGAGATCTCAGGGTAACTGGCACGATGAGGTTGGTAATGGCGGCACTCGGTAAATTAAAAACAGTGCTCTAAGTTCGCCTGCAGACCCTGCAAGCTGATTATGTAATCATTAAGTTTAGCACTTAGCCGTAGCGACGCAACTATTCTGAAACTAGACGAGTCTGCGACTTCACGTGGAAACACTTCTCTAGATTAAAAAGTGTGCCATATCCTGCTCAGGCAACGTGCCATCATCAAATGTAGTTTTTATTGAAATACATTTTAGGTCGCGTTATTAATAAGAAGCCAGCCAAAAAAAACCTTTTCATTACTCATACTCTGAAAGTAGGTCTGAAGTTGCCTGAGGAGCGGGTTGAAAGTAATACTTTTCCGGCCCGGGAAAATCGCTTTCAACTGACAGCTGTCAAATTATTAAAAAAAAAACTAGTTCAGTTTTCACATTTCTATGGAACCATGTTCAAACTTTTTCTACAGTCACTCAATTACAGCACGATGTAAAATTGAAATAACATAAAGTTAAGTATTCATTAAAGAATATATATGTTTAAATTACTTAATTATAATTTAGTTTCAACAATATCTTTAAAATAACATAGATTTGGGCAAAATATTTAACGGTGAAAATGAAAAATAATGGCTAAATAATGAAGTTGGCCGGCCAACGAAAAAAAAAACAAAATAGGCGGCAATCAGATCTTAATTATTTTTTTTCGATTTGTAGAGTATTGTTCATGCTTCCTTGTATTATTTCTTTAGCCAATTCCTGTTTTTATTTTTACTTTCCTTGTATTCGTAATGAAAAGCACAGTGTTTACCTCGGGTGAAAGACTTATTTTGTCCCTCGAACTATTAGCCCAAACCCCGTCTCGGGACTAAATAAGTCACTTTCACCACTCGTGTAACAATGTACTATTTTAGACTCAGAAATGACGTTCTTGTCCTCAGTGGCCTTTTTACCTATTATTTATTAGTGGTAAAGATAATATCTGCTATAATTATTACCTCAAAAAAAAACTACTTTATAGACACAGCTTTACCATAGCTTTATCCAGATTTGCCCACTTTGTTTTAAAAATATACATGGTCCGAATTGAGTGCCCCCTCCTTGTTTGAAGACCAAAGAAGGTAAAACAGCTACTGCTAAAAGTATGTACCTACCATAATCTAGCCGATTAGTAGGGCACCATCATTTGCATTTCCACTAAGCTTACTACATCGAAGTGATTACAAACAATAGCGGCAATATACTGTTCCTCGATCGGGAAACCGCAAGGTGTCGTTAAGATATGCCAGCTAAGGTATGCTAATGAGGTGTGTAAGTTCCTTTATGTCCCATCTGCGGCGTGGGGCAGATTGTGTATCTGTTACGAATATATCCCATGTCAGCGGTCACATCTGGGTATGCAGACAAAAAATATTAAATGTTGGAGACTTGGTATGGGGTATTTTGAGGCTATTTTAGGAAAACAAATATAGGATAGAATAGAATAACTCTTTATTGTACCCTAACCAGAGTTCCAAATTGACATAATAACATAATAATGTTAAGATGTCAAGAAGTCAATTATTTTAGAACCTACTTACTGTAACAACATCAGTTTCCAATGGGTAAACCTACCAAAATAAGGTAATTACTTGTCAATCCAGGTTACAAAACGTAACCCGAAACCATACAGCTCTGCCAATCCCGTAAAAAAAGAGAAGAACCCCTCCAACAAACCTCTAAAATCACAGAAAAATATCTTGCGTTGTGCAAACTGAGATTCACTTTTTTTCGAGGTAGCGCCATAAACAAATGTCGGCAGTTAGTCGCCACCTTAACTCCGTTTACGTAACAATAACACACTGGCAAAACAACGTTACAAATTAAAAATACCTCAGAGATTGCGTTACGCACGCACAGCCTTGAAAAAGGTCCGCCTGTTTCTAGCAACAGACCAGCTATATTTTATCTCCGAAAGGTGTCACGGTGTAATGATTTTTTCGGAAAGCCTATATGGTTTTCGGAAGTAGTAAATTTAATCTAGTTACGGATAATTGAATAATATGAGATGACTGTAATAAAGAAAAACAGTTACAATACAGCGTTAGTTACCACTTTATTTACATAGCAATAGAAAGTTGAAATAACTGCATAAAAGCTTTTAAATTATACTGTTGCATGGAAAAGTTGACAGTCGCGGAAAAAAATTAAATTGCGTGCTGTTTGGATAATTGAAAGAGACGCCTGCCTGTGACGGATTGTACAACAATTTTACGCCTTTTATTTCGTTTCTCCCGTTTTTGATTACAGTGAGAACAAAACAACTCTCAGCTTTAAAAATATCCACGCGTTTTATTAGACCAACTTTGATTTGCTATATATACATATATGTGTATATTCACCTGAGAAGGAAAGTAAACATATTGGGTTACTTTATGGCAATCTTCACCCACTCGGGAAATGCATTTGTACAAATTAAACGAATTGGACTATGTAGAGATTGATCTCTATTTACCAGATGATATTGATCATACGATAACGTCGATATTGCGCTTGAATTGATATTGTGACGATAATGAGAAATGGTTTAAAAAATATTTTGCGATTCTTAATAATATCGATATCATTGAAATACAAATTTGTTCGTAAAATGTACACAGAATATCTACATAGCATGCAGGCAACGTTATCAGGCCAGTACCGTTCTCACCCCAATTACCCAACTCCTTTTGTGCCCAATTCACCCATTCCTACCCCATTAACTTGGGTCATTCCACACACCTTCTTCTATATGATTATGTTCGAGTGTATATGCAATTTGTCACCTTTCGTGAAGGACGTTACTAGGACAGAATTTTAAGCTTTTTTATAGGTCAGACTTCTAAAATCTTTACCTACAGGAAATATATTTTCTCCGCCAATTAGGCCAAAAAGCAGTAGGCATTTTTCTAGTTGACTTTACAACTTGCGCGGAAGATAAACACGCTGACACGAGAGCGACACTCACCGTTTTACTTTCATTCCCTACAGGCTTACTTCTCGAACTCGCAATCTCAATGATTGTCCGACGCAACTTATTATCGAATTTTCCAGTGCAATAACTATATCAACGGCATCCTGATTACCAATATAGGGAAATAAACGAATATGCCATACGTGAGGGAATTGAAACGCAATCCACAGTACCTAATTTACGATAAGTTCCAGAGTTTTAGTTTCCTGTTAGGGAAACATAATTTAAGTACTTCAAATACAATACTTAATTGCTGGTGGATATTGCTGGTAGAGAACCAGTTATAGGTACTTACAATACTCTTAAACAAGTCAAAATAATCACGTGTGTGCTTATGAAATCTTTATGTCGGGGAGTGACTCGAAAGCGAAGCATTTCTATGCTCGACCAGTCACCAAATACGTCACGGCTCACGACTGTTTGCCATTCCCATTGTGAACAAAGCGGCGGCACCCAGCAACGACGACAAAACCAACATCCTTCGCATCACCTCACGTATTTATAATCCCCACACTCGCTTCCTGCGTTTCAAACATTGTTATTAATAAGGAATTTAAAATGTGCAAAGGAATCGTTTGGAGGAATTAATTTGAAGAATTACCTGCTCTGCGGTATTTCGGTAAAATCATAATAAGGTTTGTTATTCGGATGGTTCGGAAGCTTTGCGATTTAAGAATGGTTACCGGTTCTTTGAAATTGCTTTTGTATATTTGGTTCGATGACTACCTGTGTCAGCTAATCACAAACACGGGAAGGAAATTAGGTGACCTCAATTTATATTTACTGAATAATTTTAATTGCTACACAATTCTTATACTGTACGTGTATAGTGAACAACTAGTACTCGCTGAAAATATAAAAGATCATACACACACAGACACTAAAAGCAACGGAAGATTACAAGTTAAAATTTATTTTCTTACCTATTTCACGTTTCTCCCTCTGGCCACGGTATTGCTCTTAATAGCAATAAAATATAAATAGCTCTATATTTATTTCATGAGTAATAATATAAAGTCTTGAGGTAACTACGGGAGAGCACGGGAGATAAGAAGAAAGAAGTATCCTAGTACGTACGAGTACAAGGGGAGAAGGTCAATAAATCCTCCTAAAAGATGATTTAGCTCTAAAGAGATTTAACACGCCTACTATCATTATAAATCCATTAGCCACGAAGACAAGCCTTTGCAACTTAAAACGAAAACTAAAAACAGCTGAGATCCTTGTAGATAAAAAATAAAGCCAATTTTAACTAATAGTAAATGTTCAAGCAATTCTACGTTCATTGCAATGCCGCAAATGTTTGTGCAGCGTGTAACCCGGTAGACACATTCCTATGAAGACAGTGTGCATATTTAGCGAATACTTCACGCGTGGTCAGTGTCGGATAGTTCACAAATGTAACGTAAGTGAACTTCTAGCGCGGCGCACCAGCCGCTAGCCGCCCGCAGCCACTCAGCTCCCCTCGCCGAACAATGTAGCCGCACCGGGTAAATAATACGAATTCCTGCTGTAAAGTACACCTCATACGGTGTGTATTTTGACGAAAAGGAATATAATTAGCCCAATAAATAAGTTACTAAGGTGAAAATCTAGGTATCGTAATTGAAAACTGCATGCTGAATTTGAAATCATTGCCAATATTTTAAATAAACTATGGCTGTATCTACATATGGTTTAGATCAGATATTTAGAACGATCAATTCTCTGATTCAGATGATTTTGGGAGCATATCAACGAATTGATTAATTTAAACACACACCCAATAATATACAGATACCTATGATACTGATAACTAAAATAATGTTTGTTGTTTGGTTTCAGAAAACTCCCAATTATAAGATATATGAAGTGAAATTGTTATTTAAAGGCGTGATTCCAATTAAGTATCTATAATAATACAATAATTGCATCTCCATGGAGCCTTGTAAGATGCACTACAAAATCCAGTTCTATAAAGAACTTAGTGGATAAAAAATTAAACAATTTGACTTATTTTGGGCAGCTGAATTGAGCCAACATTGTCACCTCTGACGCCGCGGGCACCTGGGCCACTGGCGGCCGTTTATATTCTGAATTGTTACTTAAATATTTGCTCTGGCATAAAATTGTATTATTCGCACAGCCTTCACCAGCTCAGCTTAAATAAAACGACTTTTGTATAAAGCTTTAAACTCGAGTATAAATAAACTTTTACGCTCCAGAGCCATGGAGGCTCTGGAGATATGGTGCTGGAGAAGAATGCTGGAAGTGTTGTAGACAGAGTTCCGTACAAATGCTTCCATATACCAGTTAAATTTAAAACTCGCGTATAAAATTCTTCGGACCCGTCTCAATGGGGAGCATGATTCCATATAGCTACACGATAGGTCACCCGTGGATGAGCTGACCAGATCAAATCTTGTGTGGGTGGATAGCTCCTCATAACGATCACGACCGCTCTGCCAAGAGCGTAACGACAAAGAAGAAGACGTGTAAATACAAAACACAAGTAGGTACCTTGTATACTTTTTTTATTTGCTTTAAAAAGATTTACAGACAAATCACATAAATGGATGTGTACAGTAAATAATGAAATGCTACTACTCACTTTATTCTATTCTATTTTCACATAATGAATTACTAGGTACTGACCTTAATAAATCAGCGTAAAATAAACAGCGGAAATCCCTATTTCAGCAATTGGTCAATCAAATTAAATTCATAATTCGTATTCGTAGCGAGTCAGCAAGTTTACTCAGGACCCTGGGACAGGGAGCCGGTTAGCTCTCTGGAAAATTGGCCCGCGGCACACCTTTCGCAGCGTAAACGATATCTACACGATACGACTCGCGTCCTCGGAGCTTCCGACACAGCTTTAAAAGTGCACGACATAGGCATCACGAACGACACAGATTAGGCGCAGAGATTTTCAAAACATGTAAACAAATAAATAACGCATAGGTAGATATTGTATTGTTGTAATAATATGTATTTTACAGAGGTACAAGCACAAGGTACCTACTGCACAAGGTGCATTTTCCCAATAATATTGGTATGGTTTATGTTCACTTGGTTTCACAAAAAAGAACTCCAAATATTTGTAAATTTAAACCCAACTTTTATCCAGTACGGCCTTTTTATCTAATGTACCCACTACTAAGTCGTTTTTTTATAAAATCTGTTACAGTAATATGATAACAAATCGCTTCAGGCACTGACAGGTCTCGACTTGTATAAGTAACGAGATATACAAAACACAACTCGATTTGATAAGAGCCTAAAAAATGCTTTCATAGCGTATATAATTTATTTATGAGATCTTGTCGTGTCACAAAAAATATTCATTTTGTAATTCACAAATGCTTATTAAGATTTTCAATATCTACAGGTTTGTTTTTAAAATTTCCATTTTATTATTAAGTAGAAGATTTAATTTATATTTTTTTTAACTTAAATTATTGTTTTATATGCCTCCATACCGCACTTGGGACTAACAACCCCTTTCACATTAATATCAAGTCTGCAGAGAGACACTCGTGGTAGAGCAATGTGGTAGAGTGATAACAATACCTATCGTCATCCTTCTTTGTGCAGTACAAATACAGCTGTTGATAGGTATCACCTAAGATACCTTTTTTAAGTTTACATTAGGAGCTAAACGTCTTTCATTACTTATTTTGTCATTATTTTTAGCCTGTCCGTGTCATTTTTTTCACAATTAATTATATTATACACTAGCTGAGCCCTCGACTTTGTCCGCGTGGAGTTTAACTTAACAAACTTTCATCCCCTATTTTATCCCCTTGGGGGTAGAATTAATCAAAATCCTTTCTTAGCAGATGCCTACGTCATAACATCTACCTACATGCCAAATTTCAGCCCGATCCGTCCAGTGGTTTGGGCTGTGCGTTGATAGATCACTATGTCAGTCAGTCACCTTTGAGTTATATATATTTAGATTACATTTCTTTTGAAAGTACTCAACGTGTATAATTTTCTTACCTGTCTATGAATTACTTACGTAATTGGTAGCAAATAGGTACTACCTACATAGGTATTTGGTATTACAGGTACTTATAGGCGTTACTACAGTATCTTTTAGCAAATAAATATATTTCCAGTACATCAGTAGGTACCCTGCAATGTCGGTTGTGAAGAGTATTTATTTACTAGTTACAGTGACTCAGTGGTACCGCCACAAAAGTTCGTTTGCATACCGATAGACCGCGACGACAAAGGCACAAGGTTGAATCGACAGGTTAATACATGTCTTGAGGTGTGCATGTGTGGGTGTTATATACGTATGTACCTCAGACATGTGAGGCACAGACAGGAAGTGACGCACACAATGAAAGCCCAGCCTGTAGAGTGTAGAGTAGGTTAGGTAGGAACGCGCTGGTGTTTGATTGTTCGCTCGCCTGTGAGGTGTAGCAACTGTGCGGAGCTACCGAATGTAGTTACATGTTGTTATTTGTTAAGTTCAAAGAGAAACAGCGTTCCTTTGATGGAATTCCAGTTATATTATTTGATGAATTTATATAAATATGAATAAGTACTTACCAGGTTTTATTAGATTTTATTAATTTCTAGTTTTTCTTATTCTACCTTTTACTTATAATATCATGTCTTATTTTAAGAGTGTACGATATTTTGCATGGCGCATCAGTAGATGTTAAATATTATGAAGGTACCTACTTACCACAAAAAAATATCTGATGGGATTCTTTCTACCAGCTGACCAACTAATAAGATTTATAACTGATTATTTTTGCCATATACTAAGACACCATGCAAAATATCGGGCATTATTAAGATAAGACCTTATATGTATACCTAAGTATGTATCACAACGTTGTATGTGTTGCTGTATCTTTGTTTACGCCTACACAGACTCGACTCCGTTTTATTTTTTTTAGGTCCCGTGTAACGTTAAAAATAAAAGTAACAGGACGGGCAGGATGGCCGACTGACTTGTACCTGTCTAATAAATATGCTAAATAAATAAACTACTTGTGTGAGCGGAGACCGTGAGATCATACCATTGATAAACACTGGCCGCAGAGTCCGAGTTAAAAGGGAAATTGTGTTGGAATGTCTGCTGCTGTTAGGGCTGCTCACTGCCATACTGCGCCGCCGCTCTCCTCGTTATCTTCATATATATGTAAGCTTAAAACGGTGGGATCACTAAAGAACGATGATATGAGTTTTGTCTGGGATAGTACTTATAGTCGGATGGTAGGCGATATGATAGCATGTTTATTCTAAGAACTATGGATGTGTGCAAGTCAGTGCAAGTTAATGAATGAGACCTATATCTAGCAGCCGGTTTATGCATAGATTTATTCATTGATAGATTTATTAATTCAGGGCTCTACTTATCTGGTTTTAAATTTAGTATTATCTAATGCTCACATTAAATAATTTGATTATTGTATCTATTTGGAATCCAAAGGTACTTAATATATTTATTTACCTACCTTTAGGTACTTAGTGCCGAAAGCTTCCGGTCCTATACAGTGCCGGATTAAGCAAGCGCGGGGTCCGTAGTCAGTTACCGAGTGCCTGACATGGATTGTCTTAGTAAGAAAAGTTGTAACGTTTCATGTTTTTGTCACATCAAGTAAATTCAATATACCACATCTTAATGAGTTTCACTCAAAAAATTAAGCTCAGGCAGAGATGAGTGGGTTTAAATATGCGGGGCCCCCTTTCGCGCGGGGCCCGTAGCAATTGCTACTCTTGCTACATGGTTAATCCGGCACTGGTCCTATATGCCGGAGAGCCTCAGCATTCAAGGCACGTGTCGGTATCGAGCAATATTTCGCAGTTTGACGGACAGCGGCCGGCCGTCTGCGGAGATACACATCGCGTAAACAATGTTTTTGGGAAAAATGTTTTCGTAACCCATGTTACTGAACTTTATCTACCTATTTCCTACATGTAAGCGCCGTACTATCCATAACATGACCATCATTCTCACTTTATGTTAAATAAAAACAATTTAACTGTGATGTAGAGTCACGATATTAGTACTTACATCATGATCAGTACTTACCTACATTAAAATACTAACGTGGAATTGTAAACATTAGGTACCTAAGTACTAGGTATTAATATTCTAATCATTTGACTACTTGTGGCAGCCCTATGGGTGAAGTGTTGTGAGCCCCACTCTCGGCCGCATGTCGCCGCAGTGCCTCCATAATGCCAGTTCCCAATAGCCCCAATAGGTGACAATAAAGATTGAACTATTGTTGCCACACATATCTTATGACTTTAAACTGGTTTAGGATTTCAATGGTACTTATGTTTTTATTATACTTACGCAACTTCATTTAAGATACGGAAACATTTCGGTAAACACTTTTATTAGTATTCCAACTAAATACAGACCTAATTATTTTAGAAAACAGCTATCTGGCACCCATTCATATTAATACTAGAATGTAATAAACGTACCGGAGTTAGCCGTCCGTATACCTACCTACTTCATAAGGACAAAAAAACGAGAATACTATTTGACCTCACTTTAAAAAGTAAAATTCAAAAGTAAAGCAGTAGAGCACAAAAATTTGCGATTCTTAAATTGCTAATTAATAATACATTTTTCTCTTTCCTACCTTCCTAAAAAAACTTCATAACGCACCTCAACAGTTTAAAAAGCTGCACCTTTGTCGTAAACCAGTCGCATTATAAATAAAAATCATGCATCCGGCATGACTTGTCCCAAAGTAACGGAAATAACTTATCAGATACGCTGCCGGCTCGCCGCGACCACGACCGAACGCATTATCATTCACTGCGACTGTCGGCTGCAATAAAAAATACTTAGCCACATCTGACTTAGCCGACCAAAGACATTGTACGACCCATGAGGCTTTCTGTCGTCCGTGCAACGTACATACAATGACGACGAACCCGGATTATTCTTTATGCTAGGAACAGGTAATATTGGTAGGGATGTGGTAGTTATCAAGCAGCAGTTCTATCGACTGTCGATTAATTTCTTAGTACATACGATTGTGTATGATCTGAGCATCGTTCGTTTACGTGCAACATCTGTGTTGCAATATAAGTATGTACAACAATATTAGGCTGAATGAAGTCTTAATTGTTAGTTGGAAATTAGAAAAAGGAAGATTCAGAGTAAACGACGTCAGAAACAGAGGTGCGTTTGTTTTTCTATTATGTAACAGAATGCTCTCAACTTACATTTAATTGTTGATTATTTACGCAATTATTTATTTGTACATTCATGTTCGAGAACTATATTTTATTGCACAACAAACACGTTAATATTATATAAATGGATATTTTAATGAGACAACAAAGTCAAAATATACAACTATAGATCGAAATAAAACAATAATACCAAACTTTATCGATATGGAACAGTTTTCGTTAGCTCTAATTATAGCTCCGGGGAATATTCCATAGGTATTCCATTTTAACAATATGTACACTTACATAATATACAGAAATAGGGGAACTAAACAACAGAGATTTGAAGTAATCGACAAACAACATTGAAATCCCTAGCGAGGCGGCAATATCCCGCGATGCTATGTGATTGGCGCGCGGCGTGGGCGGCTGCATAATGAACCGACGGAGCTGCCGGTAGAGATGGCGAGATCAGTATGGATATGTGTCCATGGACACATATACCTATACCAGTTGGTGATGCCGATGATTCTGCATTTGCCTAGAGATTACTATATTATTAATTCTATATTATGTAGGTGTTATTAAAATTTAAAATACACATACCCAAAGTTACTTTATGGTCTTGATAAAACTCCAGATTATTATGCAAGGTACAACGTCAAAAGCTACCATTTATTAATTCTAACCAGCGACAAATGCTTTGGGTTCGACTCGTTAAAAAATTAAATTGAGAATCGTCCATCCGAATCCACATCCGTAAACAAATCCGGCCGCACCCATCCCTAGTAACCAGGCAATGGGTGGGGCAGGATGGGGAGCCTGGCGGGTGGGGCGGCGTGGCGCGTCTCGCTCGTCCCGTTTGACGCAAGATTGGAATCCGCACGAGCCAGCGCCTTCTGCCGTCAAATCCGTCAACATCTCTATCCCGCATATCCCGAACCTTGATCTGTAATAAGGGGGTCTTGCTCTGTTAATGCATCCGAGCTTTATGCATATCGTAATATCACAAGTAACGTGATAGTAATAAAATCTATATTCCCCAGGCAATCTCAATCTGTCTGGATACGTTTATTGGCCCGTGACTATGACCTGTTTCTTTGACATGAAGAGGAAAGGAATTTTCCTCTGAATGTCAAATAAACAATTTTAATCGCCCTCCGAACTAGTAAGTATTTGACTAGTCAGCGTAATATAAGAAATGTTTACGATTGAAAAAACTCCTCAAACAGAAAATCTGTGAAAGGCAGTAACACGAATGGCCGGTCAAAGCGTCCCGGAGCGAGCTACTTTTCCCCTCGATTGCGGCAACCGCTTCCGGTAGCCTTTCGGTGTAATTCCACACTCAGTTCGAATTTTCTTTGAGAAACTTCTCTTTTTAATTCGCGAATTGATTGCAAGGGATAGGGATTATATCTTAAAACTCATTTTGTTGCGAGTAATCTGAAGATATGATTTTTCCGTCTCAATTTTAAACATGACTTGTGGTCTCGTTGGAACATTCGATTTATCAGGGCATAATATGTACAGAAAAAGTAATGATAGTAGCGAGGTACTATCACCATACTAATTGTATTGTAATTTAAATACATATTTATGATAGACAGCGCGAAAAGTTTTCTAAAACAACCAACTTTACTCACGCCTTTATAATGATGAACTTAGTCAGGCCACGTGAAGCCCACGCATGCATGGCCTAATAATAGACAGAGTTTTGGGGCGGATTATGATGATCTAGGTTTGCTTGACGTCATCACTAAGTCGTTGATTTCACTACTTTAAAGTTTTTATAAGGGAGCTGACAGCCAACACTACCTTCTATTTGCCCTGACGATTAGTTCGTTCCATTTCATTCAATGACTCCGGCCGCGAGCAACGCATTAACGTGAGCACCTTTAGAAATACAGTATATAACAATTAGTTTAACTCTTAATGGTACTTTCCCAGTCTATTGCTATATTAAGCTTCTATTCTCGGAATTAATTAACAATTATCTTCTTGACTTAATTAATTTGAATGATTCGATCAATTAATTATTCAACCTTTTATTGATATTGCTACCTATCATTAAATAATGCCGACAAATGGTCGGCAAATGTTATTATTCATAGTATACTATACTACTTTAGTTACCAAACAAACCAAACGATGATATTACAAAATAAGTTACACACGTGATGAAATCGTGTCTAGTCAATTTTCATATGTAAAATTGGACTTGACATCCATTCATCACTTGGTTCACTTAATATAACGACACTGAAATAATCTAAAACATTTTCATACCCGAGTGACGTCGTACACCAAACTAAGCATACCTACTCTACGTAGACGACACGTAATACGTACCGCGGCTCCCCACACACCCACTGTACCTGTTATATAGCTCTTTTAATTTGGTGGTCGAAAGAGGTCTGCCAACATGGCAGCTTGGGGATTCTACCAACATTAGGTATTCTGTGAATCAACCCACCGGGAGACAGCCGAGAATTTACTATACAACTTGCACTAACGTATTCAGCTAGTTAATGTTCCCGCTCAAACCTGGGGGAGTGACAAAGATACTTTCGACTATCAATCACAATTATTATGTTTAGCACGCTTAAGTTTTCTACGCTACGGGAATCATAAATAGATTAATTTGTAAAACTTGATGATAATGATTTGTTCAATCATCTACAACCGGATCGGAACGCGACCTCGACTGAGAAGATCCGGCAAGAAACTCAGCGGGCTTGTCTTTTTACATGTCATTTCTTTTTTTATCGCCAGTTGCTTATCCTACTAATATTATAAATGCGAAAGTTTGTAAGTATGTATGTATGTATGTATGTTTGTTACTCCTTCACGCAAAAACTACTGAACGGATTTGGATGAAATTTGGAACACAGATAGATTATAACCGGGATTAACATATAGGATACTTTTTATCCCAATAATCCAATGCTACGCGGATGAAGTCGCGGGGCACAGCTAGTAATCAATAATTACAAAGGGTAGTAGATATTAACATAAATATTATAATAGCTCCAGTGTGTTGCCTTTTGATGTTACCAAGAAATACACAAATAATTCGGACTAGTAGGGCAAAGGGGAATAGGATAGAGGAAGGGGGAGTAACGGGGTGTTAGGTTTCCGGCTCTCTCACTCATCGTATGAAACGTAGCTATAATAACTACTTTACGTGGATCTTCTGTGATAGGGTGGTACTATCCCGGTGGAGCTAGCCAGTGTATGAGCTGTAGTCGTCAATTGGCTACAGCTTGGCTCTACCAACGTATTCAATTTCAGAATTACTTAATAAAGCTCTCAGTTGCACAGCCCAGCTGCTGTATTATAAAATTTCTACACTCTGGGCGTGTTAAATACATGGTTAAGCTTCAGCAAAAAGTTAATATGCAATATTGACACAGTGCGGGGTGCAAAGGAGATTGCAATATCAGCGCCCGCCGCCCCAACGACAAACAAGCCCGCATACTGTGCAACTTTAATATTTTTTCGCCCCACTAAACATAATAATATGAGTTTCTGCATGAAAACAAGCTCAATAAGGCTTTACAGTTAAGCGTGTGTTAACAAAGTCTCCCAACTTCTGTTACGACTCTACAATATATTTATTAATTAATTCTGAAAATGTACTCGCTGTGCAACAATTATTCGGGATGGGACGGTGCCTCCGTTCAATAAAAGTGAAATGCCATCCCGATTTATGAATAGATTCACAGAGTAAACATAAAATAAAAACAGTAAAATCCCTTTCAAAAGAAGGAATAACAGAACGGTGTTAAGCTTACCGGGAAAAGCTTTGCAGGGCAATTAACCTTATTTTTTACCATGAAAAGGACATTTCTCCGGCAAATAAAGGGACATTAATAGACGAAAATGCATTTGATACCTCTTTTAAGCGTATTAATGATTTCGCCGTTACATCCAACACAAACATCTACTACAGCCCTACATAAAAATATATTCTCGTACAAAGATATAACCTAGCCATTTTAGGTTAACTTTGTATACTTGTCTGGTTTTTTATAACCCAAATTGTGATGTCAGCTAACTGTGCCTATATTTTAAAGTAGGCAAATGTAGACCATGTAATAAAAATATTGTGTGAAATTTATTTCCTCAAATAGAAGAATCTGGGAAAAGAAATAGGTCACTATGAAAAACGTTACAAAGTTTCATGAAAGGATAATATAGCGACAGCCGACAGGGACAAATCTTACCAGTATAATATGTAAATAAACGTGTTACAGATATCAATCATGTGTTTACACCAGCCACGAATGGATTTATCTAAGTTTACAAAAATCTTCTCGAAGTAAGAAAATAGGCGACCGCTTGGCGCAGTGGTTCGAGCGTAGGCCGCTCGGCTCACTGCACATGGTGGTTGCGGGTTTGATTCCCGCCGGGGCAAATTTCGGAAATGGCCTTTTCGTAATTTGGCTGGGTCTGGGTGTCACTGACATCGCTCCCAGTCCATTGTACGGTACCCATAGTACAAGCTTTGCTTAGTTTGGGACCATGCAGTTGGTGTGTCAATCTGGCGATATTTATTTGGTTATATTGATTACTGTCAAATATGCACCCTTCATAACACCGGAACGATATTGATAACTTATTACAATCGGATTTCTGTAACGTAATAAATGTAAATGAACAAAAAATAAATATAAATGCACCTAGGCAATGACTGTTATGCAACCGGAAAGAATAAAGCCAACCTAAAAGTCCCCGCTAAGTGGATTATGGTCTTGGGAATATGTGTATCCCAATAGTAGGAAAGCTTCGTTTAGATTTTACGTAATAAACAAGCGCCGTTGATATGCTAATACTTTTACAACTTCCTACTGGCCCTAAACGTTGATTTCTTATTTAATTTGAGAAAAAGTGAATTACGTTCCATATTTTGACTTTACATTAAATTGAACAGTAAGCAACCAAAATCTTTATACATAATATTCCGGTGTGCGTGTGTTTGTAATTCTTCTCCTCCTAAACGGCTTGACAGATTTTAATGTAAAACAATTTGTGTTCTCACCTGGATTGCTCTTAGATATAGTTGGACCAAGTAGGTGAAACTATTGTTGACATACAGAAAATAAAGACTACGCTAGCGAAGCTGCGGGTAAAATCTAGTATTTAGATAGATCTAAGAGTATAGAGGTGTTATAAAGGCAGTGACAGGCCTGAGACGAACTACGACCTAAGCAACGATTTTTAATTGAAAAACATCAGACAATCAGGAAAATTAAATGAATATTCATTATTCTATTCGTCGTCCAGCTCATGTATGTCTCCCTCTATAGGTAGGTACATGTGTGCCCTTGTATTCTGTATTGTAAATGTAGTCAACATAACGATGCCCGAGGCAAGTATTGATAAAGTGGTCGGCAAATGAACCGCACGTTAATTATATTGTATAGGTAGGTACCTACCTACCACGCATGTGCGTTCGAATGATTTGTGCGCGAGGAGGCAAAATCGTGGCTTATTTGTGATGTTAGTAGAACAGTTGGCAGGAAAGCAATTACGCTCGCAGACCGCCGCCTATTTCAAATTGGACGGGTGTTGTCGGATGCCCGCTGGATATGACTGCGCGTTATTGAGATGATCTGGAGCGAGAACATGTTTTATTACTGTAAATCGAAATCATTGTTGCATAAAAAATTGTGGTTAGGGTCCCCACTGAAAGACTGTCAACATTCATGCAGGGAGACTACTGGCCGAAAGGTGTGGTGTTCAGGCGTTTTCGGGGGAGATTGCCGCCGTCACCACCTATATATAGTTTAGTGTTATAGTGATAGTTTTATTATAAATATGTATGATAGTATATAAGGTATATATCTATGGGCGTGAGATGCCTGAATACAAAATAAATAAATAAACCTGTCAAAATCCTGCTCCATGTCGTATTCAACAATGTACGATGCAGAATGTATTATTCTTAAATCAATACTACAGAAGAACAAACAAACAAAATATTGTAATCCTTGCTGATGGTAGAGGACTGGCTCGACTAGGGTGGTACCACCCTCTGACAGAAGATTGGCATAAAGTAGCTATTATATATAGTAGTAGCGTTTCGTGCAAAGAGTGAGGGAGCCGGAAGCCCAACCCTCCCCTCCCTTCCCGCCCCTTTGTCCCACTCCCCTTCAGGTGGACAATGTGCGAGCAATGCCTCCGATATTGCAAGCATCTATAGGCTACGGCAACATGCTTATTTACCGACATTTTATGCAAAAATAATAATAGATAATAAGAATAACTGATAATGGCAGGTGTCCGATTCCTTTGCAATAGCCCGATCCCCGGTCCATCCAAACTCCATCAAAAGACCCTCTTTTCTCTTTCCGTATTTGCAATAGCTCCTGCACTTAATGGGGTCAAGTTGCTTTATATGTCCAATCATTTGCAGCGATTGAGCTCAACATGTGCCAAAATGACAATGAAATTCACACAAAACGCCTCTACATGTTGGACCCATGTCCCCTTGCAAGCCTTTCAAAGGACCGAAGTGATACGAGAAAACTAAAAATATTTATATGTCTAATCGAATTAAAAAATATACTGTTCGTATGCCCCTTATAGCGTTACATATCAATCAATCTCAAAATTTATATGCAACATGTTTCATGTCACTTAAAGTCACAACACGTAAAGACAATAAGCACTCGTGAGCTTTTAATGTCTTAACGTGAACAATTTTAATTAATAAACTTCTGCTTCGTATCCGTGTCCTATTTGGTTTTAATGAGGATGGAAGTCGGTTATATTTTCATAAAAAATTAGGTCAACGCTGATGCTCGGCAGGGCTGCTTTTAATCCTTTAAAAACCTCCAAGTGTAAGCGCTGCCGTCTCCGGCGGGCGGTAATAGCACTAACTCTTACAAACTGGGATTATACCACTCTCAGTAACACGACTTAAATTCAAATATGCACTTGGTTAAAAATGGCGCACATTTCGAGTACGTAGCTCGTATAAGGTCCTCGTAGTGCCGCAGTACATTTCAGGGCGTGCTTACCGAAAAAAACTTTGTACGCATTTTGAAGTTTAATGAGACTCTTTGAATATGAAACGCAGATTTTTTTATTCATTTATATTCATAACTATCTAAAAACTCCAACAATATTTAGATATTATAAAAAAATGTTATAGGTACCTAAATATTACCCACAATAACAAGTATTTCCAAGCGACTTCAATGAAAAAATTTATTTTAATGTCAAAAAGCAACCTTCTTATTTATTTAATACTTCCGCATAGGCCAATTTTTTTAACATTTTCGAGATAATTTATGTTCTTTTACCCTTTTAAATCATAATATTTTTTTAATTATGTGTAATAAAGTGTTTGTTTGTCATTGAAAAAATACTTAATTTACTAACGACTCACCCAATCGGCCAACGTCATCACAAAGAGGTGTTCCAGAGAATTGCGTGCGCACTGGTCGCGAACAACATAATTAATAATATCAAAAATAATAAATTCAAAGTACCCGGCAGAATACCTGTACTGTACTTCCTTCATAAATATAAAACCAGACAAAAATGTCGGGAATGCAATATCAAGCGGATAGTGAAGACGGGAATACGGATTTGCATAAACATGCAATTAGAGCTAGGAAGGGAACGACGCCGTAGTAATATTGAAGAGACCCCGGTCATTCATATTACCATACAGTTAACTGATATTCCGCCAGCTTTGGTTTTAAAAGCGCTCATATTTAAATTTATCATTAGGAACTTCAAAGGTGGTTGTGGTTCAATATAAGCGCAAAAAATACATTAACTTTGGAAACATTTAATAAGCAGTATTTATAGATTTATTATTACAATATTTACTTATCAGCCAAACAGTATATCTGTCCACTAGAGTCCAATAACGGGAATGATGACACAACATAACATAATAATTTTAAAGTTTCTATATAAAAAATCTCACAATCGATAGCTTATAAAAAAATATACTAAGTAACTAATACATAAATTGTTTTATGTAAAGATTTATAAAAACAAAAGTTTCTTCCGGAAAAAACCAAAAAAAAAAATTGTTATAAAAGTTATCCGTGCATAATATCAGTTCTAATATTAAACAGCGGAATATGTAAGTTTTCACTTCAGTAAATTGACTTCCGGTGTAGCGCTTCCTTCCTCTTCGACGCTAGAACTTTGTTGGTGCGTTCATACATACACATACCTTTGTGTATCTATGGTAATGCTCTTTTTACCACAAAATAAAAAGGGAAGTATCCGAGAACGGTTCGCGTTTTATGTTTAAATAAATAACGATTATAACGCTGCAACTTCTGCGTATTTTTGTATTTAAGTTATTACTTAACTTTTTTAAAGTCAAAGTCAAAATGGTAAAATTTATTTAGAATTACAGGAGCACTTATAAATTGCCATTTTTCCATATTTTTCTGAAGTCTACAACCGGATCGTAACGCGACCTCGACTAAGAAGATCCAGCACATATTCACATATTCTACGTTCAACATACAACGTATTTCCTAAATAATTAGAACTAGGTTATTGTTCCTGCTGAATTATGTACTCGTTCGATTTACCTATATTCAATTTATTACATTATTTACTGAAAGTCAACATTATCGTTGCGCTCAAATACACGTAAGTATTATGGAATCCAAAAACAGCAAAAATCAACTGCTTACAATATTTTTAAGGCTATATTCCAGCCTGCGGTTTCCGTTGTAACCTCATTTTCACTTCATCTAAATGTAAGAAAGAAGTATACACTGCTGAATATTGTGACCAACTCTTCTAGAGCAAACTTTTAAAATCAAGACTACATAATATCGAAGGGAACTATACAAGCCACGAAGCCACCCCGGGGGACTTATTTGCAACAATCTCTGTTCACAAATAATATTACCAGAGCTGCTTTGCTTATATTAACTTTGGATTTACGCTGATAGAAACGTCTATAGGAATAGAAATATTAAATTCAAATTTAGTGCTTTATAATTACTTACTATTTTTTAAAATTAATATCAATAAATGGCACATATTCGTCAAAGCTGCTGCCGCTTATACTTTTATAATAATTTATTTACTTATTCATAACAACAATAATAAGTGAAATGCATCCAACAAGATGATTATTTGAAAATATTACAATAATTTTCGACTCGAAATATGTCAACCAAACGGTCGCTGTTTGTGAGAACAAAACATCTGTTGATCACACGGATGTTCTCCCTCATCAATTAATAACCATGAGAGATTCTCACTGGTGTCAAACAGCAATTAATGTGGTTAAAAACGGTTTTGTTTAAATCCTATTCTCCTTATTTTGTTCCTATAATCTTTATTGTCTAAAAAGCCGTGTGAAAATTATGGGATTAATGGAATGACGAAATTTAATTATGGGCCTTCATTTCTAAATTTTTCGCAACTCACACGGAGAATAGTCAAGTTACTACCGGTAACCTAATATTATTATAAATCTTAATATTATTATTATAAATTTATGAATGCATGAAGTAGGTAGTTACGGTTATGAACATAATTATGCAAACAGGTTATTCTTTCCATAATAGCCATTGTTATAAGTAGGTATTGTACATATCCGCATGAAAATTCATATTACAATATCTATAATATAGCTGAGTACAGCTTATAAGACATATCATAACAAAAAGGTATTTCTAAAATACCGAAACGTCCCCGTTGAAGTCGTTAAAATACATTGATTCATTAATAAAGCCCTTCCTCCTCTATATTACAAACCACAACGATCGTATTGAACAGTTCCGAACATCCCTAAAACATGCCGCCACTCATCCTTGAGGGGTAGAAGCGATCAGCAACCGCAAAATGGACCAATACAGTCCATTGGCGTAATGTAAAAGGGCGATGAACGTAACAATATCGTAAAAGCCGTGTCGTCAGGTCGATAACGACGGGGGACACGTGAACGCAAGAATTTTCGTCATAATCCCGAGGAGTTAACGAGCTCCCGGGAATCACTTTCATTTTCACTTAGCACCGCCGACTACTCCATAACCATTAAATCCACTTGTTTACTGCTAGCCCTCCTCTCTCCCCGCGTATCTAACTTATTCACAGAGCAAACTAACAGTAAACAGAGACGAAGCTATTTCAGTACAGACATCACAGACAAGTTACAATTTTAAATCGCCGGCTGCACGAATTTTAAGCTCGGCATAAATTAAATATTCAAATTCGAAAGTACGAGACTCAAATTCCTTTGTTATCGTTCTCCTTGTGACTGTTTATTTATTCTGCGCTCAAATGAAAAATAGAGCTCTTGTTGCGTAAGTTTCGTGTGATGGGCCTGTTGCCTGCTCGCCTCCCTCAGTGCTGAACTTTTGCGTTTGCTTTCATATTGAAATGATAAATATATTGCCAAATATGCGGGAAAATGTACGTAACTTCTTAAAATATCGCTTATTTATGCCAATGACATTTTATTTACATATTTTAGAAAAAAAATATAACAAATTTAATGACCAATTGGTTGGTTGCCATAATTGCCGAAACAAGTTTCAATAACAGCTTATTGAACACTAAATTATTCCACCTCAATATGTTATTTATTTCAATATATTTTTTTCACAAAAAAGTAGCTAGAAGGCAAAATTGCCATTACCTATAAAAATAAGTAGATAGATAATATGTCCCTACGGCATATTTAAATCAATGCCCGCCCGACCTCCGACCAAAAATGTTTCGATAATCCTATCACGTTAAAGTCTATGTTGCTATCCTAAAGGGGAGCTTACTTAAGTACCTTGTCGACTGGACACCTCCCTTGAGGCTTGAACTTTGAAGGAGTTAAGCCAGTTAACTCATTAAAAACTGATTAACTGCGCAGCCGTGGATGAAAGTGGGATTCCGTGAAATAAACCGTTCCAAACAGACATGGAAAACCTTATATTGCAATTTTTGCTAGTGAACATGCAAGATAACAAAAAATACAGAAGTACCTACTGATGATGTAGGTAATAATATGTTGGTTATTATGTTATGTTGGTAGGTACTTTGAGTCATATCGTGAGTAGGCACTTACAGAAAATATAAATTGATATTATATTTAACAAGCCTACCTTTATAATGTAAACTTGGCAATAGAATTAGCACACGTTTCATTTGCCTAATTTACACATACTACACTTTATACCTACGTGGTAATGTGTAAATTAAGCATTTCATGCCGAGAAAGTTGGGCGGAGGAATTGTTTGAAGTGGTCTCCTAAGTGCACGCAGCGAGGCAAAGTTGGACATTCAGTAGGTCGGTGTAATACCATTCACAGTAATTTTGTCTGCTGTGACACGAATACACATAAAACAAACGGAACATTATCTCATCCGTAATATCGGGCACGTACTAAAGTCATAATTCCACGATGAAGTACCGCATGGGCAGGCGCGCGCCCTTTGCACTGGCGAGAGTGGTGATTCACTGTTACGATTCCCCGCGTATACCGGAAACTCTGGGCGATTTTTTCTTTAGGAAACAATGTAAGCTCCACCTGAGGACAGAAATGAAAGAAAACAAAAAAGGCCATTACGCGGAGCGTACCTGTGCGCGATTACAACTCCCCTTATGAGGAAAACGAGGATTGATATTACAAAAAATATTTATGTCGCCTTTATGAAACATAGTTCGGTTCTTATCTTTAGCTGAACGCCGTGATTCGTCTCTCTGAATAAACTACGAGCTCTCAACTTTTCTAAATATATGTAAGTATATGGAGTAACCTACATCCTTGCAGCAAGTGGATTGCACACACATGTCTGGCCTTATCAGTATTATAGTATTAATTCATATTTATAAGATTACTTATAACGATTTTGCCTTATAAGAGGTTTATTGGAACGTAGTGCGCCGTTTAAGGGGCTGTGGCCAAAAAAATGAATCGCGATTTTGGGCCATCTGACACTCGCATTCGCTAGCCACGTCATGACATCGGCACTACGGAAATCTATGGAGCAGCCTAAATAGTTCTTTTTTAACAGAATTAAAAATAGAAGGAGGAAGTTCTCAGTTCAGTTGTTTTTTTTATGTATGTTACCTCAGATCTCCCTCGTTTATAAACCAATTTGAAAGAATATTTATTTATTAGATATTTTTATTGTTTATATTATTATTTATTGATACTTGTAGGACCCATAGAAATGTTACCAAAATCGGTTCAGTAGTTTGGGAGATGGACTATTTACAGTTACCAGCAATTCAATACGTAGTTTACCATTAAAAACATGACCAAAACTTTATTAAAAAAATATCGACTCCAAAAAAAACTGGGTGCGCTAAATAAAACGCTAGAAATTTTGAGGTCCCTAATTTGGAGTCAGTGTCAATTCAAGTAAGTAGGAGTTGGTAGGTACCTAAGAAGCTGTCCTAACGTAAAGTAAAGATGACCACCACTGCAGCGACACCATATGAAATAAATTGTCATTTCTAGCTTTTTAGTGCAGGTTTTATTGAAGTCAGTTCAATTTTTTTTATTTACACCAAAAATTTGGGCGTCAAGTATACTGATTCCATGTGCCCGCGGCATAGTCGAAGTAAAGATGTTCCGTTTAAAAAAAACCGGTAATCGGCATTGAAAGTCTTTTAACACAAAGGCAATTGCAAATTGAATTATGCCGAAAAATTGTATTTTTCTTAAATTCGGTAGTAAGCTAGATTATAAACATCCGATAGTAAGGTCGGTCGTCTGTCATCTTGGAATCCAAAATGTACGTCATAATCGTAATCGGCACGCCATAAAACCTAGAAAATTATACCCATATGCCAGATTTTCCTAAATATTTGAAGTCCGCAACTTGGGATTAAAAAAATCACATAATTATACTTCATAAAATATAGCTTGATCTCTGCGACAACTGTCAGTAAAATCACGCCTATGAAGTCTTGAATTTCATAATAATACAGACAGTACCTGTCAATGTCATACTTTATGGGCATGCCGATCTAATTAGTGATGGGCGATGAATCATCGTGACCACAGACGATATTTGAAATAAAACTTAATTTATCTTTTAATTTTATTGTATATTTTAATATCATAACATTATTTACATTTGTGCATACTGGATCTAAAATAATAGTGAGTAAATAAAATCTAATTTCGGGAGCGGGACGTCCGATTTGATAATATTTGAGAACAAGAGTTTATAATTAATTTACAAGATTGTTTTAGCGATTCAGAAACTGATCCAGACATGGATTTGGGTTGTACTCCTTTAAGAGAATACATGTCATTTTATATTAAAATATTTGTTTTTAGCATTGATGATAGCAAGAAACGTCCATAATTTCTATCGAATTTTTTTTATATCCTCACAACCCTATAAATATAAATTTGACTTAAGTCGCAGATATCAATATTAGTCATGGCATCTCTTTATGACTAATTATTGCAGAGCTCAGTGGGATGAAATCTATACAAATAAATAAAATTGGAGTGTCTGTTTGTAATATCAAAATAACCCCTTTTCACTAAATGCATATGAAAGTACATACGACACCTAAAACAAAAACGCGTTTTAAAAAATGTTTGTCTGTCTGTCTGTCTGTGTGTTTGTTCCGGGTAATCTCCGAAACGGCTGGATCGATTTTGACGGGACTTTCACTGGCAGATAGCTGATGTTATAAGCAGGTTAATTAATTTTAGAAAAAAAAATGGGTCCTGTCACGCGGGCTCAGAACGCGGGAGCGGGCTTTTTGTTAAGTTAAATTCCACGCGGACGAAGTCGCGGGCTCAGCTAGTATATAATAAATTTAGTAAGTAAATTTATTTGACACATAAAGGAACGAAAAATTACAAGAGAGTGACAATTGATCTTCTTAAACAATTGACAGAGAATAAATCCAGAAAAAGAAATCAAATATGAAATTTAAATAAAACCTCATTTTATTTCTAACAATCAAACTATGTTTTATGAAGAATAGTACTCCTAGTTTTCGCTTCTTCCTATATCTATGGTTCCCCAGATAATTTGGTCATGTCACTCTGTCCGACCGCCCGACGTCACAGTCCTTTTATTCAGAGGCTAGAAGGCTGCAAACTGGCGCTAAAATGGATTTTTGGTACCGCTACAAAACTGTGTTTAAATATTGAAAGCAATATAATTATAGGGTAGGTTACCAGTTTAAAAAAATAAATCCCATTTACTAAATATTGCCGATTGGTTAAACCCGCGTCTTGCGGGCTATCAGGTCTCGGGTTCAAACCCCGGCTCGAACCTCTGGATTTTTCGAAATCTATGTGCGAATCATAATTTCTATATTATGATTATCACTTGCTTACGGTGAAGGAAAACATCGTGATGAAACCTGCATGTCTTAGAGGATTTAACCAATTTTCGAAAGACATGTGAAATCCGCCAACCCGCACTGGGCCAGCGTGGTGGATTATGCCCTGAATCCCTCTCGTGTTGAGGGGAGGCAAGTGCCCAGGAGTGGGACGTCAAAAGGGCTAAAACTATTATTTATAATATATTACTAAATATTGAGCTCCGCAATGGCCTTTTTCACGTAATCACCTCTAACTGGTGGTATTTTAAATTATTCGAATTGATATCGGAAACGGATAAGATCACTTACACGTCTGTGTTAATGCCAAATTAAAATTTATTTTGAATATTTTTTCACTGTTGTATGTTATGACATATTCGATTACGTCATACGAATATGTCATACAATTATTAACATACAAATAAATAAATATTGCCAGACGAACACACCTACTGTATGGTCCCAAACTAAGCAACGCTTGTACTATGGGTACCATACAATGGACTGGGGGTGATCCCAGTGTCACCCAGACTAGGGAAAATTACGAAGAGGCCATTTTCGAAATTTACCCTGTCGGGAATCGAACCCGCAACCACCCGATGCAGTGAACCCAGCGGCCTACGCTCGAACCACTGCGCCAAGCGGCGGCCAAATTATATTTTTTAGTACATTTTAAATAGTCAAAAATATAAGTTGACATTTAAAATACCCCTTCCCCCTGAACGACTTTATAAATAAACAATGATTATAATATAAAATATAATTAATAAATCATTAATAAAATAACCATTTTGTTAAGTAATATTCAAAAGCAATGTCTACTGTAATACATGTCTTTAAATAAACGTATGTTTTCTCATAATGTCTTCCTTCGCCGTTCAGCAAGTGAAAATTTACGTTGGAAATTATATGGAAATAGAATAATGAACTTTAAAAAAAAGACTGAAAATCTGTCAAAATACTACTATATACAAGTAGATATAGTATCGGACTCGCACTTGACATATATTTTTTATTTGACCAAAGGCGTTTCCACTCTCTTCGTTTACGTAATGGTTACGTCGAATTTATTTAAATTCGGATCTGAAAAAATTCGGCATAGGTCCGACCTCGATGACGTCCGCAGACGACTGAGCTAGTTAGAATATGACAGTGATGCAATGACTTCATGTATAGAAAATATGAGATGACACTAGTGACCGCGCGCTCGGAAGTTAAACCATATAAGCGCTAAACAATATTTCTTTGGTTTTTAACAAAACTAGGGAATTAATTAAATTTTTCGGTTATCCTGATCCTAGATATTATCATTTACTATGTTTTAGAAAAAAAATCGTGATCTAATTCGTAATAATATCGTGGATGAAACGAAAATAAAAAGCACTAACAGCCAACATTGGATTTTTTTTCTATCGAGGTAATTTCACTTAATCGTGTTTTCCTATATATGTAATCCTAGTTAATGTTTTTGAATAAAACATATCTGAATATAAGCTTCTTAATCTATAAAATGATAGAAATATTTCGAATTAAAAACCCAAAAATTGCGAATGCCTCCTCTTAAGTTGCATCGGCACGCGACGCGACGGGAGCATCACCTTTGATCGCTGTTCCGATAACGCTGCACCTGCGACACGACACATTCCAATGGAAAACACTTATTTAGAGCCCAGACTCTACTCATACACATATGAGTACAATCTGAGTACAGAAAGCATACATGTATGCTTTTTAACCTGTGACGCAAGGCAAAGAGAGGTAAGCCTACTCTATTGGGATTGTAACTCACAAAAGGACACAGCAGATTTTGTAAGAACGGTGTGTGGAACAGACTATTTTTAGATATTCGATAAAAACTCGATTATCGATTTTGCAGTTCACACATAGTTACAAACTTACTTTGCATTTTTGCAAAAATAAAAATCTTATTCACATAGGTACATTCGAAATTCATTTTTAAGACGTATAGAACAATCTCGAGGACCAAATTGTCCATAAATTAAAACGTTCTCCGGAGGCGAGTCTCAGTTTCCTGTCACGGTATAAATAATTGGCGAGCGGTGAAATTTATTACGCAGACAAATTTTGACAAATCTTCCCCGTGGTCTGGTGATTGAGAAAAATCTCTGATCAAAACGCAATTTCGGAAGACGTTTTCGTCGTTTTGAGGACATTTACCTAGAATTTATTACGAGGGGTTACACACAGGCGCGTGGGCCAACATCCTGCGTAGTTTGCTTGTTATTTGTTAAAATAACAAGCAAACTAGGTTTCATTTTATTCATGGTTCCATTGGTTCTATTTTAGTTATACAAGTAATAGTTCAAACCTATATATGGAGGCTTGTAATAAACAATTTTTGTTAATTTAGTGTAAGTTAAACATCATTTTTTTATTTATCTCTAAGCCTTCTACAACAGTAATAAAATAAAATAAAATAAAATAAATTTCATGAATGAAGGCTACTTACAACACAATTTATCCTATTTTCGTATTTACATAAGTATTATGTTAAATGTGCTTCCACCGTAATTAAATCATTAGAAGACTAAGATCCCAAATGTAAAGAGTTCATTTTTGTGGGATACTGAGAGTAATGTAAGGGCTATATACTAATAGATCCCACATGTCCAACGCCTTGTATACAAGCAAGACTCATTGCATTTTTGAAAATAAATTTATATCCGATAGTAAATTAAAGGGAAATATTATATCAATAAATGATGTTATAAGAATTCCTCTGAGTCCAAACACTGACAGTATTGTTAACCAGTCTGTTCGACACAGCTCTCAGTCAGAGTCAATGAATGAGAACGAGGTTGTTGGTGCTGAGTTTTCTGATGAATGCAATCTGTCTGATGACATACTACCCATAACCCATACACAGATTTGGAAAGCGTTAGAAATAACGAGATTTTTCCGAAATTTACCCACACACGACATTGCATACTAATCACCTCTACCTGAGTGCGGGATATTTCTCGTTCACGAAAATAACGAAGCGTTAAACTGATATCGCTATGATTTATTTTCGGAACTATAAACTCTTTATACCTAAATACATACTTCTGAATTACAATATTTTTTATGTATACTTATATATGAATACTTAGTCAAAAGTGTAACAAATTGATGTTATGATGAGACTCTACCTTTTACTCTACTTTTTGTAGATAAATAACTTCGTGTAGGAGTACAGTATACGATACATTTAATTTAGTTGATGTTACTAAAAATAATGATACTTACATTTTGTATACCATATACTATGGTTAAAACGACATAAGTAGGTACCTATATAAATATGTTGAATCAAACGTGTCTATCTAATAAAATTGTTGGATCCGCAGGTAAATAATATAACGGAAAAACGAATAATTTATAAACATATATAAAAATGAATTGCTGTTCGTTAATCTCGCTAAAACTCGAGAACGGCTGGCCTGATTTGGCTAATTTTGGTCTTGAATTATTTGTGGAAGTCCAGAGAAGGTTTAAAAGGTGAATAAATATGAAAGTCCACGCGGACGAAGTCGCGGGCACAGCTAGTTTTAAATAGATTTCAGGCTTTGTCGTTGTAGTCATTTAAAATATTGTTTCAACATTTAGTATAAAGCAGTGCGAATTGAAAATTGCGCCACAGAATGTATAATAATTACTACATTTTACGTAGATAAAACAAAAATCTTTGTAGAATAAGGCATCAGCCCGAAATTTATGCAGAAGTGAAGGGGAGACACCCAGAAGTTGGACTCCAAAAAAAACAGTTAAATAGGCCTGACTATGCTGTGAAGTATTGTAGGAATACTAGGTTATAGCGATGGCGCTATAACACAGCATACACGTTAAGAGCCGCACTTTTAGAGCCTCAAACACCTTATATCATCTTACATATCTGAAAGGGGCAATATAATAACAGGCATGAATAATCAAACATTATAAATCGAATAGGGTCAATCGTCACGATTGAACACTCGGGTCTACATTCAAAGACTAATTGCGGTGCGGCCCTTAATGGTGACCGGGCACGTGTTTTATTTATTTTGTAATTCTTTCTATTAATTAGCTACCTTGTTTACCGTTTCTATACGGCAAGATTTTAAATATGCTTTGCACGAATGAACTTTTATCAGTTAAATTAATTTATGTCTCCCAGTAGAAAGCTAATTGTTTTACCAACAAAATTGGTATCTACACGGCAGATATAACTAAATAGGTGCGATTTGAAGGAAAAAAATAATCTGGGAGTTTATTACTATAACATATAAAGTTTATAATGATACTCGTAAATGTCGTTTATGTTCTTTTTTATTTGTGTCCCCTTACACGGAACGGAATTCAGTATACCTACTTGAACTAGAAGTGTTCTCATATTTCGGCCACTTTGTGGAACCTGCGGGATTATCAGGTATCCCAATAATTTCATGGCTGCTTCAGTTTTATGTTACACGACTGTAAAATGATTTCTTACGATTAGAGGTAGGTACTTAGTAAAAAGTATTTTTGAATAACTCAAATAAGCATTTTCAGGAAAGAAAATATATGATATACCTATGTATATATAATAATATTAAAATAAAAATATTGTTTGGTTAGGTTAGGTTTAACTGAAAAAATAGACTGCAAACATTCCAAAAGATACAGACACAGTATTAGTATCCAGTTTACCTTCCTTAGGCGCATTAAGTCAAAGAGACGGTCTTAGGTTAAGCTCTAAGTGAGCTTACTGACTCTACTCCTCAGGCAAAAATAAAAAGTCAAGCTCATTAGGTCATTAAAAACACCGACACAAGAATCCAAAACAAAGAGGTCTAAAGTTGTTTCATAACATACATTCCCAAAAGTTATTTTTATTTATTTGCATCGTTATGTCGCACATACCACTACCCGCTACTGTTACATACCTGCAGAGTAAAAGAAAGGCAATATCACAACTACTGCAATCATTTAATAGCTTTGAGGAATTATTTCACAATTTATAATAATAATAAATCATTGCCAGTTAACTGCTAATAACATATAAGTAACTAATAACGTTAATTGCTAATCCTTACTAATATTATAAATGCGAAAGTAACTCTGTCTGTCTGTCTGTCTGTCTGTCTATCTGTCTGTCTGTCTGTCGCTCTTTCACACCAAAACTACTGAACCGATTTCAATGAAATTTGATACACAGATAGTCTAGAGCCTGAGAAAGGACATAGGCTACTTTTTATCCCGAATAATTTTATCCCGTATGCTCCCGTGGGACAATTATCGATCCTACTGAACGGATTTGGATGAAATTTGGAAACCAGATAGTTCAAAACCTGTATTACAACATAGGATACTTTTAATCCCGAATACTTTGTATCCTGATAGTATGTTCCCGTGGGACAATTATCGATCCTACTGAACGGATTTGGATAAAATTTGGAAACCAGATAGTTCAAAACCTGTATTAAAACATGGGATACTTTTTATCCCGAATACTTTTTATCACGTATGCTCCCGTGGGACAATTATCGATCCTACTGAACGGATTTGGATGAAATTTGGAACACATATAGTACAAAACCTGGATTAAAACATGGGATACTTTTTATCCTGAATACTTTTTATCCCGTATGCTCCCATGGGACAATTATCGATCCTACTGAACGGATTTGGATGAAATTTGGAACACAGATAGTTCGAAACCTGGATTAAAACATGGGATACTTTTTATCCCGATAGTATGTTCCCGTGGGACAATTATCGATCCTACTGAACGGATTTGGATGAAATTTGGAACACATATAGTACAAAACCTGGATTAAAACATGGGATACTTTTTATCCTGAATACTTTTTATCCCGTATGCTCCCATGGGACAATTATCGATCCTACTGAACGGATTTGGATGAAATTTGGAACACAGATAGTTCGAAACCAGGATTAAAACATGGGATACTTTTTATCCCGATAGTATGTTCCCGTGGGACAATTATCGATCCTACTGAACGGATTTGGATGTAATTTGGAAACCAGATAGTTCAAAACATGTATTACAACATAGGATACTTTTTATCCCGAATACTTTTTATCCCTATAGTATGTTCCCGTGGGACAATTATCGATCCTACTGAACGGATTTGGATGAAATTTGGAAACCAGATAGTTCTAAACCTGTATTAAAACATGGGATACTTTTTATCCCGATAGCATGTTCCCGTGGGACAATTATCGATCCTACTGAACGGATTTGGATGAAATTTGGAAACCAGATAGTTCAAAACCTGTATTAAAACATGGTATACTTTTTATCCCGAATACTTTTTATCCCGATAGTATGTTCCCGTGGGTCAATTATCGAACCTACTGAACGGATTTGGATGAAATTTGGAAACCAGATAGTTCAAAACCTGTATTAAAACATGGTATACTTTTTATCCCGAATACTTTTTATCCCAATAGTATGTTCCCGTGGGACAATTATCGATCATACTGAACGGATATGGATGAAATTTGGAAACCAGATAGTTCAAAACCAGTATTAAAACATGGGATACTTTTTATCCCGAATACTTTTTATCCCGATAGTATGTTCCCGTGGGTCAATTATCGAACCTACTGAACGGATTCGGATGAAATTTGGAAACCAGTTAGTTCTAAACCTGTATTAAAACATGGTATACTTTTTATCCCGAATACTTTTTATCCCGATAGTATGTTCCGGTGGGACAATTATCGATCATACTGAACGGATTTGGATGAAATTTGGAAACCAGAAAGTTCAAAACCAGTATTAAAACATGGGATACTTTTTATCCCAAATACTTTTTATCCCGATAGTATGTTCCTGTGGGACCATTATCGATCATACTGAACGGATTTGGATGTAATTTGGAACCCAGATAGTTCAAAACCTGTATTAAAACATGGGATACTTTTTATCCCGATAGTATGTTCCCGTAGGACAATTATCGATCCTACTGAACGGATTTCGATGAAATTTGGAAACCAGATAGTTCTAAACCTGTATTAAAACATGGGATACTTTTTATCCCGAATACTTTTTATCCCGATAGCATGTTCCCGTGGGACAATTATCGATCCTACTGAACGGATTTGGATGAAATTTGGAAACCAGATAGTTCAAAACCTGTATTACAACATAGGATACTTTTTATCCCGATAGTATGTTCCCGAGGGACAATTATCGATCCTACTGAACGGATTTGGATAAAATTTGGAAACCAGATAGTTCTAAACCTGAATTAAAACATGGGATACTTTTTATCCCGAATACTTTTTATCCCGATAGCATGTTCCCGTGGGACAATTATCGATCCTACTGAACGGATTTGGATGAAATTTGGAAACCAGATAGTTCAAAACCTGTATTAAAACATGGTATACTTTTTATCCCGAATACTTTTTATCCCGATAGTATGTTCCCGTGGGTCAATTATCGAACCTACTGAACGGATTTGGATGAAATTTGGAAACCAGATAGTTCAAAACCTGTATTAAAACATGGTATACTTTTTATCCCGAGTACTTTTTATCCCGATAGTATGTTCCCGTGGGACAATTATCGATCATACTGAACGGATTTGGATGAAATTTGGAAACCAGATAGTTCAAAACCTGTATTAAAACATGGCATACTTTTTATTCCGAATACTTTTTATACTGTTTCTCCCGTGGGACAATTATCGATCCTACTGAACGGATTTGGATAAAATTTGGAATACCGATAGTTCAAAACCTGGATTAAAACATGGGATATTTTATATGCCGATGGTATGTTCCCGTGGGACAATTATCGAAAACCACGAGGGCGATGCAGTGAGATTTTCGTGTTTTTTTATGTGCAAGCCATTATCGCCAAAATAGTGAACCTTAAATACAATGAAAATTGATAATTTATTTTGAAATAGCTGGTGGCCGAGTCTTATTACTACGACTTACTATTAGGACTTACATTTGGTAGTAACAAATTAATCCTTAATCCTTAAATCAAAATAAATACTTTTATCAATTCTGGTATTTAAAGTTCTGGCGAGACCGACTTTGACGGGACTTTCACTGGCGGATAGCTTATGTTATAAGAAGTAACGTGAGCTACTTTTATTAAAAAATACTTTCCGTAAACTCTGCGAACTAGACAAATATTTTTTGTTAAAAAATTTTTGTTAAGTTAAATTCAACGCGGACGAAGTCGCGGGCACAGCTAGTAACTTATAAGTCCAAATAAATTCCGAATTCGATATTAAACAAACACCCAATTATTATTTAAAATAATATCCACTTAGACAAGGCTATCGTGTTGAAAAACATTTTTCAATTTACGAGCATTTCAGTTCTGCACAGGAAACAGCCTGGCAGAATGGGACGTGAAACAAAATTGAGCAGAACGTCGCGGTTGTCAGATTGATGCATGAGCTCGTGTTTTTCTTTGTGGCCCACCATCAATCTTACAGATCTATTAACGCCGTCTTTAGCGCTCTTCCTAATTATCTGAACAAGCTCTCTAAAATCCCCGGAGCGTGTGGGGCGAGGATAAACAACGTCATATAAATTGTTTTCACAAACGTACTGGGCCCACGGACTTCTATATTTATACGTTTCAATTGCATTGGAATCCCATTGGTCATTAATAATATCTTCATGCCAAAAATCGATAGTCCGTTAACACCTTTGCTGACGGCATTCTGTTGGCCAGTACTAACGGACCAGACTGCTAACGAATTGATTTCGGTTTTATTTTTAAATAAGGTCAAATGATTTGCTGTTATTTAAGTAACAAAAGTCAATGGTTTTAATTCTATTACCGGCTATTTCAATTCTACTGTTCGCTTTTTGATCGGCTAACTTCGGGCTCAGGCAACTCAGTGGCTTAAAAATTATTCCCGTCATTTTCTAATGAATTTGAAATTTTGCTTCTAGGTTTGTCCATAATACGAGTATATTACTTATACATTACAGATTGCTAAGAGAAAACCTAAATATTTGTGTCTAAAATATATCTACGTAAAATATCTATGTGCATATTATATATCTCTTCATTCCAAGCTAAATCGTTAAAAATCATATTATGTAATTTAAGCCCGACATAGCCTCATCTGAAATACAATATATTTTTTCTGAAAATAATCCTGCCATTACAGCAGCTATTGTGAGATAATAGTGTCTACAGAAGCGCAGATGATTTCGCTATATAGTATAATTTATCGCGTTCTATGTGTGTAGCTTACGTCATAACCGTTTTTCTTTTCAGACGCATAACATTCTCAAAAGATTTATCTACATTTTGTAGCGGTGTTTACATAGCATTATATATTCTCTCTGCTTGTACGGGGAGCGGTTACGCTACATCGGTAGGATAAGAAGAATCCATTCTGTGAAACCCTAAAATCTTCGTTGCAATTGCGGGGGTTTGTCGCGCAAACTGGCAATAAATGCTGGCAGAATAAGCCAGCGCTGGGAGTGTTGTACCCGCTGTCGATATTGCTGTGTTAGCTTTAAAACAATGGCTTTTTTCTTTTAAAACACACATTTCTTGGAATAATAACGAACATAAATATATTCTACGTTGACTCTATTTTCTAATATGTAATGATATATATGCTGTCTTGTGTAATAAGTTATTTCGTATTGGAGTAGTCTGAGACATTATCATTATTTGAGTACCTAGGTTACTTATAAAAGCGAATAGGAACTTAACTTTTTCGCGCACGGAGTCAGGAGCATCGGTTTGTGAGTGATTATAATTTCATAAATCTTTATATTACCAATATTACAATCTATTCGTTTTCTCCTTGCAAAGATTTCTAGAAACTCTAATGTATTAAATTAAACAATTCAGTCTCCTTATCTGAGGCAGAAATAGTGCCTGTAATATTCCAACTTAATGTCACTCTTAAGATTATATCAGAGCTTCAGCCCCTTTGTGCCGGCTACAGCAGCCGCATAACATAAAACACTATAATTAGGTTAGAAAACAAATCTGAGACAAACTCGACGAGGCACCCGAGCTGAGGAAGTGAACGTGTGAGAAAAATAAAGTCTAGATAGGAACACTTGCACTAGGTGCATCAATTAACATAATTAAAACTCTAAGTTAATATAAGTTAACAAATAAAAGCATCCATTAGTTTTCATTAAAGTTTTTTATTTTCTTACTTAAGTTTTATTTCAATCTAGCTGTGCCCGCGACTTCGTCCGCGTGGAATTTAATTGACAAAGTTTGCTACAAACTTTCATCCCCTATTTTATCCCCTTGGGGGTAGAATTAATCAAAATCCTTTCTTGCCTACGTCATAACATCTACCTGCATTCCAAATTTCAGCCCGATCCGTCCATTGGTTTGGGCTGTGCGTTGATAGATCACTATGTCAGTCAGTCAGTCAGTCACCTTTGAGTTTTATATATATATAGATGTTGCAGATAAACTCCTGACAAATATAACCTTATCAACGTTCGAGGAAAAGTGTGAACAATTGGCGGTGCGCCAGTTCCTGCGGGAAAATTAATTTGTTCACATCGAAGTGTTCTCGTTATTAACAAAACAGGGTAATCGTAAAGGGAGCCTTCTTGCTGCGTATTCCCAACTGAATAGAAGCTAATAGAGCGTGAAATATAATTTTCCATACTAAATATGCAAAACGCGGTTGCCAGAGGAACTTAATAGCATTTCCTTACCGTCAACTAAGTACTACTTTAGAAAATTCAACGGAACGTTTGATTGGAAGTACGACCACTGAAATCGTATGACTAACTTGTAGGTAATGAAACGGAATTGGGTGATAATATAAACACGTTGTAAAGAGTTTCATCCAAGGAAAAACCAGAATATATAAGTAGGTATATCGTAAGCACTCAGCGCATATTACCTATGTACACTGAGAAAAAAAAACTTTTACAATTTTTACGGTTTTTTTTGTAATAACGGAAAATAAATTAATATAGATAAGAGGCATTTAATAAAACTTTGCTGTAATTAGAAAACGTTCAGTAAAAATACTCGAAACTACAAATTTATTTGTTGTCGTAATTGTTGTCCTCAATGTAAATATTATTCAATGGCGCTGAAGATTTTAACCTGCAAATAATTGTGTCATATTTTTAGCAATATATATTACCTACATGATGATGTATCTTGATATAATGATAATAATGATAAATTCAGAGTAGCAATATCTTTTTTCGCACCGAAACACTTGCTGAAATTTAAAGTAAGTGATTAATTACATTTCAAAAACATTTTTTCATACTGACATGGAGTAGATAAAAGGAGGTAAAATTCGCAGGATTTACTTATGTACCGAAGGAATTTCCATAGCCTTAAGTAACTTTACCAGTGGTGTGGTTCTACGGAACATAACTCATGGCGCCCAGTGAATTATAATGCGGATGTTCTCATAACGTACGAGGCGCAACTTAATCCTGGCGCGACTTTTTCCGCCACAGTTATTTATACAAATGGGTGGCGGCGTAATGATCCCGCCAGAACGCTCGTTGCGGGCCGTTTTCGCCGCTTTACCACTACTTAGACTTGTGTAATGATACTGTTTGTATAAAACTGCGTCAAAACTGCTCACCTTTTTGTTACATTTTAACGATAAGTTGCCTTACTTTTAAGAATGTTCTCGTATTTAGATTGTATATTGTCGGTCCCCCAACAATTTGGAACCTTCTTGTTAACAATTTTAAGCTGTACTTAGTACTTATTTGTATAAAAAAGTATTTTTTTTCGAATACGTCATTGTATTATGTGCTAATAACTAGAAAATAGAGTTCACCATCAATTTCACACCAACAATCGAATATGCATTAGGATATTCGCTTAATCCAATAATCGAATATTCCAAATTACTCCGTTCGCTGCACTAACTGCAATCATACGCATAGAATAAATAAACGAGGCCGCAAACGCTGTAAGCCACAACAGTACTATAGTCTTAAACAGACTAACGACGCATTTTCACCCCGACCCAGCACTTCTGCTGCCAACCATTGCAATGGTGATTCGTGCGTATGTTCGTTTGTTATGAGTAAGTGTTCTCAAATATGTATCTAGTGGCCATACTCTTAATAGATGTAATGTAAAGAAAATATTACTTATAGAAAATCTTAAAAACCCTCGAACGTCCTGATTTATATCGGGTAGGCATTGAAACTGTCCACAACGAAATACCTTCATGTTTGTTGAAACATAGATTAAATAATATAAGGCTGGAGCGCCGGATGCGGCGGCCTCCGTAACTCATACACGATTCCGGCGTAAAAACGGGCCGGGCGGACATCGCGAGCCACGATAGCTCCGTTATATGTGTGTACGCTGCTTTATTTATAACTAGTCCGTTTCCGAGGTTTCACTCGTCTGCGGACACCGGATGCCTTGCGAGCTTTGTTGATAAGAAGCGAGAATTTTACATATGGTATTGAAATATTAGCTGCATTATTCTTTGCAAAGAAACGAAGATCGGTTAATAGGTATATCATATCAACTACATACATATACGACTCTATGTCAGATGTAAGCATCGCTACTGTGTTTTGATCAGATCAGTATATCGTTTCAGTTAAGACATAACATATAATATAATATTAGCCAGTAACTACTCGCTAAGTAGTTATATTCTGTCTTGACTAAAATTAAAACTTAAATAAACCTTTATTGGTAACTGTCTAAAGAGTATTTTGGTACGAATAGCTGTGTCATGGGTAGCTATGTCATCTAAAGTGTGACAAAATAATACCAACCTACAATATTATTTTCTTCTTACCAAAGTTTTCTCCCAGCTTCCCGACCCAGTTATAATTTTGCATATAAATTTAAGTAAGAGACACTCAGAACTACTCTTTTATGTTAGGTATGCCAAAAGGAGTCCTTTACTATTTCCCCGTTATAATATATGCATCCCACGACTAGCATGGGTCGCATAACATCTAATCACCTCCATCTGTTTCTAAAATACGGACTATTATAATTATGGTTCATGGTGTTCATTCTTCGGTCACATTATATCATCCGCACTAAGACTAAGTGTAGTGCTATTCCAGGCTACACGGGATTCCTCCGTCACTAAAAGGCAGAAAGATAGCATTCCTTTCTATGTTCAATAAAAAGCACGTGCCAGAATAATACTTAAAAAGTATTTTGTTAAAGTGTGAGAGGCACGTGCAGGTCATCACACGGCCGGCGCGCTGCGCTCACTCCGGAAGCATGCCCGACATGGCCTGCGTGACCCCGCATCAACATTTTCTCAAGAGCTCCTGAAAATCTCGAGAAATAGTCGTGCTTACGTACACACGGTTAGGCAATCACTTACAAGGTTACATCGTCTGACAAAATCGTGTATGCCATACTAAACTGCGTATCCTTTGTATAAAATTTACTTTTATTGAGAGCCCCGGGGGGTGCTTTACCAGTAGTAAAATTTAATTAGAACAGTATAATTATTTTGGTAGATGTTTTCTCTAATTATTACTGTGAGTGAGTTTTAATTTATGTTTTCCAATAGCACATTTCAGAAAATTTACCTTACGGCTATTGAAGCACAAAAAAGTTGAAAATGTTTGTTCTTGACTACACTGTAAATTACATCTCGCTAAGGCTCGCCAGCTCGCAGCGTTGTTAAATGGTTCTTCTACCAAGAAACTTAGAACCACAAGATAATTTATATTGTACTAGAGCAGATAAGTTGACTGCGTTTGCGTCTGCGTTTTAAATAGGCATATTACCACTAGGTATAAGATGCTGAAATAAAACATTATAGAACCACGACATGTCAAAACACGACGTGAGACGAATTTATAGCGAGAATTAAATGGAAATTCTCAGCGCAGATCCGTTGGAATTTAATGTTTTCAAAGCAACAAGGGCGCACTAACAAGCTGCGGAAGCTGGTAGATTCGTGACGTTTTCAACGAATTATTTTAATTAATTTGAGGCAAGGTGAGGGTGGTTGACGCCCGCGCCTCCCACCGCACGCCGCGTCGCGTCGCCACGGCCACGCACCGCACGTCAGCTCCACAAAAACTAATTCAACTTGTGCACCATATGGACCGATATACCTACCAATTACCACAGTGCAGCTTAATCGACTCTATATTGTAATGGCTTTCTCTCCAACTTCGCCAGAGCAGCTTGCTTGAGTGAACGAACGAACCAACAATAAATGTATACCTAATGTACTTCAGAACCCAAACATTATATTCAAGCAACGCTGTTCCAATCAAGGAAGTATTTGATTTCTAACAGATGCTACTATATCTACAAACAGGCTAGAACGATTCTCACAGATATCGATAAATTTATTTGTAAGATATTTGAATTACAAGAATATGCCTCAAAATACCTCCAAATTATTTTGACATATTTTAGAAGTATAAAATCCCAGCAGATTATATTCCATAATTCAGGAAGCAACTAGTAATTTAATAACGTCCGGGGATCCTTAGAAATTATAAAAGAATAGGTACCTACGGCATAAGTTAATTACACTAATGAACAAGGGAAGGTGCGCTCAAAAAATCCACCCCAAGATCACTCCAAAGTCTTTAGTACGATGTTCTTCGCGCGGTTCATTAGCGCCTTGAGTTACGGGCGAGTTCACATGCCGCCTGACAGAATAGCAATGATATTTGCTCCTTATTGTGAACATTAAATTTCTACTGCCACGGACAGACAGACAAACCTACTGCATCTGCCTACAGAATAAGATTCCACTGTGCGAATTAGGCACTGTGGTCTCGTAACGATCATAGGTATAAGTTTGAACGTAAAACTAAACTTATGCACACTGAGGACTTATGAACTTATCTTAAAACCCCATATTTCATTGTTATACGTGACTTCATTTCCTAAACACCTCAAACTGGGTACCTATCTACATATTTTAATGGATCCTATACCTGGCTGCTTTGTATAGAGTAAGGTTAGGATGTAAACACACACACCAATCGTTCGGCCATCGGTCGATGATAGATCTACCGTTGCATTATGTAGAAGCTATCGATCCATCGATCGACCGTCGATCGGTAGGTGCGATAACAACCTTACCCTTCGTTTGCACCGGCGAAACATTTACACCGATTCAAGTGGCCGTCTCTGTTTAGTATATTTTAAATCCAATAGAATATAGCTTCATGTAACTCAACGTTAGTGAAAAGAGTAGCTCCTTCATTAGTGACCGGCCGGGCGCTAGAGCCCCAGTATAGACCACCATTTTTTGTCCTGCTACAGTCGTCGCTACCAGTGGTATTTCCTTATAAATTATCGTCAGGAATATTGTAATTTACTACAATGCTAAAAATGGCTTCTTTGTTCCACTCGAAATGTAGGTAACCTACTTAGCTTGAAATAAGTATTATTAAGTATAGTTAGCAAAGCTTGTTTTAGTTAAACTTATCCACACACCCGGATTTTAATGACACACTCATCAATCCACTCACCCGTAAGCGAACCGCAACACTGTCCATTTTAGTAAGTGTTACGGATAAACATTGAGTTATGTACGTACTACAAACATTCCACTAAACTTATCCGGATGATCTAAATGTGTTTCTAGTCTCGAAAATAGTTTTACTGGCAGAACTTTAACTCCTGATTTCGAGCATCCACGATCGCGTACATAAAATACAAAAGTGTTTCTTTTTATTTTATCATTACCTAACCTCAGAGGTACCTATTTATTTATTTAATATTCAGGCGACATTGGTCCATAAATAATATCTACCTTACAGGCTAACATACCTACATACCTATGATAAAAATAAAATTGCTATGAACATACCTACATCTATTCACTTTCAAATATCCATAGGGGATAATCGTCATTATTACGAACTACAGTTCTTCTTGACATCATTATAGAACCTCAACACCCCTTCTTCTTAATACACTCATGTAATAATATATGACACACTAATTTACGCACTCAGTTCAGTTCAATGTTCACCCACCTATCTCATATCTCACAAGCGCGCAGAAAACAGTCATTTACGACCACAGAAATACTAATATTTACTACTAGCTGAGCCCGCTCCCGCGTTCTGAGCCCGCGCGACAGGAGTCATTTTTTTAATTTTGTTTTTTTTAAAATAAAAGTAGCCAAAGTTACTGCTTATAACACCAGCTATCTACCAGTGAAAGTCCCGTCACAATCGGTCCAGCCGTTTCGGAGATACTCTTTGATTTCATGTGTTTTTATTTTTTTACGCAGAACCATAATTGTTTTTCTAAAATTAAAGTAGCCTAAGTTACTCCTAAGTGCTCTAGAGATTTGGTGCTGGAGAAGATTACTTGGGGTGTCGTGGACCGAGTTTCGCACCAATATATCCATACTCGAAGAACTCGGTATCAAGCAGCGTTTATCCACGTTAGTACAGGCTCGCATTCTAAAGTTCTTTGGACACGTCTCACGGCAAGAAAACGACTCCATAGAACGGTTAGTTGTACAGGGCCGAGTGGAGGGTACCAGACCACGTGGAAGGGCACCCATGCGATGGACCGATCAGATTAAATCTGCCATTGGCGATCCCTTGCACGAGTGCACCAGGATGACGTCCAATAGGGAGAGATGGCGAGACATCGTGAGGCGAACAACATCTGCCCCGGAAAACAATACATGACGACCACGACCGCTCTGTCAAGAGCGTAACGACTTAGAAGAAGAAGTTACATCAACATCAGCTATCTGCCAGTGAAAGTCCCGTCGAAATCGGTCCAGCCGTTTCGGAGATTACCCGGAACAAACACACAGACAGACAGACAGACAGACAGACATTTTTTTTTAAATCGCATTTTTTGTTATATGTGTCGTATGTACTTTCATATGCATTTAGTGAAAATTTGTTATTTTGATATTACAAACAGACACTCCAATATTATTTATTTGTATAGATTACAATTTCTTTATTAGCCACCAATTACCTAGGTATATCGTTTCTAAGATCCCAAAAAATACACGTTCATCTATAAAATTTAAAATGTGCAAAAAGAGAAAATATGAATAAAGTGAACCATTATCTACATCAACGTGATTTTACGTGATCCAACAACTTACGCAAGTCGCGTAAACTACCTACTATGTGCGGGAAAGTGAAACCTATTTTTTTATAAAACGGTTTTCTCCTGATAATTAAATACATTACTTTATCGAGTCTCTCTTAACGTTTAACTTAAATTAATATTAATATAGGCATATTTATGTAAATAGGCATCATTAAAATTAAATGTATGTAGGTACCTAGCTTAGTGTGTTTTAATTTAATAGTGATTACCACGCCATTCTAGAGTAGCGTAACTTACGCCGCGCGACCCAGCGCAAGGATTTGGATATGGGAGTACCGAGTGGACAGTAGGGCAGCTGCCCCCCATAGAACCTTAAATGCGATCCCCTTTTTGTTTACAACCATATATAAGTCCTTCTTACTTTGTCCTTCACCTGAACGAAATTACTGATTAAGCCCTAAGCTGGGTACACCCAAGGATTTTGATGTAAATAAAGGGTTTCTACACAATAATTGCAATAAATGAAAAAAATACTTACAACAAAGGTAGCGGCTACAATAAAAAAATTATGAACTAGGTACGTAGAAAATTGAATATTGTTATAAGAGCAGTGTATTTCCGGAGCCATTTGTCCCGGCGAAAGGCCGAGCACTCGCGTCGTGTAATCCGTCCATCATAGCATGCAAATTGAATCACGTCTCTCATCTGCTCACATGAGAGTGTCTTTCACTCTGGAAAAGCGTCGCTTCACACTGACACATAAAACTGTACGTTGTCTCTATTACCTGCGTGCACATACAGGGTGACTGGTAATTCGACGTGTTCTTTACAGGATGTGATAGAGGTGCTAATAAAGTTGGTATGTTATTCTGGCGATATAAAAAAAATATATTGTGCGGTCAGGTGACCCCCGTCAGGGACGAAGTGTTTTGCATGCACACAATTTAAATTGTTTCGATGTCACACTATCCTGCCACCTGTATAACTCACTTACACCATCTAGTTGATTTCTAGAGAACTTTTTCACTGTGGATGTTACAAAGTCACGTATAGGTAACGCTTTTCAAGCGGGACGACTTTGTCCATTTAACTCCTACCGTAAGCCGCGTGAAGGAACATGAAAGAAACTTCATTCAAAAAATATTTGTTCGACTGCTCAAATACTCAAAAGCCCAGCACTTAACCCAATTTTTAACGTGGCTTCGTTTGTGTGTAGGAGAGTCACTCAAGTTGGAATTTATAGTTATAACAAAACATAAAACTTCTATTCAAAATGGAAAATTATTTATCTTCTCAAAATTGCACAACGTTTGGATCAACAATTTCTATTTCATAAGAAAATATTAATTGAACGTCAAATAAAGGCATAGAACAACGGAACCTTGATAGAGCCGGCTAATACCAACCAGGTACGTGGAAGTCCAAACGGACGCGGAAAGTTTCATCAAGCATCAATAGTTGGTCGAACAAAGACGGATAAGTTGGAGGCGAGCGGACTGGATCCGTGCTCGTATCGGAAACTGAACGAGATCCCGCTTTGTTCGTAAACAATGTGCAGCGGACAAGGTTCCCATAAAACTTGGAAATTCTAAAATGGACTCGGTCGGTGCTACGCGGAGTTCGCGAGGAATCTTAAATTTATTAGTTGTAGGTTATTAACACAAAAGTTTTGAGTGGATTTTCACGTTCCCGGCAAGGATCGAAATAAAAACGATGAACGTAGGTACATAATTGTACAAAAACAGGATAAAAAGATAATAAGAACCACGAAGTAATGTAATGTACGTAATGTAACGGCGTGCGGTTTAAAAAAATATAATATATTAGATATATTATGTATATCTAATAATTTATGTTTTTAAAACCGCACGCCGTTACCAGTAGGTACTCGAATCGATATCGATTCGAGTACCTACTGGGTACCTTAGCTAACGCAATCTTAAGTGTCATAATATTCTACAGATCTGAACGAAATACATGAACTTTGGTTAATAGTAAGTAGGCTTATTTATTGATCACAATTTCATGCACCGTCGTAGTCGCAATATAGATAGGTATCTACCTAATAACATACCATTTCCGTCATACGTTACCTAGGTACCTATACAAAGTGAATTTTAGAAGTGGCCAAACCCGTAACAATATGGAACAGCGAAAAATTCTCAAAAGGATCTCGTATGTCGTGTTATGCTATGAATTTATTGCGCTTTGTGACAGACTGAATCTAAAAAAACTACGGAACGCCATAAAATAAACATGTGGCAAAAATAACATAACTATTAGCAAATAAATCTAAATTAGGCAAGGCAAAAGTTCTAGGGCAAATAAAATCAGGAATCGAGAACAAATGGTGTCGGTTAAGTGAAATTAACTGCGAGAAATCGGCTTAAGAAGCGACAAAGCCGTGGCCGAGCTATCAATTTCCCAGCCCCGCTAATATTCGATCCCACAATAGATTCATGTGTTCTACCGCTTTTCACCACGGTGCGGTGTGGAATTACTTTCAGGTACCTGCTTCACAAGAATAAACTGAATTAGTTTGAGCATTAAATTATTCTTGGTACCATTTCTTGATTTTGGGTAAATAAATAGCAATTATCAATTTAAACAATATTTTATCACTGGATTTATATTGTGGATGTGCTATGTGGAGAGTTTAGTGAGGTATGCAAAAAACACCATCAGTACTTCTGCTTTTAAATAAAAGTTACAAGTATTAAAAGCGTTTAAACTCAATTTCAACCATTTCGCTTTCCTTATGTACTGTGACGATAATAAGTACTACAGTCAAACGGTAAATTATGAAAGCGCCCATTAGTGGGTATACTTCGCTAGATACCTTGTTACTATGGTATGTTTACGAGTGACATACCCACTAACAGCTACTGAATGAGCCCAATGGCGGACACAGCACATCTTATACACGCAGAAAGTTAATATCAGTCGAAGTCATTGAATAAAACCTCCCCAAGTTTATAATCGCGGGTCCTCGCATTTAATTTAGTTCAGTAACGCTGGAACAAAATCAGTGCGTCTTAGTATGTACCTCCTCTAACTCTCGATTAAAGCTTTTATCGGAGGACTGATTAAGTGTCGAGACCAGGATGGATTTATTGTAAAAGTTGGCCGTTCTCTGAGGTTAGTGATTCAAGCCCGCACACTTTAGTCGAATAATTGTCTACGTGATCGGAATGGAGGCTTCCTGCCGCCTCTAATAAGATCAGATAAAGAGCTCGCCGGGGCAGGTGTGTGCGCAGATCTATTCAGCTCAGACTCAATATCTAGCCCTTCCCTCATACCTATACTATTACATATAAGTCCCTCAATTTCATTGTTCAAAGTTGTCATTTCTTTATAGTTACGTACTTGTTACTTATATATTATGTAGATACGTAGGTAGGAACATAGTTATAACTCGTATTGCTTGGTAATATTAAGTTTATTATCTTATGTGTTTATATACATTAAATTATAATAAAATACACGTCCTATCACAATGGTCCCCGGTTGTCACTGCGACCGCACCGCAGAGCTTTCAATATTCAAAATAATAAGGTTTTCTTAAATTTAAATATTTTCTTGTTGGCCAGGAACTCCTATCTCTAGTGGCCAGTGCGCCGACATGGACCTTACAGTACCTACCCTTCTCTTGCATCTGTGACCTATCTAAGAGATACCTTCTTAGGTATGTACCTTTGTATGTACTTGAGATATGATAATATTTGTGTTTGAATTAGTATAAATAAATGTATAGGTACCATTTAATTAATTATATGCCTGGCATCTAACCTCCCAGGTATTCTTTCGTACTTTTGGAACAATCACCTAGCAGATTACCCTGTATAGGTAGGGTATAACCTACCTATTCGTGGTAATTGTAGGGTATATCAGTATGGACCTCTCACTGCCGAGCATAGTTCTGTCTATGCTCGACAGTGAGGGGTCCTGGGAGGCGATGGCCTCTTTCTGCGAGGACGTGATGTCGCGGAAGGAGGCCGCGGAGCGGGTCAGGGAGGAAGACCCCCTGGCAGATCCGCTCCGGCGCAGACGTGTGGGGAGGAGAAGGAGGCGCCATGATCGCCTTCATCCTCCCCACTAGCCGAAATCAGGCTACGAAACTATCTCAGATGACACGTGGATAATCAACATAGAGATGGTAGTCTATGAAAACGAATCGAAGGTAAACTCAAATTTATGGTACCTATACCGACCATAGCACATATTGCGTAAAGATAAAACTTTATAACCTAATATAAAATTATAATGTAGAGCTAAAAATATTCTTCACACTTACTTACATACTTATCTATATCTAAATGTCAACATAAACACGGGTAGAAAATATTGTACGCTCTGAGCATTGAAATTCTTTTACAATATCAACCGCAAAGCTAGCCCGTCTATTGACTTTCTGTTTACCAAACGCTGCGGTCGCGCGACCTTTGCTTAGGTCCGGTTGCTCGAAAGTCGGTTACGTTAAATGAAGGGTAAAGTTATGGTTATAGTAAAATTAACCGACGGACTAATTTAAAAAGCGTTGTTGAAGCAACGGTTACTTTAACGAGGGGTTAAATCTCAGGTTTGACGTCGGTTAAAATAACCGATGGGGTGGGAGCCGTTTAAATTTTGACGTTAGTAGAATTGTAGTAATCGTTTACCGATTTTAGGTTATTTTTAATATTTCTTGGCGAGTACAGTTATTAAAATGGGATCAGAGCGTTTTGTTTTGGATTTAATTAATGAAGATAGTTCCTCTGATGATGATTACATATTTGATCAAGTATTCCCACAAAGACAGAGGAATTTTCGACCACGAACTGATTATTTTCTATGGGAGGAAATGGATTTTAGAGCACGCTTCAGAGATTGATGGCGGCACAGCTGATGCTGATTGCTACATCAAAAATATTGTGGCAAGATGGCCCGGAGGAAGTCACGATAGTCACATATTTGATTCAAGTAATATCAGAGGCAGAATGGAAGATGGAGAATTTGGCGATACATGGCTGTTAGGAGATAGAGGATATGCCTTGAGGTCTTTTCTTTTGACACCATTAGCAAATCCCGCAACACCAGGAGAACATCTTTATAATGAAAGCCACATTAGAGCCAGAAATGCTGTTGAAAGGACATTTGGTTGTTGGAAGCGAAGATATCCAGCAATCGGATCTAAATTGAGAACAAATTTAAAATATATGCAAGCAATAATAATTGCAACTGCTGCTTTGCATAACATTTGTCGCAAGATGAATGAGGAACGACCTCCTGATTTAGTAAGCGTCTACGAGGAGATGGATATTGTTGATGAAACGGCTACAAATAATCAAGACAGTACAAGAGGTGAATTAATATCATCATATTTTGATAGATTAGCTCTTTAAATTCAATATAAAAGTTTAAATAAAACGTAAAAAGTAAAAATCTCTTTAATTTCAATTTATTTTTAATTTATTTTGGTGAAAATAAATAAAGGAACAAAAGTAAAAAAGAACATAAAATAAGAACTTAAATTATAGGTACATGTATCTGCTCCATATAAATTTCCCATTCACATAGATATTAGAAAAATTATGACGCTGTAGACATATACAGACAAAATAACATAAAAATAGAAGCTGAATAGAACGCTGAGGGATATCTCTCTGTATTACGAAAATTAAACACACAAAAATACTTTATTAATTTAAAAGCCCCACAACGATTTTTAATTTACCGAATCACCCTAACCTCTATATTATAATACTCTTTGCACCCAAACTTCACAAACAAAAGTACTCTGTGGTCACAAGTCAGAACAAACAATGCCAATATGACAGCTAATACAGTGTTGGCAGCCGAAAGAAAAGTTCCCTATCAAAAATTAAGGGAAACAAAATGGAATTGCACTGACAACTCTTTTAACCCTCGTCTAATTTAACCGCCGCGAAAATTATCTTTGGGCAACTGAATACGAAGATAACCGATGTAACATTTTTTACCAAGGTCAAAATTAACAATAGTTAAGTTTTAACTATTACTTTACTGTATTGTACGAGCAACCGGACCTTAGACAAACTTAATATTGCGTTATTGGTCTGCCTTCTTAGGAAAATGATTTCAACAATTCCGTTAAGATGTATTGTGGTTGAAGGAAAGCATAATTTTATCTCTTAGGTATTGCTTGTTTGATTGAGTGCGCAAATGTACGAAAATATTAACCTACTAAACCTATTATTATAGAAACTAGACTTATGACGAAAGAAAATATGAGTTTTGAACAACGACTTAAATCAATCATCATCATCTGCCTTACCTTTTCCCATTATCTGGGGTCGGCGCAGTATGTCTTTTCCTTCCATACATCGCGCTTTCCTGTCATACTCACATCAACGACTTAAATCAATGTAATGTGGAATTTATATTTAGGTAAATGTTAAAATAAATAAGGGACCTGAATAGGCACGTATTGTAGTTTTCGAAATTAGGTATATACTTAGGTTTATACCTGCATACTATTTAATTCTTACTTACGTTTACTTATAATGTATTTTTTTGTTTTTTTGTTTTTTTTAGGTTACCTACGGTACTTACTTCCGCCATAAGCGGGGCGCCACGGGATCACATTAGCATGCACCGTGACGCCGGCGCTGGCGAGGGTAGATTGACCTACAATAGGAAGGAATCAAGAAATGAACTACCAATCACCAGAAAACATCGACAATGCTATATAGGTATCTTCCTAGCCTTGACCCGCCACTAATTTCACGCCGAGAGTGCCCACCACCATTTTGGGAAATCATTTTAATTTTTGTTTACCAATCAATTTTAGTTTAAAAGGTGTAGTACAAATATTTGTGCTTTCATTTCGTCGGTCGTTACTTACCCTCCGTTCGGTGCGAGTATCAATAGGTCTTAAATAAATAATCAGAAACAAGGGAGGAAGGGCCTAAGTACGGGACATTAACAAGGGTCCAGTCCAATTTTCGTCCTGTCCACGTTGATATATTGAGGGCCGATGCGAAGCCGCTGCCCGCCGCAGTCCGCACCCAACGACGACACAACTCATTTACTTTTTTCACCAAATACGGAGCAATAATTGCATTGAGATAACACGGTAACGTACATAGTACTTGTACCTTTGAAAAATTCACCCTGTAGGTACATATATCAATATGATATCATTCTTAAGGTTTCAGTATATTTAACGCATTATGCGGTATAGCTATTACCGAAAAACCTTTGCGTACTTACTCAAACCGTAAGAAGTATTATTTTCTAAGAACTATTACTGATTTTTTTAAGGTATAGGGTAAAAGCCGGATAGTTGCCCCACTTTTCGAAAAAGCTTTATTTAAAAAAAATATGAACTTGCTGAAAATTATTCAGTATATATCTCAAAACATAGGTCTTTTATCTTCCATAATAGCCTATTTTTGTATACATAATTATCAATAGTTTTGAATAAATACTGTTTTATTACACCTCTCAGAAAACGGATAGTTGCCTACTATGGCGGATAGTAGCCTAGCGTGGAAAATGCTTCGCGGGATACTTGCCTCGTGCGGGGATAGTAACCTCCAAAGAATTTGTAATAATAAGATATTAGAAGTGGTATTGACGTATTATTTCCTAAAAAACCAGTGTCGCCGCTTCGCGCCGCTTTTGCACTGCGCAGACAGCTACTTATTTGACGTAGAGTAGTTTCGGGTATTATAGCACTATAAGCCTTTTTGAAAATAAAATTCGATCTATATGAGAACGTTTTTTACTGTTTAATTCATTCGTTTAACATATCAGTAATCAATAACTAGTAGCTTAAGGCAATATTAATTACTTGAAAAGAAACTAAAAATATTTTCTTTGTAATTAAAAATTTGTTAAAATTTTTAGATGTTTGGGTATCATGACCTAGGGCCATATTGGTCGTAAACGCCGTGAGCCATATTGACCACTATGGAAATACTATAGGTATACAAATAAATTATACGTCTTCAGCATTGTGTCCACCTGGACTGGTAATTGATTTACTTGGAGCCATTTAAAAAAATATTAATAGGATAATGCAATTGACACTATTTCAGCCAATATTGCGTGGCAGGCTAATAACGCAATATTTTCGATAAGTTATATCTATCTAAAAAAATGAACAATGTCTCTACAAATCTATCACCATAATACAGATAAAGGGTTTGCCTACAAAATTGTGTACCTACTAATAATTTAAAAACATTTACAATTCCAATTACTGAAATGGTTGAAACATACCAAAGCATAACATAGAAATACACAATTTCCGTTCGATGCCTGCCAAGGACACACGTGCAGTCGCAGCGGTAGGCAGTGGGGAGAGTGTAGACGAAGTAGGAATGTTAAATGCTAAGAGTTGGTTTGTTTCGGAGAAATAGTAGTGGACCATATTGGCGAACTATGTCATTAATACCCGAACATACTCCAAATAGCTAGTGATTGAATCAAATATAAAGTTATCGATTAGGCATCGATATTATTGTAATAAGTATGGTATATGTAATAGCGTATTATACTCAAAACCTCACGTATCGAAAATAGTTTATTTTCATATTTTTATTTCAAATTCAAATTAAAATCGTTTCTTTTGTGTAGACCTACGGGGGCACATAAAGATTGTAAATTTTACATATTTTTTTTCCTATGTCCTCAACCGGATCCGGCAAGAAACTCAGCGGGCTTGTCTTTTTACATTTGTTTTATATTTATATTTTATTTTTAAATCGCCCGCTGCTTATTTATTCAATACTTAATTACAAAGGGTAGTAGATATTAATATAAATATAATAGCTCCAGTGTGTTCCCTTTTGATATTACCAAGAATTACATAAGTAATTTACTTGAGGAGATTGTAAAGTGCGTTTAGGTAAAGGCTTTGATAGGTTTCGTATAGGATGTGGATTCGTGAGTGGATGTTATTGGTATATGTGACCCGATGGCATACTATCTGATAACAATAATCGAAATTTATCAATTTAAATCCTACGTCTGCAGTGCGTAAAATCCACACATTAATCGTAGGTATGGCTAATTTAATCAAAAACCGTATTTTTGGCGTAGGATTTAAATGACCTCCTTAATGGGGACTGAACAAAATCGACTATAATTTGTAGGAAACCAGTTATCTTTGTCTGTCATTGTTATCCATTTGTCCTTGATATCTGAATTTGAAGGGAAACTAAAAAAACAATACGTATATAAGTAATAACGTAAGTACGTAAGTACGTATCTTCTTGATACGAGGGAGGGCATACCATTTAAAAAAATACATTTTAATCGCTTTTATTCAACTCAGATGATACACTAAAAGCTGGAAAATATTTATGGGCGGGAACAATAAAACCGTATTTCAATAAAATTCAATTTTTTTTTTTTAATTTAGTGGTCCTAAAGCCTCAAGACTGAAAAATTGGAACCCAGAGTTTAACAGCTAAATTTCTGTTTGTAACGGACAATACTCATTTTAAATCAGCAGTAGCCACAGACTCACGGTATAGGTGGGCAGTACTTGCAGTATCAGAATTTAAAGATCGGAGGTTTAAATCATGATTATATTGTACTGTTATGGGAAACTGGATAGTATAGAAGAAGTGGTTGAAAAATCCACTGCAAGATTTAAAGCAAACTAAAAAACAAATATACGAACTCAAGCTAAATAAAACTGTTTATAAATAGCTTAGTGGAAATTATATTAAAAAAATAAAGTCAAAATTTCTCATAAAAAATATCGATACAATACAAACATGGTAACATCACTAACTCCCGACTGGTGTTGTCACAATGACACCGCCGTACTAGTCAAGATTCATACGCACAAGAATCACTTACATTTCGCATTACATTGATTTTACGGTTCGTCGCTGCACCGTACGTTTGATAACACAAGCAGCAATGGAAATGGGGCTGATAATATCATACTAAATCCTGATATTCTCGTGGTAAAATATACAAGTTGGTTAAAATTTGCAAAAATCTTGATTATTACCATAAATATCTACTTACCAATGAAATGTAATCCCTTTATTTGCATAATTGCAAATTTCCGAAGAATTTCCGCAACTAAGAATGCTGCAGCGCACCATTTTTACGACATGTGTCTCGTACAAGGTCTGGTGACGTACTGACATGATTTGTGTCCAGGTGGACATATAATTAGTGCCAAAATTAGGCGGATATGCCACTTCTAATGTCTTATTATTACAAATTCTTTGGTAACCTCGGTATGATTTTTATTTTGGAATGAAAGAAATTTATATCAATTAAAGTAATCTTTATTAATTATTTAACAGTCTTTATAATTTACTTCTGTCAGGAAGAAAACCGGCGTCTCCGAGCTTCAATATATGAGCTATATATGATATTTTCCTTGAGTTAGCAGTTGCTGATTACTTTTTCGTAGCGTCTTCTTAAGATTCGAGAGGATATTATGCATGTTCGAAAAATTTCATTGATATTTTTTCTGTCTCAATTCTTCCAAGACAAGTGCTGAGCTATCTTCTGTCCAGTTGATGTTGCGTGGTACCACGCCTGGTCGCTTATAATTGAGAGGCATTTTGTTTATCTGGAATAAATATATAAAACAGTTAAGTAGATATTTATTTTATTTACAACAAGTTAGAGTCACAGTAAATTGGAAAAAACAACAAAAAATAAAATCCGTCTTTGATTGTTAAAAAATATTTAGTCACTCTAGGGGCAACTATCCGCGAAAGTAAGTAGGGCGACTATCCTTTTTAATGCGGATACTTGCCCTTTTTAATTACGAAGTAAATAAAAAATATTTAGCTATAAAACATGATAAACAATGTAATTTAAACTCTAATACATGCAATGAAACAAAAAGTTGAGTGAAACCACGATCAGTAATAAAAATATTCAATAGTAATTACTTACCAATATAATTATAACGCCCGTCAAAGTTTCGCCGTGGAAGGTTTTTGCTCACATAGACAAAACACTTGCACCTATTCTGAAGGCTTAGACGGCACTGAGGCCTGCGGGGGATCACTACTTATTGTAGTAAAGCGCAATAACAACTTATGTTCCCAACATAGTGTATTAAAAACCGGGGCATGTATCCGTCCGAGGCAACTATCCGGCTTTTACCCTACCTACTACTGGAAATAGCGAAAAGTTATCAAAGGAGTCTTGGCGCCGATTTTGTTGAAAACCAAAACAGCATCATTAGATATTTTTGAAAAATAAATTTCCTTATCTGTGATTCAATCCGGTTGATTTTAAAATAAACCCACCTGTATTATTATACCAGCCGAGTCACTCTTATAAGGATTAAATTCTGGAAAACACGACAAACCACACGTGCAAAGTAAAGGAAACAGCCATGTTATAGGTAGCATTGATAGATTTGGAAAATCCCCGTATGATACCTGTGTTATTAAAGGCCATTAAAGGAAATAATATTGTGCAAGTAAAGACCTAATAGGAATCACAGGGAGAAACTGCTTGTTTGCAATGGTGGGGTCACAAGTCTCCTCCTATCACGTACCTTTTAGAGGACTTTGATTTTCGCCAATCTGTGAACAATTGGTACCAATTCCAAGGTATCTACCAAATATAGCTAAGTACATAATAAATGGCGTTTGAGATTTCATTTCGTTTAAAATTCGCAACGATCAAATTCCGTTGTGCGAAAACTAAAAAGATTATGCTGTAAGAGAATTAATCCCGATTACTGGATAATGTTATAATACCTATGTAGGTAAGTACTTCCCTATCACAATATTTTGTCAACTAAGTAGGTAGGTACTACAAACATTACTTATACTTACATAAATAGTTACTAAAAAACCATCATGCTTGCTTGGCACGGAATGAAAACGCGCAAAACTTCTTACTTGTAACGTAAAATTTCAGTCTCCACAAGCCAACAAGTTACGAACACAGCCTGTGCTTTAAAAATTCAGTGTGTACCCACCCGCTAGCTAGCATTTTTCGAGAGTACTAAAGTCTGCTTCGTTTATATTAAAGACCTCTATCTATTCGTTTTATCCACCCCGAAATATGCTTTCACTCTCAGCGGCTCTTCATCCCGCAAAAGACGCTCACTTCTTGCTTGTGAGATTTTTTAACAGGGAATGTGAGCTGCTTTCAATGTATACTTTACTTGAGTATAGTAAGTACTATTAACTACTTCCTTTAATCTGGCTACACACGATGCAATTACGGATATAATTTGTTGATTCAACTTGAGTTGATTTAATAAATTGAGCTGTGGGGAGGTAAGTTGACGCCTACTTTCAAGAAGTTGAATGTCGACTCGACCATCCTAGCAATCAACAAGATGGATCAACAAATTAATGGTGAATATAGCGGTTGAGTCAAATTTTATTGGTGGCATTTGCGCTGGGCTGGTAGATAGATACCTAGGTACCAAGAATCTGATGTAGGTAAGTACCTACTTTTAAATAATCATGGTGCTCGCCAAAGAGAATAGCTCGCGAGACGCGTGCTTGCACTGCAGCTCAGTACAAATCAAAATAAAATTCTGAGCTGGATTATACGTGAGTAGAGTACCTATAGTGTATCTCGATTTCATCAAATTGAATCAACATTTCAATTTGCTTGTTGAAATCGAAATCGATTTTTTATTATGAATCATACTTTTCATACTAATATTATAAAAAGGAAAACTTTGTTTGTTTGATTGTAATGAATAGGCTCCGAAACTACTGAACCGATTTGAAATAGTACATTGTTACACGAGTGGTGAAAGTGACTTATTTTTCCCGAGACGGGGTTTGGCGCCCGAGCGTAGCGAGGGCGCTAATAGTTCGAGGGACAAAATAAGTCTTTCACCCGAGGTAAACACTGTGCTTTTCATTACGAATACAAGGAAAATAAAAATAAAAACAGGAATTGGCTAAAGAAATAATACAAGGAAGCATGAACAATACTCTACAACTCGAAAAAAAAAAAGATCGGATTGCCGCCTATTTTGTTTTTTTTCGTTGGCCGGCCAACTTCATTATTTAGCCAGTATTTTTAATTTTCATTTTTAAATATTTTGAACAAATCTATGTTATTTTAAAGAAATTGTTGAAACTAAATTATAATTAAGTCATTTAAAAGTATATATTCTTTATTTAATACTCAACTTTATGTTATTTCAATTTTACATCGTGCTGTAATTGAGTGACTGTAGAAAAAGTTTGAACATGGTTCCATAGAAATGGAACTAGTATTTTTTTTTAATTTGACAGCTGTCAGTTGAAAGTGATTCTCCCGGGCCAGAAAAGTATTACTTTCAACCCGCTCCTCAGGCAACTTCAGACCTACTTTCAGTGTATGAGTAATGAAAAATTATTTCACTGTTGGGAAGTTACACTATCCCCGGGTGACATAGGCTATATTATATATTTTTTTAAATTAGGGATCCTTACTAAAACTCCAATAATGTAACCGTAATGTACCCGTGCGAAGCCGGGGCGGGCCGCTAGTATATTATAATCTTCTTGCTTTGATGGCTACATACTAATATTATAAAGAAGAAAACTTTGTTTGTTTGATTGTAATGAATAGGCTCCGAAACTACTGAACCGATTTGAAAAATTATTTCACTGTTGGGAAGTTACACTATCCCCTGGTGAGATAGGCTATATTATATTTTTTTTTAATTAGGGATCCTTACTAAAACTCCAATAATGTAACCGTAATGTACCCGTGCGAAGCCGGGGCGGGCCGCTAGCATATTATAATATTCTTGCTTTTATGGCTATAATCTTCTATATCTATACAAATAAATAAAATTGGAGTGTCTGTTTGTAATATCAAAATAACACCTTTTCACTTAATGCATATGAAAGTACATACGACACCTATAAGAAAAACGCGATTAAAAATTTTTTTGTCTGTCTTTCTGTCTGTCTGTCTGTCTGTCTGTCTGTCTGTCTGTCTGTCTGTGTGTTTGTTCCGGGTAATCTCCGAAACGGCTGGAACGATTTTGACGGGACTTTCACTGGCAGATAGCTGATGTTTTAAGGAGTAACTTAGGCTACTTTAATTTTAGAAAACAATTAGGGTTCCGCGTAAAAAAATAAAAACACAAGAAAGCAAAGAGTATCTCCGAAACGGCTGGACCGATTTTGACGGGACTTTCACTGGTAGATATCTCTTGTTATAAGCAGTAACTTAGGCTACTTTTATTTTAGAAAAACAAAATTTAAAAAAATGGGTCCTGTCGAGCGTACTCTAAACGCGGGAGCGGGCTTTTTTGTTAAGTTAAATTCCACGCGGACGAAGTCGCGGGCGCAGCTAGTCAAGAATAAATTATAATTCTGTGAATCAAGACACAGAATCAAGAAGGCACAGACTTCTATTATATACTTATATATTTTTTTTATATTAAGGTGAAGGCGCCTGTCTAGCCCGCGAAGTTCAATTTTTTTGAGTTCTTTTAGAAATTTTTCAAAATCTAACAATAATAAAAGACAAATTTTTAATTCGCGAAAAAGACCGTGTGCAGTGCATTTATTAATACATTTATTTTACTCTAAAAATTATCACGGTGGATATGATACTAGTAAATCACTAAATATACAAAAATTGCCAGATTATCTGGATAGCTGTCGTTCTTGAAATGTTTTAGAGTAAGTTGGATATATTAATAACTGCACTGCACACGGTATTTTTCGCGAATTACAAAATTTGTCTTTTATTATTGTCAGATTTTGAAAAATTTCTAAAAGAACTCAAAAAATTTGAACTTCGCGGGCTAGATGGGCGCTTTAGCCTTAATAACAATACAATACAAAAATGTGACCGTCCATTTTGGAACAAAAACAAAAGTCCACAGACTTCTAAATACTTGCAAGAATATGATATCATCTTCTTGGCTATAATTTAGCTATGAGCTGTCATTCTATGCAGTCATTTGTCTCTGCTGTTGCTGTCACTCGTTCATTACTAAACTGTCAGCAGTGTCATCTCTGTCCAACGTCAAGTCAAGTCTGCTTGAATTTTCATTCCACAAAGTAGCGATGAGCAAGTGAAATATAAATAATATCGATAAATATCTTATTTTTATTTCAATATACCATACCCAATATTTTGTCCATGGCCAGTAGGGATCTTAATTACTCTTAAAATATTAAATTCAATTGGATGGAAAAAATATTGTGTACTAGCTGTGCCCCGCGACTTCATCCGCGTAGTATTGGATTATTGGGTTAAAAAGTATCCTATATGTTAATCCCGGTTATAATCTATCTGTGTTCCAAATTTCATCCAAATCCGTTCAGTAGTTTTTGCGTGAAGGAGTAACAAACATACATACATACATACATACATACATACATACATACATACATCCACACTCACAAACTTTCGCATTTATAATATTAGTAGGATACTGAGTTTTTTTTTATTACCTAGGAATTCAAACTGCCAGACGGACCTGATGGTAAAAGTAATAACATTTTCGATATTGAAGTATCAAAATCGATCATAATATTATGATTACTCGTTATTTTTTGCCCAAGCCTACAACAGCAGACAGAGTAGTGTTGCCTAAGTATCGATAGTTGAGAGATCGATAGTCGACCTCGAAAACTAGTAATTATTTCGATAGGGCTATCGATAATATCTATCGAAAATTATAATAATTACTATTGATGACGAGCAATAGTATCGATAGTAACAATACTATTGAGTACTGATACTATAGATTACTCGTCATCAATAGTATTGATTATTCGATTATATCCTTGATCGTTACTATTGATAGTATTTTCATATTATGTCATCAGCAATACTACCAATAGCTCTATCGACATTATGACTAGATTTCGAGGTAACGATATACAACACTAATAATACTAAGACCTGACAGTATGGTTCGTTTGATTTCGTTATATTGGGAGAATATAACGTAATTTTGTTTATTTATTTATACTTGAATTGTAATTAATTATTACTCTTCCTTCAAGAAAGGAAGTTCTTTGTAATTATGGAAGAAGGACCTACGTTAATTTCATGTAAAAAGTTAAAATCTGAATTCAGTAATCTTGAAAAAATTCAAATAACTTCAGACACCGTAAGTCTTACCTATAACCTGCTTGCTTGATTACTTGTTTAAATAATTGCACGTAATAGTAAAGATGTAATCTGTTCACCTATTACAGTTTTCTCTTGGAAGGGGACTCAAAAACTCTGCAGTCATACCATTCCTGTCCATATCTAGGAGTCACTGTATGTTTAAAAAGCTCGATGACAATGAGTGGGCCCTCGAAGACAACAGCACCTTCGGTATCAAAATCAATGGAAACCTCCTAGGGAAGGGCTGCTCAAGGAAACTGACAGACGGGGATGTGATAATGTTAGAGCAGACCGAAGAGTTTGTATATAAGTTTACAAAACTACCCGATGATGAATTTGAGATTCCACGAAAGAGAATGAAAATGAATAGTAGCAGTCAAGATAACATCATAGATGATGTGCGGCTGAAGTTTGAGGAGTCACAAAGTTATGAGATAAAACATATTGAAGAGAAGATACAGAATGCTAAGCAAATGCAAACAACGTCCATGATTCTGAAGAAACAGTTGCAGGCCGACATGAACAGGAAGATACAACAGCTGGAGAGTGAGTTTGCATCACAGATAGAGAACTTGAAAGGAGAGAAGAATGAAGTGGAGAGGCAGAAAGCTCTGCTATTGGAGGAGAGGGATAGCCAACTTGCTGCTGTCAAAGTCGAAATGGAAGAAAAAATTACAGACCTCATGGTATGGACTTAACTTTAATTCTATGTTATTATGAGAACAATCTTTGAAAATCTGATCTGTGTAGGGTACCAGTATCCAGTTTCATGTTGCAGAGAGTATCTTTAATTTCAAAGTATCTATTTATAAAGGTTTGTTTTAACGAAATTTCTTGTATCATCACAATTGTCTTACCGGTGCAGCCCTGGCCTCAATGCTAATTTGATATTAAATCATCAAATTGACATACATTTAATGGCTGATTAGTGTTAAATGTTGACTTTAAATTCTGCAACTGAGTGTAAGATATTACCCAAACACCCAAACAAACATTTTTGTTAAAGGAACAAATTCAAAAACATAACGAGACAGAAACAGAACTGCTGCAGGAAAACAGTTTGCTTAAAGAGAAACTGACAAAGGAAAGAGAAGAATTCTTGTCTGAGCTTAGCAGAGAGAACACCTCGAAACAGGACTTGCTGGAGAAGCTGGAGGCGAAGATACGGGAACAGGAGGAGGTGAGATTGAAAGAGAAACAGGAATTTGAGGACATGCTAAGAAGGGAGACTGAACAACTGACAATTGCTAAAGAAAAGGTAAGTTGTTTGAAGAAGTTATTAATATCCAACCAAAAAAATAGTTACATTGATACCAGATATACATAGATGGAGGAGGAGTAAATAAAAAAGTAATTTTCCACAACAGAAATAGGAGAATGATAAACCCTGATGCCTATAATGCGGCATGGCACAACCAAGGCTTTTGTAAGCGCAAATGAGTTTGAATCTTATTCTAATACATTTAATATCTATTTTATATATTACTTAATTATTTAAAAAATAAATCATTTGCGCTTTCAAAAGCCTTTGCCGTTCCGTGCCGCCTGGTGAGCGCCTTCTTTATGTTGATTATATGTAGTGTTATTGTTTTTTATCAGGAACTGAAAGCTCTAGAAGAACAGAAAATACAAAGAGAAATAGAATTAAAAGAGGAACTAGATAACATAAAAAAGAATCTTCAACATCAAGTTGAGCAAACAGAGCAACAGAGACTCAAAACTGAGCAATTGCTTGGTGAGCAGATGGAACAAATGAAAAAGCTCAATGATGAGGAAAAGATTAAAATGGAACAGTTGGTAAGAACTCATAGAGAATTATGAAACTTATTGTTCATAATACATAATCATAATAATGGTGCTTTTTCTTCAACTATTATTATTTTTAACTTTATTCGGTTTAATTTGTTAAAAAAAGCTCATCAGTATTATTTTCCATAGGTCCAAGAAAGAGAGGAAATCCAAAAGAAATTACAAGAGGCGAAAATTAATGCAGAAAAATCACTTGAAGAATTAAGGGTAATTAATTATCTTTATATCATAATGTGTTTTCATATTTTTCTTTTATATTGATGTAATTATTCTTCTGTGATTGCTTTTAGACGCGAGTGACAGAGAGAGAAACGGAGTTGGCGGCGTTGGCTGCCGACAGGATACAGAAGCAAGCAGAACAATCCAGCGAAGTGATCAATACTTTGCAAGAACAACTTGAAAAGGTAAGCTCTACTACTCATATGTGGGGTGGCTCGATTGGGGTAGTACCACTTTCTCACAGAAAAATCGGCGTAGAGTAGCTATTGTAGCTACGTTTGGTACAATGAGTTAAATAAATAAATATAAATATCGCCAGACACACACACCAACTGTATGGTCCCAAACTAAGCAACGCTTGTACTATGGGTACCGTACAATGGACTGGGGGCGATCCCAGTGACACCCAGACCATGGCAAATTACGAAAAGGCCATTTCCGAAATTTACCCTGACGGGAATCGAACCCGCAAGCACCCGACGCAGTGAGCCGAGCGGCCTACGCTCGAACCACTGTGCCAAGCGGTCGTCAAAAAGTCGTTAAAAAGCCGGAAGCACAACCTCCACCTTTCACACCCTCTATTGCTCTCCACTTCAGGTCGGTAACTTGCGAGCAATACCATTGGCAAGTATCTATAGGCTACGATAAATGCTTAACATCAGGGGTGTAGTACGCTAGTTTGCCGACCTTTGGTGCATAAAAAGAAACTCATAGCCTGATGGCTCGTTGAGAGCGTCGCTAGTGTCGATACATGACTTAAAATATGCAATATTTCTATGATGAACATTTTAGTTCCTCTTTTGGCCACCGGGGCCAAATATGGTTGTGGCACTGTACTTACAGATAATTTTCTTGCAGGTTAAAAATCAACTACAAACAGTTGAGAGTGAGAAAAATACCATTCTAGAGAACCTGACCTCGTCGAATTTGACCGGTGAAGGTTCATCTAAACAGAACGTACTGTCCGAGTTCGGACAGCTCATGGAGAGCGAGCTGCAGTGCAGCATCTGCGCTGAACTGTTCGTGACGGCCACCGTCCTCAACTGCTCACACACATTCTGTAAATACTGCATCACTATGTGGAAAAAGAAAAAGAAGGATTGCCCTATATGCAGGTACTAGCAACCCACCCCGGCTTCGCACGGATAGTCAATACTATTTATAAATGCAATTAAAATGTATGCATGTATTATACATATAAACCTTCCTCTTGAATCTCTATCTATTTAAAAAAACGCATCTTTATCCGTTGCGTAGTTTTAAAGATCTAAGCATACATAGGGACAGACAGACGGGAAGCGACTTTGTTTTATACTATGTAGTGATGACATGCTTGCATACTGAGCTCTTAAAAGTCGAAAAGCAAGCCCACTGTGTTCCTTGCTGGATGTTCTCAGTAGAGGTCGTGGACTTGACAAATAAGTGCCCCCCGGAGGCCTAATCAAAATGCCACAGATTTAGAATAAGCTAGATACCGCATGTGCGAAACCGAGCCTGGAATTCTTTCCTACCTACATTGTACGAAATACCAAAACTACCATATATCTTTATATTATATTTTCAGAACATCTATTACATCAGAATGTAAGAGTCTAGTTTTAGATTCGTTCATAGAGAAAATGGTACAAAATCTGGATGAAGAAATGAAATTGAAAAGACAAGAGATTCTTAATAACAGACAGGGTGAGTGTTTACTCGCTTATTAAGTAAACATGTTTATTTTTTTCATAGCTTTCATATTTGCAATTTAACAATAGATGTTACCGGCATAGTGGTCAAGAGTCTGATGTAAGTGAGTGATTCATAAATATAGGTATATAATTATTGTATGTCAACAATGCAGCTTCATAATGTAACAGTTACTTTAAATGAATATCGAGTAGAGGTGTGCCAACCTTTGATGCCCACTCATCTGTTTTTAACGGCAAAAAATATACATATATTCGTTTGTATTGGGCGAAACATTCATATAGAACATGCTGTTGTCTCTATTTTTCTGATGCCATAAAATAGAGACAACAATAATTATCTTTTGTGTGAATGTTTCATCAGTCAAACAAAGGTTAATAGTAACTCCAATCCACGTGAGACAATGCATGTACTATACATGTATAATAACGTCATAGGAATTTAACTATAACGAACTCTAAATCTACGAATTAAGTGACTTGACCTATGGAAGTAAAATTTGGCCACCCAAAAACACTACATTTAGTAATAGGAACAAAACTAGATTTCTTATTATTAAGTACTATCAATTTAATTTGGATAGCTTTATGAAGCTGTATTGTTTGCAGAACTCGAGTCCGAACTGGCGCGACACACCGCCGCGGATACCAGCCGGTATGCTTGCTCATACTTTATTTATTTATTTTAATGAATATTAATATATAAACGGAATACACTGTACCATAAACATAATATACTAACGGATGTATATTAACCAAGTAAATGCACAAACAGTGCAACCGGCAAAATAACACTTATCACTCACATTTTAATTACATAATTTAGGCGAGGCGAGGCGAGGCCGCCCGGCCGTCGCGCCGCGACGCCTCGCCCGCAATGCCCCCTACTGTGCGCGCGCGCATTTTACTTTGATTCCGCTTCAGCGCAATATGGACATTTATTAGTACATTGTTACACGAGTGGTGAAAGTGACTTATTTTGTCACGAGACGGGGTTTGGCGCCCGAGCGTAGCGAGGGCGCTAATAGTCCGAGGGACAAAATAAGTCTTTCACCCGAGGTAAACACTGTGCTTTTCATTACGAATACAAGGAAAGTAAAAATAAAAACAGGAATTGGCTAAAGAAATAATACAAGGAAGTATGAACAATACTCTACAACTCGAAAAAAAAAGATCGGATTGGCGCCTATTTTGTTTTTTTTTTCGTTGGCCGGCCAACTTCATTATTTAGCCATTATTTTTCATTTTCATCTTTAAATATTTTGCCCAAATCTATGTTATTTTAAAGAAATTGTTGAAATTAAATTATAATTAAGTCATTTAAAAATTAATATTAATATTTATTAATTCTTTAATTAATACTTAACTTTATGTTATTTCAATTTTACATCGTGCTGTTATTGAGTGGCTGTAGAAAAAGTTTGAACATGGTTCCATAGAAATGTGAAAATGGAACTAGTTTTTTTTTTAATAATTTGACAGCTGTCAGTTGAAAGCGATTTTCCCGGGCCGGAAAAGTATTACTTTCAACCCGCTCCTCAGGCAACTTCAGACCTACTTTCAGAGTATGAGTAATGAAAAATATATTTTCTGACAAATTAGGGGCATTTATTAGACTTGTATATTCGTATTTAAATTTATATGTTATTAATTAATTATTAAGAGACAACAATTATGGTTTGTGTGGATGATTGGTTCAGTGCAAACGATACGTATCATTGATAAATGAGTGTTATTTCCAGGCGAAGTAACAGCTATGATGAATCCGACACCAACTCCGAGTTCATCGAGGAGGAGGAGGAGGACGACGAGGAACAGTGAGTTCGAACTAATTCTTCTATCAAGCCCATGTAATAAAACATAATTACTAGGACGCTATTTTAAATAATTTGAATCGATATCGGAAAGGGATTCTGAAACTTTTAACGTCTTTATTTTTGCCAATTTAATGTTTATTTCTGAAAAACATCTGAATATTACTAATTGAGTATGTCTTACTATTACTTACAGTGAAGTAACTTAAAAGTTGGCATAAATATAGACGTTTAACGTTTCCAACGTCCAATATCGATTCGAATGATTTAAAATAGCCCTGCTGTATAAGGACACTAGCTGTGCCCCGCGACTTCATCCGCGTAGTATTGGATTATTGGATTAAAAAGTATCCTATATGTTAATCCCGGTTATAATCTATCAGTGTTCCAAATTTTATCCAAATCCGTTCAGTAGTTTTTGCGTGAAGGAGTAACAAACATACATACATACATACATACATACATCCACACTCACAAACTTTCGCATTTATAATATTAGTAGGATGTTGTAGTCCTAGTCACATAGGATAGGCATGCTCATCACTAAATTACAGTCGTCACCGCTTCTTATACGCTCGCTGCGTGACACAGAAACATGCTGTCTTAGGTGTCGGCTTAATAGAACGCGGATCGCGCGAATTTGTTCGTACGAACTTGTGGGCATTATTAATTGTTTGTATTGCAGCTACTCCTGGCCGTACTACCGCCGGGACCGGTACTACACGGATTCCAACAGTGGATCTGACGAATATAACACCGGCGACGACTACGACGACGACGTTACGAGTTCCCCAGCGGCAGCAGGCGGCGATACAACGAATACAGGTGTATCAAATCCAGGTAACAATGCAGTGTTGACTCACTTCTAGTTGTATTAATTCTTATAATACATTTAATTTGAATATATACTATATTATCTTGTGCCTATCGTTCCTGGTTACTGATCTTGGTACCCATTTCCTAGGTATTCAGAGTCGTGCGAAAAATCTACTGAAAAAACAAAAAAATCGTATGATTATTTATCTCGTTGACGGTGTGAGGTGTTGCTTAATTGGAACCACAAATGTTGGCCAATGGACGAGAAATTGCGGAAATGTGTATTTTTTATTTTTTAATAAAGATTTCCTACTAGCTATGTGAATTTATCACATTACTAGTATTACCGTTTTTTGCTTGTGTTAGAAGTGGGCTCACGTCAATATCTTAATGGCCGGGGTGGGGATCGAACCCGGAACCTCTCAGCCACGAGGGCAGACCCTCTAACGACTAGGCTATTGACGCCTTAAATTTTATTAACTAAATTAAAATTTAATTGTAATTGTATTAAATAAATTACACTTGCCTTATTTACAGAACTGGGGGATGGTCGACCAGCGGATCGTGGTGGCAGGCCTAGAGGCGAGACCATTCCAGGGCGGCCCGACGCCTACTACGGCGGGTACGGGCGCTGCTACCGCTGCGGCGCCCGCGGCCACTGGGCTCCCGGCTGCCCCCTTGCATAACCTACCCTCGTAGGCACGCGGAGCATCCACACAGCACTGACACTCCCAGTGCTCTGACAACACAACACAAGCATATACCATCAAATTAAAATAAGATTTGATACTCCGGTACTATACTAGTAAGGTTGTTCTAGCCCGAATCTCGCACGTTTGAATGCTCCAAGATAGGCCTGTTACATCCGAGTGTACTTTACATAATTGTCTCAACGTTTTCAAATATAAACATTTTATTTGATAGTTTTTGTCCTTTTCGTTTTTTCGAATTATTATTATAATGTGGTATTCATGAAAATGTTTTCTTATTATACTGAGAAGTTTTGATTCATTCTCAATTGTATTGCGTGTATGAATAAATTCGCGTAAGGAACATTACATATTTTAAAATTTAGTGTATCTAATTTCTCGTGTACATACGGAATTCTCTTTATTTGTAAATAGTCAGCCTTTTGTAAATAGGCGCTGGTTCGCGACAGTTAAGCTGTGATGGTCATTTAGTTACATCTCACATTTTGTTAATGCAACAAATATATATTTATACATTAAAATAATTACCTGTCACGAACTGTTTTAGTGCCGGGCGTAGCGTGAAATTATGTGTAGCATACAATACAGAGACTTACGCAATGCCTGACGTAATACGGCTATTTGAGAAAATAAATTGCTACTGTAACCCAACCGCCATGCGCCATGGGGCTGTGGGGATGCTGGAGCAATTTTACTATCCCAAATCACGACTCCCCCCAATCTCCATAGATTACAGATTATATTGAACAGTTTCTATTTCCTTATGGTCGTAAGATTATGTAGGTAACTTTCCAATATTGCTGCAGCTACGCTACGCCGCCAATGCTTACGTGTATTTTACTGTATAGCAAGATACAATGATTGTATTTTATTATTTTATTCAGACTAAAAAAATAATGTAGACGGAGCGCGTAGAACTACTGAATGAAGCCACCAAGTTTAGTACCAAATTTAATTAGATTAGCACGTTCTTAATATTTTTTACGACACGATACGGTGCAAATATAATTAGGTATTATATTTTATGTGATTAGAGGTACACTCATAATCGCGAATCGGAAACAGCGATCAACAAATCCTAAAGAATAATCTGGATTGATGCTATTTGGTATTATTAATGCTAACTTCACTTAATGATTCTAGGCGCTCCGTTGACGTTATTATTTTAGTCTGAGCCTTTGTATTATTAAATTTTGTTTTTAATCGACTCATTTGAAAGTACACCAATAAAGTGTACTATTTAAATTACCTAAAGGAGCGTCTTCACCACGAGGCATAATTAGCGAGCGATCACTGGGTCTGTCTGAATCGGATTTCGTGAGCCAAGGATTTGTTAATCGGTTCTTCTCAATCACGTTTCAAACCAACGATTACTCGCGATGAGGACGCTCCTTTACCCAGGCGGCATTTACGAGAAATCACTCGATGTGAATATTATTATAACAAACGGAAATGAAAGTACTGATAGTGATGAATCCTAATAAAAGAATAGATTTTACTTAAGACTTTGAATGGTATAAGTAAATATTTGCCACTACACTACATTTTTTTATAGCAGAAGCTTTAACAAAAATATCTATCTTGGTGGGTGTTTTCCAAAAAATATTGAAGTGATGAAAATAAAGTGAAACAAACGGTTTCGAAACAACAAATTTATTATTATAATTTACAATGTAATAATTATTAATATAATCATGCAATAATAACGAAATTCATATTGTGCTCCTATTATCATTTGAAATTTACTTTATAATAAATATAACCTTTGGTAGGAAATCGTCTACAAGACGTAGGTATTATATAGGGACGTCATACGAATATGACGTGCTTTAAAAACAGCAAATTAAATTATACCTGCATACCAATGCATACAGACCATCATACGCCAAACCTGTTTTTATTAAGAGACGAATATACATTCGAGTTATGTATTCAGTAAACTACATACTTCTTGGCGCGCGCGCACGTGCTGCCGCGACGCTAAGTGATGTGAATGATGGTTCGTGACTGTGATTGTCAGACAAATTGTTGTTGCCAAAATAAGGGCAGCTAAAGGCATAACGATTTGGAATAGTGATAGAATTCATCTTAGATCGTCCATTATTCCAAAATGTCCACTAAACAATAAATTCAATAATTTAAGTAAAGAAAAATAGTTCTTCAATTGTGCAGTAGTTCAAAACAGAACAATCGCACAACGGTTTAGCATACAACAATTTCATTTAGATATAATATACACTCAAAATTCTAACTTAATTTGTTTCATTGACAGAAAGTGCGATAAGGATAACAATATGTACGCCGTTCGACATTTGGAGTAATACTAAGATTCCATTTCCTACTTTCTCAAATACAATAAGCAATACTATGAAAAATATATTAAATTATTATAATATTAAAAAATAATATTACCTACTATGAATAATCACACAACCATCACTTTGTAAACAAAATAATAACAAATAGGAAATATTTATGGAACAATAACAAATTGTTGTGTCTACCACACAAATTATAACATCACTGATATAATCAATGTATGCATGCAAGCATGTATCCATCACTTACAAGTGACATTAAAATTATGTATTTCTACCTATAATAATAATCATCAAAAATGTACAATCACGAAATAAAACTGGTCCAACCTAACATAAAATTGAATAAAGATGAACCATACGCATAATTTGAGTTAGTACTTAATGTAGTACTCAGATTGATATACCTACATCAAGTTAACTCCAATATTAGTGACGGAAAGGAGTAATAGTTACCATAGTTTCGACTCAAATAACGTATCCTATTATTAAGGAGCTCAACATGAATCAAATCAACAGTGCAAGTATACACATAATCAGGTTACATATACATAAATCAAGCAAATATCATACATACATACATAATATATCAAAAGCTTTTGCCTTATACATACACACTTAGTTTCCAAATATTATAAATAACTGTTCCAACCAGTGTTTACACATTCTATTTGCACAAAGAATAATTACTACTTTTAATAATGCCGTATAATAAAAACGGCTATTAGTCAAATACCTCATGATCGCAACTTCATAGTTTTATATCTTTGCTCCTTCATTGGACTGGCTAAATGCTAGGAAAGTGTGGAATAAGATCTATGCAAATCAATAAAATTGAAGTATAGTAACTAAACGCATATGAAAGTATATACGGTGGGTACTTATAAAAAACATTTTTTTAATTTTATTTATCTTTGTTAAGGCATCCCCGAAACAACTGGACCGATTTTGACGGGACTTTCACTGATGTTATAGGGAGTAACTAAGGTTACTTTTATTTTATATAAGGTAACAAAAAAAATGAAGTTGTGATCATTCAAGGCAGTAATCTATTTAACTACATAACCTAATCGTTTTTCTTATCAGCAGGTTGATGTTCTGTTTCTGTGATAGCAGGTGTACCATTCTTAGCTTGTTTCTGTTGTAGTTCCATCTCACCGGAAAATCCAAATTCATTGACTCTCTTGTGGTCAACTTTGTAGATCCAGCGTTGATACAAAAAGATAAAGAACACAATGTCTGAAAAAATAAAGCGATTGTAGGTCAAACAAGATAAATGAATACGCCATGTTTAAAATAATGATGATAAGAAACATTCTCATTATGATGTTATTTAAATTAATGGCCCAAGTTCATTTCAAACAATGACAAGTATGATATATAAATTAATTTGAATCTTTAGTAACAACACAGGTGACAAGTAAATAGTTCGCCATCAGTTAATGTAAAGGCTCCCCTTATTGGCCACTGCACCATATTGATCATTATGTCCATCCACTACAAACTTAAAAAGAAATTATGTATAATGAACTGTAATCTTACCATCTCTAAAGCAGCCCAAACGGTACATTGTTGGCATTTTAATGACAAATGCAAATATGTCATCTATGAATGTATTAAGGAACTTATAGGTCATCATTCTCCAAGGAAGATGTGCGACAGAATTCAGCTTGTAGTTTATGAATAGTTGCGGGGTCATCATGATGAAACCAAAAGTCAGTAAATAACCATACATCATATTCAGCACAAAGGAGTACCATCCCTTATGTTCCTGGTACAGCAGGGAGTAGACTCCATATCCAACCAAAAGTGGGAAGCAACCCCAGCTTAGGTAGCGGAAGGCCAATATATCATACTGTTTTGTGCTAGACTCCACATAGGATCCTTTGTCAGTAAAACTTAGCTTTGGTATCCCAAAAATCCTGTCCTCTCTATTTATCTTTACATCCATCACCTTGTTAATTTTCCATATTTCAATCAATAAACCGATGAAGCATGAAATCCTAACCATGACATTTGTCTCATTGTCTAAAACATAAAGTAACACAACAGTTGATTGAAAGACATTGAAAAATACTGATCTCACAGAGAGGCCTTCAAGTGACTGCCTGTTATTCCAAAATTGAATGTCATTTTTAAATGCTAACAACTCGAATATGGAATGTAGCACAGACACAGATATAGTAAGTGCCAACAAGTATGGAGACGTATCAAGTAGCAACTCTTTTACAGTATCCTGCTCTTCGTCTTGTTCCTCTCCTCCTAAAGCCGAAAGCATACTCAATTTGTCTCTCATTGCTTGAGCTGTGTATAACTGCCATTTAAAAAGACTCAGCGGTTGGTAGGTTAGCTGCAGTTGAAGTAATTCTGTAGTTTTATTGATGGGCACATAATCACGCATCATATTCCAATACTCATTTAAAAATACTGCAGGTTTGTATTGCTTTCCATCTGGTAAGAAATATATAAATTCATCGAGTGGAGGTGGAACACTGCCTTGCATCCAGTTGGTTTGATCAGTTACCAAATTAATGGTCAAATTAGGATGCCAATGTGATACTATCTCTTCTTTAAGTGTTTCAGCTTTCTCAATTTCTTCAGCAGACTTTTCAGTTTGACCAGTCAATAAATTATGTGTCTTTAGATAACGCAACTTCTTAAACTTGTTAAGCATTTTTCTCCCATAAGAAATGTAATCTCCGCCATATTCTTGCTTATTATTGGGATCTGGGGATTTGCCTGATTGCACTATATATACATGGAGATATATTGATCCATTATTTTTTAATGCATGTGAAGGGGTAATGTTGGTAGAGTGAGTAAAGGTGCCATCATTTTCAGGTCCTGCATTCCAGTCACCATAGATAAGCCCATTGTGCTTCCAAATCAAATCTGAGCTGTCAAAATTTTTATAAAATTCCTTCTCAGATACATAACAATACATGTCTAATACTGTTCCATTGGCAAACATGTTTATAGCAGGCACACGGGGTGCACCTGATGGATTATTTATATCAGTTTTAGGGGCTGAGGGCTGTCTAAACATTGATGTAATGAAATATACCACTAATGCTCTAATAATTAGTGACTTTGTTATAGCAAAAAATGATTCTAATTTGGTTGGTTGCATTCTGCGACGTTGTTCGTCTATCTGAGCATTGACCTGGAAAATTAATGTCCATAAATTATTGAACCAATAGGTACATGAAGAATAAAAATGTAGGTCAAAAGATCACAATACACTTATTGCATGTGATCCTTTTATTAACAAATTACAGATATTTCATTACTAAGGATTCAAGATTGTAGCTACTGTGAATAAAATGCAGAAAATTATGAGTAAAACCTACCACATTATTTTACTTACATCGACTGTATCTTCGGCAGATCCATTAGTCTCAACAAGAGAGGCATTTTCATTGGCATTTTCAGGGACACTGTCTGGATCACTATTATTATTGGCCATGGTGATTTTTAGTAAGGCTGGATTATTATTATTTCTTTCTGAAATATTTTATCATTTGTACTTTTAGTTTTTTTTTATAATGACGATAGCCATGAAATCGGCCGCCTCATTCACAACGTAAAAGAGAAGAGAATCCCGTCCACAGATAAAAAGTACAATAATTTAGGGCTGTAAAAATATCAGTATTCCTTACATTAGTACCTAGTAAAAGTAACGAACAGCGTTATATTCTCTCTGGTAACGGCTACACTACTGACAAGTTCGAGCGAGGGTGTGCCTGTCAATCTATTCAGTGATACGGAGTCATGAACCTGTAACTTCCGTGTACGGAGTACATTACGAATGACATGACTATTTTTGGACCTAGAACAGGACCGAGTGTGTATGTATGTATGTAATATGTACGACGGATACAAGTATCAATTTTTATCTGTTTTTTACTTGTACAACCCTAGAGAATATTTAAGTTTTTTTGTTGCATGACACAAAAACGACCCATTTAGCCAGTGATCAGTAAAATAATAATTTCAGTTTTCAGGTGTACCTAATTATGCGTCGTCGACATTTAGTATATTATACAAGGTACTCTGTGGTCGAAATCATTTTTTTTTTTTTGAATGGACTATAATATGTTTTTGGCCAGAGGGGCAGGGGGGCAGCTAGCTCAAGGGCGCCACAAGGGACACGACCTCGGCTTGGGCCGCTGCCAGTAGAGGTGGCGAGGGTAAATCTACCACGGGATCGGAACGCGACCTCGACTGAGAAGATCCGGCAAGAAACTCAGCGGGCTTGTCGGGTGCCAAGGTGAGTCTAGGTAAGTAGACGCACCTTCTAGCGGAAGCGGGGGTACGTCGACCTCGCCGGCGAGGTCGGTGTCTGGTGGGGAGTGTGCGTGTGTCGTTCTCTTCGACATCTGAGTCTAGGAGAACGGTGAGTGGGTCGGGGGGGAGGGGTCGAAATCATTGTGTGCGTCGAGCACGTATATGTAGCCTGTGGCTAAGACCAATGTACCTCTTCAAACCCTTTTAGTAATGTTGTACAACTTATTACTCCGTGAGGGTACTTGAGTCTTTCAAAGGTCGTTTGCGAAATTTTTCCTCAAGTCCAAGTGCGCCCTACGAAATTTAATAATTTCAGATAAAAATCGCCAATCTGTTAACTATTACCAATATACTTGAGTCCATGCACTATGTACCTACTTTCGTAGTGAGCGGACCCAAGTATATTGGTAATTGTTCACAGATTGGCGATAGCGTAGAAAGTATTAGCGTTTTAGATTTCATTTCACAACGATGAAATTTCGTAGTGCGCGCCAATATTGCTTGAACATAGATGATTTTCTTTTTCTAAGGGTAGTAAATGTTTTGAAAGGGTCTAAGAGAAAGAACTTCTTTACTACTTCCTCTTAGGAAAGGGTGCCTACTATGCATGGAAATAGAACCTAGTTTCATGGGAGGTAAAGTAGAAACCAAGTAAGAAGCTCAGTTCGCCTTTGACATATTAAGTGCCACTCAAGCCACCACTCAACACATACTTATAATGCTTCTAATAGCACGCCACCAGACGTGGTTACTCGTTGCATACTCTGTGCACCAGAATGCTTCGTCTACCATACGATGGATGGCGCTACTCGGACGGTTATACCCACGAAACAACAAGTTCAACCATCCTTTGGACTTCGCACTAGAAATAACTGTCATAAATTCCGAAAGAAATTGCGGGGCGGGAGTTGATGCAACGCATTGTAATTGGTTTATAGAAAATAATAATGGATCGTAATTGGTTGATCGTATAGCTATCTTATACACCTCTTAAGCGTGTGTTTCGACTTTCGGAAACTTTGGCTCTAAAGTGCGGAGTCCAAAGGCTGGTTGGTTCGTGATTATAATGGCGTAGATTACACTAACATAAAATAGGGCAGGTACCTATTAATGACATTAAAACTTAGACCATCTAACTAAATCCTCCTAGGATTAAAGCTACCATTGGACTACTGAAAAAGGATTCCCTCTATACAAAATGTACTGTTGTCACCTGTATATAATATACACAACTCAGTTACAGATTTATTATTTACTCACGACTAAACTTACAAACAGGTAGTAAAACAGTTTTTTTTAATATTTAATGGTTTATTTCAAACACAAAATTGAAAGACTGACAGTTAATCGGAACCAAATGCATTCGGAAAGCTTATCATGAATGTTTAGATTCCCAAACCATTACAAAATTAGTTTTGACAACATTAAACAAAACATAAAAAATATTACTAACAGCATTTCACTTTATAAAGTTCTCCTAGATCTACTCAGTAATACTCAGATTCTGTAGTGCATATGTTGAACATCCGACACTGGTTTCCATCACAGAGATTTCATTACCTACATTTGAAGATTACCTTAAAAACAAAGAAATATTCTATTTCCTCTCTAGCAATGTAAATTAATGCATGATTTCTTGCCTATAATATATTAAAGGCCCAAAACTGCCTTGTGCTTGCAAAATATACCTTTACTGAAAAGGTTTAAACTTCCTTTCACTTGCATTCATCTTCTTGCATTGTTCCAAGCGGTCCTCTGTACATACTGTCATAATAAGGTATTACTTTATAGGCACAAGAACAGACCACACAAATGGCAACAGTCCCCAAAACGTACTTTATTCAACTTCAATAATATAGACATAATTATGCATGTAATAATATACTAAATACTAAAAAATATATACTAGCTTTGCAACTAACATTTAAATCCTTGTTGTGAAGTGATCAAGCTGTAGACATCAAAATAAAATACATCTATACTTAGATAAAACCTTAAGTTATGTATTGTACCTATCAAGCTTACAAACGCTGCAAGCTGAGTGAATTTACGACTTAGATAACTGATATATTTCAATGCGGTAGCGAATATGGATCTGAGGCGATTTCTATAGGTTACGTTCTTATTGGCTCAGTATCGCAATTAGCTGCGAAACTGCCATCACGGTTCTATATCCGTCGTCAGTACGTCCGTCCGTCCATACGTCTATACGATGGTGCATCTTAAGACGACTTTACAGCTATAGAAAGGCTACTCGGTACGATCATAACAGACAAGTTGTTGTCAGATACAGTAAATCACATTACCGCAGCCATACAGCAGCGACCATATGCGCTAAAGAGAATACAATATATATCGATGGGTGTGGTAAAATCGAATTATTTGCCCGGGCAGTGCCGCTGCGCCTTAACGCGTTCTGTCGGTCGGACGGAATATCCATTAATATTATAATAAATAATTGGGATGACGATAATAAATGCATGCCTCTGACTACTCCCCATCAGGGAATACGGCGTGATGGTGTAAAAGCAATGTCGTAAACTCGCAGTTAAGTGCACTCTACCGATAAGGCGGTAATTCTAGAAGTGATCGTCAGAGTAGAGTAAAGCATAGGTCTGTCTCTGTGTAACAGTGGTTACCATTTCCACTACCGCATGTGATGTCGTTTGTTTTAGATAATGAAAATAAGATTGGTTATTTTTCAACTTAAAATAATAAATTAAGTTTAAACATTCTGTAAACGTAAGAGATATGAAAATATTGAGTTGGAGAACCTTAAAAAAATGTCACACTATTATGTATTAAATAAACGTAATATTCATTCTCTTACAATAATAAATTGTAAATAATGACCTTTATCGTCCTCGCGCACGGTATGTGAACTGTTACCATTTCTAAATTGTTCTTCACTACAATTAATCCTGCATTTCCTCTGGCAACTCATGTGGGTTAAGAATGCCAGGCACCGACAACTGAACTCTTCGTTTTTCCTCTTGCGCTTGCCGAAGAGCAAACAAACGTTCTTCCAAATACAGGTCACTGTCATCCTCACCTGTGTACTCCTGTAAACAAATTAATCATCATTTTAGGTTATATTTCAATCAAGATGAAGAGATATGAGGTTTCCTAGAAGTATGTAGTAACACCAAGTCTTATTGTTACATGAGAACTGCCTTCATTTCCTGGACCTCTTACCAGTTACAAGTAAAAACAATTCTAACACATCCCTTCTCTCATAAGTTATACCTATCACATCAGCGCTAACAGGGGGTGGTAACCCTCCCCCCTTCCCGTTGTGAACCTCATCTGGGTTACAAAATCATTAATGCGTAAGGATTTTTATATAATACCTGTTGCTTCAAAAATAGCGAAGACAGTTTTTATTTTTAGGGAAATAGGTGATAAACACGCAGCCTGATCGGATTTCCCACAGAGAGAACAATGCAAAGAAATAAGCCACACTGTCATCTTAACTATATTTTACTGTGTTTCAGTACTATTTAGTTGGAAGTCAGTAGAGGTTGAGTATTGGGGTATCAGCGGTAACCAACACATGTACACTTCTATACAAAAAATATTATTTGTTTTTGATTATTTTTAGGAGGTAATCTGACCATTCTGAAATTTATTTCCCTGATTGAAATTTTCACTATCCACAACTCACAAGTGACATAGGTTGTTTTAAATTTCCACCCGGCTGAAACCGCGCGGAGCAGCTAGTACTATGTCCTTTGGATTGCCCCTAGACGATTGTACAGAACCAACTCATAATACAAGTCTTGTTTTGGACCATTAATTTGAATGTGGCATAGTTTTATTATATTTAATAACTAGATGCTGCCCGCGACTTCGTCCGCTTAGACTTAAGTAAAGTATTCTATGTGTTAATCCAGGTTATAAACCATCTGTGTTCCAAATTTCATCCAAATCCGTTCAGTAGTTTTTGCGTGAAAGAGTAACATACATACATCCACACTCACAAATTATCGCATTTATAATATTATATTATATATATATTAATTATATACTAGGATTATTTTAAATAGGTATAATATATCCCTTCTAATACTTACTCTTATCTGAACTAAGAAATCTCTTAGGTGATCCTTAAAGGCAGGGATGTCTTGGTCCAAGTTGAACAAACCTTGAACCGTGATTTTTATTTGATTGTCTGTCAAGTGAGGGAATGCTCTTTTTAGAAGGTTAGCCACATATTCCTGAAATAAGAAAATAATATCTTAAAACCGTTACTATTACCCTTCGTAGGCCTTTGGCACACTAAATTCAATGATGATAATATTCTTGAATTTTAAATTTCTCATAAAATCTACATAATGAGGGTTGATACCTGTATGTAGAGGACATTGTCGGGAGTGGGCCCGAGTGGCACAGTAACTCGGCCTGCTTCCACTAGGGAAAATATGTGTCCAAGGATGGTGGCATGCATCGTGAGGCCAGCGCCGTGCGACGTGTCCGTCACCACGCTGAATATGTGCTCCAGGATATCACACAAGTAGGTCTGATAGAAACTCTGCGCAGCCTGCGGGTGTTGCTCCACGTTGTGCAGCAGTCGATACAATATTTGGAGACCAGTGTCGGCCACAATCCTCATTGTGTGTTTAAACGCCCAAATTATGGAATCCAATACCAATTTGAATTGTGCTGGAGGTATGCTTAGGAATGCTTTAAAACAGTGTGTATTCACTGCCTGTAGTAACAGGAAAAACTCTGTCCTGTGCTCAGGATACTCTTCGAAATCTTTATTAATCATTTCAAGAGTACACTCAAATACAGCATCAAATATTTTTGGTACTTCAGAAGTGATGTGCCCACCGAGCTTGTACACAATTGCAGCCATGCAGGACAGTACCTCAGGTTCACGTGCATCTGGTACTGCCGTTCTCTGGTAGTCCAAAAGGACTGCATCTAGCAGTGGTGGAATAAAATTTTCCAAAACCATGGTATTGTCTGTTGAACGCGACACCCAACTGGCGATCAATTTGAGTGTTTCTTTCTTTATTATACGCATGTTCTTGATTAGAGGTTGCTTAGTAACAACCACTCCATTCAAAGCAATGGCTTGACTGATGTTCTCAGACATCACTTTGTAAACATTTAGCATGTCCAAGTATATTCTGCCCAGCTGCACAACATATGGATGCCCTAAGGCGCGGCAAGCGCGTACATTTGTTTTGAGAATGCTGACAAGCTGTTTGACAGCTTCTGGATCTTTTAGAATGTCTACATTGTGTGATGCTTGTGATATTATGTCGTCCCAAACTTGGTTGGGCAGAAGCATGTATTTTTCGATGAGCTGCTCCTGGGCATCCTGATCCACTTGTGCACTAATCATGTATCCCACGGCTTCATAGAAAGTATGGACTTGAAGTGTTTGTAAATCACAGATAATAGAACTGATTGTGCTTAAAATTTCTTCAATGAATGGACAAGCCTCGCCTACCTGAGTAGTGACAAAATGGCGCCGACATTTGAGCGCAATCTTTATAAATGTATCACACGCCATATCTTGGACACCATCATGAGTCTCATGCATGAACTCAAAGAGTTTATTCACCACAGTTTTCAAAAACTTCCAGTGAGCACGTAAGAAGCGTGGATACTGTCCAACAACATACATTATGTTACTGGCAATAATAGCCTTATTGTCTTTGCCTTTTTTCTGTTCACACAGACCGAGCAGCTCTTTGATGACGACAACAAGGAAACGTTTCTCATCTTCTTCCATCATTGCACCAGAGATTGAGCCAATCGCCCAACACAATGTGTTTAAATTCTTCCAGGACCACTCTGTGCCATTAACCTGGTTCTGGAGTTTTTCAGTCATAATACGTTCTGTATCTTGGTAATCCAAATGTGTCAGGTAAACTAATGTTTCCCTCATGTTTTTATACAAATTAATTGAATCAGTATCCTTCATAAACTCGCGCACAACTTCCCCATTTTCATTCTCAACTACTAATACTTCCTCTGGTTTAGCCATTCTAGAGATCATTATGTAGCGCACGCTGCTCAACACATCTGAGTACAGGGCTTTCCTACCCACACTCTTCCCGAGTGTGTATAAGCTAGAAGAATGGGAGCAGGGAGCTATTTTGTACAAATCAGCAGCCAATGCATTCCAAAACTCCAAACAAATCTTAAATATTTCCACCTCCTCAACCTCAGATATCAACACCAGGTACCGAAGTGCATTCATTAGGGTGTTTGTAAGTCCCCTCCTTTCAATGAAATGGCCATGCTCTTTCAAGTAGGTGCAGAGGAATAATGCAAGATTTTGAATAAACACTTGTTCTTGGTCTCGGCCAGCAGAATACGCCTCTCGTATGTTGGTAGTGAGCGGGAGCATAGCCTCCAGCTGCTCCATGGTCTGCACAAGCAGAGCCACAAACTGCTCCTCATAATTACTCACAGGCACACTAGCAATCTCCGTCAAACAGCTCAATGTCACATTCCGAAACATGGGTACATTCAAGAACTTAAAAATAAGTGTGCTTATCAATTTCATCTCAAATATGTATCCCAATGGGATCCAGCTTAAGAACCTCAAAAGAGTATGAAGTGTAGCATCAACTAAAGGTGCATTCTGTGAATTTTCAAGAACAAATTGGCAGAGTTGAAATATTTGACTGAACTCTGAACACATTGTATCTTTTAGATGTTTCGCCTTGGTCTGTGTGAGTTGTCCTGTACTGAAAACAAACACCTCTTCACTAAGCAGTTTCAGTATGACCATGTTGTTTTGGCACAGACTTTCATTTGTCTTAGATGCACCAACAATATCACTTATAAATGTTTCCCAGTTGTGAGGCCACTCTCGTTTTAACACCTGAATCAAAATCATATTCAGTTTTTTCAAGTAAACCTTGTTACTGTCCATTGTCACAGGGTCGGAGGAGTTCTTGATGATGAGACCGACAATGTACTTCTTGATACCCTCGCATTGATTCCTTGGTAATATCTTCCATCTTGTTTGTATCACTTGCTCCAATATTTGTAAGGCATAGTATTTGGTTTCTTGGTTTTGTGAATATTCCAAAATGGTATCAACACGAGTCCAGGCATCGGGATGTTCTTTCAGAGCAGTCAGTATCTCCTGTGCGGTTCGCTGCTGCTCCCCTACGGTTGAGTACAGGCATCCAACAATGTTATCAAGAAGATTGATGTCAAGTTTTTGGTTGAAATCCAAAAGTTTTGATGCTTGTTGCTCTAAAGTTGCCATTCTGTTTTTTTAGAACTTATATTAAATATGCTCCCTTTAATGAAAATCAAAACTCAGATAATTTTTCTCACATTCATTCCTCACCATACGTATCACTGAAAAAAACAATTCCTCTATTAGAAAATCCTCCGAGATAACTATAACCTCACAAAGTTATAGGTATAGATGAAAGTGGATTTTTATTAAATCAACGGAATGAGATGTCAATAAAATATTTGCACTTTTGATAAATATAATCATTTATCATTTTGAAAACTTAAATTACAATTGCTTTTACGTGGGAACAGAAAATATAGAGCACACACCCCGCAACGAAAGGTATCAGGAATGTTTTCTAGGAATCGTATCATGTTTTTGCGTTAAATTAGCAATCAACTATTTCGACATTCCAGGAAAGACAATAGTTGTAAATTATGACAAATCCAATAACTTACCCGAGAAAACAATTTGCGGCGCAATCAGTCTAACGCACTACCATACATACTAATCCGTTGTTTTCGTGAAGCTTGACTTGAAAAAGCTTACATTTGCTCTATCAATCTGCGTGTTGTCTATGCTTCTTACCACCATACATAGATAAAGAAAAATATGGATACAAGAAAGTGCCTTGTAAGGGTATGGATGATATAGGTCTACCAGAATCTCATGGCAAATGGGGAAATAAAAATTTGTTGTGTGCAATACTGGGGAAATTGGATTAAACGATCTTGATACTGTTTAAGTTTTATTTATATCTTTAGTCATTAATTAACATGAAGTATACTAGGTATGTGTATGAAGAATGTTGTTATACATCGGGTTCTTAACATAGGAAAATATGACAAAGAAAATAAATCCAATCATATATTACTTTATGTACTAATTTATTATAATGTTACGTACACGTACAGGGGTAGGTATAGGTCTACCAGAATCTCATGGCAAATGGGGAAATAAAAATTTGTTGTGTGCAATACTGGGGAAATTGGATTAAACGATCTTGATACTGTTTAAGTTTTATTTATATCTTTAGTCATTAATTAACATGAAGTATACTAGGTATGTGTATGAAGAATGTTGTTATACATCGGGTTCTTAACATAGGAAAATATGACAAAGAAAATAAATCCAATCATATATTACTTTATGTACTAATTTATTATAATGTTACGTACACGTACAGGGGTAGGTACAATTAATGCCGTTAAACGTGTAAAAAGGGTTTATTTCGCTCTCCACAAACTCGACAAATACACAGCACTACACTAGTTACACACAACAAGCACCGTTCCGAATCAATTAGCAGACTCGCAGTATTCCAATATTATCGCTCAGGTCACTGGTATATTGCTCTTCGTTCGCTTACTTTAGTTCCGTACACTGTCGCTTCCAAGAAGTAACTAACTCGCTGCCCGTCGTCGACTTCTTATATATCGAATAAAGATGCGAGCTGGTGTTTTCCTGAACATTCTCGGAGGTATGTAAGTAATAATAATCGCAATCGAACGATCCCGAGACTCATTGTTGGCTTTCCTTTGTATTCGTTCGCGAGTAGGTATTCGCCGCCGTCGCGCCGATAACGCAAAGGCGTTCACCTTATACCTACAATCTCGAACATTCAATTTTTGAGACCTTTCATAATTAATCGATGGAGTACATCTAGACTAACAATGCGTTTTTGTATAAAGCTGATAAAATAAGGATCCTTCGAGATATTTGACCAAATAGTTTCTAGGTCGCAACAATAATATCGGTTAAAAGTTAATAACTCATTCAGAACTAGAAAATGATTCCAAGAACTCCACTTGCATTTCTTGTTCTTCATCAGATGATGAAGATAAAGAGGTATTTATTATAAATCGCTCTTCCAGCATTTCAATTATTTTATCTTTCTCGAAGAAATCGTTTTCAGTTTTCTTTACATGTTCACAACATTTTCGCCAATCCTCTGCACCGATTTGTGAGAAAGCTTCTTCTGTTAATAATTTAATGTCACTTGCAGGCCTATTAACATTTTTATCAGCAACTTTTTGCTTCATTATACCCCAAATCATTTCTATAGGATTCAATGTGCAATGATAAGGTGGGAGCCTTAAAACTTCGTGACCGTGCGATTTTAATACTTCATCTATCTCATATAAGGGCGCAGACATGTTTTGTTTCACTACTTCAAGTAGTTGACATTTACGCCAAAGATCATCATAATGTACATCATTTGCACGAAGCCATTCTTTTATATCAGCGATACGATTGGCTTGTGTGGGCGGTTTGTTCAAACGTACGGAATGATAACTAGCATTGTCCATAACGATTAGTGAAGGTCTTGTCAAATTTGGAATTAGCTTCTCTGTCACCCATTTTGTAAAATTGTCCTTATTCATGTCGTGGTGATAGTCAGCAGATACACTTGTTGACCTGTACACCAGACAACAATTTGGTACAAAGCCATTTTCTCCACCAGCGTTTACAATAATCCACCTCGTTCCAAGTGATATGCTTTTAGATGGACCTGCAATATCTTTGCTTTGCCAGCACTTGTTCACAGAACATGAACCATGAATATAAGTTTCATCTAAATAAATTACATCCAATTTATTTTGCTCTTCAGCTTCGCGGTTTTCCTTTATACGCTTCAAAAACTTATATCTTTGAAGTTTTATGTCATCTCTCTCCATCAAAATGATCCTTTTTGATTGGCATTTAACATATTCAAAACCTATCTCCTTAAGTATAAGTCTGTAAAAAATAATAAAATTTATCATGTTACTGAAACGATAGCTTAGCCAATCATCAACATCAACATCAGTCTATATACGTCCCACTGCAGGACACAAGCCTCATCTTACGAGTGAGAAGGATTATTACTTAATATTTTTCTTACCTCAAAGATTCTCTCCCACCGTTGAAATCAATTTCTTGTCGAAGAATTTGTAACAGTTTCATTACTGTTGGAATTTCCTTCCGAACTGTATAGAATTCATTTACTTTATTCTTTATCAACTGTAAATCGAAACTGTCCAAGTTGATTTTCTTCTTCCCCCCTCTCCTCTTTTTACCAGGCGTGGAAAATACACCATCGTTCGATGTGCCCTCACCTATGATTCGCCGTATAGTAGTACTGGAAACCCCTATAAAGAAGCTATAATTAAGTAAGAAAAATATAAAATAAACTAAAAGTATCAAAACAACTCAGTCCAACTTACCGGTCAACTCTACGACGCGCTTTAAAATCAAAGATTGAGTTTGATTTACGCCTTCTTCTTCCCTTATTTTACGATACACATTGAAAACAATATTTCTCGCTTGAGATCGAAGTGGCTTTTTCGACATTTTCACAAAAACAATAAATTGCCAAGAAGATATCACAAAATCTCAACAGCGGTTGACAAACCTTGTACTTTGATTTGGCAGGTGACAATGGACATTGCCATATGAAAGTCACATTTTTTTTATATTTTTTAATGCCATGAGATTCTGGTAGACCTTATAGTGTTTTATATTTTGTTTTTATAGACTTATCATTTACAGCACGTTATTACTTATAATAATTTTTCAAATTACTTCCTGTTTATTTATATTCGAAACAATACCAATGTTAATCTGAAAATTGTTCATGAACAATTTAGTATGAATAAAACTTATTTTGGTATGTATGGTAATCGTTATATGTCCGTGGGTTATATTTTATAGCTATAGCGATACCGAACAACTATCATAAATATGTACTTGTTTTTCTATGTATTTTAAATAAAAAATAATCCTATCAAAGTCACAGACTTAAAAATACTAGTGTATCAATCAAAGTATATATAGGTCTACCAGAATCTCATGGCATTAAAAAAATATAAAAAAATGTGATTTTCATATGGCAATGTCAATTGTCACCTGCCAAATCAAAGTACAAGGTTTGTCAACCGCTGTTGAGATTTTGTGATATCTTCTTGGCAATTTATTGTTTTTGTGAAAATGTCGAAAAAGCCACTTCGATCTCAAGCGAGAAATATTGTTTTCAATGTGTATCGTAAAATAAGGGAAGAAGAAGGCGTAAATCAAACTCAATCTTTGATTTTAAAGCGCGTCGTAGAGTTGACCGGTAAGTTGGACTGAGTTGTTTTGATACTTTTAGTTTATTTTATATTTATCTTACTTAATTATAGCTTCTTTATAGGGGTTTTCAGTACTACTATACGGCGAATCATAGGTGAGTGCACATCGAACGATGGTGTATTTTCCACGCCTGGTAAAAAGAGGAGAGCGGGGAAGAAGAAAATCAACTTGGACAGTTTCGATTTACAGTTGATAAGGAATAAAGTAAATGAATTTTATACAGTTCGGAAGGAAATTCCAACAGAAATAAAACTGTTAAAAATTCTTCGACAAGAAATTGATTTCAACGGAGGGAGAGAATCTCTGAGGTAAGAAAAATATTAAGTAATAATCCTTCTCACTCGTAAGACGAGGCCTGTGCCCTGCAGTGGGACGTACGAGTATTTAGACTGATGTTGATGTTGATGATTGACTAAGCTATCGTTTCAGTAACATGATAAATTTTATTATTTTTTACAGACTTATACTTAAGGAGACAGGTTTTGAATATTTTAAATGCCAATCAAAAAGGATCATTTTGATCATTTTGTGTACGGAACTCAAGTAAGCGAACGAAAAGCAATTATACCAGTGACCTGAGCGATAATATTGGAATACTGCGAGTCTGCTAAGTGATTCGGAACGGTGCTTGTTGTGTGTAACTAGTCTTAGTGAACTAGTGTACTAGTAGTGAACTAGTACTGTGTATTTGTCGAGTTTGTGGAGAGCGAAATAAACCCTTTTTACACGTTTAACGGCATTAATTGTACCTACCCCTGTACGTGTACGTAACATTATAATAAATTAGTACATAAAGTAATATATGATTGGATTTATTTTTTTTGTCATATTTTCCTATGTTAAGAACCCGATGCATAACAACAATTTCATACACATACCTAGTATACTTTATGTTAATTAATGACTAAATATATAAATAAAAATTAAACAGTATCAAGATCGTTTAATCCAATTTCCCCAGTATTGCACACAACAAATTTTTATTTCCCCATTTGCCATGAGATTCTGGTAGACCTATATCACTCTTGTTAGAAAGGGTCACTATTATCAGTGGTATCTCTCTCTCTCGACGCTAATTTACTGAAATTAGCTTATTCCAGTTATACGTATTCCATGATGGAAAATTAGAGAGCGCCCCTAGCGGACAATATCCAAAACTCCCACACATAATGATCAATTAATCCTACTAATATTATAAATGCGAAAGTTTGTGAGTGTGGATGTATGTATGTATGTATGTATGAATGTATGTATGTATGTATGTATGTATGTTTGTTACTCCTTCACGCAAAAACTACTGAACGGATTTGGATGAAAATTGGAACACAGATAGATTATAACCGGGATTAACATATAGGATACTTTTTAACCCAATAATCCATTACTACGCGGATGAAGTCGCGGGGCACAGCTAGTATGTAAATAATTATATAATAACTAGCTGTGCCCCGCGACTTCATCCGCGTAGTATTGGATTATTGGGTTAAAAAGTATCCTATATGTTAATCCCGGTTATAATCTATCTGTGTTCCAAATTTCATCCAAATCCGTTCAGTAGTTTTTGCGTGAAGGAGTAACAAACATACATACATACATACATACATACATACATCCACACTCACAAACTTTCGCATTTATAATATTAGTAGGATTTAGCCCTTATTTTAGCGTAACGTATACCGGGATTCCTCTCAATGCGAGAGGGATTCAGGCCAGAATCAATCGGCTATCACTGCTATAATATTAACTAGCCGCCTGCCTCGGCTTCGCACGGGTATTCTACATTATTGGAGTTTTAGTAAGGATCCCTAATATAATACAAAAATAGATAAAACAACATGTCACAGTATTATAAATATTTCCATAATATTGTGATCCTGTGAGGGAACATGTTTTGTGTGAATGTTTGGTCCAGTACAAACCAACGGTAACGTTCTACGTCATCATAACGTAATTACGTAGTATAGAGATTCATGGCCCTGACGCATCGCAAGCTTTATCTATCTCTGGCATTGTACCTCCCCGATGGCAATGCCGTGTTTATAGCTTGTATCTCTGACCCTAGGTTTGCACTGACCGGGCTAGTGCTAGTTATCATACTATCATACTAATCATACTTACTAATATGATAAAGAGGAAAAATTTTGTTTGTTTGATTATAATGAATAGGCTCCGAAACTACTGAACCGATTTGAAAAAATATTTCACTGTTGGGAAGCTACACTATCCCCGGGTGACATAGGCTATAATATATTTTCAAAAAAATTAGGGATCCTTACTAAAACTCGAATAATGTAACCGCAATGTACCCGTGCTAAGCCGGGGCGGGCCGCTATTCTTTTGTACGTGTGTTTATCACGGAACTTCTCCTAAACGGCCGGCCCGATTTTTATGATCATTTTTGACTTTGTTTGTTTGACTGGTAGGTGGCGCTGCGATCTAGTTCAATCAAGGTGGTGCAGGACGTCTGCCGGGACCACTAGTATTATACATATAAGTAATTACATAGGTACTTAATTGTTGTGCGGTGTGTGTGAGAGTAAGTACTAAGTACTGACCTACTTTACTCACATTAAAACATAATCATGTAGCGAAGGCTATACACTTGGAATCCATGAGTTTAAAACCATTAACCAATTGATTATTTTATCTATGCCTATAATTCCTTCCTCAGTAACGCCTAATTAACTAAGGTGGATGACATTCGACGAAAAATAACACGTATGTACAGTAGGTATGCACTTAAATTAAAGTTCGGTATAACTTTATTTAACTCTGCTCTATTGTAATGTAACCTACTGGTAGAACTAAATCGTTTGTTTGGACTGAGTATGAAATAACCTTCAAACATAGCCTTTTCAGCAGTTTAACGCTGCAGGCGTTTTTAGTTTTAACAATATTTTAGACGTCCGCTTGGCGTAGTGGTTCGAGCGTGGGCCACTCTGCACACTGCACCGAGGTGGTTGCGGGTTCGATTCCCGTCAAGGTAAATTTAGGAAATAGCCTTTTCGTAATTTGCCCTGGTCTGGGTGTTTCTGGGATCGCCACCCGTTCATTGTACGGTACCTACCTATAGTAGTTTGGGACCATACAGTTGGTATTCTCGTCTGGCGATATTTATTTATTATAAACTATGTAAGTAGGCACTAAGTGCAAATGGTGTCTACGTCTACGTGCAGGACTCTATCAGCCTTATAAAGTATTTACTCGGCCTCGTGAAATCCAAAGTTAGTTAATTATATTTGGTAGAAAAAAGCAATGTTTTGCATGTTTCTCTTTTGCATAACATTTTTATCTTTATTTACCTTGTTAAATAGAACATCAGTACGTACCTAATGTTGCTCAATGTTAGTAGGAAGATATCTACATAACAAGGTGCTTAGTTAAATTAATTCGATTAAATGATATTATGGCAAAATAAAGTAACGGCAGTAAGGATAGTACTTATTGAGGTATTTAATATTGAGTGTTTCATATTGTTAGGTGGTAGTGTAACTATAGGATCAAGTAAGGAATAGGTACTGAAGTAAGTAGTTAGCTACCTAAAGTACTGAATAATTTCTCATGGCTTATTTTAAAAACTCTGTGCTATTTTTTTCCTTATTATTCCTAAAGGACTTACAATTATTTGATAGTGAGTAGCCGCTTTATATTTTACTATTTGTAAGCTAAACATAAATGGTATGGATAAGGTAGGTATGCGAAGGCAGTGAGTCCCGCCAGAGGTAGTAGGTAGTTTCAACCGAAAGTGTTCAGAAAGCTAGGCTTTTTTTAAAGAAACAATTTGGTATTAGCCGTACGTGCAATGCCATTTTTTTAATTGTAAAGGGCATGTACTTACTGGCTTAATATGTAGTAGTTTCGTACCACAAAGTACTCTGCGGAAGGTAAAGTTTGGCGTGCTAGGGTGTATGTAAGTCATGAATTTATTTGCATACTTGGTTGATTTTGCAGGTCTACCGAATAATGTTGATTACAATAACACATATGGGGACGATTATGGCACCAAATGGATATACTTCCCCGACGGAGATGGAACACCAATTTACGTTAATCTCGCCATCCCTAAAGATGAAAACACGCCTTTAACCAGGGGACTTATGACTAATGAAATTGAATATAGACTGTACACGAGGTAAGCTTCCGTATTTTTCAGTATTCAGTCACTGTTTACCTACTTATTAGCAAGTATAATACTTTGACGACCGCTTGGCGCAGTGGTTCAAGCGTAGGCCGCTCGGCTCACTGCACATGGTGGTTGCGGGTTCGATTCCCGCCGGGGCAAATTTCGGAAATGGCCTTTTCGTAATTTGCCCAGGTCTGGGTGTCACTGGGATCGCCCCCAGTCCATTGTACGGTACCCATAGTACAAGCGTTGCTTAGTTTGGTACCATACAGTTGGTGTGTTCGTCTGGCGATATTTTTTAATACCTACTACCCACATAGGTTAGGTACTTAAATTCTATGACACTTAGGCATGGCTTGTTTTTTGTTTCCTCAATCTTTACGAGAAACCTTTTCAAGATTAAATTTTCCTCATTTTTCATCTAACTAAGTACGTAAACTGGTGAGCAGGTACTACTCTACTCTACTATACCTACAAACACTGCCTCTACGAACCCTGTATATTCATTATGCTACATACATTCAAATCGTTTTAGCGTTTATACGTATAGGTGGTATGTACCAACCTAGGTAAATCACACTAATTTTGAAGCTGGCGTAGCTTCCTTATTACCACCACTCTAGGACTATTGCTTATAAATTTATGTTTCAGAAATAGTACGGAAAATTACGTGATTCTAAACGAGTTGGCAAAACCAATCGATGAAAGCATTGATTTACAATCAATATTATCCTGTAAGCCTCTGAAAATGATCACTCACGGCTGGCTATCATCAGCCGACTCCGATAGTGTGCTGAGTCTTAAAAATGCATATTTGGAAGCACAAGATGTTAATGTTATTACCGTTGACTGGAGTGGAACAGCTGGCTCTATATTCTACCACTGGGTAGCTAATGACACAAAAGTAGTTGGTGCTCGAATCAGCTCGTTTTTGAATGGTTTGCAACATAATTATAAAGTTTATGGGAAACAAGTACACTTGATAGGCCACAGTCTTGGAGCCCACATTGTAGGGATAGCTGCATCAAACGCCAATTTTACAGTCGATCGGATCACAGGTACGTGAATAGCTAACATTAATAATGTTAATATTAAAATACGTTCTACCTATTATGAATGTTACATTAATAATTAAAGTTATTTTACTTTACTTTACACGTGAGGAACCAGTTTATAATGAATGAAGGTACTTATATCGTAAACCGTTATTTAAAAAAAACACTGCATAGGCATGCTACTTAACATGGTTTAATAAATAAGACAGGTAAGGCAAAATAAACTTTAGTTAAGTAAAATTAAAATGTAGTAGGTACTTTAGAGTACTACATCACCAGGATTTCATTGTTATGTACGGCTCTTATTAATAAATCGATCTCAAGTCTGAGAGTGATTTTGGAAATGTCATCCTAACGTCATACCAGTAGAAAATGGCTTATCAAAAGCATTCTCAAGACCGCTCTCAGACTTGAGATCGATTAATTAATACGGGCCTAAGAGAACTAACCAGGTAGGTACAACTGTAGATCAATTTACAGGTCTCGATCCTGCCAGGCCTTTATTTGAATATCCTTCACAAGACAATTCTGCGAAACTAGATTCTTCCGATGCCGATTTTGTAGACGTCATTCACACATGTGGTGGTGTCCTGGGATTTGTAGCGGCTATTGGGACAGTAGATTTTTATCCAAATAATGGAATTGCACCCCAGCCGGGCTGCGATAGTCTACAAAAAATATTTGGTAAGTCAGCAATTTTTACTACTTGGGAAATTACTTGCCTACTGTGTAAATTATGTTTTTTTATTTCATTTACAGAAGCGTGTAGTCATGGACGAGCTTATTACTATTTTGAAGAATCGATAAAAAATCCGTCAGCATTTCCTTCTTTCCAGTGCCAAAGCTGGGAGGAGTTTTTGAAAAACAAATGTGATCATTATACCGTTATGGGAGATTCAGTCTACAAAAATATATCTGGAAAATTTTATTTAAGAACAAACTCGTTTAGGCCTTTTGGACTTCGCACATAAGACCAAGAGGATTTTAAGGCTTAGGTACACTTTAGAATCGGTAATTTATTCTTATAAGATGATTATGTAGCAAACTACTTATATATGAGGTACCTAAATGCCTCAACATGAACTTAAAAACACTTATCACGAAAACGGCTAAACCAATTTCAATCGAAAAAACCTATGAACCGTTTGGGAAAAACCGAAAAAGGTAATATCGAATGAAAATGCATGTTAAAATCGGTCCATCCGTTCGATAGTTATAATTCTACAGACATCTGCATATTTACAAAATACCTACTCTGTGCACAGTGGCGGTTTTACAAATTTCCAAGGTAAAGGCTGTAAAGTTTTTGCCTCCCTGGCCTCTACAATTGTCATGTCCTAAGCTGGGTACTCACATAGCAGTGTAGCACGTAACGTATCAGATACGGTATCAACCTGCAAGTGGGTACGGCTCGTCCACGGTCCTCCGCGTATCTAGCTACGAGCTGCCGGATCCGCAGTGCTCGCAACGACGTCACGCCGACAACATGTCTCAAATGGTGGCTAGTGCTGCGTTCATATTCATGTATAATATTTTAGATAATTATAAAAGCCCACGTCGATTTTGGCAAAGTGATATTTTCAAAGATAGAAATCGTTCTAACAATTTAGTAATGGGTATGAAGTCTCAAGAGATTAGTGGACATTTCAAGAATTTCACTCGTATGTCGAGTACAGATTTTGAGTATCTAATTAATTTAATTGGACCTCAAATTGAAGCTCGCGCGTACGTACTCACTACACAAGCGGTCGTGAAGCCGTCCACGAGCACACTGCGAGCCGCCTTTGTGTTCGCAGTGAAACCACCACTCGGCGGGTCACTGCGAGCTTACAGCGCTACACGCGCGAGCGGCTCGCAGCGGGCTCGTGCCTACGTACTCACTTGATACCGTATCTGATACGTTACGTGCTACACTGCTAAGTGAGTACCCAGCTCTAGATTAGGCCGATTACTGGTTGGGGGGCGGTGAACTTGCTGTTTTACTCTAGATTTGGAAGTTTGCTACACCGAATGTAAATGACAGGTGAGAGGGGAAGGTCATCGGCAAAATTTGTTGCAGGTTTCTATCGGTCCCTAAATTTGCCGCCCTAGGCTCCAGCCTGAGTAGGCTGAGTAGCCTGCTGGTAAATCCGCCACTGTCTGTGCATACTGCCAAAGATAAAAGAAAGACTAAGGATGAACGATGAGCCCGATAGATAGAAAGTTATGTATAAAATTCTTGGATAGAACACCTGCGCCACCTGTGCCACCTAGCGGGAACGGGGCATCACAATCCCGTTTTTTTTTATGCGTTGGTTCGCTTTGCGCACTGAACCAGTGTCATGTAAAATTACATTAAATTTATTTTGCGTCAAGCACATACTACCCTCCAACCAAACTACTAGACTTCTTTGGGGAACCCGAAATTAAAGTTTTACCACTTTTGTTCCAAATGCCCACACATACAAACACACAAACCCCACACACATTTTTAAACTGAACTGAACTTATATAATGAATGGATATACACCAACATTACACAGTAATTCAAAGAACCACAAGTTTGGCAAATAAGGTGAAGGCGCCAGTCTAGCCCGCGAATTCAAAATTTTCGAGTATTTTTATAGTTTATCCAAAATCTGAAAACATTTAAGACAACATTTTTTGATTTGCGACAAACACAGTATGCAGTGCGTTTATTAATACATTTATTTTACTCTAAATATTATCACGGTGGATATGATACTAGTAAATCAATAAATATACGACAATCAAGAACGACAGCTATCCAGATAATCTGGCAATTTTTGTATATTTAGTGATTTACTAGTATCATATCCACCGTGATAATATTTAGAGTAAAATAAATGTATTAGTAAATGCGCTGCACACGGTCTTTTTCGCGAATTACTAAATTTGTCTTTTATTATGGTCAGATTTTGAAAAATTTCTAAAAGAACTCAAAAAATTTGAACGTCGCTGGCTAGACAGGCGCCTTCACCTTACTCTAAATATTATCCCGGTCGATATGATACTAGTAAATCACTAAATATACAAAAATTGCCAGATTATCTGGATAGCTGTCGTTCTTGAAATGTTTTAGAGTAAGTGGGATATATTAATAAATGCACTGCACACGGTATTTTTCGCGAATTACAAAATTTGTCTTTTATTATTGTCAGATTTTGAAAAATTTCTAAAACTCAAAAAATTTGAACTTCGCGGGCTAGATGGGCGCTTTAGCCTTAAGGCTAAAGCGCCCATCTAGCCCGCGAAGTTCAAATTTTTTGAGGTTTTTTAGAAATCTTTCGAAATCTGGCAATAATAAAGGGCACATTTTGTAATTCGCGAAAAAGACCGTGTGCAGTGCATTTATTAATATATCCAACTTACTCTAAAACATTTCAAGAACGACAGCTATCCAGATAATCTGGCAATTTTTGTATATTTAGTGATTTACTAGTATCATATCCACCGTGATAATATTTGGAGTAAAATAAATGTATTAATAAACGCACTGCATACTGTGTTTTTCGCAAATCACAAAATGTTGTCTTAAATGTTTTCAGATTTTGGATAATCTATAAAAATACTCGAAAATTTTGAATTTCGCGGGCTAGCCAGGCGCCATCACCTTAAAATAAAATCTACGCTTGAATTTGTAATTTGACATAAGCCATCCATAGACAACACCAAAGACTACGACAACACTAAGCTCTCTGACTGACTGAACTGAATAATTTGTTGTTGTGTGTATAAAGTGTAGGTATATTTTCTTTCTTTGATTATTCTACATATCTCTAATCTGTGATTATTATTCCCGTTGATTGAACACTACTGGAAGTAAAGATTATAAAACACTTTGTTAAACCTACAATACTCTACTGTTAGAGCAAAACAAGAACCTACTTTTACATAAAGTAGGTGCCTTCATAGGTATGTTAAATATTCAAGGCATGAGTAACTATAGTTGGCTCAGTTAAAATCATATCATTGATTATTGGAGCTTTGGATATTAATTGATTATAAGGGAGATAAATACGTTTTCTCTAAGTACCTACCTATACATTTTTTTGGTAAGTTCAAAACAGCAATTTCCATAAGCCATCACTGCTTAGAACAGATTCGCCATCTGCCTGTTTTTACCATTGATCTATCATGAATAAAAAGAGAAATGTTAACTACATTAAACCTGAAGATCCAGAATTCCTTAAAGTTTTTAAAAGGCAGGCTGGCTACGATGATCGAAACCATAAGTTTGATGAATTAAAGAATGCTGAGGAAGACTTTGTTGATGACGAAGATAGTGAACAGCCACAAGTTGTTGTTCTCAAAAAGGGAGACTTGACAGCTGAGGAGGCAGAAACAGAAAAACAGAGATTAGAAAAACTTGAATTAGAAACTAAAGCTGATTTAAATCAAAAAGTAGTTTTTAAACCTAAATCAATGGAACTTGGAAATGCAGAAACTAAGAAACGGAAACATCAAGACAAATCTAAAAGCAAATCATTACATGATAAGAAGAGTCGTCAACTTTTATCATTTGGTGATGATGATGATGAAGATGAAGAAGATGATAAAACATAAACAATACATTATATTCAATAGTTCATTCTGTCTGCTATCAGAACAGGCACAAGTGTGTCCTGCATTGCAGCTGTTGCAGAAATATCTTTACAAACCTGTACTATTGTTATTAGATAATAATTAAAATTGTAAATGTATATTATATTTAGTTTATTAAAAATACCTAAGCCTATGTATCGTCATATAGTAACCCTCTAATAGTTACTTTATTTACAAATTTTGATTACTAAAAACTTAATTAAATCATTATCTATCTAGGCATCAGTAAAAAACATAACATTCTCGAAATGATTACCTTTCATAAGTCATGCTTTTACAAACTGTTAGCATTTTATTAGACACATATTGTAATATGTATTACATTTTATATTATTCTTAAGGCCCATCCACACTAAAGCCAAACAAGAGAGCTTGTGCCAACACGGGCTGTTTGGTAGTATACTAATTGGGAACTGGCTACCTGTCTTTTTTTTGGCAGGTGGTGAAGGAACACCACTGAATTCAACTAGGCAAAACAGTTCAGCTAATTAGCATAGTTGGAATACATGGATGCACCTTGTCTAGGACAATTAACTATGTCTGTTAAGTCCTATCAATTTTTATATACCTAATTAATATGTTAATAATTATAATTTTAGCCCTTTTGACGTCCCACTCCTGGGCACGGGCCTCCCCTCAACACGATTAATATGTTACTCATACTAATTTACAGTTTTCTTTATCTAGTGTCATCAAGACTCTGTCTCTTCTTCATCTTTGTTCTTGATCCATTTGATGTGATCACACTATCATTTCTGTAGAAGGACTGGGTGAATTCAGAATCATTCTCATACTCAAGTAGTTTATGAAGCAAAAATCTTCTCTCATCTTTAACAATTAAAATGCTCTCTTGAACTTTAGCCACTTCATCACACAGTGCAGCGTTTTCCTGTAATATGTAAGTCCTTAGTGTATTGAAATACTGCCAGTCGATTATTTCTAAGTTATTAAGTACAAATGAAAAAATATAAAATAAGTACCTCCTATTATTAGAATAAATAAGTACATATTACTATTTGATGAAAGATTGGCATGTTGTTAGTCCAAGCATGGGCTACTCGGTATACTGTTGTGTCACTTGGATCGCCCCCAGTCCAGTGTATAATGCCCATAGTATATTACAAACATTGCCTACTTTGGGACCGTATTAGTGGTAGCGGTAGTGGATGTATTAGTCTGTGATGTTGTTGTATGTAGATTTTTAACAATATAATCATAGTAAGCATAAGTACCTATGTAAAAAAATACATTTAGGAAGTAGGTACACATTAGGACGCATAGAGATAGACAGACACCAACATAGATAGGTAGGCACCTAATTATAAAACTTATTTAACATACAAACATACATAAAAATTAGGAGTATTATAACAATTTTATTGCAAAATAAAATTGTTCTCACTTACCAAAATTAGACTTTTAATTCTCATTTTCATATACATATATTTCTTACGATACCTTTTGCTTTGTATATCATTTTGTATAATATTCATTTCCTATCGTTTTCTCGGCTCCAAAGATAATACAATATGTACAATACTACTTCTTATGTCAATACATACAGTCCCAAATGACACTTGCCAGTTGTAAAGCACTAGTGAAGAGCATTTCAATCCATCCATCACGATAACAATTTGAAAGTATTTTAATTCGATTTCGTTGTAAAATTATATTGATCTGGTAGAATAAACGAATGTTTTTTTTTTCTTAAGATTACTTGTAGGGAGTATGTCACAAAAGCACGCATCACACTTCTCACTCAATCTTGAGTAAAATCGAACTACATATTCAGATTCCTTGTATCGCGTACGTCACTATGAATAAAGTAGGAAATGGAGCATAATACGTTGCGTACGCCGAAGTGTGCAATTTTTTTGTTACTTTTATAAGCACTATATCAAGGAAAAATAAGTTGATTTTGTTTGTGAAACTATTACTGTTGTACTTTGTTATAAAATTTGTAATGATTCAAGTGTTTTAAATTGTTATTTGACGTCGACGCCAAAATTTATTATAAGTTACGTTCTATTGATGACGAGCAATAACATTGATAGTATTGTTACATGTCAATACCTTAGGCTCGTATTAATCGATCTCAAGTCTGCGAGTTATCTTGAGTACGCCTTTGACATGCCGTTCCCAAGATCGCTCTCGGAGTTATGATCGATTTATTAGTACGGGCCTTATTTAGCCCTATCGATATTTTGGCAAGTTTTCTGGAGCCCGTATTATTACCTATATCGAATATCGATATCAAGTCTGGGAGCGATTTTGGAAATGGCATTCCTGTACAAAATTACTTGAGATAGATTTATAAATACGGGCCTATGTCACGATAGTATTGTGATATTATCGATAGACAATCGATAGTTAAGCAACACTAGTAGGTACGGAACCCAAAAAATGAAACCACGCGAACAGAATCACAGGCACAGCAGAAGAACAATAAAATAAGTAGGTACCTATTATGAATTCTCGAAATGTTTTATTTATTTTTTACAAAATTTACAAACAAAAAATACGTATCTATAGGTCTACCAGAATCTCATGGCAAATGGGGAAATAAAAATTTGTTGTGTGCAATACTGGGGAAATTGGATTAAACGATCTTGATACTGTTTAATTTTTATTTATATATTTAGTCATTAATTAACATAAAGTATACTAGGTATGTGTATGAAATTGTTGTTATGCATCGGGTTCTTAACATAGGAAAATATGACAAAAAAAATAAATCCAATCATATATTACTTTATGTACTAATTTATTATAATGTTACGTACACGTACAGGGGTAGGTACAATTAATGCCGTTAAACGTGTAAAAAGGGTTTATTTCGCTCTCCACAAACTCGACAAATACACAGTACTAGTTCACTACTAGTACACTAGTTCACTAAGACTAGTTACACACAACAAGCACCGTTCCGAATCACTTAGCAGACTCGCAGTATTCCAATATTATCGCTCAGGTCACTGGTATAATTGCTTTTCGTTCGCTTACTTGAGTTCCGTACACAAAATGATCAAAATGATCCTTTTTGATTGGCATTTAAAATATTCAAAACCTGTCTCCTTAAGTATAAGTCTGTAAAAAATAATAAAATTTATCATGTTACTGAAACGATAGCTTAGTCAATCATCAACATCAACATCAGTCTAAATACTCGTACGTCCCACTGCAGGGCACAGGCCTCGTCTTACGAGTGAGAAGGATTATTACTTAATATTTTTCTTACCTCAGAGATTCTCTCCCTCCGTTGAAATCAATTTCTTGTCGAAGAATTTTTAACAGTTTTATTTCTGTTGGAATTTCCTTCCGAACTGTATAAAATTCATTTACTTTATTCCTTATCAACTGTAAATCGAAACTGTCCAAGTTGATTTTCTTCTTCCCCGCTCTCCTCTTTTTACCAGGCGTGGAAAATACACCATCGTTCGATGTGCACTCACCTATGATTCGCCGTATAGTAGTACTGAAAACCCCTATAAAGAAGCTATAATTAAGTAAGATAAATATAAAATAAACTAAAAGTATCAAAACAACTCAGTCCAACTTACCGGTCAACTCTACGACGCGCTTTAAAATCAAAGATTGAGTTTGATTTACGCCTTCTTCTTCCCTTATTTTACGATACACATTGAAAACAATATTTCTCGCTTGAGATCGAAGTGGCTTTTTCGACATTTTCACAAAAACAATAAATTGCCAAGAAGATATCACAAAATCTCAACAGCGGTTGACAAACCTTGTACTTTGATTTGGCAGGTGACAATTGACATTGCCATATGAAAATCACATTTTTTTATATTTTTTTAATGCCATGAGATTCTGGTAGACCTATAACAACCTATTTATAGGTATTAGTAGATCTTAGTAGTACGTTCGATTGCATCGAACCGAAAATGTTCCACAATATTATTTCATAACACGACATACTTAACACAACCATAAAAGCATACCTACCTATTTTTTTGTCATAAATAAGAATTATAATATACCTACCAGTTCATAATACTTTATTCACTAAAAATAATAGACATAGGTATAGGTCTACCAGAATCTCATGGCAAATGGGGAAATAAAAATTTGTTGTGTGCAATACTGGGGAAATTGGATTAAACGATCTTGATACTGTTTAATTTTTATTTATATATTTAGTCATTAATTAACATAAAGTATACTAGGTATGTGTATGAAATTGTTGTTATGCATCGGGTTCTTAACATAGGAAAATATGACAAAAAAAATAAATCCAATCATATATTACTTTATGTACTAATTTATTATAATGTTACGTACACGTACAGGGGTAGGTACAATTAATGCCGTTAAACGTGTAAAAAGGGTTTATTTCGCTCTCCACAAACTCGACAAATACACAGTACTAGTTCACTACTAGTACACTAGTTCACTAAGACTAGTTACACACAACAAGCACCGTTCCGAATCACTTAGCAGACTCGCAGTATTCCAATATTATCGCTCAGGTCACTGGTATAATTGCTTTTCGTTCGCTTACTTGAGTTCCGTACACAAAATGATCAAAATGATCCTTTTTGATTGGCATTTAAAATATTCAAAACCTGTCTCCTTAAGTATAAGTCTGTAAAAAATAATAAAATTTATCATGTTACTGAAACGATAGCTTAGTCAATCATCAACATCAACATCAGTCTAAATACTCGTACGTCCCACTGCAGGGCACAGGCCTCGTCTTACGAGTGAGAAGGATTATTACTTAATATTTTTCTTACCTCAGAGATTCTCTCCCTCCGTTGAAATCAATTTCTTGTCGAAGAATTTTTAACAGTTTTATTTCTGTTGGAATTTCCTTCCGAACTGTATAAAATTCATTTACTTTATTCCTTATCAACTGTAAATCGAAACTGTCCAAGTTGATTTTCTTCTTCCCCGCTCTCCTCTTTTTACCAGGCGTGGAAAATACACCATCGTTCGATGTGCACTCACCTATGATTCGCCGTATAGTAGTACTGAAAACCCCTATAAAGAAGCTATAATTAAGTAAGATAAATATAAAATAAACTAAAAGTATCAAAACAACTCAGTCCAACTTACCGGTCAACTCTAAGACGCGCTTTAAAATCAAAGATTGAGTTTGATTTACGCCTTCTTCTTCCCTTATTTTACGATACACATTGAAAACAATATTTCTCGCTTGAGATCGAAGTGGCTTTTTCGACATTTTCACAAAAACAATAAATTGCTAAGAAGATATCACAAAATCTCAACAGCGGTTGACAAACCTTGTACTTTGATTTGGCAGGTGACAATTGACATTGCCATATGAAAATCACATTTTTTTATATTTTTTTAATGCCATGAGATTCTGGTAGACCTATAGGTATATTATTTACAACACACGTGCACACGTGTAGTAGATACAGTACCTACGGTAACGCGGAAGGTAAGTTAAAACCTGTTATAAAAGGTAGGTACTGACTTACCTAATAAACGTGTGGGCCATTGTTAGGTCCTTACCATATAAGTTTCAATAAACATATCTTCATTTCCATAAAGGTAACTACTTCTAGTTGTAAGTAGTAGGTGCCTATAATACGTAGGTACAAACTGTATTTACCTACTTGCTAACCAACATCGGCGTTATAACAATATTCAATAGTTTTTCTTATTAAAAAAAATACAACAGAAGCCTTTTAAAAATTGTTATTTTTTATAAAATAGTTAAGGTAAGTATATAAATGCACTTTACTTGGAGACACTAGGTTTTTACTAATGTCTGTTATATATCATATCACAGACTAGGTAGACAGGGCTTTCGTATATAGTTAACCATAAGTTTTATACAGACAATTATTATTATGAAACTATAGTTAGAGATATTTCACACGGCAACGATTCATAAATTGTGTCTGATAAACTTATATGAGCGAGTTAACACGTGGTTCACACCCAGTTAACACACATATTACGGGAAATATACTTAAATCATGCATCGTCGTATTAGTGTGAACGTCGTGCTGCAGCTTGACACTTTCGTGGTAGATACTACCTCATATAAAGCATAATATATACATACACACAATCAGATATAACGAACAACTATCACATGAACTCATGTGCAATTATACCACGCCCAACGAGAAGCGATACAAAAATTAATACAATACTTAAGTACCTATTTTATTAAATTAGTTTTTTTTACCGTTCGCCTTCATTTATCTTTAATTAACATAACAGTTTCCGACAGAGAATTAACAACTTTCGGGCGGCCATTTTATAAATATAAAATGGCTGCCCCAAAGTTAGCTAGTCTGGCGCTGACCGACTTGATACGAACATATTACCATTTTATATCGCTTGCCGTTGGCCGTGGTAGATATAATACAGGTTTAAAACGTAAAATAGCCTATACCGAATACCCTATATGTATATTACACAGAAAACAAAATACGCAGGATAACACCACTTTCTAAGAAGCTGAACGGACGCATGCATGTTCATAAAAATTAAGTAGGTCCTAACAACAGCTGATGCGGATTACCGGAAAGGTAATATCTACCGACTATCTGTAAGCAGTCAACAAATTCAAATTCAAATATTTTTATTACAAATAGACCAGATTACCTAGCACTTTTAAAAAGTCAAGAGCTAGTTGCAACCTATGTAGTAGCACGTTAACATACCTAATTTGATGCCAGCGCCCATGCGAGAGCCCTGCGGACACGCATGCAAGGGACATGCAAATACGGTAAGTCCAAGTCTGTAAGCCTAGCATTGCTGGTGGTGACAAGACAATGTGTGAGATAAATCGATTATCTCTCATTCTCCATTATGAAAAAAAAGATACATGATAACCCGTGATAAAATTCTTATTTTGACCCGTGTGCTGGAGGGTCACAAATGACGGAAAGTTTCCGCTGTCGGACACGATAGTTTCCACCTTTCTTTTACATAATATGAATTAGAAGAAGGATGGAAGCTCTTTTTTCCGACACGGAAATTTTCCGGGGATTGCGAATATCTCCCTAGGTCAGACTTGGAACTCTTGATCCTACTTAGTAGTTTTAATGTGCTTACTATTTTGGGGTTTTGGTTTGGCACAAAAAACATCACAACTGGGAAAGGCGCGCATTAGTTATGTAGATAATATATTACTTATCTTACTTAATAATTTAGCCGTGTAGACAGAATGGCGCAAGTCATGACACAATTTGATATAGGTAATAACTTAGCTTTAACTTCCTTTTTTATCAATTCAATATTATTATAAAAATTATAATTAACCATTTCAGTAAACAACAATACTTATTTTCTTGCAGTTATTTAAGCCTTTATAAAAGGAGGACTAAAAACTAATTCCATTGCATCTATACAAATAAATAAAATTGGAGTGTCTGTTTGTAATATCAAAATAACACCTGTTCACTAAATGCATATGTGTACAAACGCCACCTACAACAAAAACGCGATTTAATTTTTTTTTGTCTGTCTGTCTGTGTGTTTGTTCCGGGTAATCTCCGAAACGGAAGGAGAACATACCGTAACACAAATTCGCGTTCCCTATTAAGGCCGGCGCTCACTAGGCGGCAAGACACGGCAAAAGATTTTGTAAGGGTATTAAAATAAGAATTGTAAATAATTTCAGCTTTCAAAAGTATTTACAGTACCTACCGTGGCACCTAGTGAGTGCTGGCCTTTATTGGCGAAGAGCGGAAGTAATCGATGGGAATGCTACGCTGAAGGTAAACATTACTTATTAGAAATGGTTTATGACAAAAAATAATTATAACATAAATTAAACTTACTTTTGTCAGTACTTTTTGCATGTACCCGGTGTAAAACGAATATAAATCGATCTCAAATCTGAGAGCGATCTTGCAAATGTCATTCTTTTGTCATTCCCATACATAATGACATGTCAAAAGTGTAATCAAGACCACTCTCAGACTTGAGATCGATGTATTAATACAAGCCTTAATACTTAAAACGTTATACATATTTCACCGTTTAGATCCATTTCCCCTACCTATTACTTGATCATTGAAAATATAATATACTTTTTCCATTTCCGTAATTATTAACATTGTACCAAAATTCACAAATAAAATAGTTACTTAAGTGCTAACTTACGTAAAAATACATATTTATATACTTATTAAAAATTAAAAGGCAGCACCCAGCAAGTGGCACTTGACTTGTCGCGTCTGTTTATATCTAATATCTTATTAAAATACACGTATTTGCAATAAAAGCTACTAAGAACTTTAAATACTTACAGGTATTAAATGCTGTTTAACCCGCAAAACATAATAAATAAATACCTACCTAAATATTACAAGGATAATTGACGACCTCTAAAGGCAATCTCCTAATTTTCCGTATTAAGCATAATTACTTGTAACAACGGTGACATATTTTAAAATACTAAACATTTATTAAAATATTTACGGCGATAAAATATAGGGAAAGAAAACATAATATTTATCACACAGAAAGTACAGAGGTACTTACATGATTTATCAACTTTAAAAATCTAATAGAGATAGTAGGTACACTACATAAAATACTTTGTATACATCACCCATCTAGGTCCACATTTTGTACCAGTCTGACAAACAAGCGTATTCAGTTCCTATGTGCCACATATCTTTAACGTTCTCGTCGAGCTCGCTTAGCACGAGCCGTCGGCATCGGATGGTTACTGTCGTCATCATCTCGCTTCTTAGTAGGAGCTTGGGGTCTTTGCAACTGGCTCTGGGCCGTCAACTGTAGTTGTAGGGCATGCGTGTTCAGCCTTTCGGCTAACAGCAACGGTTTGAGCGCCGCCATCTTATGGCTGTACAGAGTGACGCGCGGCCTGCTGTTCACTGCCGCCGTTAACTGCTCCCGCACACTCATCTCAGCATTCTCAGCATTATTATTCCAGTTATCATTTTCATTTTCCGATTTCCCTGCATTATTTGAACCATTTGATGGTTCTGGTGTGTGATCATCTGTGTCCGGCTTGCATATAATATGAACTTGGGCTCGCACTTCGGCATCAAACTTTGATATAGTACTAACAAGAGGTTTTGCCCAGCCTATATGTAATATGGGAGTTTGACTACCTTCCTCCCATTTACATATTCCATCATAAAATCTGAAATAATTATGAGGTACTTATATCGAGTGTCCGGGATGCAACTAGCGAATATTTAGAGATGTGTAATATAACTCATTACCCCTCCAAATCCATCCCCTAATATGGATTACCCTTCCCCCTAATTTGGGATTGCAATTTTACTTAATGTACATTTGTGGGAGTCTAGACTCTAGAGTACTAGAGTACACATACTAGTACTAGTATGGTGTAACCAATCAAATAAGACTATTTGTGTGCCTGTGAAGCAACAGGCTCAAATAATTTTTTTTTGCACATTTTTTTCTTTCATTATTAGGGGAATTTCTCTAAAAGCATGCTCACCACTGTATAACTGAAACTTATATTTATTTGCCGCATAATGTAATATTATAATAAGTGTGAATGAGACGCAAAGGCTAGTGCATAAGCAAGTACAAACCTAAGTAAAGATGCAAAGCATTCTGGATCCTTCAATATAGATCTGGCTGAATGACCAGAGCTTTCTGCTTTCATCAACTGGGGTATTAATTCATTGGCTATTTCAGAGAATTCTTTGTATATTTCTTCATCATCACGCGAGTAATTGTAGCTGTGGAAGTTCATAAAGTTAGGTTCTGAGAGAATCATTCTGTAAGGAATGTTTAAATGAAAGAATCCTGCAAATTAATTACGGCACTTCCTAATTATGGAAGGTCTTAAAGTCAATTGATTTGCAGGATCGGGAAACATGATGTAGATAAAGAGGAAATAAAATAGGTATGATGGGGATGCCCTGAAAGTATCTAATGTTCATTATCAATAAATAGATATAACTTCAATTTTCTAAGTGCATTATAGGGGTGCCTGTGATTTTTTCAGTTTATCAGTTCACTTTTTCAATGCCTACATCTTTGATATGAATTTATGGATTTAAATAATCAGAGAACTTTATAAGAAACTAGCTGTGCCCCGCGACTTCATCCGCGTAGTATTTTAAATAAGCAAAAAATTCGGGATAATCGGGTTAAACAGTATCCTATATGTTAATCCCGGTTATAATCTATCTGTGTTCCAAATTTCATCAAAATCCGTTCAGTAGTTTTTGCGTGAAGGAGTAACAAACATACATACATCCACACTCACAAACTTTTGCATTTATAATATTAGTAGGATTAAAACAAGAGTAACTAACTGTCGAATAACATCCCCAGCACAGGCCCAAGCATGAAAAGCTTCTTTATACATCTTATGGCGATGATAGTATCCACCCTGGAAAGTGTATGGATACACATGTCTGTCCTCATAGTGCGTTCTTGAAGAGCGGATAGCTAGAGAATAAAGTGCAGCTGAGTCTGGCCTTGTTGCACCAACAGGTTTGTTACCAATGTCACTTGGTAAGGATGTATCAACCTCTCTGTCTACTGGTCCATTAGATATTCTCAAGTATTCATCCAAGTCTCCAAGATTGCCTAATGCCATAGGATATGCATCAAGATGACCTGTGAAAAAAATACAACTAAATAGGTAAGTATACATAGTATATGCACATACATATTTAAATATACTCAAATATTGTTTCTTACTTACCACTCTCATACAATAACCAAAGAAGTCTATGCTGCATTTGTGCTACTTCATGAACATCAATGGTGAGTGTCAGTGTAGGATTAATGGATGATACAAGTGCGGCCAACTCCATTACTCTGGTACATATCACAGGTTTGCCTGCCACATACAACCAAGACCGGGCAGAAACACCATCACCAACTGACCGACCCCTCTTGTCTTCATTACCCTTGCCATGCCATGTTACCTACAATCAATTAAATTCAATTTTAATATAAAACTTTGTTTCTATAATTATAAATAGACAAGTATAATATTTATTTATATACTTCAGCTGTTTCCACACCGTCTTTGCCGAATACAACCCAGGCATGATCCTCTGATAACGCTAAATGTACATCCTGTTTGCCCAAGACTTGGCAGCCTGCCGTCACTGCAAAGGCTACACCGAAGCAGTCCAGTTTATTTCCTGTCAGGAAACTGTAAATAGACTGTAAATGAGCCCTATCTTTGTAGTAACTTCGAGTTAACGAATTCCAGACCACATCGGCTACCCGTTTCACCAAATCTCGTGTTGCATATGCCCCACTCAACAGTTTGGCATCGACACCTCCACGCATCAGCGATGCGAAGCGTTCGTGAAGCGACCGCACATCCTCCCATTCCACTGATGGAAACTTGATCTTCACAAATTTGTTATTTGCCAAGTTCACTTCTTTATCATTGTGTTTAACATTGGTCAGGTTATTCTCAACTGCGCCTACTATTATAGAAAACAAAGCTAAATCTGCTTCCTTGCCACTGCGTAGTTGTTCTTCGAACAGATCACAAACTTTTTGTATACTGTCTATTGGGAAATAGTGTTTGTAATCTAACAATGCCGTCATTTTATGGGCATTAATTCACATCGTTTTCAATGAGAAACGTTAAGTTGTTGATTTATTTTACCGGCATATAAATCCTTTTTTTTGTCACTTTACATTCACTTGACACTTCATATGTCCATAGATGTATAATAATCAAAGATAATATAGGTACCATAGATCGCATACACAAAAAGCGAGGCTTATTGAGGCTACAGCAATGACTTCAGCACAGGGGTGTCATGGCACAGGGCTTCAGTATGTCCCTTTCTACTAGGGTGGACACCCTGGGGTCTCTATTACATTATCTTTGCCCTGGGGTGGTTCAGGGTGATTTTACAAGCGTCAAGCGGCTTATATAATTGTACTGTCTACTGTCATACCAAGTTGTCAAAATATTAAGTGACGTATAATATAATATCTGTGGTCGTAGGCACCGTATGAATATAATACGTGGTGTGTGCGTGTGTGACCGTGACCCCATTGTTTATTTTGTAATGTTGTTTCCTTCTACCCTTTTAATAACAAATAAAAGTGTTTAGGTGTTTATTTAGTTTTGATTAATATAAGGATTACTATTTTAACTTCTTGTTAGTTGATTACGGGATACCCAATGAACAAATTGACATGAATTTGCATGTTGACCGCGTCTTTGAATGTGTTAAAAAAATTGTCGACAACAATCGATGTGCTGTATGGTGAGTTGAGAAAGTTTTGTTTTACGCGTTTTTAGGTATGAATCAACGTAGAAATTTCAAGCAAACTATTATAGGTACTTACGTGACCATACCATTATTACAATAATTATTTACAACTACGTGTCATGATATGAACGCAATGGTAATTAACATTTCTTAACACTAACATTGCTGTTGGATTCTACTGGACGAAACATTCACACATACCCAAAGCACAAAACATATTGTTTGTTCTATTTTATGCCAAAAATAAATACAGACAAATAAGTAATGTTTAGGAATGATTTTGATGAAAAATTATATTCAAGATTACACTAAGACTTGATATAGATTTATCAATGTGGGCCTAATTTATTAATTATTATATTTGTTTACAGTGACAAAGCTGATGGGCAACGTGTTAGGTATACATGCGGACATACAGCATGTAATGACTGTGTCATCTCTGCCGAAGATTGTTTAATTTGTCTCACACCACCACCGGTATCTGCCTCAGCCAAACCAGATAATGTTTCAACAGAGAGAGCTAAAAATGCAACTTCCCTATTGAGAGCATGCCAAGACTTGTTTCATACAGATGGTATTGGACAGTTCTGTTATCAAATGACTTCAATTTATGATGTATATATATAGTTATATTATAGTTATAGTAATTTAATGCTTAATTTATTTTCAGTACATAAGCGACAAAGGTTATCGGAACAACTAAGAATTGAAAAAGAGTTATTTCCAAAATGCATTCAAGCTCCCATGAAGTATGAGAATAAAAGGAGAAGCTTAAACTCTTCTAAAACCAAAGAGAACAGGAGATCATCATTCTATCCTGGTGAAGGAGTATCTTTTATTGAAGAAAACAAAATGGAAAACACTGAGAGCTATGTACATCAGTGGTTAAATAATAATAAAAAGAATCTTTCAAGAAAGCCATTTGCTGATTTGAATGTTAATCATGAATATGAAAACATGGCAAACATTGCAAAATTAAAGGATTTAAAAAGAGTAACAAATGAAAATAAACCTTTGTGTGTAGACAAAGTTAAGAGAAAAAGGTCTCACTTTAAAACAACTATCAAAAATGAATGTTCAAAACGCAGGCAAATAAGATCTATTCATAGTCCTGATCATTATCCAAAAAAATCCCGGCGTGAGTTTCATGAATCAGATGATGTAAGTAAATATTGTTCTATGGAAAAGAAAAATAATGATGAAAGTGGTATTGTTATTGATGATGAACCCATTGTCATTGATGACTCACAGGATACAGGAAACGATAAAGACTTGAATGCTTGGCTTGATGTGCTTAAGGCTGATAAACAGAAAGAACTTAAATCTCCCTCAATTAGATTGGAATCTAGAGATAATACTAATATTGCAGAAAAATCTTCATCAAATAAATACCTCATTACAAACAGTTTATCTCCAAAAGTGCCATTTTACAAAAAAAGTTATCTAGTAGAAACATGTAAGTGTTGTAACAATGAAAGTATCGTCATTAGTCAGCCTAAGGAGGTTAAAATAACCATTGAGAGTGAGAGTTTTATAACTACAGTTAAGGTTGTAAATACTGCACAGAATAATTCTGATATGAGTAAAAAAACTATGGCAGTACAAACAAACATTAGTGACATACTACAAACAAAAACAAAGAATAATTTTAGTATAGTGGACACTAATGTTACTGAGTTGGATATTGAAAGTAAAATGCAAATACCAAAACAATCAGAGGCATATGTTGCACAAAGTAAAGATTTATTCGCAGATGAATGCAAAAACATACCCAAAAAAGCATTCAATCAGGACAAGGTGTTAGTAATAGAAGAATCAGACAGTGATGTTGACTATGAAAATAGTGGGCCAATTCATGTTACTGCAGATATTCATAGATCCTGTGAAGAGATGTAAGTCGTCGGATTTATATTTCAACTTATAAGCCATACTTATTTGTAATAATAAATAAATTTAAAGTATTAAAACAATTGATTTTAATTCCAGAGAGAGTGGGATTCTGTCTGAAGTGGTAGACCAAGAGGCTCATTGTGCAAGAGCGCGGCGGGGGCCACGAGGCCATACGCCCAATAGCACTGACTCTTCTGACAAGGAAAACTATAATCCCAATAGAATAAAAAGAGATAGGTTTGGAAAGAAAAAATATCAAAAAAAATGACTTTATCTATATTATTGTATCAAACTAAGAGTTATTTATTATGGGAAGTATGTGTGTGAAATGTTTGAGTGTTTAATAGTTATATAACTTTATTTTTAATTATTAAGAATTGTAATTTTCTGTATGTAATAAGCCTAATGATATTAAATAATTATATATCTTTCTTTGTTTCATTAAAATTTAAGTAGGTATACCTAATCATGAAGTGGTATCTTAGAATTCTTGTTAATGAAGCATTAGCCACAGACAGGCCACAGAGTGTAATTTAGGTATCTACGCCCCGAATTGGTAAGTTGGTGAAAACTTAAAGAACAATGCTTGAGGTATCACTTTATTGTCGAAATTCGTACTATGTTAGCGAAACGGAGATCACCACCAGCCGGAAGATCCGCCGCCGCCGCCACCGCCGCTAGACCAACCGGAACTGCCGCCGCCGCCACCCAGCTTCCAGCCGCCGCCGCTACCTCCGCCGCCACTGGACCAACCGGAACTGCCGCCGCCGCCACCCAGCTTCCAGCCGCCACCGCCACCGCCCCCGCCGCTGGACCAACCGGAACTGCCGCCGCCGCCGCCCAGCTTCCAACCGCCGCCGCTGCCGCCGCCGCCACTAGACCAGCCGCTGCCGCTGCCGCCGCCGTAACCACCTCCTGCAGAACAGTATTTTTATGGTAAGTGTAAGTCCATCAACACAGTGTAGGTCAAGAATCAAGATTCTCAATGGTTGTGGGTGTGCGTAATGTATGTCCCCACATAAAACTGTTTTGTAGATTATACGATTCTTAACAATCGTCTGAAAACAGCATTATGGTTCTTACCTACTTAGTTACATTGTTGGAATACCTGTTTTTGTCTAGAATTTTTGAGATATAATAATATAATAATAATTTTAGAATCTGATATTTATTAAACTATTTATTATCTATTTCAGAGTAATAAATAATTTCATCATTTCTATATTATTGTTATCTCAAATTCATTACAATGTATTTTGTAATAGAATGTAAACCTTGACCAAGTGCCTAATATGATGTATCAGAGTAATTCAGATTGCGCAAAAAGCTCTATTATTGTTGTTATTCACGATTTTAGCATGAGCTAAGCAACTAATGTCCAGGTTAAATGCTTTATTGCGAAACTCTTAATGTTGTGCCGTGCGATGAGCGAACGGATGACCCCAAGTTTCAACGATCTTTTGACCTCCAAGAATTAGATAGGTAGGTAGGTAGGTAGTCTCTTTATACAACACCAGAATACTTACTTAGATAATTACACTACTTATAGGGAGGTCCCTTGGATAGTTAGTAGTTACTAAATTAAAATTACCTACTGCTATCTTTTACCTATTTACTGGACAAAACATAGATTCTATATAGTATCTTTCAGGAAGAACTTATATTCTACTTCCTATCTATTGTTGCAGAAATCAAACTGAATACTTGTTAATTGACTTGGTTATCGATCGTAATTAGGTAAAGTTATATTTACCGTAACCACCGCCGCCGCCGCCGCCTCCTCCGCTTGTTATGATCTTAATGATTTTCACTTCTGTAAAAAAAAAAAATTATATCAGGTAACGCCTTACAAGTAAATAATGGCAAAAAAAATACTACAAATCTTATTATGAGTGAGCGGAAGTCTACAAACGCTACATAATGCGATGGGATAGTGAATCGTAGGACATTCTATAAACTATCGCTTGTGTAACGAAATTCTCGGGTTAGCAATAGATAGGTAGGACCTAATATGATGCTGAAATCTAAGATACTAACACGACAAGTAAGTAAGTAATTTATCGATTTATTTCACAATTAGGTACGTGTTAGTAAAATCTGTTGTTGGAACCGGTGAGTTATAAATTAATTCCATCGACACCGGCCGTCGATGTCGTCAGTACCCATTGACCGACAATGACCTATGGGGAGGTGTACGCTACTCCGATTTGACCTTACAGAAAATTACGGGTTCTGAGACCATAATGTGTTCTTAAGGATTTTCACTGCAGACAGTGCAGACGCATTATTAGTAATGATATCTAAAATACACAGGCAACCAATAGGCTTCAACAGGCTTCATAATCACTCTCCGCGTTTCTCGAAAAGATTGTAAAAACCATTGACTCAGTCAGTGTAGGAATCGAACCCACGACCTGCAGCTTTGCCTGACGCGGAAGTACTTCAATTTCTTTTTAATTAAAATCAGACATGAACAAATCCAAATCACTTGGTGAATGGAGTATTTAGCGTGGTTTTCATATTCGCTTTCGCGAATGGTAATGCTGAGCCTCCTGATATAAGTGAAACTCACGTCCGCCGCTGCCGCCGCTGCCACCGGACCAGCCGCCGCCGCCGCCACCGCTCGACCAGCCGCTTCCGCCGCCGCCACCGCTCGACCAACCGTTTCCGCCGCCGCCGCCGCTCGACCAACCACTGCTGCCGCCACCGCCGCCGCCAAGTTTCCAGCCGCCACCGCCGCCGCCGCCACCTCCATAACCTCCTCCACCGCCGCCGGACCAGCCACCGCTGCTAATATATCCGGCTTTTGCGGCTACCGCGAGCGCTAACAGACACACGAACACCTGGAAATGAAAAAGTAGGTATCTTGTCAAAAGTTAAGAAAGTAGGTACCTACCTACTTAAAATTCCTCATACAAAAAAAGAGATTATTTTTTACGCTTATTGACTTATATGAAAACGTAAAAAGTTGTTAGGTTAGGTAATAAGCCGTTGATAAGCCTGGTTCTACAAACAAGAACCTAGACCTAAAAATTTCGTGACACCGACCGTTTCATAAGTTTATGTACCTATGTAAAGTAATCACCCATTACAGTTAGATAATGGTGCTGTAATTTACTCATATTACTTGCCAAATATAATATGATGATGCGACACATAGCAAAAACCAGTGCTTTTGATGTCGCATCTCAATTAAGCAAAAAAAGAAGTGACACATGGTTGTTGTTAATTCAAATTTGTCTATTGGTCTTCTCTTATTAATCAAAGATCATGGTGGTCTTCTTTATCACATGCTGTTATATGAGATATGAAAAGCCATGAGGGACTTATATTTTTCCATCACACTTTTTAGTTATGAGATTTATAAATATTTGAAATATACTTTTGGATGGGATTAAAGTTTTCTTTTTCTGGATTGGAATTTACAGCTATAATTGAATGGTTTATGTGCAGAAATTGTACTGTTACCTTCATGTTGAAGCTGTGCTCAAACTGCTTGCTGAGGGGTCGGTGGTATCGCGTTATATATGTGGTGGATCATCTCCCACTCGGAGCTCCGCTCGCGGTCCGACGGGACGGTCGAGAGCCGTGAAGAGGCGAGCGGAAGCCGCGAGCGCGACGGCCGCGGCCGGCCGAAAGTGACGCAAGTCGCCGAACCTATTGTCCCTGCGGCTGACTCGCTCATCTAAACAAACACTTCTTCAACCCGAAGTTTACAGAGATTGATAATTTTATCAATATTATGCATGCCTATAAACTATGGCACCAAAATAAAAGAAGAAATTCTAAAAGCAAAATCCCGACTAGATAAAACTATTATTAAACTACCTGTGCCCCGCGACTTCATCCGCGTAGTATTGGATTATTGGGTTAAAAAGTATCCTATATGTTAATCCCGGTTATAATCTGTGTTCCAAATTTCATCCAAATCCGTTCAGTGGTTTTTGCGTGAAGGAGTAACAAACATACATACATACATACATCCACACTCACAAACTTTCGCATTTATATGTATGATATTAGTAGGATTTTATACTTACTTATATATTTCGTTACGCAGGTATCTCAATGAAATCAATGAATGGAACTCAATTTATTCTGGTAGTAGGTACTTACTACTAAGGTAGGTTACACATCTATTCAGAGTTGAATGTGAACAAATCATTATAACAGACTAGCTGTGCGCGACTTCGTCCGCGTGGAATTTAATTGACAAAGTTTCATACAAACTTTCATCCCCTACATTATCCCCTTGGGGATAGAATTAATCAAAATCCTTTCTTAGCGGATGCCTACGTCATAACATCTACCTGCATGCCAAATTTCAGCCCGATCCGTCCAGTGGTTTGGGCTGTGCGTTGATAGATCACTATGAATTGTCAGTCAGTCAGTCAGTCACCTTTGAGTTATATATATATAGATTACGGGCAATTTTAGTAATTTAGATTTTGAACGTTTATGAAATAGTAGATAGTAATGGCAATCAAATAACTGTTATCCAATCATGCAGACACTTTTACAATTTTATTTAATTCTGCTAGCGCATAGGGGCTATAAGCCTTGAGGTAAAATATTTACTTGTCAGCTTAATTTTGGTTACCTACCTACCTATTTATGTAAAAGAGTAGTTTTTGTAACACTAGGTGCACTTACTCTGGTGGATATGTTAATTATAATTATTCAAAATGTGCGCATCCTAGTAGGTACCTACCTAATTGTCTATCCTTGTACCAAATTACACATTGTCTGAACTGTTACCTAGACTTAGGGACTTGCGAGTTGCGACATAGGGACGGGCAGACTCCACGAAGCAGTCTAATTAGTTGCGTAGTTTACTCCTATTGTAGCAGATTCAAACTATGAATAATTTAGGAAAGTAGAGTGCTGAATCTTAGTAACAGACGGTTTTTTAATTATTACAAAATTTTCGCGTGTCGGATAGCCATAAATCGTCTGATTGGTCCGTAAATCAATAATGCGTATTATGGAAGTTCGTTTCTTTCTACATTCTTCATAAGCTCAATATACTATATGAATGTTTTATTCTGGCGATGAACAATGACGTACTTATAATCGTATAAATACTTATAGCAACAACTGAAAATTAGTTGCCCAGGTAACATCGTCCTTAATAAATAATAATACCCCACTAGATACATCAAACAAGGCTAAGAGCTCGCTAAGAGTCTTGGATTCAACCTCTAATTTTAATTACTTATTGGATGTGTGTTTGAACTCGATATTGAACGTTGTTAAAAGCATAGTGTAAACATCCGTAAACCCATGTAAAATAACTCCACATGGACCTTGTAGTTTCTATGAAGTAGGTACCTAATTCAAGATATGCATCGTGTTATTAAATATTAGCCACCCGCCCCGGCTTCGCACGGGTATTCTACATTATTGGAGATATAGTAAGGATCCCTAATATTTTTGAAAATAGAATATAGTCTATGTCACCCGTGGATAGTGTAGCTTCCCAACTGTGAAATAATTGTTCAAATCGGTTCAGTAGTTTCGGAGCCTATTCAATGCAAACAATCTAATCTTTCCTCTTTATAATATTAGTATAGATAATGTACGAACGAACGGTACCAATAAACTCAATGCTTATTAATATTTTTATGTGTAGAAGTTTCCATAAGGCATGTTAGTTAGTAGGTACCTAACCATAATGAACGTTAAGTTTGTTGGCAAGGTTAAAGTTAATTTTGATAGTCCGGGCATTCCATGTTGATTATGTATTAGATTTGACCTCATGCCAGCCTCGAATTTGCCTCATCTGACACCTGATAACCTATCTGTAGGTTATGAATATCTGCAGTATTATGGCACCCTGCATGCAGGAATTGTTAGGCAAGATGCTGAGTTTCTATGCTCTACTGTGCCGTAACAAGATCGAGTTACATTCAGCATACTAGGCATAGAAAGCGGAATGAAAACTGAACTACTGATTGCTATTGTAATTCATATTACCTACCTACTATTCGGACGCGAAACATTGCAAATTGTGCACACGCCGCTTGTGATGAAGTAATTCCGACAGAAACATTAGTAACCACGACACCACATCCACGTAGATTTAATGATAATGGTCTTTAAGAGAGGCAAGGTTGATCATATTCTGATTACCCGATGAACAAAAGGTGTTAAATTGTGGCTAAACTTGTTCTGAACTTTTGAATTTATTCTACACCAGCTGGAAAATAATTATGGGGGTATATACTATATTTAGAACAAAATTTTATTTCATTGGTTTGGTTGTAAATTCTAAATGTGCTCTACGGTTGCATTTGAGACCTATAATTTTTTTCTTGCTAATTAAGTATTGGAATTAATGTATGTAGGTACTTCGTAGGATGACTACCTACCTATGTCGGTAAAATCTATGCAAGTAACGTTCTATTTAGATGGGTAAATGAGATTATTCCAGTGAGAAGGCCGCAGAGCCGTGTAAACACTAATTTTATTATGTACATACGGTTCTCATCTCAACAATGTGTGGCAATTTCGAGCGTGTTTATCAATCAGCTGATTTCGCAAGCGGTGTTTTCATTGAATTAATGTCTATGGACTCGTACTCGAGTACGTAAGTAAGTAGGTACTAAGCATCTGAAAAGGAAATAGTTAATTTCTCCTACCCATTTACTTGCTCATAAAAGGTAGAAGTAGTATATTATAATATTTTAGTTGAGATATAAACGCGTATTAATACGTAGGTACCTAACCTACGTACTGACATAGCATACCTATTCATTTTATGTATATCGTGCTGGGTACCTACGAACCTAGAGCCTAAGTACCTGTTCATAATTTGCCCTGGTCTGGGTGTCACTGAGATCTCCTCCAGTCCATTGTACGGTACCTATAGTAGAAGCGTTGATTAGATTGGGACAAAGAATTTGTAATAATAAGACATGTCTTATTATTACAAATTCTTTGGATTGGGATCATACAGTTTGTGTGTCAGTCTGGCGGTATCTATGTACCTATTATATATTTATAATTTCGTTAGGTAAACTGGAATATACAGAAAAAAATTGATCATTGAACTCAAAAATTGAAAATTGTTTTTATCCATGTTAGCCAACAAAGCATTAATGAATAGTCAGAAACTACCACCGGTTCGGAATATTGCTTCCACTGAGAAGATCCGGCAAGAAACTCAATGGTTACTCTTTTCAATGAATAAATGATGGTGTTCATTCTCAGGAATAGCGACAGAATATGAGCAGGTAACACCATTGTGTCGGTGTTATGCTACGCACGACATTAGCCGTGTATGTAGGTAGGTATATTGAAATGAAACACCTCGTGCTGAAAAAAGGTTAAGTATAGATATTCATGTCATTGCATTCATTCACCAGCCAAATGAATATGAATCCGTAACACCTTAATATCGCTTTACCTCAGCGGAATCATGATTATCTGAGTAAAAGGAAGTTGCGCAATAGCTGAAGATTATACGGACGTAGTTAGGTACCTACCTACTATTAAAATTCTGCAACAGATTTATTGTTTGATGTTCCCTGAGCGCCTACTTTAATTTAGCTATTAGAACTAGGTAGTTACCTATACCTATAGCTTTAGAGCTAGGATCTATCGTTCTTCATTGATTTGAGTCTATCAAATCCTTAAGTTTGTTTGAAATATTATTTTCAAACGAACCTGCCGAAGATTATTCTTAAAATAAAGTTTATCTAAAATGCTAATTGATCAACAGACACGCATACAATTCAGTAGTAGGTAGGTACCTACCTCTCTATATTATGTACTCGTTGAATTTAATTAAGTACATAATTATAATAAGAATAAAGCTGTCTGAGTTCGAGATGTTAATTATATCCACCTACCTGTTACGCAAACAATATAACAGTTACAAAATATTTTACTTACTAGGTAAAGAAATTGTTAGGCAGTTAGGTATTTATCTACCTGCCTAAGCATTTTGTAAGAAATACTACCTACCAGCTTTGCAATTAGATACAAAATTCAGTGCATAAAAATGACACGGAGGAGGGCCTCCCGCATCGGAGGCAACTAACTACCTAAGTTCTCTACTCCTATAAAACTGAGGAGGCTGGGCTGCAGTGCGCGCCCTGAATACGTACTGTCCGCCAATGTAACTAAATGGCAAATTGTTTACGTATGGTACACCGCATACACGGGTCATGGATAACTTTGATGACAAATAATAATTAGGTAATTCTAAGTGATCAAGTGTACCCATCCTACCCATTTGGTTTGTACTTACATGCCTACAAGTCCTACCCATTTGGAAATACGCAAAACATCTTAATTGCTTTAATTATCAAACATACCCAACCAAATACTTACAAGTTGTGAAATGTTAGTTAACTTCAAACCTAAGATACATTTTTTTATTGTCAATACTTGGCTACTTGCCTAGGTATCTCTCTTACCTACTGCAAAATTGACTTTTATTCTCTAAAACAAGCGATTGTCGATCGAACGTTGCTCCATAGGTATATAAACTGTCGATTCATCGCATTCTACCATCGATTAACAGTAGATTGAGGGGTGACACCCATAATACCTACCTACCTATCTATCTATAACCTAGTTGGAGTCTACGATGTTTCTAAGTCTGTGACAATCTGTCACACACGCCCTGTGTTGCAACCGTGTCGGACGATCATTTTACCGCGCGTGGGGAAAGGATCGACTACTAACGGAGTGATTACCGACCGACCGTCTACAGCTAGTACCATATTGTATTACATTGCACAAATTTAAGAGGCTCGCCTTTCATAATAAGAGACGTTGGGTAAAATACATTTAAGGAACCTACTGTGTAATTTGTGCTCCACTTAGAATGTTTTTATTGTCTTAGCATGATTTTCGTATACCGGCCATGTAACTTTGATTCGCTGCTCTTGTGATTAATGTAGGTTGTCAAATCACTATTCGCAGCTAATAGGTAAGAAGGTATAGCAATCAGAGACCCTGGAATCTGGAGTCAGGTGACTAGGTACTACCATCATCTGTACGGATGGACTACCTACGGACTACCCGGACCGCTTCCCTTATTCACCACTTTCGTAGGCTGATTTCATTATTCGTCAACTTCATAAAATATTATGATAACAATCAGCCCAAATACGCCACTTTTGTTATAGTTAGAGAGCTGATGCTCTCAGTTAAGGCAATTTGCATGTTTTTTGATTGCAGACGGTGATTATACAGCTAGGTTGTACAGTCCTTTGGTACAGTACATTTTTGAAGATTAAATTGGATAGGTAAACGTCTCGCCACACGAATTCTATCTACTTACCTAGGTAAGTACCTACTTACCCATATTTTACGACGTTTATGAATTGCATAGGATTAGAGCGGATTGGCGAACTAAGGCAATTGATTTAATTATTTTATGACGGCAATGTTGTAATCTAAGGCAAGGTGGTCGTCCTACAAATCCGTGTATGGCTTGAAAATCAGTGAAAGTATTTAGATATAGGTAGGTAGTACACATAATGGAAACAATGTGAGGATTTCGCTCGAATAACTCTTGAGTTCACACATTTTCTCGCTGTTTTATTTCATTGCGATACAATAGTTGACAAGAGTGTGCCAGATGTAATAATTGCATACATAGCGACAACGCAACTTGACGCAAGCCTCCATGCATCCATTATAACAGGTAGACAATACACATAGGCTGGTATAATAGGGTAGGTAAGAGGCCAACGCACACGGTCGCTCATTCTATCAGAGTGGGACACTTTGGGAACAAGCGTGCTGCACACTTGTGCCAGATTTAGGTCTTAAGCTTGATGCACCAGCCAGACGAAGTGGTAGGTAATGACAACGGCCGCGTAACTAAGTTTATATACCAGATTTTTCCGGAATTTCGGCCCTCCATCCGGCTTTTATAATTAGATAAATATTAATTTTCGCATTACATTACTCGTTATTATGCCCGGTTTCTGAGGAAGTTTGTCGGCTATAAATCTATTTGTTAGGTAGTGTCTTGCAAGACTTTGTTAGGTATAGGTCTACCAGAATCTCATGGCATTAAAAAATATAAAAAAAATGTGACTTTCATATGGCAATGTCCATTGTCACCTGCCAAATCAAAGTACAAGGTTTGTCAACCGCTGTTGAGATTTTGTGATATCTTCTTGGCAATTTATTGTTTTTGTGAAAATGTCGAAAAAGCCACTTCGATCTCAAGCGAGAAATATTGTTTTCAATGTGTATCGTAAAATAAGGGAAGAAGAAGGCGTAAATCAAACTCAATCTTTGATTTTAAAGCGCGTCGTAGAGTTGACCGGTAAGTTGGACTGAGTTGTTTTGATACTTTTAGATTATTTTATATTTTTCTTACTTAATTATAGCTTCTTTATAGGGGTTTCCAGTACTACTATACGGCGAATCATAGGTGAGGGCACATCGAACGATGGTGTATTTTCCACGCCTGGTAAAAAGAGGAGAGGGGGGAAGAAGAAAATCAACTTGGACAGTTTCGATTTACAGTTGATAAAGAATAAAGTAAATGAATTCTATACAGTTCGGAAGGAAATTCCAACAGTAATGAAACTGTTACAAATTCTTCGACAAGAAATTGATTTCAACGGTGGGAGAGAATCTTTGAGGTAAGAAAAATATTAAGTAATAATCCTTCTCACTCGTAAGATGAGGCTTGTGTCCTGCAGTGGGACGTATATAGACTGATGTTGATGTTGATGATTGGCTAAGCTATCGTTTCAGTAACATGATAAATTTTATTATTTTTTACAGACTTATACTTAAGGAGATAGGTTTTGAATATGTTAAATGCCAATCAAAAAGGATCATTTTGATGGAGAGAGATGACATAAAACTTCAAAGATATAAGTTTTTGAAGCGTATAAAGGAAAACCGCGAAGCTGAAGAGCAAAATAAATTGGATGTAATTTATTTAGATGAAACTTATATTCATGGTTCATGTTCTGTGAACAAGTGCTGGCAAAGCAAAGATATTGCAGGTCCATCTAAAAGCATATCACTTGGAACGAGGTGGATTATTGTAAACGCTGGTGGAGAAAATGGCTTTGTACCAAATTGTTGTCTGGTGTACAGGTCAACAAGTGTATCTGCTGACTATCACCACGACATGAATAAGGACAATTTTACAAAATGGGTGACAGAGAAGCTAATTCCAAATTTGACAAGACCTTCACTAATCGTTATGGACAATGCTAGTTATCATTCCGTACGTTTGAACAAACCGCCCACACAAGCCAATCGTATCGCTGATATAAAAGAATGGCTTCGTGCAAATGATGTACATTATGATGATCTTTGGCGTAAATGTCAACTACTTGAAGTAGTGAAACAAAACATGTCTGCGCCCTTATATGAGATAGATGAAGTATTAAAATCGCACGGTCACGAAGTTTTAAGGCTCCCACCTTATCATTGCACATTGAATCCTATAGAAATGATTTGGGGTATAATGAAGCAAAAAGTTGCTGATAAAAATGTTAATAGGCCTGCAAGTGACATTAAATTATTAACAGAAGAAGCTTTCTCACAAATCGGTGCAGAGGATTGGCGAAAATGTTGTGAACATGTAAAGAAAACTGAAAACGATTTCTTCGAGAAAGATAAAATAATTGAAATGCTGGAAGAGCGATTTATAATAAATACCTCTTTATCTTCATCATCTGATGAAGAACAAGAAATGCAAGTGGAGTTCTTGGAATCATTTTCTAGTTCTGAATGAGTTATTAACTTTTAACCGATATTATTGTTGCGACCTAGAAACTATTTGGTCAAATATCTCGAAGGATCCTTATTTTATCAGCTTTATACAAAAACGCATTGTTAGTCTAGATGTACTCCATCGATTAATTATGAAAGGTCTCAAAAATTGAATGTTCGAGATTGTAGGTATAAGGTGAACGCCTTTGCGTTATCGGCGCGACGGCGGCGAATACCTACTCGCGAACGAATACAAAGGAAAGCCAACAATGAGTCTCGGGATCGTTCGATTGCGATTATTATTACTTACATACCTCCGAGAATGTTCAGGAAAACACCAGCTCGCATCTTTATTCGATATATAAGAAGTCGACGACGGGCAGCGAGTTAGTTACTTCTTGGAAGCGACAGTGTACGGAACTAAAGTAAGCGAACGAAGAGCAATATACCAGTGACCTGAGCGATAATATTGGAATACTGCGAGTCTGCTAATTGATTCGGAACGGTGCTTGTTGTGTGTAACTAGTGTAGTGCTGTGTATTTGTCGAGTTTGTGGAGAGCGAAATAAACCCTTTTTACACGTTTAACGGCATTAATTGTACCTACCCCTGTACGTGTACGTAACATTATAATAAATTAGTACATAAAGTAATATATGATTGGATTTATTTTCTTTGTCATATTTTCCTATGTTAAGAACCCGATGTATAACAACATTCTTCATACACATACCTAGTATACTTCATGTTAATTAATGACTAAAGATATAAATAAAACTTAAACAGTATCAAGATCGTTTAATCCAATTTCCCCAGTATTGCACACAACAAATTTTTATTTCCCCATTTGCCATGAGATTCTGGTAGACCTATAGTAACAAGATTTTATCGGCGTTAAGTAGTTATACCTATCTTTTGATAGGTGGCTAAAATCAAAGACCACTACTAAAATGTCCGGCTTTTTTTTTTATGATAGTCAATTAAACAATTAATTAATCACCATTCAATTAAACCTGCTAATAAAGATCACTTGGACAGGATCACAGAGTACCTTGTATATACTAGACAGGATCGGCCGTTTAGTGGACAAGGCCCGAGTTGGCTTCTAAAGCGAACGCGTTTTATGGTCAATTGTAGATTTTGCTCTATACCCGCCCGCCCGCACTGCTTACCTACGTGTTTCGTAAATAAATAATGGTAGGCACATACAAGTAGGTACCTAATAGTTGTAGCCCGAGCGTAGTAAATCAAGGTCAACAATACAGTAATTTACCATCCAACAGCTTTTTTACTTTATATTCAACCACAAAATACGCCTTCACTCACGATGTGCATTGTTAATAGGTAGGTACATATGCCCAAATCACGATCGAGATAATTAATTCTATCGCAATATCTGCAATTAGTTATAATCTGTAGCATTGAACATATTTTAATGTGTTTATGTTTACGTTATTTTATGTACCAAGTTGTGAGTGATAGTATTTGTAAATTACGCAATGGAATATCACGTAATGCAAATGTAGACGGAAGTGCAGATAAAGGTTAGTTCTTGCTGGCCATTCTAATGTGTATCGTGACATATACCTACATATGAACATCTATGAAACAAGTGGACGTAAAGTGATTTTTTCCTTGAGTTTCGGATTTAGTAAACAATCTTTACTATCAATAATAATATTTAGTAAACAATCTTAGCATGTCTTTTTAATGTAGAGACATAATTCGTCTTTCAGAATTATTAAAAGACATTCGAATAATAATTTAACATAAGCATTGACATTTTTTAACGTACCATTTAGGATACTAAGTATTAATTTTATATTATAAACAGATATTTAAATGTGAACATTATAAAGGCATGCCAAGATTGTTTACTAAATCCGCATCCTAAGGAAAAATACACTTTAGAAAGACTGGAGTATTAAGACGAGCTGTAAGGAGCTTCTGATTGCTGACAAAGGCTGCCGATAATATTAGAGACTGACACAAATAATTCAGAATATTTTAAGAAGTAAGTATTACAAAACTAAAGGTAGCAGGCGAGACACACTGTCCGATATAATGAAATTACATTGTTAAGGTTTTAATACTGAAGTTCACATGATGGGCGTCTGAGTTTCGGATTCTGCAATAGGTAAAACTATAACTACACACATAGTCTGGTCACAGTTTTGCACATAGTCGTTCAATGATATACAAATTACTAGACGAGAAACACTAACGAGGGGACTGAATAAATACATTAAAAGTGCTAAAACTTTACTTTAGGTAGATACTTAGTCCACGACGAAGTCGCGGGCAGAAGCTACTTATATTGTATAATAAGAGTGCATAACGAAATTATATATTACAAACAACTAAATTAATTCTAAATAACTAAATTACAAATCATTAACACATGAATAACAAGTTAGTTATTGATTTAGTAGAAATATTTATTTTCTCTTCTTCCTCTCGGAGCGGCTGCCACCCATGTCTTGCAGTTGTTGTTTAAGCTCGATGAGCTGGTTGTCAGGCACGTAGCGAATCTCCTCGTGCGCGATCTCATGCTCGTGTACATTGAGGGTGCAGCCTTCGGGCAGCACGGCCCGCGCCACGCGAAGCAACGTGCCCAGGGCCCATGCGGGCACGTCCACTACCTAACATATAAAAGCTCAAATTTACCTTACTTTCCAAAAGGAACCAGATTAATATTCTGAAGTTTTGGAAAAAAATAGAAGTGACCAGCACCATCTTTCCCACAAGCCCAGGGCCCCGAAATGATGGGGACCTGAAGGTAATTTTACATGCATGACATAAGTATAATTAACAGTATTACGTTTGCTGGTTGATTAAAGACTCTTCATTTTTATCTCTAAAGCAATTTTTTGATTCAAAATAGTGTTCCATTTTCAGACCTGTACATTCCTCTCATATACATTGAGATGGTACTCAGCATCTACAACTGTTCCACCGGGCTTGAATCTCTGTACCTTCAGCTGCTGAGCTGGAGTTGCCCAACTAATAAAAAAATAAATTTGTGTTTATATTCTGGCAATTTCATACATTTGCAGTATATTAACACATACTACATTTTATTAACTCAATTATGTGTTAATTTTGATATCTATCCCTTTTTTTTTTAATTTATGGCTTCAATCGTTTAGCGATGATTTTGCCAACAACAAGTGTTTAGAGAAGAATAATACTATTGTGCGGTTTTAGGGACGATTGTACGGTGGATAGAGCTCTGGTTTCAGTTGGATGATATGCTATGATATCTATGACTTATGACCGTCAGTTATTCATGGACAAATTTGAAATTTCCAGCCATTACCACTCATCAATTTGTATTCCCATGACTTCGGCATATCTGTGGATTTGGCTCTGGGCTGACTCCAGCAAGGTATAATCATAACCCTTTAGTTGCAGGTTAAGGCAGTCATACACAGGCTCATCTGGCTCCATACTCTGAAAAATTGAAATTAATTTGAGTATACTTTGGCTTGTTTGTCCGTGAGGAATTTCTAGCACCTAACTGGTTGAAACATGAATTTATTTAGACTTTGTTTACATAAACTATCTTGTATAATGTAAAGTCTTCCATTTCCCAAGCTAAAAACAAATCTTAGATAAGTCCACAATATTTAGAGAAAGTATAAATTTATTTACCCTATATCCTGCACATAATACTTACTATCAAATAATCAGGTTCATATAAATCACTCTTGAATCGTTTAATCTCATTTTGGACTAAGGGTACACTGAATTTGTACACTTTGTGTGCTTTCAGATGCTGATTTAGTTTCACCTGAAAATAATGTAGAATTATAGTATGTGCATGCCCACTATCTAAGATTTACACATAACAATACACCAATAAGAGTGAATTATTACACATTATTTTTTCTACTTATTACCTATAATACATACCAAGTTCATTAATCTTGTTGCGAACAGTGTCATGGTAAACAATTTTTTTTTTCTCACAATGAAGCCAATGCAGTCATTTACAAAAATCAGAAAAATAATGTTTGATAACGTTTGAGGTTACTTGGTGATGTAAATGGTCTTGGGAGTATTAACGAGACGTGTGACACAAAGTTAATACCTATTACTTCAGCAATTTAAACTTAAGATACCTATCTTACTTATTTTAGTCTATAATAAATAAATAAAAATTAAAGAGACATTAGACAAATGTTGCCTTTTTTTTTACTTTTTAGGGTTGCCAAAACCAAAGAGAATACAATACTACCTGCAAAATTTGACTACAAAAAACTTCCCGAACACAAATATTAGAGAATTTTCAATATTTTTTAAATAATCATTTTAGATGTAGCTCCTCAGTCATTCATAACATAAAACGATTATAAAATTAGATTAAACCGAATCAAATTAACTAACAGGTGTGACGAGCGAAAAATAAACGAATAATTATCGAATAACGATGTAATTATTAGATGAATAATTGTATGTAAGCATGAATTATCAGATTAGAAAAATCTTCGCACAAGTTGCGTTTGAAATTTTTTTAACTTCTCTCTTGCTGTTATTTGATTTTATGATAAGTTTTATTTGAGGGCCCTAGAAAACCCCAAAAAAACTATTTAGGGGTAAAATCAGCAAGTTGTCACCACTGGACCGGACGATTAGTGATTAGTGATGTGTCGTTTAAGTTATCGGTTATTGATATTTTTTTCCACACTTAATCGTAATTATAATTAAAAGTTTTCGTATTTATAAGAAATCTGTGATTTTGGCGTTTTTCTGTTTTTTATACTTTGGCACAGAACTTGACACTAAAAAAATTACAACGAATATATCTAGTAATTTTGAACCAAGCATAAATAGCTGGGTTGGATGCTGAACTATCAATATAATATTCGTTTATGACGACAAGTCATAATCGATTATCTATTAGCAAATCGTACCTCACTAAGAAAACGATTAGAAAACTACTGTCACTTTCAATGTCAGTCGTATGTCGTTCCCAAAAATGTTATATATTGGATTGGTCCAAGAACTTTATACATAACACTGGATGTTTTAACACGAACAATGTTTTGAAGCAAAGAAATATGACCTTGAATAACGTCACGTGTTTGTTGCTTCTCTCTTTAGGGTGACAACATCGGATCTCAAGTTTATGGGACTGACGGTTTCGGGCCCATATTAATAAATCGATCTCAAGTCTGAGAGAGCGATCTTAGAAATGTCAATGTTTCTTATGTCATACCAGTACAAAATGACATATCAAAAGCGCAGTCAAGATCGTTCCAAGTCTTATGTGTTAACAATGTGCACTGCTTATTAAATGCTACGCATATTTTAAAGCTTACTAGAAATGTCTGATTATAGGTACATTAACAACGCTGGACGGAAATTTCATTTAAATTTATTAAAGAACTTCACATGGTGCAATTGAAAGAAGGGTTAAAATTGTCCAAAAAGTTACAGGTGGACATATCAACTATCATAGTATAAAAATAAATACATATATGAACGTCTTGCAGCGCAGACACTCAGTTCTTCTGTCGCTGATGCTATTGATTTCTTGTGCAACAGTGGTGATCCCAATTTCAGTGGAACTGAAGCTACCACAAAATTTATTAGAATAGTAAATAGATTGTTTGATGATAATGAATAGTCATGTCATCATGACTTTTCTAATCTTAATCACATCACACCAGTTTTTTGTATTGTTATTAAATGTGTTTGTTATTGCTATTACTGGGCCATATTTTAAAGAAAGAAGAAGAATCAATAATTAATAAAGCTTCCAAGTCACCGCAATCAAAAGATACAACCATTTAAGTCACATCACATATGTTGATACGCGTTACAAACTCACTCATCATAAACAAGTAAAAAAAATGAAACAAGCCAGTGAAATCATTTCTAAAATTACAAATAATTATTAAAATTTAAAAATATAAATATGCGGTATGTATCAGCTAATATATTTCAGCTATCTGTGAAGGTCCCGTCAAAATGGGTCCAGCCGTTTCGGAGATTACCCGGAACAAACCGCTTCAACCCGCTTTTTTGTTACCTATGTACTGTACGAGTATGTACTTGCATATGGATTTAGTGAAAAGGTGTTATTTTGATATTACAAACAGGCACTCAAATTTTATTTGTTTGTATAAATAACCTAACCAGCAGTTGAGCTTACGCGCGTTCTCTGCGTAACGGTCTAACTGTCACTAACTCACAGCGCGGTACCAGCGCGAGCACGTATGCGAGCCGAACGCCGCGCCGGCTCGGCTCCTGCCTAGGGTGGAAGTGTGCAGGGGGCAAAATTAGGTATACACACCCGTCATAAAATAGGTACCCATTGAGATTGTGGTACTTATAAACTTAGCACAATCACAACATATGGTGGGGGGTATGGGGGTACTCATATAAGTGTAATAAGATGATATTTTTGACTTTGGAACATATGATTAGTATAATACTTATTAGTGATGTAACGAATGTTGGATTTTTGACATTCGCGAATGCGAATGCGAATATTTGGCTTTAACATTCGCGAATGCGAATGCGAATGCGAATGTTGACTTTCAAATAAAAACCCCTAAATTGAAAATTAAAAAACTTTAATATACTTAAAAAATAATTAAAAAAAAATTTAAACGACTTTTTAAATTACAAAACAGCTGATAATTTTCAAACGGTTGCATCGTTTTTCGTGAAACATAATTAAGAAAACTCTCGATCAGAACACCTTTCTCAAAAAAAACAAAATTAAAATTGGATCATTTGTTTGGGCGCTACGATGCCACAGACAGACACACAAATACACATGTTAAACTTATGACACGCCTATTTCTCGGAGGTTAATGAAGAGCGCGCAAAATGTTAGACTGGATTGAAATTTCGTGTCGGCCGAACATAGCCGAACCCATAGGTTGAAAGAACGAAGTACAAAGTACAAGAACGAAGTCACATAGAGTTAATTCGAAGAGATTTGTTTTGATTTGAGGGTAGTTTAGTATTATTTCATTAATCAAATTTATTTTATATTCAATTTTATTGAGTTAATATTTTATTTAGACTAACAAGAGCAATAGAGAAAGATCCTATTTATAATTTAGTTGCCTACCTCAAGACAGTTACATTAAAAAAAAATCAAATATAAGTAAATAAGTGCATTATGTGCAAGTGAGTAGTTACGATCGAGGCTGGTTTGCTTGCAGCCAGAGACTAACACGAGGGCTGTACTCTGATGGAGCCAAGGTGTGTAGGTAATTAATAATGCTCACGCATTTCATACGACATTTTACAACATACTTGCGAGTAAAAAATATTTAGAATAATACAATCTTAATTGAAAAAAAAACAATTCACGGTTTTTTTTCTAAGACCTAGAGAATTGCAGGAACCCTTATAGTTTCGACACGTCCGTTTGCAATCACAGTAATTTTATATAGAGACTATTAGGGCTAAATTACTGCAAACTAGCCAAAAAAAATAGTTGATGTACCGCTAAAAACTGTTTTGAAAGCAAAGTTATTCCATTGTACCTCCCGTACTTAAGAAAGGGGAGTAAAAATTATTTGATGGTTTCTTTGTCAGTTTTTCAATATTAATTCCCGTTTACGAAATATTGAGCTTCATTGTGGCCTTTTTACTTAAGTAGCAAGATTCATTCTTTAAATTAGAACAACATTATTAATGGTTTATTATAGGAAATAAATAGTTAGTTACTAATATTCAAAATCAATATAAGTAATTAAAAAAAAAACTATATGAAGTTACAAACCACGCACCACTAATTGTGCACCCAGCCTAATCACAACTTAATTATTTGAATTAAAAATCCTTATAAGAATTTTCATCAGTCCAAATAGAAAATAAAATTTATGTCACTTTTGCTGAAGATGTCTATGATAAATTTAGTAACAGAATTTCTTACTATTTTATTTTAAAAGGTGACTAATATTTAATTAATTTCGCAGAAATTAATAGGTTACGTGAGCCGCCGTATTCGATGTTTCATATCAATAAAAAAAAACATCACTTTTATTTTATGAGGTCCGTAGTATCGAAAAGTGGCAGGATATCTGCGGAACTCTAGCGTTTGCGTAGTCTGACATGCATTTGGCTGGTTATATTTATGTATGGGTCTGGCAAAGCCGGTGACAATCATTATATTACATATTTGAAATATAATAAATCGAATGTTTATCATATGTTTTATTTACAATGAAATTGAATGTGAAAGAAATTTATTTAAATAGTTAATGTATTTATGTATAATATTTTAATAAACATCGTTTATTTATTGTTTTAAATATTTACTATTTTTAGGATAACTCTTAACTAAGATTTAAAAAATGCAAAGTCAATAGTGCGTAATAAGCTGCTTTATGAACCTAAAAGCGGTGCAATAAGGGCCACCCTATCAGGAAGTTTGTTTAAATAATATATAATTCTTACTAGTTGTTAACATTCCATTATCGTCTTTAGATAATTTCCTTTTTATTTTTCAAAAACATTCGCCAAATATTCGCATAGATTCTTGCGAATGCGAATGCGAATGTCAAAAAATATGCGAATATTCGCGAATGCGAATGCGAATATTCGTTACATCACTAATACTTATGTATCCTTCCTTACTCAGAAAATCTGAAATACAGTGAGATGATGGTCACCCTTCTTAGGTCAAATGTTCATGTAAAATCTACATGAATATAGTACGAAAAGTACAACATAAACTGTTATATCATTAATCAATCGCCACACAATACTAATAATAATAATTTATTGATGTTTTATTATGTCTCCCATTAAAAATAATATAAATATGGTTAAATACGGTTATTAGCGTAAAATACAATCACCCGTGTAACTAAATGTTTGGGTTTGGTACACTTCTGCAATTTTGCACAACACAATACATCGGTTAAATTACAAGAATACACTTTTATTTAAGCATTAAACTAATTTAAAAATGCGAAGTGCTTGAAAATCTTTGACAGTTTGGCCATAGTGTCAAATTGAGTGTTCCATCAGTGTTGATAAATTATTAAAATAACAGCTACCGTCAATCAGGAAAGTAATCGGTTGATCATTTTTTTGTTTTCTATATAAACAAAATACTGAAGTCAAAAGAGTATTCTCAAATTGACGCATATGTAATATGTAAATAAAATCCATAAAAAAACAGACACGAAAACCATGGACTTGCCAAATCTTGGCTCATCACACGTTAGTTTGGGTATTTTTTTGTGTTTATCATGGCAATTTCAGATGAAGTGTGAGAGGGACAAAATGTATGTATGTATGTAAAAAAACCTGTATTCACTCCATAGTTCTACGTGCTCTCTCCAGTGGTATTCTAAGCTTCTTGGATTGGTCCAAGAACTTTTGGTCAGTCCCAAGAATTATATGGTGGGTCGGTCCGTAAACTGTATTCGACGGTCCTTGTTTGTTACCAAGAAGCTTTTATGATATAAAATTCTTGTTTGTCACTCATCTGCGTAGACAGAGAAAGCAATAGCCCACACAAAGGACCAAACTAATAGATGGAAGCAAGAAGATGATGGAAGTCACTGGAAGTAACCTAAAATAGCTAGGTTAAAGTCTAGAGACCTACTTTATGAGCCAGCTTGCCAGCTTCACGTTCACATTTATTTAGGCCTCGTGGCATACCACTTCATAAAGTACGTTGGCCAATTGCACAAAGGTGTGATATGTAAAACTGACAGAATTACAGGATAACCTTTTGATGTTTGGGAATTTATGATGTTTTCTTCACAAAGATATGAGTTATTATTTTCTCTATTTTGTTTTGTGGTGAGACAAAAATACACGTGTGTTTCGCCAGCACACGCCAAAGAGAATAAATTACGTGGTGCACACGAAAGGAGGTGGAGTGTTTTTTTTTACCTTGTGACGACAAGATAACTGGCAGTCTTTGGCAGTTCAATAAAAAAAGGATATGTCAAATAAGTTGTCTATGTTTTGCTTGGCCTTCGTGCGTGAAGACATCAATGAAATGGGAAGAACGGCAAAGAAAATTAAAAATTAAGTGTTATACGAGAATTCCGTGTCGACAAACTTAATGGTGAATCGTTTATGTTTTCTATTTCGTAAAGCAATTCCATTGAAGAAATGGCTTCAACCGGCAGTACACCTTTTCCTAAATGGCAATTGGCTATTCTTCTTGGCGCACCTCTTGCCATCGGTCTAGGTTACCTTTATCTAAGAAACAGATTAGATGATCCCGAGAAGAAAAAGGTTGCGGAGTTGAAAGCTAAGACGACCATTTCATTGGACAACGAAGATAATAACGCCAAGGTTTCCGAGAGCGCTATCGACCGTGCGATGAAACTGAAAGGTGCCGGAAACCGGGCATTCCATGCAGGCGAATATGACAAAGCTATAGCTCTTTACAACGAAGCGATCGAGGCGTGCCCTCTTGATCGCACCGTCGACCTCGCCACCTTCTATCAGAACCGTTCTGCTTGCTACGAGAAACGCGAAATGTGGGAGCAAGTGAAGGAGGACTGCACGTTTGCTCTCAAACTCAATGAGAAATACGTGAAGGCTTTCTTGCGGCGTTCTCGTGCAGCTGAGAAAAGTGGAGACCTAGTGCTCGCTCTGGAAGACGTGACCTCTGCGTGTATCCTTGAAAGGTTCCAGGTGCAAAGTTCTCTTGTTAACGCTGATCGCATTCTGAAGGCCCTCGGCAGGCAGCACGCTAGAGAAGCCTTAGCCAAGCGTCGCCCGGTGATGCCCTCTAAACATTTCATCAAAACATATTTTTCTGCTTTCTCTGAAGATCCCATTACTAAGATCCAGCTAGATGAACAAGCTACGGGTGGTTTCGTCAAAGCCAAACAGGCTCTGGATACTCAAGACTATGAATCAATTGTGAATGCATGTACAGAAGAATTAGATGCCGATGGAAAGTACAAGAATGAAGCTATGCTGCTGCGTGCAACCTTTAACCTGTTACTGGGCAGGCACGATGAAGCCCAGGCTGATCTTGGAATGGTAATTGACAGTGAGGCATCAACCAAAGTTAAGGTCAATGCATTGATCAAACGTGCCTCCCTGTTCACACAGCTGGAAAACACCGAACGCTGCCTGGAAGACTTTGCACAAGCTGCTCAGTTGGATGTCAACAATTCTGATATATATCACCACCGTGGACAAGTATATCTGTTACTGGAACGAATGGACGAAGCAACTGCAGAATTTGCAAAAGCTGTTGAACTCAACCCAGACTTTTCAATTGCCTACATCCAAAAATGTTATGCAGATTATCGACACGCCCAGATCAATAAGAATGTTGGGGCTTTGAATCAGGTGAGAGCGGACTTTGAGCGTGCTCTTGAACGTTTCCCTCGTTGTGCTGAAGCATACATATTGTTTGCTCAAGTTTTATCAGATCAGCAAGAGTGGGGCCGTGCGGAATCTTTGTTTGATGCGGCTCTGTCTGTAGACCCAAATAATGCAACATTATATGTACACAAGGGCCTGGTTCAACTGCAGAAAAGTACAGACTTTGATAAGGCCGTAAAATTGATCAACAAGGCTATTGAAATGGATGACAAATGTGATTTTGCATATGAGACATTGGGGACCATTGAAGTGCAGAGGTAAGCAAGTGACCATATTAAATTAAAACACTATTTTACGACAATAATAACCATTATTATACATTGTACTATGTATTTCATAACTACTACAATGTAAAAACCATTATGAAGAATTGTGACTCATGTAATGTATGTATGTTGCCTTAATATGAACAAATATTATGGTACTCTCAAGGTTTTAGAATTGATATATTTTAAACTTGCACATTTATCCATTGTTATCATTGAGGAATGGTTTATCTGTTACAGTAAACATAATGAGATAAGAATACCTTATTCTTCCTTTTAAGTGAATGTTGTATTGTTATGTAACTTAAATCAATCAAATATTTGATAACAGCATTAAAATGTGACAATTTTTAAAAAAATAACTTAAAAGATATCAATAATTTTATGATGATCATACTAGATATTACTATGTTAATAAAAAAACATTATTATTTTCTGTTTTCAGGGGCAACCTAAGACGATCACTAGAACTATTTGAAAAGGCTATTTCACTTGCAAAAACTGAATTGGAGATGACCCACTTGTTCTCACTCAAAGACGCGGCTGCAGCACAACTGAAGGTCTCTGAGCGCTGGGGGCTGGACTGGACCGTGAGCTAGGCTCTTGCCATACGTCTTGCCGCACACTCAACGAGAATAATACCTGGCCGTCCAATTTAGCCAGAGAGCTCAATTATAAAAAAATTATCACCATTATGTAATGTAGGGATATATTTTTGTGTTCACTAATCAAAATTTTGTTACTTTGAAGCTTTAAGCCGCTTGAAATCCCGACTATTATTTCAATGTGTCATAATCATACTCTCAATTCTTAGATGTCATAAAATTGTGCCAGTTGGTATTGTATTCTCGTTGGAACTATTGTTACACGGCCGCCGCCGACTCCGATTGCGTTTTAAAATCTATTAAAGTGTTAATAATCCATTTAAACTGCATTCATATTTATTATTTTTGCTGATGGCATATCAATTAGGACTATCTAAGAGCACTGTACATAAGTACTAAATGTCCGTCGTGTTAGTTATCAAATACTTAATTTTGGCATAGAATAGTTGTAGCTTACATAACTAATAACTGAAATTATTTATGTATAATCTGTTTATTCATTTTTTCCACAAAATGTTGTTGTCAGTTGTAAATGGTTTAAGTGATTTGTTAGTACATCTTACAATTTAATCACAATGTTAAATAACCTAGCATTTATTGAAAATACCACCTGTTATCTTAAAGCAGTATCAGAGTGGTATGTGATTGGCAGATAAAAAAAGTTGTTTAACATAACATAATATTTTAATATATAGGTTTCACTAGCTTCACATTGAAGTGATGTTTCAGAAAAACTTTAACATTACATTATTTATTTATTTAATATGATGTGGACAAAAGGACAAAATAATGTAACTAACAAAATTGTTATATGTAATTTTGAATGTTGTATTGCTACATTAGATACATCTTATTACTAGTTTGATATTTCACTATATTATACCTTATTCCATATTTGAAGTTTGGCCTGCAAAAGGATAATTTGCTTGATGTTGATTGAACAAATAATATTATAATATGTACCTACCTATACATTATTCGCGAATACTACTGACATTTTTTAATTTGACCAGCTTACCATCGGATATTGGACTGAATATACCCAATTTGGCAATATTATTTTGCATTTATTAGCTTTAGTAATTTGAAATGAAAAAAATATAAATATCTTCAGTGTTACGCAACCAATAGGTATAAAATAATATACCACATCAATATATCTGTTATTGTTCACTTAAATGGATCAATACAATATGTAATTTGACATACTTTGATAAAAGTGATTGTTGTATCATATACGATATGTCGTGCGTGTTTTACAATGATTTTCTTATGCATGTATACTTACCTACATTCAGGTCGGTTTTTCTATGAATATATTTAATTTTATTACATACAAGACAAAAAAAAGAATTGCGGAAAAAAAATGTTCTTTTGTGTTTATTTTTGGGTCCAAAGAATAAATGTGAGTATACAGACGCTACAATAACTTAAAAGTTGACGTGAAACATATATTACGTATTAGTTTCGGGAGTACGCCTTGAGTTTGTGCGGCGGTGCATACAGTGTGCTGGGTGCGTTCAATACATTTATTTGTGGATACTGTGTTATAAATATTAGTGTTATATTTATTAATCAAATTTATTCCTATTTAACTGTGCTATTATGTATTTTTAATCGCATTTAGGTAAAGCAATAACCTTTAAAAATATACTAAAAGGCCTTTAAAAATGATGTTTTGGATGCACCCTCAAATTATCAGTTAGATTGTGAATTTAGAATTGTAGCTCGCTGAGATGGTTCTACAAGTGTTGTTACCTCACCGATAGTGGATAGTTATCAATTTATGAAAACTACGAAATACATTATTAAAACTAAAATGATTGTTTAATTACGATTACCTTTGCTTTTGTGTTTTATTTAGTTAAATAGATTGACCGGCATAGCACTTGTGGTTGACGCAGGTTATTGGTGTAGCGACATACCAATTTTTGCAAGTTCGGGGTTTCCAAACACGTTTTATTCGGAACCTATCGACATTTTGAACCTGAATAAATGTGTTATTCTACGATACCTACGCTTCCTACGATAAATACGATTTTTTACTACGAATGAATTACGATTTACTTACACTTTAAATTTGTAGCAACAATAACGCTTTGCGCTGGGCTCGCACGGCATTTTGTTCTAAGCAATAAGGGTGAAATTTGCGCGGTCGGGATTCCTCCAATGCAATCGTGTCATTTACATCCCACGGATTCCCGTCTACACATTCTCTCTGGTTATGTCCACTGGTCAGACTCAAAAATGTACTTCTGCACAGGAGAAGTTCAGCGCTCAAAATCCGTGCCTTTTAAATCTGTGAGTGCTTTCCTCCTATTATCCAGCTCTAGAACCAGCTAATATTCTAGTCTATCTAGTGGCAGTGGCGTAGGGAGCTACCGCGGGGCTAGGTGGAGCAGTGCCCTAGGGCACCCCGAGCTCAAGGGGCCCCTTGGCCTTCATGAACGACCGTCGAATACGTTATATTATAGGTATAATGTTCTAAGTGAATCAAGAATTATCGACTTTAAACTTTTTGGTCCGTGACCAACAAACCTCGAACAGCTCAAATTGAAATCAAAATAATGTCTCCTACGTCTGGATCATAAACATAACATACACGGCATGGCAACTCAATTGTTTGTGTAGGGAACTCTCCTAAAAAAACGAAACACCTATAAAACGAGGTAGTTTAGTTTAAATAGCGCCCGTCTTTCTTTTTTGCCCTGGGGCCCTTGGTAACATAGCTCACAGATTAGAGATATATATTGTCTAGTGAGTCATGCATGGCTACACGTCAAAGTATTATGTTTACACCATGTTTTTATCTGTCATTCTGTATATTGCAATCATCGTTCATGCAAGCTTTCCATTGCTGTGTTACAATGGGACATTTACATACAAGCATTATGGAGACGACCCTTTACAATACAGAGGATTGTTCGCTCCTAGTCATCGAGCGATGGCAAGAATACGCTGCTCACTGACAATTCCGTGTGCAGAATCTAGTGGTAGGCATATTATTTAACTTAGAACTATTGTAATCTTTGTTTTCGTAAATAAACAAGTTCTCACATATATAACAATACCCCCTTTCATATAAAAGTAACTACTTAACTGCTATCTTATCTAAGTAGGTACCTACCTACATCATTGTAACATTTCGTAACTTGTTTAGAGCGCCATCCAGGGTAGGTATATTTTTTGTTTGATCATAAAATAGAGACAACAAAAGGTATGTTTGCGTGAATATTTCATTCTGTGCAAACTTAGGGTTACTATATGCATCCCAGTCTGCTCAGTCAGTAAGTAGGTAAGTACCTAACAAGTAGTGTTACCCAAGTTAATCAGTTGCACAGAGAGTAGTATTTTTAAGGTCTGTGATCAGTTGCCTTCTTATAAGTATCATCTTAGATAAAAATCACATGAGGAATTGTGTAGTTTGTGCGGTGGTGGTATACTGGTGGTGGCACCTGATGCCATCAATATCAGTGAGACCGCACCGGCTTCTTAAGTTAATTTTGCCTAGGTACCTCTTCGCAGGATAGAGAATCTGCGGGATAGTTTCTTTATCCATAACTAGCGACCCGCCCCGGCTTCGCACGGGTACATTACGGTTACATTATTGGAGTTTTAGTAAGGATCCCTAATTTTTTTGAAAATATAATATAGCCTATGTCACCCGGGGATAGTGTAGCTTCCCAACAGTGAAAGAATTTTTCAAATCGGTTCAGTTGTTTCGGAGCCTATTCATTACAATCAAACAAAGAAAGTTTTCCTCTTTATAATATTAGTATAGATATATTTGTGACCTCATTACGTGATTTATTTACTATTTTCTTACTTACTATAAATTCCCTTTGTTTTATAGCTTTAGAGATTAGATCTATATTGACGATCGATAGCCAAACTTCCGTTGTTTTAGTAAGTCTGGGGCTGCACCGGTAAGGCGATAGGCAAGGCGGTGTTCTCTTTCAAGGCGATCGCGATGCGAGAGAAGCGAAAATTTGTTTATAGCACAGAGTTATAAGTTATTTATAGGTAATTCGCTGTCGCATCGGATTCTCCTTACCGGTGCGGCACCCTGCCTCCATCTCTCTGCTTGGAGGTATTTTTTCTGTGGTTCTAAAAAGAATATAACTACGTTAGACGCGTTAGACGTCATTCGACTTTTGATGGATAGTTTGACATGCTGGAAGCGCATTTTACGGTTTATTTTCTTCCCTATTACCTTCATGGGTAGCTTTCACATAAGCATGCATGCACCTCTAACCCTAACTGCTGCAAAACGTTATTAAAGGACTTCGAATATGAACACACATGTTGTGGGAACAGTGGCGGTCTTGTTGCTCTTCGTTAGCCCGGGTGGGGGGCTGCTCTGCTACAACTGTTCCTCGAACCAGCAAGACTGGAATCCGTGCGCTGGCGACTTCGTGGCATCTGGTTTCCCATTCAACAATACTAGGAAGCATCTAGTTAATTGCACAGGAGGTGTTAACCTTTTTGCCGTGGAAGATTTTTGATTTTATTTTAGAATAGGAGTAGGTACTCTCGAGTCTTTTACTCTGTGGATATCGTAAGAGTCAACCATCTCGGAAAGGAACTTCGCATATTTTGGTGAAATGGGCTCTGTACTCACCTCACGTACCTATGCGGTTCACTTTATCTAATCTTAGTAAAATTTGGGTTTGTTGGCTAGCCGTCCAAGATTAGAGTGGGCTTTGTCTACAAAATCCATCAATGTGTGGTTATAAAAAATAACTTTAACCTAACAAGGTTACACAACAACCTATCTAATAAAGGATTTTAAATTGTAAATTCCAAAAAGTGGTCATAAGATACATTTTCAACTGTTATGGAATGTCTGTGGCTAATCCTTCGAGGAATACGCGGTCGTCACATTGTTGTGTGTGTGCCTATCTGTTAGTAGCTAGATGATTCAATTTTAATGAAGTATTAAATTTTGTAACAGACTACCCAATGTGCTTTGTGAGATCTTGGACTGCGCGCGCGCGTCACGCTTGGATAGTTCAGAGAGGGTGCTATCAGTCGGCGGTGGACGACGCTTTACCCTCAAGCATGACCATTCCTACAAGGGCTATGACTTGTAGGCGCGAGAGGTAGATAACCTACTTACTTATTTAAACCTTTGAGGTCAGTATGTACTTTTCCGTTGTGGTCAACCCGTACTTACCTCCCTCGTAAATAGATCAGATGTAAAGATAATAATAATAATTTTTAAATGTACCTACAGGTTGTTTTTAGGTCCGTATTAATAAATCGATCTCAAATCTGAGAGCGATCTTAAGAACGCTTTTGGCACGTAATTTTTTATCGGTATGATATAAGAATGACATTTCCGAGATCGCTCTCAGACTTAAGATCGATTTATTAATACGGGCTCATAGTACTGGCCTTGGAATCACATGCGTGACTGTTGGTTAACATTCGCATCATGGTAGTTGTTCCGTAGATGTCAGAAGACATTGGTAAAAAATGGCCAGGTGTATGTGTCGGCGTTGGCAATACACATCGGAATACGCAAACTTCTGGCTCTACCTATCCTTAATAAACGAGATGACGACTATTACTAGATAAGTACATTTAATACGTGACTAACGTTGCTTTGTTATCACTTGATAACGATGGATTAACAATATATATTTATAGTTACCAATACAAAGAGCATCAAAGGTTGAGTGGTGATTATCAAATAATCGTATAGTGCCTACCCAATCCACTTTCTTTTTCAGGCATTCGGACGCAGAATACAAGGTGTGCCTTTGTCAAGCCGACTGGTGTAATTCTGCCTCCAAAATATCACCGTACGCTCCCATCATACACTATCTCAATAAATGCAACAGAAACATAAATAAGTACTTTGATACATTGTACATCTATATATTACGAATGATTACCTAAATAAAATGCATTACAATGTTCTCGTGTATGGATTCTGGGTTGCAAGTTTTGCACTACACTGTTGTACATAGCTATATAAGTAGGTACCTATATACAGATCACCCTTCATCATAGTTGATTCCTTATGGGCTACACTGGATTGCAATAAATGTGACTTTATGGGTTTATAAGCAGCTTTCACTTTATCTAAGGTGTCTCTGTCTATTTCCACGAAAAGGATGGTAAGAAGTGTGTGTGTCAGTGGGCCGCGTCCGCCGTTCGCACGTGTCTTTTTTGTAGACTTGCATCAATAACTAAACCTACATAAAGTAATTAGAAAAATGGAAAACTGTCGTAAAGACATTTCACTAGATCATTTTGCTTGGGCGAACATAAAAATAAAACTCACCTTTGAATAAAAATCATATTAACTATTATGCTTACAGAAGATATCTTAACGCTAGAATAAATACGACAAAAACAAACAATTATGAATTTGACGGGAACTTTTTTTTCCGCAACAAGTAACAGAAATTGAGAAATGATTTCCGTCATCGCTTCACATTTTACATTTTCTCTTCGAATTTGACTTCAATTGCATTTAATTAATTTATCAGTACCTAAATTACATTTATTTATAAGTACTTATGTAACCTACTAAATAATATTTTGTAAGTGATTACAAAGTAACACGAGTCTATTCATGTAAATAATGCTTGCTAAGGTAAACTCTATAATGTATCACTAAGTACTTACTTTCTTATAAAGGAACGCATACTTTTTAGAATTGTATTCTAATAATTTGCTAAAACCGGAACAAAGATAATTTATAATTAATTATTAAGTAAGTAGGTACCTGTACATAATAGTACATAATCATAGGTATCACCAAATTTTTATTACAAGTTCTTTGGGTGTCAGGTGTCACCGACTCACTGGATATTTTTACAAACGGGGACAATCCCTTTTACTTTAGTTACCTGTGGGTAGCTAATTACGATTGCGGTAAATACCTAGATATGTATTGAATGGAATTTCGTTTACCAGTCAGCAATTGATCCATCGGTGGGCTTAGCAAAGAAAATTTAGTTTTCAAAACACTGCACCAAAACCGTTTTTTTGGTATTGTGCTGCATATAATTGACACTATTAGATCACTAAATTCATTTCGGCTGTTTAGATTCATCTTTCTTCATCTTCTTGTTCGCTGTCATCATCATCTTCTAACTCATCGACAACAGCATCGGCTGTGTTGCTGGTCACCGCTTGTGCAATGAATCCCGTGATACCGGTATCGTTCTTTTTTCCTTCAAGGAAATTGTAAACGTATTCTTCTATAGTATCTTCGTCAAAGGGTATAAGATCCTCTAAGTCGATTTGTCTTTTTATTCGAGTATCTTTTGTAGATTTCTTTGAAGATGAATAACTGTTCTCATCATTATCTACGATGCCTTTCCTGTATATTTCTACAGGCACGTCGCTGCCGTCGCTGACATCATATTTTATACCAACATCAGTTTCTTGTATTTCAATTGAGCCAAGGCCATTGTCGAGCAATGCCTTTAAATTCTGTGCTCTACTCTTTCGGTTGGCATCCATTATATCAGATTTCTTGGCTAACTTTTCTTTAATAGGGTGAAGATGTTTTACTTCATTTGTTTCTTTAGGTTTTGGAATTTCATTGCTTATGGTGTCCTTATTGTTATCAGCTGGTTTGGGTTTTGAGCCATAAGTTTTAACTTTCGAGTGGCCTTGTATAATTAAGTACGGGATCGCCGGTGCTTCAGTTGTTGATTTTAGATTTTCTGAGTATTCGTATATTGTTGTCGGTATCGGTGTTGTAAAACGCATATGTAAGTAAGGACCATGCGTGAACAAAGCGGGTTTCCCTTTGTGAATTTCGGAGTTTACATGGAATTGTTGTTTTATAGGTGCTTTTGGTGATTCAGTATGTTGAGTCGGCGGTGGTGGTTGCATTGTTTGCATTGTTTCAATTTGAACTATGTCTTCAGTGTTTTGTTCGTTAAACACGTGAATATTTTCAGATGCGTGTGCATATAGATTGTCTTCGGGTCTTTCCGGACCGTTAACCATGGGCATGGTCATCATAGGAGCGAGCATATCAAAGATATTTGTTTCAGGTTTCGTCTTTATTGCAGGAACAGGAGTTGGACGGAACCCACTAGTAGTTCTTTTTTCAGTTGTTGTTTCTTCTAGCACCTCAGTAGGGGTGTCAAAAGTAGTTATTTCCGTTGGCCTCGTCACTTGTGTAAAGGTGGCTGTGGTCGTTTCAGGTGCGACGGTGGGTGGAATTACTGTTGGAACAAAAGTTGTCAGATGGAGTGGACCGGATAAAGGACTCATGAGTGGCGGTGGAGCTTCTGATAATATAGGTTTGTAGAACGAATATGGGTGTTTAGATGATTCTACATAATCATTAATAATAAGATTTTGCGTTTCGTTAGCGGTATCATGGTCGTCCACAGGAGTTGTAGGTCCCCAACCGGCGTAGTCACTACTGACAGCATTACTTGCTATAGACTTTGTATTATTTATCCAGTTTTGTGTAGTTGTTGAGGACTGATATATAAGATTAGCTTCTTGTAGGGCGTACAGAGATGTCAAATGTTCCGGAGGAGTCGTGGATTCTTGGATCGCTTGATGAGGGGAATTTGTCACCTTTATTTGGGTTTGCACGTTGTTTGTTGTTGATGATTCATCTTGAGATAGAATGAAGAGTGGAAGCTGGTGGCCAGGAGGAGGAGGCGGTGGTGGGACTAATATAGTCATAGGGTAATGATCGCTTATTTTGTACGTGAAGTCTTCGTATTTTGTTGGTGAGGGTCGATATACGTGTCTTCTCGGTGGCACGGGAGGCTGTCGCGGAGTCACACTGGGTTTTCGGGAAGAAACACCAAGCATAAGAACTTCGGATTTCCTTTCTGGATAATGTTCTCTTTCAAGTCTAGTATCATCTGCCCAGTAATGCACACGTTCTAGAACGGGAGGCTCGTAATCATAAGTAGGGTCGTTGCGCAGTGGATCCCCGCGGCCAGTGAGCGGCTTCCACTGTTCGAAGTCCATTCGAGGAGAAAATATTGATGTTAAACTGCTTGGATTGTCGTTATCTGCTCCGTCTGAAATCATAGTAAAACATTTACCGTTTTATTAGGTTTTGATCGACTCCAGTTCGTTTCCTAACTAGGAAAAATCATATAAGCAAGTATAAATTATATAACTTATTAGCTGATCATATAAGTTTTGTAATAGTACCTTCTAGTAGGTATTGTCGAATCTGGATCATTTTATAAAAAATGGACACCCGAAGATTTAGGTAAGTAAGTAGTTGTAGAACTAAAAACCTACTTAGTTGTATTATTAGACGACACCCTACGTACTTAATTATAAATATGAGCAAAAGTACTTACAAGTTATATTCGCAATTTGAATAACGGCTTCAGCAGGGAGCGAGTCCAGAGAGAGCGTGCGTCCAGCGGCGACCGCTGCCAGCAGCGCCATCAGCAAGCTACCTGTGTGTAGCTGTAAGACACATCAATTAGGATGGCATTTATTTTCAATAACATCCAACTAGGTACTTACCAAACCTACTTCGGTTACGGTTAATAATTTATAGGTAAGTAGGTACTATAATTTCATTCTGAACGTAAAAAAATATAATGAAACTCTACTTTTGAGAAGTAAAAGATTTCATACATTAAATACTTCATTAGTAGCTTAAAGTGACATAATTAATAAGGTTACGAGCACATTCAAGTTTTTTACATTATTGTATTTTGTATCGCGTAAATTTATCTGCGGCTACCTACCGAGAGCTGATTTTCGTCCAATTAGAGTGGTGAGGAGGTTTTTTGGGAGGCTTTAGGCACGACCGAGGCTCGTTAAAATGCCGGCTTCCATGGCGGGAAGAAAGACAAACTAATTTGATACTTTAACCATCCTTTTTATTTATGAGCAAGGTATATACGAAATACATGACCTCAATGACTTGTTATGGAAAAAACTGGGTAGGTTTAAGCGTTTCCTTGTTTCTGGGCAGCGGACCGACTTACTAATTAATATATTTATAACTTATAATAATATTAAAAATATAAGTAAGCACGCAGTTAATTAAAAGGTATCCAGAAACACGTAATTGTACACAGGTATGATATGTAGGTACAAATCGATCAACCTTCGATCGATGGTAGAATGAGATGAGTCGGACGACAGTTTCTACATAGAGCAACGTTCGAACGATTCATGTGGCAATAGGTACCTAGAACTATGATGATTTGCAGGTAGGTACTATAAAATTAAATATCGCTCTCACTAACTGAATGGTCCCAAAATAAGCAACGCTTGTACTATGGGTACCTACCGTACAATGTACTGGGGGCGATTCCTCCCAGTGACACCCAGACTTGGGCAAATTTCGAATAGGCCATTTCCGAAATTACCCCGACGGGAATCGAACCCGCAACTACCCGGTGCAGCGAGCCGAGCTGCTTACGCTTGAACCACTGCGACAAGCGGTCGTTAATCGTCAAATGGCAGGAATTTATCATCTGATAGTGTTGCACCTGATGCCGGGGTCGGCTCTATCTATGGTGCGAGGTGTGCGTGTGATTAATCAATCGATCTTAAGTCTGAGAGCAATCATGGAAATATCATTCCAGTACAAAATAACATATCAAAACCGTACTTAATATCACTCTCAGAGTGAGATTGATTTAGTAATATGGGCCTTAGTGGGCGCCGAGCGGCGCGCGGCGGCTGCTCGCGACGCCTTCAAAGTATGCCTGCATCGCTCGCTCTTACAAGCGAAATTAACGTGCTATTGCTTCCCAACATCACTTTATAATTGCACCATGTGCACCCAAATTTCCGATCTTTGGGGATAATATAACTGTAGGTATTACAATTGGATTGCGGGCCTGCTAGAGGGCGCCAGGGTATTGATCGCACGCAGGCGCTACATGGGCTAGAGCCGGCGCTGCCTGATGCCAGCAGGTACTGGCACCAGGACACGGGCGCGCAATAGTGAAAGCGACGCGTGCGCCGCATGGCTAACGCAGCCGCTACTCGTCGGGAATCAAACTATGGCGTTTTGCATCTAATTTATCCTCTTTGGAGGTGTCCTTTCACTTCTCGTGTTAATGTCTTTAATTCTGATTCTTATTAACAGCGCAAGGAAGTGTAATATTATACTGATTTGTTCAACATTTTAAGTAGTTTTCAAACATTTGCAACTGAGTCGCACCTTACCAAGGAAACTTAACTTTTGAATAATAGCAGGTAAGTATGAATAGTTAGTATCCATCTACCTAGTTGAACCTATATCAAAACTCGCATCCCCTGTTTGTAAAAAATGTTAATATAAATAAACAATTTTTTATCTATGTGTATGCTAATTGAATATGTACTAAATGGATAGAATTAAATTATAAATTTACCAACTGACAAAAAAAACAATACCTACCTATTTATATTTGTTTTCTGTATTCGGTGTTAATTTTTCCAAGCACTTTGAACCAACACGTACAGCAAACATTTGTCCGTAGTCCGAACACGGTACAAACTTTCCTTTTCTAGTTTTATAAGCCTTGTGGTTAACCGAATCCTCTAGTTGTACAAACTGAATGAAATTATATATGAAACCTACTGACCACACGCGGCGTTAGTAGGTAAATAAGCTTTCGGAAACGAACGATATCTATACAAATAAATAAAATTGAACTGTCTGCTGATGATATCAAAATAATAGCGTTTTAGTAAATGTATATAATTAAAAACGAATACTTGTACGATACTTATATACAAAATAAAACCGTCTGTTTCGGCCGGCTAATCTTCGAAACAGCTCAACCGATTTTTAAGGGAATTACTGGCAGAGAACTGATGTTATGAGGAGTAACACTTAGGCTGCTTTTTATTGAAATACCACGCGGGTGGGGCCGCGAGCAACAGCTGGTAATAAACAATTTCACTACCCAAATAGGTAGGTACCTAGTACATACCTAAGTAAGAGTTACTAAAGATTGATTTATCTTTTAGTCAGTACTCGAATAACTTTAAGTTTAAAACCGGCCGTTTACGTATAAGAAGCAGTTTGAAAAAAATAAACATAATCATCTAGGTGGTTAATTGCGAAACATGGATAATGAGTAGGAGATAGCTTTTAGAAATAAATTAACAAAAACTCTGAGAAGGCGCTAGGAATATGGCCTACTTCAGTCGAACTCAGCTGGATTTAGAGCTTAGGTACCGCTGCTGGGTAGGTAAATAACATCACGAGTTTTGGCGTTCTGTTGTCTTTAATGAGAGTACATTTTTGGTGTGTTACTTAATTTGGAAGTATCATGTAGAAATATTTAGTATCTACCAATATCTATCTACCTATTTATATTTATCGTGTACCTTATCTACTATATAAAAATAAGTCGGGTTTTCCTTCCTGACGCTATAACTCCAGAACGCACGAACCGATTTCCACGGTTTTGCATTCGTTGGAAAGGTCTCGGGCTCCGTGAGGTTTATAGCAAAGAAAATTCAGGAAAAAATTCAGCAGAACGCGGACGGAGTCGCGGGGCACAGCTAGTATATAATATAAATACCGTATAAATAAGTGTATACCTAATGAAAATAGAGGTTAATTTTAATAGAATTGTAGGTCCATAGGTATTATCTATTTACACCTGTACAATGGTCATGACATAAAACAGCCTTTGGACCTGTCTCCGACACATTCCGTTAGGCTCGACGCAGACTGACTCGCGTATTGGACAAAACAAATGCATTATTTACTTGTGCACCACACGACACGCGGCGCGGCGCGCGGCGGCGGCGGCATCCGACCTACTAAGTATTTGTTATATTGTATAAGAAATACATAATGGTACTGATTCTGTTAGTACTTTAGTACATAAATGAAACATTACTAAACTAACTGTATTGCCCGTTATAAATGTAGGTATTTAATTTAGATTACTTGTAGGTTTATTTCACGACAACAGAATATCATAAGGATCAATATCCAAGTTTTAACTGTACAGTTAAAACTTGGAGATACGTAGGTACTCGTAGTAGCTAGGTTTTAAATAAACATGTGCAGGTGCACTATGGTGGACAAACTTATCTAAACAACATCATTTGGGAAAAGACATGACTCGCCCTCGACTATCAATTCGTAGAATGAGCCATTTAATTTTCTCTGAATAAATTAATCTACAAGATGACTCTATGCATAGAGTGTATCGGAAATGTTTAACTCAATAACCTTAGAAAAATTCGCTGCGCTATTAATCTGATTAAAATTCGCAAACTGATTCGAAAACTCATGTCTGATTTTTGGCTTTTTTAATACAATTTTTATAAAATATTTCATTCTTATATAATCGAAAAAAAATTACTTAGGTACCTACTAATAAATAATTTTGAAAATAACTTTGTTGAAGTGACAAAAATACCTACAGATATTTATAGTTCCAATCATCGATCGGTCGATTGATGATGGATCGACTGTCGATCTACCTATCATCGGAAATACCACGCGTGAGTCATTCTGTCATCTATCAATCATCGATCGTATCGAATTGATAAAAACCAAGCGATCGAGTTGATCGCTTATTGTAAGTAGTAGGAACTGTCGATCGATGTCGACTTATTCAATCTGCTAAGATACATATCATCACACTATATACCATTAGGGGTTGAGTTGTAAAACGAAAATCTATGCTCGCGGAGCTAGGCAAAACTTTGTTTATTTTTATTGTCTGTAATGTATAAAAGTTATACGAACAAAATCTATAGATCATTCTTTACTTAAATACAATTTACAATACAACCTTTTAAAGACTCCACAAAAATCTTCGATCATCATATTTTAAGCGAGCTATAGGCATAAATCATTATTCATGTTCTTCCAAAAACTCGTATATATTTGTTAGTGAAAGTTTTCGAAGCATTTATTTATAAAAGTTGACGTTGATACCGGTGGTGGCGGCGCGGGGCGGGGGCGTGGGAACGACGCGCTCAGACCGAGTGGCGCCACGGGCGGTTTGATGCCCACGCCCAGCGCCGCCGCCGCCCGCCGCCACCGCTGCCCGGCCGGCACCCATCATCCGACCACGACCCAGTGCTCCCGAGCATGCCTACCAAAGTTCGGCCCCCGCCCTTGACACTAATGTTTTTCGTCTGTTGAGACGTTGCTTGACAAATACCTAGGTACTTAATTACTATTAATTGACCTTCGATCACTCACATATTGCATAGTCATCATGTCAACTCTATCAATCGTGAGCTCTTCCAGTGTTCCTTAATAGTAGAGTTTGTTGCTACTTGTTAGTATTATTGTAGATAGTTGTATAGGTAATGATAAGATACCATTATCTACTACCATTTATTGGTAAGGTATCCAGAGCAAGGTGATTTAGTAGTTAGCAAGACAGTACCTACGTCAGAATAGGTACATTTCGGAGATCCTTTGTGACCGAATTACTATTTCTAGGACCGTGATAGGTGACGATAGCGTGACACTACGTAATCTTGACCTATAGGTATGACAAACAAAAGGCGAGATGATAAACATGAACAACGAACATAACACAAGCTTTCAACATGATATAAGAAAAAAATATCAAAGCTACAAGCGTGATACGTGTAATCGAATGTGGCGGCGCGTCATATCTTTTAACAGCTTTTGTGCATTACACTCTAACTTTATCTGCATTTGAAACTGTAAGCAATATTCATTTGTTTTGGTCAATAAATCCGTCATGACCACGCGTGTGGGTGCAGAAGGAAAGATATAACACTTTCACACGCTTTATGTGTCGATGACCCGCCGCGGCCACGGCCGCCGCCGCCACCAGAAGAGAATCAGATGCCCACGCGAGTCGCGACCGCCCGCCCGCGGCCGCCGCGCCGCCGCCCGCGCCGCGCCGCCGCGCCGCACGCCCGTTTCCGCCGTAAATCGATTGGGTGGGTGGGCTACACGAAGTCCTGAGAAATGTGGACCTCAAAACCTTTTCTTTGTTTATAGAAGCCTCTTAGTGTTAATGGAATAAGAAAGCTGATCTCCTCTCGGTTCTACCTACGTTAATGTACATTGTATAGATTAGAGTAGAGTCATTAATACCAAGTTGTTTTGTAAATTTATAAACTTCATTATAACTTAAATTCTTACATATTCTGATTTAAAATCACTTCATAAAATAGGTATCTACATTACTACAGTATTATAACCGACTATTTACTAATAGATAATTACTGTGTAACGACGTATCTCCATGACATAATTGGTGAAACATAATTAATACTTTGTAGTTTGTTTGTAGGTATAACCCAAAGTAAAAATTGATATTATTTTAAGATTTTGGGTAAACTATGAATCAATAAGAACACTCACACAATACTCTACCTAAGATAAACAAACAATATATTATGGCAAAATCTAAGGTTACCTACCTTACTAATTAAATATTTCGTATTCAAATAAATACTAGTTAATAGATATCGAGATATAGGTAGTCGAGATATATCTAGTTGTACATAAAAGCCTCCGAAATCAAAGATTTAAGCACATTAATAAAATAATCACACGCGTTCACGCGTTTATGTCTTTTGTAAGCATGCACAAAATTATAAAATGTATCATGATATTACTTAAAAATTTCAATAAGTATCATAGAATCGCCATCGTATTTCGTTATCATAATGTTATCATAGAAGTGTAGGAACCGATATAATCTATGCAATATAATATAATAATTTTTAATTAATGTCTAATAAGAGTAGGTAATAGGGTAGGTACTCGTATAAGGTAATTTTTCAAGTGGTGCGTGTATGGCTAAATACGAAACTATGAGGAATAGCGAAAAACCATCAGAGGAGTCTAACTCATAACTAAAACAGCGTCACTAGATTTTTGAAAAAACAAATTTGTAGCAAGGATACGCACCCGATGATTTTGAAAAAAAACCACACTGTTTACCTCCACCATTCAATAGTATCGCTCATAGGAATCAATTTCTAGGATGTTAGATGTAATGATATAAATATGGAAGAGTTATGGCAGAGAAATTGCAGAAAGAGTTCATTATTAACAAAATTGGTATTTTTAACTTTTCTTACGTTACTTAACTATTAAACCTTTACTTATTATTTGTTCAAAATGATGACTATCGTTAACAATAAAAAGATGGATTAGACGTCTCAAGGACCAGTACTGCATTCATCATTACAATATGATTCATTCCATTTTTCCATTAATTCCATGTACAGTACAATCCTGAATAAGATGAGGAACATTGTTTTTTATAACTTATAAGTATGCCAAAAATATCTAAGTAATTCTATATACCACTTACTAATTCTAAATAATACGATGGCTTTAAGCTATACGACAACGAAATCTACTCACCGAAACCATTATCGTTGTGTCACCTGGTCGAAGAAAAACGGAAATAAATCACTTCACGATATCGTCACAAAGCTGCGAGTAAGTTCTAAGCTCGTAGCGCGCGCGCCGCTTCGAGCGCGTAGTCCGCACCACGTCTGCGCAGCGTCTGCTTCGCGGCTCATTCATAGCGCACGACCGCCGACCGGCCCGGTGACTTCTCCGCCCCATACATGCATATGTGTCAGGCTGAACTGAAGACCTATATTCGTATTACAGGTTGTTGAACACACGATTTAACTAGGTATCGCGCCGGCAGCTGCGCACCGCCACTAGGTCAACTAAGATTACATCGGTGCTTTACATGTTGTAATGGTATTTTGACGGACACTCGCGCAAGAAAATCCTCGAAGATATAAAAAATAGAATATTTAGTATGCAGGATCAGAGACACGAATATCAAACAAAAAATTATCTTTACTCTTGATAAATAGCTTATAGATGCAGCGAGGGTTGAGGAATTGTATTTTGGATATAGACTAGGTCTGAAAGACCACCCATAAAAAAAAGAACAAGGATAGAGGGTGGGACTGGGTAGTGTATTTTAAGTCTATAGGGTAACAGTAGCAAAAGGTAATAATGAACTTTTGAAAGCAATATCACCAAAGGCAAAGATACAAATTTCGAGGTAGATTCAAAACTTTCAAATTATTAATTCAAACACAGACAAAAGGCACGTCTACGTGCCCAATATTTTTAAGAAATACCTGATGGTCGTACATACCTTATGTTGTCCTTCTGTTGACACCTAACTTTGCGATCCGCAAGAGTATTGTATGTTAATGTTGTTCAAGAATGAGGTGACAGACATGAGACTTCGTGTAAGCTATTGTAAACTTGTAGTACCTACCTAGATAGGTACTAGGTACTACAACGTGCGGGGAATAAGTCCAACAGCTGTAACCGTTCTTGAAATATAATTATTAGGTATATTACATGCCAGTGTTGTTTACCTTTTTACTGTCAGGTGTAACAACATTGTAATCCTAGAAAACTTAATTTTAAAACTAAAATTCACCATTACGTATTATAGTAACGTCTCTGATGATGTAAAAGGCAGAGGTGCACCTCAGTGCACTTAGGTATTTACGTATAAATACTTAAATATCAGTTTATTATTCTAAGAATATCGGCTTAAGTACCTACCTAACATGTTGTGGCTCCATCTTCCTGACCTAATTTTGGAACTGATTGAGCCACCTAAAAAAAAAAAACCGGAATGTCGTAAATTAGTTATATTCAAATGACTAGTTTATTGATACAAACCTGCCGGCGCAGCCTGAGTACTTACGAACAAAACACATCAGGCCCAGTCATCTATTACAATTTCTTTGGGCCCATCACTGACATGTCTTAGTTTACTTCTAACATTATTATTTGCTAGTTTATGTCAAGATTTACAATATGTAGGTCATCCACAAAGTACCTAGATAAAATACTCCATATAATTATTATATTTCTAAGTCCTAAATGGATTTGGTACAGTTTTTTACTGTTCAAAGTTAGAAGTCATTTGATATACCTACCGAAGCACCTGTCTATTATCTTGTAGGTAATTTGAGATTGCATTGCATTTTCTATTTATACTACCTACCTACTTACCTGAATAAAATCAGCATAGTGGAAGACTGCGAAAAAAGTGAGTGTTATACCGACGTAGTAGGAGAGGTCTGCACTATAGGGGCCCGTGTTATGTGAAATTTGCAGTTCGCTCTTCAGTATGCATACCGCGGAGTCCACGGACCACTACCTTAGAAAGAGTCCACAAAACAAATGCAATATAGCGTCGGTGAAACGCAAACAGTATTCGAAACGATCCATTAACGATAACTATAGGTATAGAAAAGTCGATACGTGCTACAAACGCTCGTTCTATTGTGCAACATCTCCATCTATATTTTTTGTATCATGTTCAATGCATATTATTTGTTACGTAGGATAATTATGTAGCTTGACGCAATATTATTGACTTCCACGTAGGTGCACATAGATATCTTATATGACGCCTGGAATTAGACAATACATACGTACCTAATTATTAATTAATAAGAGATAGAAATGGTGGTCAACAAAGTAAGTACCTACCAAACATTTCAGCTGAGAATGATGTCTAAGATTTCTGCTTTCACGTTGATCATTATAGGACAGTTGACTATTTCAAAGTTCTCGTTCAGGGAGACAAAAAGCTTTGATCGTGTTGCGGAAAATAGTCCGCCCGCAGCGCCTCTAGTAGCAACCTCAGCCTTTTTCAACTCCCCAAGTTGCTGCTGGGAGGGGCTAAATCGAAGGATATGGTAAAGGTGAGTGGGATTAGGTAGGAAAACACGATGAATAGGCTACTAGATACGTAACTATCTATCATATTAATTATATACTGAGTTACGGGTCTTTGGAATATTTTTACAACTTTAGTATTGCGGGTATTAGAAGACAACCAATGGGCTACAAAAAAGTGTAAACTACATTTAGGAGTAGCAGCCACCAAAATTTAAGAAAAAGTTTGTTAAATGTTTCATTGCGGGGTTTTTTGTGTTAGAATTTTTATACCATTTCGTTCTATGCCCAATACTCATCCAAAATCACAAGTATCATTTTGGACCTTCTGACCCCCTGCATACGAGTGAGTAGGCAAAGAGAATACAATACTACGTTTAGTAGGTACTAATAGTAGGAACATAGAAAGTATTTGGTTTGATATTTATGACGTAAGTACAAACAATACCCTAACGAATTATTTTTATACATTTCATGATGGCAAGATATTGGTATTTTACTTCATACAAGTTTTGCCGGATTAGAAAATCATATTTGCTTTCGATTCGAATCTTTCTATACCTATATTATGTTGTCAATAAAACTGCAACACTCAGCTAGTGGTGTTACTGATAAAATGTATGAAAAGATATATTTTCTTATCATTAGGTATGATGTACATAGTACTTTTTAATTCCCTATTCAAAAAAGAAAGATAAAATAATTTGTTTCATGTTTATTTGAAATATGTTTCATAAATAGATCCAAAGGATCATCATTTATATTATCTGACTTTTTCTTGCCATACTCTTCGACAAGTTTCATGTGCTCCTCCAGATTTTCTATGTCATTAGACTCAGAATCAAAGTATTTATCTTCTGCGTCTTGTGACACCTGCTTCAAATCATCATATAACTCATTATTATCTATGTCATAGTAGTCAATTTCTTCATCTCTTCCCTCTATAAAACTACTGTACATTTCTTGATTAAACTCCTCTCGAAGTAGATCCCTTTCAGGAGCACTGATCATGCTTTGTTTTCTAGTTTCTGGCATATAGCTAGGTCTTGTATCAGGAGTTTCAAACTCTCCCCATTTTTGTTTCTTTTTTGTAGATTGTTGACTACTTTTATCTTCTTCATCATTTGTTATTTTCATAGCTCCAATGTCTTCTTCGAGCATCTGTTCATTTTTTATCTCTCTCATTTGATTGCGATCCACTGTTTCCAATATCATATTCAGAAAAGTTAAATTCTCACTGTCAACACCATCGCGAGCCTTTATCTCCTCCTCTGTCAAGTACTGACCAACAAGTTGCTCATAGAGTAAAGGATTTCTATACATCATTTGCTTTTCACTGAAGTAATCTGTATCATTTTGAAATTTCTTTAATGCATTGTATCGCCTATTTCTAACCCTTTTACGCTTACTTGTATCGGAATGGTACATCTTGAGTTCTTTAATACACTCACGAAAGCTCGCATCACTGGAATGTATTTTGTCAAAATACCCAACGTGATGGGGAGCTAAGTATTTTCCATATTGTAATAAAAAGTCTGTTGGCGACTTCGTGTAGAGCTCGCAGGCCATCTTTATTTTGTCAATAGTCCGCATTTCCGACTCGTCAACGTGAGCATTCTTAAAGGAGATCTTAGCACATCGTACTAGATAGTCAATTATATCATTGAGAGGATCTACTTCAATTTCTTTGTCATTATTTACATTGACATTTGATACAAGTATTTCCATTGTAAGTAATTACCAAGTCCAATCTGATGTAGATGCACTTCTACTATCTGATAGGTTAATTGTGTACAAACAACTTTGCTTTACTCTTGCAAGCTTGCAAGTTTGAAAATAAATTATTGCTTTGATGGTTTTAGGAACTGAGCATAGTATTGTATTTTCTTTGCTTTGGAACTGAGAAATTAACGTAATTTTGTAATAAACAAACATCATAGGCTGTAGGGATGGGCAAGTGAAAAACCAATATCGATATCACCAAACAGTATCTATTGTTTGTTCAAGCCCAGTACTTAGTTATCTAAAAGTATACCAGAAATATAAAAAATGGTAAAAAAATAACTAGCATGTAAATTCATGTACATTGAATTCAAGGTGATTTTTTCAAGTGGGCGAGGATAGCCAAATGCGCAAAAATGAGGAATAGCGTCTTAAAAAAGTGTAGCTTAGAAGAATTAAATGGGAATGGTAATAAATAGGTATAGTGCGTATTATTAATCTTGAACACATCTTGAATCATTTTTTGTTACATCGAGATTAAAAATATCGATGATATATATCGATTATTGCATTACTAAATAATATAGATTTTTGATATATCAATTTTTGTCTATGGTGTATATTGTCGATGATATGTTCCCATCCAAGAAGCTTGTATACAACACTTCCCATCTTTTACGTAGTATTTTAAAGTCTGTGGTTCCCCATAGAGTTGTAAGTCTGTGGTGGTTCCCACACAGGCCCAGCGCACACCGCTGGAAGCGCGGCGGAGCGCATTTAAAGACCACAATTTAATATAAACCTTAAGATCCTTGACATACAGAATAAATTCGCGGTGCTCGGAGCGCCCACGCTCCGCACACACACCGCGTGCGAATTTATTCTTATATTGACCGTATGTCAAGGTAGTTAAGGTTTATATTAAATTGTTGTCTTCAATTGCTCTCCGCTGTGCCTCCAGCGCGGTTGTGCTGGACCATAGAGATAAAATAATAGAGTAGGCGAGCCCAGGCTCTCATACAAGTGGAAATGTGGCCCCGCTAGAAAGAGAGAGGAGATGAAAAGTGGCTACCTTTGTCTCTACTGACGCATGCGCAGTCGCGTTCCTTTAAGACACTTAGTTTTGCTCAGCTTGTTTACATACATACAGTTCAGAAGGTTATGTTTGTGAAATATTTTTTATTATGAATTCTATTAATTTTTTTTTTCACTGTGATTCAAATGGTATAAAATGAGGGTAACTTGTGCCGTTTGCAAAAAGCAGCCCATACCATCTGGTAGGACTCGGAGTTTCCATCAGTAAGTAGTTATTGATCGAAAACAAAAACATGTATGATATAGATTGATATTTATTGAAATATTTGAAATTGAAATATCAATGTCTGTGTTCTTAATTGTAGATTTCCTATTTATATGCTTCCCACTCGCCAAAGCGCGCGACTGCGCAATATGCATGCGCCAATAGAGAGAGAAAGGTAACCGGCTTTCATCTCCTCTCTCTTTCTCGTACGGCCACACTGTCAGCGCCGCGCCGTCTTCACTCCTTTATTCTTATATCTCTATGGGTTCCATGTATGTAGGTAACAATTATGAATAGCCCCCCTGGCTTTGGCCAGGCGGCCATACGGGCCTTACGGCCCCTACTTGTTATCAGATTCACAGAGTACCTTGTATATACTAGATTAGATGTAGATTTTTGGCTCCGACCAAGAACTTTATTGGCTCCGACATATGGCAGCATCTGTGGGCAGCATTAAAAAAAGTATAAGCAAAGTATTTCATCAAGAAGATTATATTGTCTTTCATCATTTATGTTAATCTATGGTCTCTCATTTTTGGTTTTGCTTGCATGATAACAAACTTGATAGTAAAGTGCACAGAGTACCTTGTATATAAGCTTGCTACATATCTCTAATCTGTGTTGTATATACTAGTAGAAGTAAATTTGGAAGTAAAGAGATTGATAAACATCAGGATAAATAATAATACTTTTCATTTTCCAAAGAAGTATAATAATGGTTCCACAACGTGCGCTGACAAGTGTATAATATACCTACAATGCATGTATTTTGCTGATGTTGAAGAAAATATGCTAAACTATGAAGGCGTGATGTTTGTGTGTGATTGATCCCAAAATTAGGTAGCTGATACACCTAATACTTCTTTATAATGTTTGCCATACAGTGGAATTGGCAAGATATGTGCGGGCCGGAGGGCCTGAACCCATGGAACGACGTTAAGAAAGATATCGGCCACTGCGCTCAGGAATTATTTCTACAGATACCATTGTATTTTATCATTGCCATTGTATCAGGATATTATGTTGGTTATAGGAGAGATTGGGTGATCCGGGAGAAGGCTCAAGAACGCGCAATAGTGCTTCGTAGTTTTGTTGTGCTAGCATTAGTATTCATCCCAATAATAGAGGTGTATGTCTTCATAACTAAAGTTGACTTTGTCCTGTATCCTGTTGACTATTTCGCTGCTGGTGCATCGTGTCTGGCGTGGTGGATACATTTCGGCTACGTGCTCGCGCTGAAACACCGCCTGGGACAGAGCTCGCGTGGACCTACATCACAAATCATGATGTGGAGTTTAGCAGTGGTTTTTAATTTAGTTAGCCTTCGGAGTGATATACTTACTGGTAACTCAGTTGGGTTCGATGTCGCCGCACTGTGCTGCCATGCCCTGTATTTCCTCACACTCCTGCCTGCAAGCAATTCAAGGCCCACATTTTACTCCCCATGCCTTGTGGGCTCACAGCATTCACATGTAAGTAACCATACTTTTGATAATTTATAAGTAGGGAGTAGTAAGTCTGATATTTGATACAGTGTTTTTGTCAACAGAATGAATATACACCACTGCTACCACATTTAGATGAGGGTATTTTGGGAACAGCCATGCAAAATGCTGGATGTTTGTCGAGATTGACATTTTCATGGGTGAATCCACTGCTTCAGAAGGGTAAGTTACATTAAATTTTATTCGATTTCCGGTTGAACTTGTCTATTAATTAGTTTCTAAAGTGGTTATCTAATTGTTTTGTGCAGGTTTTGAAAACAAATTACATGATGCTGAAGAGCTCTTTGACATCCCAGCAAAGTACTGCTGTTCATATGTGGGGGCGAGGATGGACCGGTCTCTCATAGGGAATGTGGATAATTACCAGCAGTATGCGGAGGTGCCTCACGAGCCGTTTATGGGATCAGGTAACTGAATGTGCCATTTCTTTAATGACTACAGCATTGAAAGGTTTAGGTACTAATTTTCATTTTTACTTTTCCTTTTAATGGGTTTCCTTTGATTTGGTTACCTTTGATAAATTCTTTTATCAAAGATATGTACGTGATAAACACAACTTATTGTAACAAAGGCCTTATTTTATGATTTTTTATGTATTATGCACAATTTTATACTCTGTATTGATCGCGATACTCTGATCGCGCCATTGTATGGCAATCACTTGACATGGGCTCAGTTCAGCACAAACAAATTATTTTGCACAATCCATAAATGTATTTATTCACACAACCTATAGTTTCTTTTAAGTAACCAGGGATAGTAATTATTATTACCAAAAGTATAGCTAGAAGGGAAAACCATGGTTTCACCTAATACCCAAGGTTTATATACCTAAGAAGAAAGTTTTGTGTGCAGGTTATGGTGCGACTGGCGAGACATCCCCACAAGCGTCGACGCCGGTGACGCCGACCGCGCGTGTGTTAGTGCGGCCGCCGCGCCGACAAAACGTAACACTCCTGAGGGCACTGCACATCTGTTTCGCGGCTCAGTTCTACAGTATAGGAATACTAAAACTTGTATCGGACATGGCAGGTTTTGTGGGCCCAATTCTATTGAACAAGCTAATCACTTTTGTTGAAGATGACAGCATTGATCAGCATTTGGGGTAAATATGTTATCAATAATATGGATTTGCATCCCTTTGGTTTTCAACTCACACTAATAAGTAACAATTGGTTATGCTGAGATCAGAATACCTGCAATCCAAAATGTAAAATATTAGCTAAAGTAAGTAGGTAAGGTTGGAATTGAGATACAAATACTATATTTTTCTTGCAGTTATATGTATGCAGGTGGCCTACTGACAGCTACATTGGTCGCTGCTTTGTTCAATGTTCATTTTAACTGGTTAATGTCTATAATCGGGCTAAAAATGCGAGGCGCAATCGTCTCCTCAATCCTAAGGAAGACACTCAGTGTGACTTCAACTGAATTGACGAAAGCATTTTCTGTTGGTGAAATAACTAACTTCATGTCCACTGATACAGACAGAATTGTCAACTCATGCCCAAGTTTTCATGCATTATGGAGTATACCACTGCAGGTACGAACATCAATTACTATAAAAAACATGATTATTAATCAATAGGGAACCTATACAATAACCGCTTATAAAAACTAACTTATAACTCTGTCAGGTTTTAGGTAAAATTTGAATATTTGTGTATAGGAGTTTCATGTAAATTCTTTTAAAGTTGCAGTTCAACCATACATTTTGTAACAGGTATTTTTACAAGATACTTTCTTTAGTGTTACTTTTTAACTTTTCAGTTATTCATCACACTATTCCTTTTGTACCAACAAGTGGGAATATCCTTCCTAGCGGGCGTGGCTTTCTCAGTCATTCTGATACCAATAAACAAAGTTATTGCGAATAAAATAGGTCAGCTCAGTACCGAGCTGATGAAACACAAGGACACCCGCGTCAGCCTGATCAGCGACATACTCAAAGGCATAAGAACCATCAAAGTCCATGTTTGGGAGGACTACTTCATTAATCGAGTTTCAGGTTAGCTTTTCACTATCATAATAATAATTTTATTTAAATGTAGATCATTAGCATAAATATCGCGACGAGATGCATTAATTTTATGAGTACATTTTTTATTGAGTTTTTTTGAATGCCAATGCGATTGTTTCTATGCTAAAACGGGTTTATGTTGTCAGAGTCGCGGACGCAGGAGTTGAAATACCTGCGCGGGCGCAAGTACCTGGACGCGATCTGCGTGGTGCTGTGGGCCACCACGCCGGTGCTGGTGGCGGCGTTCACGCTCGGCACGCACGCGCTCCGGGGCATCCCACTCGACGCGCCCACTGTATGACATGCACGTCTATATAAAATCCAAACTCGATATAGGAATGTTTATCGACTAATCATGTTTAGGATTTTTTCTATTTCTTACTAAATACATTTTTGGTGGTTAATTACGTTCTGGAAAACGTAACATTTTAACATATATCTATCAAAACCAAACATTCGGTTATTGACATTATGCCATGTTGAGCTTAGCTTTAGTATAGTTGCTATTAACTACCCAGCAGGCCACCTTTATTTCGTGATTAAATTACTTCAAGTTTTTTGAGTTACAGTGAATGTTATCCTTTTGTAGAACTATATTTAATTGTAAAATACTTTCCTTTTTTAAATTAAGATATGACCCTATTTTCAAGACCACTTTTCAGGTAATGCTCACTCAGAAACCTTTACTTCTATATTGTTATTTATTTGCAGGTGTTCACAACAGTAGCACTAATCAACATGCTAATAGCACCGTTAAACGCCTTCCCCTGGGTGCTCAACGGACTCACGGAGGCTTGGGTTTCGATAAAACGCATACAACAACTTTTAAACGTACGCCATTCGAAATGATAATGATATTCTTAGTTCCTAACGTTTTTTTACTATAAAATATCTTAAGCAAAATTTAGCTTCCAGACATGGACGCGGAAAGTTACTACGACAGAGTGAACACAAATCGCGATGAGGATAAAATTATAATATTTAAAAATGCAACGTTCTCCTGGATTAAACCGTCGAAAAGGAGGAAGCAGTCCAAAAGATCTAAAAAGAATAAGGGAAGGTCTAAAAAGAGGTTGTCGAGAGTGAACATACAGAGGAGTGATTCAACATCGTCCTCCGAGACTCAAGAGCCGAAGGAGCCGTTCATGCTGAAAAACATATCGCTAGAGATCGGAAAGGAAGACTTGATAGGGGTAACCGGGAATGCGGGCAGTGGGAAAACATCTTTACTACACGCTATTATTGGAGAAATGATAAAGAAAAGTGGCGATTTACAGGTCCCAGAAAGTCTCAATAGTAAGCATAAGTTTACCTATTATCGATAATAAATAATAATAATAATATTTATCGCCACACTGACACAACAACTGTATGGTCCCAAACTAAGCAACGCTTGTACTATGGGTACCGTACAATGGACTGGGGGTGATCCCAGTGACACCAAGACCTGAAAAAATTAAGAAAAGGCCATTTCCGAAATTTGCCCCGGCGGGAATCGAACTTTAAACCACCATGTGCAGTGAGCTGAGCGGCCTACGCTCGAACCACTGCGCCAACCGGTCAAATAAGTGTTGCCCTATTTTGACGGTACAGTAATAATACTTTATTGTTTACAGGTTTCGGGTATGTTTCACAAAAACCGTGGCTGGTGCGCGGCACTATTCGTGATAATATACTCTTTGGAAAACCGTATGATGAAGCAAAGTTCCGGGCGGTGGTGGATGCGTGCGCTCTGACTGGTAACTCTAAATGAAATGCATGAAGGTGTAAATGTCACAGATCTAGATTTACATAGATAACGCAAATGCATGTACTTCGCGTGTCCGAACCCCGACCAAGCGTCAAGGTTTGGTCGCCGCTAAATTGTGAGCGAGCGGGACCACAGATATAAAAAATATGAGTGTGAGCGAGATAATCACTCGAGAGAATCGTAGCGGGCGGAGATGCATCGGTGGCATCGGTGTCTTTGAATCGGTTTGGATTTCCCGTCACTAAATTTCAGCTGTGACGACACAGTAGGTGTTAAAAATTTATTAAAAATTCGGCACGCTTGGTTTCAATACAAATCGTGATACTTGCGTTATCTATGTAAATGTATATCCGTGGTAAAAGTGTTAAGAATAGGTATAGGAATTTTGAATATATTTTTGTTACACCAGAGGACCTGAACATACTCGGTTGGAACGTATATGTCGGTGAAGGCGGCTGCACGCTCAGCGGCGGGCAACGCGCGCGCATCGCCCTCGCTCGTGCCGTCTACCAAGACAAACAAGGTTAGTCTAGTTGGACGTATTTTCAGCGTATGACTAGGAGGTATTATCTTTATGTATGTATAACAAGTCAGTTTACACATGCCGGACACAGGCATGTGTAAAACAAAACTGGTAAATAGTCGATGGATTGACATAACATTTTTACACAACGGTACATTTTTATCATAAGAGTGTTTTTATATACTTTTTATCCTGAAGTACCTACGGGAACGAGAAATTATTGACACATCGAAACATAATAATATTATACTAATATTTTATGGTAATAAAAATTCGTTCCAAAACATAAGTTAGTTGATATACGTAAAATTAAGGACCGTATTTATAAACCTATATCAGGTCTGATAGTCATCTTGAGTACCCTTTTGCCATGTAATTTTGTGCTGTTATGACATAACATGTTGCTGTCTCTTTACGACAATAAAAAATAGAGACAAGAACATGTTCCGTCCAGTGCGAACGAAGGGTAAGGATGACATTTCTAAGATCGCTCTCAGACTTGCGATCGATATATGAATACGGCCCTAAGAGAATAATATACTGGTGTTAGTGTACCTGCTGGACGACATCCTGTCGGGCGTGGACAGCGGCGTGGCGCAGCACATCATGCAGCGCTGCGTGCTGGGCGCGCTGCGGCACACCACGCGCGTGCTGGTGTCGCACTCGCCGCGCCATCTGGCGCGCACCACCCGCACGCTGCTGCTGCGCGACGGCGCCATAGTCAAGCAAGGTACCTGCGGTGCGAGCGGCGACCACCCGGTGGCTCGAAACAAACCCAATATTGACCACATCGTATCACTAGGGAATCAAAATAATACTAGTGTAGGATGCAGTCATAGGACTAGCCAGAGAAAAAAATATTTTGCGCCCAAGGTGCTGTTTATTCCCCCTCTCCTATTAAAAATATAAGATACAAAGATGGTAGTTTAAAAAAAAATAAGCCGGCGCGTCGCGATGGCCACCAATCTCATAACTGCCTTCATAAGTCTAGTGTAGAAAATTTGAAGAAAAAATTGTCGTATTCCGACGCGTCTCTCCGTTTTCGAAACCGTAGTTTTTGGGATGAAAATATTATTCCCTGCGACTATTTGGCGGTGTTTATCGTAATAGTTTTACGTACATACCCATTACTGTATCGATATTGGGTAATATCTCATTACTGTGTATTCAGTGCCGGATGATTATGCATACTGATATTTGTGACCAGGTCCTCCCGACGTGGTACTGAACGACATTGAAGACTTTATGCCGAGTGAAACAGAGTCCATGGGCGAGGAGCCGCCGCGGCCGCAGGAGCCGGTGGACGACGATGCGGATATCGGCAGCCAGAATAGTTTAAATGTGGAGGTATGACACAAGAAGAAAATCATTATGTTAAAATAAATTATAATTTAGAGTATTTTAAATCATATGTCATGTCGTAAAATCGTTTCATATTGGTAATATTTTAGCAAATGATAGTTTTTTCATTTCACGAAGGCGCAATGCTGTGACTCTTGTTACCATTGGTGAAATGTAGTTGTACATCGTCATCAACTCTGCCAATAGAAGCGTGGATGGTGTTTTAACTTTTAACCAGTAATTCTTCTTCTACAGGAATCTATGGTACAAGGAACCGTGGGATGGTGGGTTCTCGGATTATATTTACGCTCGGTCGGATTTTTCCTATCCATCATCATTCTACTGTCGCTGATACTGATGCAAGTCTCCCAGAACTTCACATTCCTCTGGCTGACATACTGGGTTAAGAGTAGATCAAATAATTCGACGACGCTCAGCGAAGTATACGTCCCAGAGAATACGACGATATTGGACCACGGTGTGAACGCAATAGATAGTCTCATACACACTATTATTAATAAAACGGTGTCATTCTTTAAAGATGATGAAGTATATAATAGTACAGAAAGTCTATACACAACTCGTGAATCGCAGATTACGAATGGTACACCAGTGTACAATGATACTTTCTACTTGGAGGTATATTTCGGCCTGGCTGGGCTGAATTTGGTTTTTACTATAATGCGAGCCTTCCTATTCGCTTATGGCGGTGTTAAAGCTGCGACTAAGATACACAAGGTCCTACTTAAAGTTATTGTGAGGGTGAGTGTTTGATTTTTAACCTTATACCCTGTATTGTAAAGCTCTAAACTGAGTGGCTGTACATTACCGGCATTTGTTCTCTTCAGGGACATTAAAATTTGCTTGTTCTCTCTCTCATTTTGTTTTTGTATTCTCTAATAAGTAGAATAAGATTACAATGTCGAAATGTTTTCAGGCAAAGGTAAAATTCTTCGACATAACGCCTGCGGGCCGTATCATCAACAGATTCTCTTCTGACACGTACACAGTGGACGATTCATTGCCCTTTATTTTAAACATACTGCTCGCTCAAGTTTTCTCATTGATTGGTAAGTTACTGTTGATAAACTTTATTAAAGGATTGGTCGATTAGTGTAACGCAATTTTCGATAAACTATCGTATCCATAGTAGTGATGGAATATTTCACAGATGGCGTGTGGAAAATCATATTATCATATAGGTTTTCATAAGTAGCACCTGCTACCGCCATAGGTAGAAACTGTTAAAAAACATTAATTTAAATCGCAAAGTGTTCAGTACTGTCACGGTTTTTATGATAAATCATCGACTAGTGACTTCATAGGATTACGTGGCATAGCGAAAATTCACGATGAATAAAATAATTGACTGTGAAAAATCACAGATGTAATACCAGTGAATGAAAAATATAATTTCACGTAACGAAAATGAATTTAAAGTAGCAATAATTTCCTAGGCATGGATCCATAGTGTTCATGTTCCATATTCTTTATTTTCCTAATCAGGTGCTCTGGCAGTGACAATTTACGGGCTCCCCTGGTTGCTAGTGGGCGTGGGCCCTCTCATCTTCATGTACTACCGGCTCCAGCGGCTGTATCGAGTCACCTCGCGACAACTCAAGCGGCTGCAGAGCGTCACTCTGTCCCCGGTTTATACACATTTCAATGACACCCTTGAGGGTAAGTAATAAATAAATAAGGAATGTGAATTGAAAGTGCTGGTGTCGAGGGGTAGGTATGAAAAAATGGATTCTATTTTGTCTCGTTTTTACCTGTGTCCTGATAATGATAAATAATATTATGATGAATCTGTGCTCTATCAAACACACTGTAATAGCCGTCGGCACATTTATGTGTGTAATGTGTGTAATGTTAAATCTTTCGTCGGAAATTTGGATTTTTATAAATTTCTAATTTAGCGGATCGTTTGAAAGTGTGATGTTTCTTTTATCAATGATTGTAATCGTCCGGCCAAGCCAAGTCAGGCCTGTCATGAAAGTATCGTTCGCTGAACACATGTCCCGTGCAGGGCTGACGACGGTGCGTGCGCTGGGCGGCGCGGCGCGCTGGGCGGGGCGCGGCGACGAGCTGGTGGAGGTGTGGCAGCGCGCGGCGCTGAGCGCGGCGGCCGCGGCGCAGTGGCTGGCGCTGCGCCTGCAGGCCGCCGCCGCCGCGCTCGTGGCCGCCGCCGCCGCGCTCGCCGTCTTGCAGCGCGCCGTACACGCCGCCGACTCGGGTCAGACCTAGATTTATTCTATTTCAACTTAAAATAGAACGGCCAGAGGCCAATTACAATAATTAAGTACTTATCTAAAGATACATTATAATTTATGAAAATCATTCATCTTTCCCACAAAACCTCTAACATACCAATAAAATCTTCGCCCATTCATCCGCAAACAAATCCATGAATGCGTTGGAATCCCCTATATATACTAGGTGATTCAAAAAGGGTATACTATTTTTTTTGCAACTTAACTTGGTAAATCTCAAACTATCGGCTTTGTGGGACAGTTTTAGTACTAAAGGTTTTGTAGACTTGTGAAATCGGTCAACAGCTGTATTCCTATAACACCTTTTGTTTTTCAAGTTCCCTCCAAAGCTGATGGTTTTAGAATTACAAAGTTAAGTTCTGAAAAAAAAAGTATACCCTTTATGTGTCACCTTGTATAACCCTTCAACACTTCACTTCATGACCTTGTGACGTAATCTGGTCAGCTATGGCACCAGCTGACCGGATTACGTCTCACCAATAGCGACCAATAGCGGTGACGCCATTCACGTCCACCATTGTGAAAATGCAATCGCCAAAAGTAAGCTGGGTATCAGGGAAGGTGTTCAAGGTCGAACCTTGATGGACCTGTCCAATCCCGGTTATGCGGCGTCTATAGCTTATTGGCATGTGGCCGCTGCCTATCTGCTTGCGATTTTAAACTTGGAACTCTAATTTATGTTTATAAAGTTGGCTGTTCTATTAATATATCACTGGAGCCATGTCATGGGGTAAAAATAAAAAAAAATACATTGTTATTTTATAAGAAATCATCAGCATATTATTAAGTTTGTAACCGTTCCGCAGGTCTTATCGGTCTAGCCATATCGTACGCATTGTCCATGACGTCAATGCTGAGCAACGTTCTGAACGCGTTCACCGAGACGGAACGAGAAATGATCGCTGTAGAGAGGGTCGGCGAATATATCACTACAGTAAGTTATGCTTTCATTGATATAAGATCTTTAAAAATGGATTCCTGTTCAAATATTTTTTTATTACAACAGGTGGAAAGTGAAAAAATTGATGGGGCCGCCCCGCCATATGGGTGGCCGTCTCAAGGCGTTGTAGAGTTCGACGATGTTTATTTAAAATACAGGTAAAAAAATAAATTTTTTTGGAGTTCAATAAATTATTGTGGTAAATATGATGGATGGAAGAACCCTCGATAAAAAAACAGTTATCAGAATGTTAACTTTTGGACGATCTGTACTCTGTACGTCATTTAATCGATCGAACCGATATATTATTACTTTCATTGAAAAGAAGTAAGAACTACCAAATATATACACTACTAGCTGTGCCCCGCGACTTCATCCGCGTAGTATTGGATTATTGGGTTAAAAAGTAGCCTATATGTTAATCCCGGTTATAATCTACCTGTGTTCCAAATTTCATCCAAATCCGTTCAGTAGTTTTTGCGTGAAGGAGTAACAAACATACATACATACATACATACATCCATACTCACAAACTTTCGCATTTATAATATTAGTAGGATGTACTATGTAATTTAAAAACAAATAAACTTGTGGCAGACCGCCGTCGTTTGGCAAAGTTCCCAGAAGGCTAGCGGCATTGCCACGTTGAATGGCAATGCTAATTCTCTGTGCGAGATATCTGCCAGCCTTCTGGTCACCAGTTGCTTCGACCAGCCGCTATCCCAAATCGCAAAAAATGCGAAGGGCTCCACGATCCCAGGGTCTCTACCCCAAACGGCTCAAACATATAACCTGGATCAAGGTTGCTATATTTGCGCCGTTTGAGGGATTCCGCGGCGGCACCGGCACCACCACGATCTGTATTAAGTTGATAATGAATGTGTTGTTAGTGAGCGTAGTAACGGCACGATGGCTCTGAACGGGGTGACGTTCTCGACGCACCCCGGCGAGAAGCTGGGCGTCGTGGGGCGCACCGGCGCCGGCAAGAGCTCGCTGCTGCACGCGCTGCTGCGCCTGGCGCCCGTCGCCGCGGGCCGCCTGCTGGTGGACGGGGTCGACGTCACCAAAATACATCTGCATACGCTCAGGTACATTATAATGCGAGGAGTTATTCCATCTCAAATGACTATTGGAATGAACAAAAATATCAATATTTGCCAGACTGACACACCAACTGAATGGTCGCAAACTAAGCAACGCTTGTACTATGGGTACCGTACAATGGACTTGGGGCGAACCCAGTGACACCCAGACCTGCTCAAATTACGAAAAGGCCATTTCCGAAATTTGCCCCGGCGCGAATCGAACCTACAACCACCCTGTGCCCGGGCTGCCTACGCTCGAACCGCTGCGCCAAGCGGTCGTTGTTCAGAGAAATCATCATTCAGAGCGTCGGGTCTGCCATGAATTTTGGTAACGTACGAAATCGGTATCAAATCACCCTATCGGAAATCTACGGTGTCACTCTTAACGGTGGAGCAACCGCCGAAAATAGGTGAAGGTTTCATCATTCAAATTCGATTCTCGTTCAGAATGATATCAGTCTCGATCTACGGGGCTTTGCGTTTATAATACGTTTAATTCCAGATCTCGAATAGGCGTGATCCCGCAGGAGCCGTTCATATTCAGCGGCACGGTGCGCGAGAACGTGGACCCGCTGCGGCAGTACCTGGACGCGGAGGTGTGGCGCGCGCTGCGGGCGAGCGGCGCGGCGGGCGGGGAGGGGGGCGGGGCGGCAGGCGGGGGGGCAGGCGGGGGGGGCGGCCTGCACGCGCCGCTGCCGCGCCACGCGCTGCCGCGCTCGCAGGCGCAGCTGCTCTGCGTCGCCAGGGCCTTGCTGCACAGGCCTAAGGTCCCGATCACACACCGTTTCGACGATATTCAAACATTTGTTATAAACATTTGACGACCGTTTGGCTCAGTGGTTCAAGCGTAGGCCGCTCGACTCATGGTGGTTTCGGGTTCGATTCCCGTCAGAGCAAATTTCGGGAATGTCCTTTTCGTAATTCGCCCAAGTCTGGGTGTCACTGGGATCGCCCCCAGTCCATTGTACGGTACCCATAGTACAAGCGCTGCTTAGTTTGGGACCATACAGTTGGTGTGTCTGGCGTAAAAAAAACATTAATTATATTTCATTACAGTGTATGAATGGCGTGTATGTTCGATATCTCATAGGACCGAACGAATGCGATCTCCGACTCGGGACTTTATAGACAGGTTTTTATAGATCATGTTTACTCTACAGATCCTTCTCGTCGACGAGGCTACCGCCAACTTGGACCACGACACCGAGCGGGTGATCTTGGACGCGCTGCGCTGTTCCTTCGGCGGGTCCACCGTGTTGTACGTGGCGCACCGCTTGACCGGCGTGTTGGAATGTTCGCGCGTGCTCGTGCTCGGCGCCGGCCGCGTGCTCGAGCTGCTCGCCCCGGACGAAGCCCTCGCCGACCACCAGTCGCATTTGTACAACTTAGTGAATGGCTCATAGACGACATTTTGTGATTGCTTGAAGACTATTAGATCTTTATTGATATTCCTTCATATTTAGTACACCAGAAAAATGCTCGCTTTGCTATTAGAATTTATGACTTCAAAATCTATACTGTCTTGGGCCAGGATCCATACAAGTTCATGTTCAGTGAATAGAATCGATTTATTGCTTGCTTGCTCAAACAGAAAATGAATAAGAAAGTAAGTATAAAAATACAAGTAATAAGCACGTATACATGTGTAGTTTCTTGCTGTATAACAATAATAATTATTAATATTAGTGGCTTCAGTGCTTGATACCAATTAAACAATTTGGACGAGAGATAATTGGATACAGAGTACTAATTTGGAGTTTTTCCATACTTTGAGAATGGACGAGATGGAATTAGAGGTATGGGGGTATACCTTCTTCTTATGCTTCCTAGATTATGATCCTGCTTTAATTGTATGATGTTGGTTTATAACCTAATTATTAGCAAGTAATTACCATATAACTATATTTAATCTAGTGACGAGTTGAGTAAGAAGATGTTAAATCTGATGATAAGTATAAAAAATATAGCTATATTGATTATACTTATCATCAGATATGTTACTTGTATGGAATTGCTAAGTTAGTAGATATTTCATTGAAATACATTCGACTCGACACTCGATTCGTAGTATTGCTGTAACTTGAATGATATTTGGCAAATTACTCTAATGCGAATTTGTTATTGTTAATTATGAATATTATGATTAATTTAAAGTTTTTCTTGTTTAGGTAATAGTAATTATATGTATGTTTCTAGACTGATCAGACGCGTCTAGTCGTTAGTGACTTATAGTTTATAAAGCTGAATGACATCAGCATACCACTACCGTTTCTAGTAAGTATACATTCTTATTTAGTCATCGGTATTTTCTGTATAACTTCTTTAAATAACTTATGAACCGACAATTTGGTAAATTACAAAAAAGGGGTGTATTAAATGATTTTTCATTACTCATACTCTGAAAGTAGGTCTGAAGTTGCCTGAGGAGCGGGTTGAAAGTAATACTTTTCCGGCCCGGGAGAATCGCTTTCAACTGACAGCTGTCAAATTATAAAAAAAAAAACTAGTTCCATTTTCACATTTCTATGGAACCATGTTCAAACTTTTTCTACAGTCACTCAATTACAGCACGATGTAAAATTGAAATAACATAAAGTTAAGTATTAATTAAAGTATATATATTTTTAAATGACTAAATTATAATTTAGTTTCAAGAATTTCTTTAAAATAACAGAGACTTGAGCAAAATATTTAAAGATGAAAATGAAAAATAATGGCTAAATAATGAAGTTTGCCGGCCAACGAAAAAAAAACAAAATAGGCGGCAATCCGATCTTTTTTTTTCGAGTTGTAGAGTATTGTTCATATTTCCTTGTATTATTTCTTTAGCCAATTCCTCTTTTTATTTTTACTTTCCTTGTATTCGTAATGAAAAGCACAGTGTTTACCTCGGATGAAAGACTTATTTTGTCCCTCGAACTATTAGCGCCCTCGCTACGCTCGGGCGCCAAACCCCGTCTCGGGACTTAATAAGTCACTTTCACCACTCGTGTAACAATGTACTATTAGTGTCGTGGCATGGGCCTTGGTTTCGTATCCTTGGCCATATTACGCCTACAATAAAGGTGTCAATTACCGTTCGTTTCTCAGTTTCGTCAAGTGAATACAAAACAAGTTACTCGTAAGAGCCCATAGACCAATTGATTTGTTTTCGGCAATTTTATAGTAATTATGAGTAATTATAATCCAAAGACCCTAAAAATACGCCTAAAAATTATACACAATGCGGATTGTTAATATAAGTAGGTACATAGATAATTAAATATCGCATGAGAAAAGACAACGACCTGTAAGTAACTCACTGACTTGTGCAAATAAATAAGATAAAATTGTATCTCACATGACGTTCTCAACTTCTCAGTATCTCGTAAAGTATTCTACATTACATTCTATGAAATATATTTTTACATGTTAAAATGCCTTCGTTACTTTTTGCTTTCTGTTTTATAGTTCTTAATTGAAACAAATAATGAAAGATACATGTGATATAGGAATAAAACTTGAATTATTGTAAGTAGGTATGCATATTTTATTATTTTCTAAATAAAATATTTTTAAAATTGCGAGATTTATTACTGAATAGAATAAACACCATAACAAATTACATATTACGCTCCTCTGGTTTTTTATAAGGATAATCTATATAGTCAAAGATATCTTCTTCAGACGAAACAGGCACAGATTCCCCAGGAACACCTGAGTAATACAATTTTAGAATTTGAATTATGAAGGAGTCAACTAATCCGACCGGCCGGTAACGGACTCGTTCCCCAAAAATCATGTACTTTAATAAAGAGGTTTTTTTCCCTTTCGCGTTCCGCAGATTAGAAGTTAGGAGTAGGCTACCCCCACCAATGGGCTTAACTAAACAGCGAAGTGTAAGCCTAAGTATTATATATTTGACGCCCTCTTGGCGCAGTGGTTCGAGCTTAGGCCGCTCGCGCTCGGCTGACTGCACATGGTGGTTGCGGGTTCGATTCCCCCTGGCGTAAATTTCGTAAATGGTCAATTCGTAATCTGCCCTAGTCTGGGTGTCACTGGGATCGCCCCCAGTCCACTGTACGGTACCCATAGTACAAGCGTTGTTTAGTTTGGGACCATACAGTTGGTGTGTCAGTCTGGCGATATTTATTTTTAATTTATTTATTTAAAAATATGAATAATTTACCAGTGACTCCAACCGGCCTCAAGGAGTACTCATTTAAGGTGAACTCTTTCTCAAGCGCGTGCGCACGCATAGTCTTGTTGAACACGTCACTGCCGGTGAAGTAGAGCACGGCGCAATAGTACTGCTCGCACGGGACCAGTCTGATGTCGAGCCGGCGCGCAGGCAGACTGTCAGACAGCCTACAAACTCCCTATAATAGACATAACAGTAAATGAAATAAGTTAGAAGGAACGTTTCATATAAACACGAGAGTTGAACCACGCCAAAAGATTTCAATACAACACGGCTGTCATCACGCGCGCGCGAAAGAAAGATCGAGATGAATAACTTTATAAGTACTTGAGCGAGTCATAGGTAGTCGAACAAATTTTACTAGCAGCAAGGTTCGCACCCTCAATACATCTGGCTACAATACTCTGTTCCCACCATAAATTTTGTATCTCCTGCAGAAATCGTATCCGTAACTAGCCCTGTTAAAGCATCCACTAAGTCTTTTAGTAAATGCTCTTCGTGTTTCTTCTTTTTTTCAGAAACTTTCAATGATGGATGTGTGATCAATGCGTCAATATCACCGCTCTCTGCCTTACCGCGTCTGTAAATAATAAGGCATTAAGATATTTATTGACTAGGCACCAGTAGGTAAGTACTTTCAGGCTCAATGCTTTTGGTTTCACCCACCTGTAACTGCCACATATCGTAACTGTATATTCCTTGTCTAACTTGTGAAGCTTTCTCCTTAATACATCTTCTATATTTTCTATTTCAGATCTAGGTATCTTTTTTTCAAAATCATCATAATATCTGTAAATAGGTATCTATGTCAGGAAGTAAATTGAATGGGTGAGTAGGTATTAAATGGTTTTCCCAGACAACCGTTACCCGTAGGTTATCGTTTTATACCAGAATCCGTAAAAAACCATTAAGTATACAACACGAAATGGAGATCTACCGTCGAGTAGGTACCCGAACCCCAACCAAACGAACTCCATTTGACGCGCCATATAAAAATGTTAGATAACAAACGACACCTGGAGGAATGTAAGTACATAATGATTACTAACTTTAATCCTAAAAGTTGATGATGATTCAATTTGGTTTTATTCTTTTTCAGATCTTCTATTGTTTTAATGCCAATTCTAACAAATTCAGCTGCTTTAACTGGACCAATGCCTGACACGCGCGTTAGTAGATTAATGGCTTGTGCTTCTTCATCCTGATGTATGTTATCAAGCTTCTTCAATTTCCCCGTTAGAAGAAATTCGTCGATCTTTTTCGCAATTTTTTCTCCAATCCCGTTTAGCTGTTTTGCCTCCTCGCCAGATTGAATTCTTTTATTAAGTGAAGCTAAAACGCTAGCGGCTTTTCTATAAGCGTTATATTTGTGGACGTTTCTACTAACATTCTTTTCATAATCTGCTAGTTCCGTGAGAAACTCACAAAAATCTGCGTTAAAGTTCTTATCATCAACACAGGGAGTCTTTCTTTTGCTCATTGTCGCCTGTTGAAATAATATGCGCAATTTAAAATCATACTCATAAAAGCAAATGGGGATTACTTATAAACGTACAAAGTTCCGAAAACCTAGTGAAGATGACGCGCTCTGCTAAGAGCTGCTAATAATGACCGTAGGCAAAGAACGAGCTACGAGCTACAAACTTGGTAGGTAAGTAGTTTCAGAAAGATGATCAAATCGATGATAATGACTATTATAGCAGACGCGGATTCTCTATTATATTCTCTTTGACGCGGATAGCTACTTGGTTTTACTTAAGATGAAGGCGCCTGTCTAGCCCGCGAAGTTCAAATTTTTTGAGTTCTTTTAGAAATTTTTCAAAATCTGACAATAATAAAAGACAAATTTTGTAATTCGCGAAAAAGACCGTGTGCAGTGCATTTATTAATACATTTATTTTACTCTAAATATTATCACGGTGGATATGATACTAGTAAATCACTAAATATACAAAAATTGCCAGATTATCTGGATAGCTGTCGTTCTTGTAATGTTTTAGAGTAAGTTGGATATATTAATAAAGGCACGGTCTTTTTAACGCTAGCTTTTTAACGGTAACTTCGCGGGCTAGATGGGCGCTTTAGCCTTAAGGAACCAATGGAACCTAGGTTTTATATGTGTGTTTTATGCCACAGGGTTGTAATGTTTAACCGTGAGTTCGCACTGGACGAAACATGTACACGAAACATGTTGTTGTCCCTACTTTTTGTTGTCATAAAATAGAGACAACAATATGTTTCGTGAACATGTTTCGTCCAGTGCGAACTCACGGTTATGCTTACGCAGAAATTATACCAAGAAGTATGTAGCCTGTACCTACACCACAGACTTCTAAACTGCATGTTTACTTCACATTTGATTACGCAGTACATAGTTATAATTTCCTTGCGCATTGCTTGCTAAGATAAAAAGTTGCAATTTTGAGGAATTGAGGAAAAAAACGATCATTCGATTAATAGACATGATTATTTTTTATTGTGCGCGTCACTACAAATGTCAGATTTAGTTTATTATATACCTATGCATTTTGAGGTTATTTTATTATTATTTCAACACAGATTTAAGCTTAAATTGAGGTAATTCGTTTCTTGAATACAATGGATATTCGACAGTATAAAATATTTTAAATAAAAAAGTGCTTTTAAATACCTGTGATGGTTGGTGAATACAAATAGATGTCGTAATGGATAACGTAACGGATAAACTGTTACAATGTTTTGGACACAGAAAGTTCAAAAGTGAACTTCAAGAGCGAGCAACGAGAGCAATAGCAAGAGGTAATTAATTACATCCAAATTTAACACAAAACTCTCGTATTAGGATTGCTATTCAATTTACTTTTAGAGACAAAATAATAGAGACAATCTTAAATGTGTCATATTGCTCTGACCTTAAGACATTCTAAAATAGTCGCGTTATACCGATTATTGTACTGCACTGTCAAAATCGCACCAGGGTGGCAAGATAGCAATTATAAATTACTAAATAAGAGGATTGTATATTCTAAATTTTGCATACTAGACAATAAGTATATAGGGATTGATATTAATAATTTTGCAGGCGTACATGATGTGTATGTATCAATGCCCACTGGATCTGGGAAGTCCCTGTGCTTCCAGCTGCCAGCGATGTTGCAGGACAACAAAGTGGCAATTGTGTTCTCCCCGCTGCTGGCGCTCATCAAAGATCAGATTGATCATCTCACCAAGATCAAGATCACAGCAGAGTCCATCAACTCAAAAATGACATCAAAAGACAGGGAGAGAGTATTAAATGATTTGAGAAGCATGAAACCTGATACAAGGTTCTTGTATGTAACACCAGAGCAGGCAGCAACTGGGACTTTCAAATCTCTCATCGAGCATCTAGTCAAATATAAGAAGGTTTCTTATGTGATTGTTGATGAAGCCCACTGTGTCAGTGAATGGGGCCATGACTTTCGTCCAGATTACTTGAAATTGGGTGATTTAAGGGAGAAGTACAAGAGTGTGCCTTGGGTTGCCCTAACGGCCACGGCTAGCGCCGAGGTGGCTAAAGATATCCTTGCCAATCTCAAATTGCTTACACCTGTTGCACAATACAAAACACCAAGTTTTAGAAGGAATTTATTTTATGATGTTATTTATCAGAACTGTATAGATGATGAAATTGGACATTTATTGGAGTTTTTAAAGAAGAGCTTAAAGGAAGATGAAAATGTTAAACCTGTTAGTAAATTAATTTTGTCTTACAATCATTATCTCCTGGAAAAAAATATAAAATCAAAATGCACTTCCTATTTCAGAAGGATAAAAATGCTGCTATTGTTTACTGTAGGACCCGTGAACAAACTGAAGATTTAGCTAACATGCTAACCAAAAGAGGTTTAATGTCATTGGCATATCATGGAGGTATATTAATATTTACTTTTAACATCTAATATAGTATAGTTAATAGTAGTATAATAATATAATTAGTAGTATAGTAAGTATAATAATATAGTTTGGGACCATAGTATATGGTCCCAAACTTTACTTGTACTACTTGTACTTTACTTGTACTCTGGGTATCGAACAATGGCCTGGGGGCGATCCCAGTGACACCCAACCCAGGACAAATTACGAAAAGGCCATTTCCGAAATTTGACCCGGCGGGGATCGAACCTGCAACCACCACATGCAATGAGCTGAGCGGTCTACGCTCGAACCACTGCACCAAGTGGTCATCAAACTAAATATTAACTCTTTGTATGCTATGCCGGAACGCAAATCTATGCAAGACATTATTGATTTCCTATTGCGTCTTCAATAGCGGCATACCAGTGTTTAAACATTTGTATCTTCAATTAAATGTATGTTGAGTATCATTATATATTAACTTACTATCTAATACAGTCTGCTGAGTTCACAATGGATGAAAATAAAAGCTAAAAAAAATATATAGTAGTGTATATACAAAAGAAATGATGTATATATTTTAACAGGTATGAAATCGTCGGATCGCATATCGGTGCAGGAGCGGTGGTCGGGTGGCGAGTGTCCGTGCGTGTGCGCCACCGTGTCGTTCGGAATGGGCGTCGACAAGGCTAGCGTGCGTGTGGTCGCGCACTGGGGGCTCGCGCAGAACGTCGCCGCGTATTATCAAGTGAGACTACCACCTTGAGTAAGCTCATTGTAAATGTGTAAATGAGACCATAACTATAGGGCTTACAGTTCAAAATGGATTAAGCCATAGACACACTAATTGCAAAACTTTTCTTATTTTTAAAACTCATGGGATATGAACCTTATTTCCCCAGGAGTCTGGTAGGGCCGGGCGGGACGGCAAGCCGGCGTTTTGCCGCATCTACTACTGTCGCAGCGAACGCAATGTTGTGGACTTCCTTCTGAAGGCGGAAATAGGGCGCGCCAAAACTCCGGAGCAAAAGCAACGCAACAAGAACGCGTACAAGAGCTTCGAAATAATGGTCAAATATTGCGAGGAAGTAAAGTGAGTCGCACTCTTGTTTTATTAGGAAATTTTCCTGGTTTGACCCACAAAGAATTTATTTTATATCTGATGTCACCAATTTCTCTAATATTTTTTTTATTATTATTACATAGATAGATAACTCTTTATTAATCTACCACTAGAAAACAAAAATTTACAAATTATTACATAATTTACACAGAAAGTGGAAAATGGGCGGCCTTATCACTAAAAGTGATCTCTACCAGGCAACCTTAGGATAGAGAGGATACATACTATGTTTGCTTCTAAAATTTTGTAGTACGATCTTATAAAAGCTCTGCTTCGATGAGGGTGTTAGGACGTCGATTGTTGAATTGTAATTTAATCTTATAAAATATTTACCAGCCACAAAAGATGAAGGTATTATTATGGCCATATGTGTGGGCAGGTGTCGGCACAAGGTGTTCGCGGAGTACTTCGGCGAGGAGTGTCCGCGCTGCGGCGGGCGCTGCGACGCGTGCGCGGACGCGCGCGGCGTGCGGCGCGCGCTGGAGCAGCACCAGCGCCGCGCCATGTCCGTGCAGCTGCGCGGCGGCGGGCTCGTCGTCAGCCAGGACGCCTCCGACTTGTATGGCGAGGGGCGATTCGGACAGAAGAAGTACGATTTTACCCCGGCCGGAGCTTTCAGAACTTTCGGCCGGAACTCTGCTATTATCTGTGTTTAGAACTAGAACATTACTAGTTGCTGCCCGCGACTTCGTCCACGTAGACTTAAGTAAAGTATTCTATATGTTAATCCAGGTTATAAACTATCTGTGTTCAAAATTTCATCCAAATCCGTTCAGTAGTTTTTGCGTGAAAGAGTAACAAACATACATCCACACTCACAAACTTTCGCATTTATAATATTAGTAGGATTTCAGAGCGAAGAGGCTGTACCTATAAGGTTTATTTTCTCAGAGAGGCAGAATCGTACTACGGCACCGGCGGCGGCGGCGACAGCGGGGAGTCCGACGGCGAGAGCAGCCGCCACCGCGTGGCGCAGGAGACGAAAACACTCATCATGCAGGAGTTTGCGAACAGGAAGAAACGCATCGAAGAGAAAAAGCCGAATAATGATGCCGAGTCCGCCAAATACTCAAAATGCAAAGCGGCTGAAAGTACGTCCAAGAAAGTACGTATTTTCACTGTCATCATATGTATTAACAATATTTGTATGATCTCACTCAAGAAAATATGTATGATGTATGTATGTTACCTCACTTTTAGGTAACTGGACTAACTATACCAGGCCGGGAAGGATACCTCTCACTCCTCACGGACGCTCTGTACAACAACTTCACTTCTACAAAAGACGCGGACGATTTTAAAAAACCATTATCCAAGCATGACATCGAACAATGCGCCATAGATATGGAATATGAAGCATTTTCATCAAGTACTGTCATTAGCCTATACAGAAGAGCGATGTCAAGATTGGTAAAAATAAAAATGATATATTTTCAAATCGAATAATAATTACTAATTGACTTTTTCGACGATAGCAGTGAATGTGTTAATATTGCTGATTTCTATAAAATATACTTCTCTTTTTCTAGATATCGTCTGTAAAAGCGTGTACAGATACAGTGTTTCCTGAATTAAAAATATTTGAACCCAAGAAACGTAACACTCTCAGTGAGTTTGTAAAAGAATATGAACAACAAAAACTAGATACATCTCATAACCATAACAGTTTTATCACAGCATCACAATTAGCAGGTAAAATATTTTATTTTCTTTATGAATCTTTAACATGTAGGTTGTGTATAAAACAACTAAATCATTCAGTGTTATGTTCGCTTTTTTAGAAAACATTCAAGCCAAAAATGAAGCTCGGTCTCTTTGCAAAGCAGACAAAGAAACTAAAAGAAAAGGTAATTCTTTTAAAAGAGATCCCTTAACGCAAACAAAACTTCAAAGTTTTTTTAGGAAACCATCACATGAATCTCCGAATCAGACGCCGAATGATAGCGATGAGGATGGTGATCTCGTCATTGACGAAAATATTGAACAAAACAGACTTGACGCCGATCACTCGATCGGTGACAACACAACACTAAAGTTACAAGAAATTGATGAAGATAACAGTAATCACGATAATACAAATGAGCAGTTCAATGGATCTAATACGCTTGTTATAAATATAACGTTAAAAGGCATACCTCAAAACAATAAGGACATGAGTAATGTTAAGCACGATCAAGAAAATATTCACAAAGTAAATAAAGAAAAATGTGTAAATGAGAGTGAAATGGTACATGAAAAAGTAAAGCCAACAGCAAAAAGGAAAATCAAAGCACTTTTCGGAGAGTCCTCTGATAGTGATACGGAATCTCATGCACCAAAAAAATATAAAACGGAAAAAAACACCGAAAGCAAGAAAAGAAGTAAACATAAGAAAAAAACTTCAAAGAGAAGTCATCACAAGGAATCTGATAGTCAAAGTGTTAAGAACATTAAGGCGTCTGAAAAGCCAGACACATTATTCGGTGTTATGTCTGACAATGAATCTGAAAAAGAATTAGTCATTGATGATGGTACTGAAATAAAAGAAAATAATGATGCAGACGAAACATTAGTATTGAATAACGAAGATGCAAGTACACATGTAACATCGGATGAGCCTTCAGATATTTCTTTAGAAAACAAATCAAATGATGATGTCAATCCGGTTGCAACCGAGGGCGAAGATTCGAAACTAAATAAAGCTCGTAAACTGAGTTTGGAAGCAGACGAAATGTTACAAAAACTGAAACAGTTTAGAGATTTGCCGCCTGAACCAGTGGTTGTTGAAAAACCTGAAGAAGTCAAAGTAGATAATGAAGAAGTCAAACAAATCAAGACATCAGATTCACCCAGTAAAAGTAGGGACAAAGGTGTATCTAAACATAAAAAGCTTAGTATAACTAGAAAGGTAAGAGTAGAACAGCAAGACAAAATAACAAAAGAAGCGAAGGGAGATAAGTTGTCTAGTAAACACAAACATGCCGACACGACGGATAAGAAGGAATCTTCAACAAAGAAATCTGAAAAGGTCGATGTCGCGGGGCTCGTAGTGAAGTTACTTATGCCTTACTATAAGAAGAAAAAGATCAGCAGCCGCGACCTGTTCAAGACCACCGCCAGACATATCGTTCATCAACTACTGGCTTTACAAGTTACAGGTAAACATAAACAATTACTCGCGGTTGAGTTTCTTGTGTTCAGTGCATAGAATATGAATGTATCATAATAACGTATATTTTTTCGTTTCAGAAGAAGCAGCTATCGACTTACTGCTTAAGAAGTCATTCAGTAAAGAAATTAAAATCGAAAATGAAAGTGATCTAGTAGTTAAGTTGAATTTAAGCGATGCCGTATAATAATTTAATTTATTTAATATTTATTAAGTTTGATCGCCTTATTAATACATATTGTTATTCTTGTACATCGCATAATTAATAAAATGAGAAGCAATGTTTCATAAACGACTTTCCTCATCTATATGATCTATACGAACGCTCAAACGGCAAGATCGATCCTCGACTCGGTTCTCAAGGTATTGTCGAAAACAGATTTAGAACGTGAATTTAAAAACATAGGGATAACTTCCATATACTATATTGTTGAAACTTTACACGTAAATCATAATAGCAGGGAGTAGGAAAGTGTGCGCACACTACATGCGCAGCGCGCGCTTCCGCGGCGTGTGCTGGCGGTGCGGGGGCGCGGCGCGGCGGCGGAGCGCGCGCGGCGTGTCGGGCTCGGGCGGCGCGGACGCGGTGACGAGGTTGCGCGCGTTGCCGAAGCTGCGCTCCAGCCCGATGGTCTCCTGGAAGTGCTGCACGCGCTCCACCAGCTCCTCGTCGTTCTCGATCAGCTCCTCGATCTGATGATGGACATACGAAAAAAACATTGCACGCGTCACCGTGCCGATTGTTGTCACCAACCCAGGTGAAGACGCCTGGCGCGGCTTTCCGTCAAGATTTTATATCACGCGCCACCGAATTTTGCAAATTGTCGTTCGTTGTACCTTTGTTGTCGTTTCGCCGACTTTGTTGGTAAATTAAACCACTATATATGTTAGTGTTCAAGTCTTAATTATTAAAATTAGAACGTATCGTTTGTCTTAAAAATACAAGTGGTTCAAAACATTGAATATTTATAATTTATTGGAAATAGTACGTGCTCCGTGGCGCTGACGATAGATGGCGCTTACTGACCACGAATCGAAATCGGAAAAGTATATAAGATTCGGAACAGTCGAACCACCGCAAAAGTGGTCCGTGCGTAGCGGCTGGTTACTGACCTCGTGTCGGTAGTCGTTGAGCAGGTCGGTGGCGATGCGCACGAGGTAGGCGGCGAGCTGCCCGCCGCGCGGCCGCAGGCGCGCGTACAGCCGCAGCACGGCCGGCACCAGCACCTCCGCCACCGTGCGCTTCATTTTCTACACACACAGACAGAATCTCTTTAACCCCTAGAGTGTCACGAGCACCTACGTCGGTGTATAAGATTTGAACGCTCCAAGTGTCGCGTTCCCCTACGGGTGGGTATAAGACGCGAGCGGCCATTGGTTTTTTTACTTACTACGTTTAGTAGCTTCTTTGTGTGTCCCACTCCTGAACAAAGGCCTCTCCCTGAATACTCCACAAAATAAGGTTTTGTGCTGTTTCAAGCCACTTATCTTCCGCAAAGGAGACAGACTCACAGATAACATAGTTTTTTTTGGTCGTTTAGTAATAACAGCACTAACCCTTCAACTGAACAAGTATGTACACAAATATGGGCCTTAAACAGAACATGAAAGGAACTTCGATAAAAAAATTGAGGTCGATGCAACGTCTTTTTCCATAGTAGACACTCCCTTACCATTAATATCGTCTTATACATAGTCCTTCTGATTTTTTTCTTCCTTCTTTCTGCTCCCCTTATCCACGATAATATATAGTTGGAAGTAAACATAGGGGATACTTACAACCTTATTATATAGTATTCGCCCGCATTACATGCCCATACTATTAAGTTATTTGTCACCAGAACTATTTTCAGACTTTCTCTAGCATACTTTATTCCTTATCTTGACCATTCTGCTATAATACAGCTAAATATATACATTTATGTAATAGTACATTGTTACTCTAGGGGTGAAGGTAACTTATTTAGTCCCGAGTCGGGGTAAACACTGTGCTTTTCATTCCTTTTAGGAAAGTAAACATAAAAACAGGAATAAGCTAAAGAAAAAATGAGTGAACAAGTATGACGTACAATACTCTACAACTCGAAAAAACGAATGTAGGTCTCATTCCCATTTTGTTTTTTTACGTTGGCCTGGTTCAAATGAAATGTCAAAATAGAACTAGTTTCTTTTTAATAATTTGATAGCTGTAGTTGAAAGCGATTATCTCTAGGGCTGAAAAGTATTAGTTTCAACCCGCTCCTCAGGAAACTTCAGACCTACTTTCCGAGTATGAGTAATGAAAAAGTTATTTTCACCCCTAGGGTAACAATGTACTATTAAAACAAACACTCACATGGGACACGATGTTGGTAGTAACACGCTCTTGTAAGTCGTCAATATCAGCTGTCTCGCCCGATGTTTGAGGTTTCCCTACACAATGATAGATAGTTATATTTCAGCCCTTTTGACGTCCCACTCCTGGGCACGGGCCTGCCCTCAATAGGACGGGGATTAAGGCCTTAATCCACCACGTTGGCCCAGTGCGAGTTGGCGGACTACACATGTCTTTCGAAAATCGGTTAAATTTTCTAAGACGTGCAGGTTTCCTCGCGATGTTTTCCTTCACCGTAAGCGAGTGATAATCATAATTGAAATTATGTTTCGCACATGGATTTCGAAGAACCCAGTGGTGCGAGCCGGGGTTTGAAATCAGGACCTGGTGCTCGCAAGACGCGTGCTTAATCAATCGGCTATCACTGCCATCACTGGCTATAGATGATAAAAATTATATAGCTGTAAACATTCTTCATTTTAAGCACTTACCAAAAACTGTGAAAACAGTTCCGAGGAGCCAGAAAAAAATTAAGAAAAATTGAATAAGAGACGTTGACAATCACCGTAAGTCGAAACGTTAGAAACTTATTACAAAACAAACTGCGAACTCGCAAGCACCCTATAGAAATGGTAAGTTGACGGAGTTGTCGCATGAAAATCTATACAAATAAATAAAATTGGAGTGTCTGTTTGTAATATCAAAATAACACCTTTTCACTAAATGCATATGAAAGTACATACGACACCTATAGCAAAAACGCGATTTAAAACATTTTTGTCTGTCTGTCTGTGTGTTTGTTCCGGGTAATCTCCGAAACGGCTGGACCGATTTTGACGCGAATTTCACTGGCAGATAGGTGATGTAATAGGGAGAAACTTAGGCTACTTTAATTTTTGAAAAACAATTAGGGTTCCGTGTAAAAAAATAAAAACACATGAAATCAAAGAGTATTTCCGAAACGGCTTGACTGATTTTGACGGGACTTTTACTGGTAGATAGCTGATGTTATAAGCAGTAACTTAGGCTACTTTTATTTTAGGAAAACAAAATTAAAAAAAATGGGTTCTGGCGCGCGGGCTCAGAACGCGGTAGCAGGCTTTTTTGTTAAATTAAATTCCACGCGGACGAAGTCGCGGGCTCAGCTAGTGTTAAATGAAATTCTGCATGCAACGTATTGACGGAATTACCTCTCTAGTAGATTGCTGGTCTTTGCTGTTAGGCACACTAAACCCGAAATAAAACCTAACAACTAATCTGTTTAAGATACAAAGATGATAGCAGATTTTTTTAAAGATATTCTCGCTGACGCTACCTCAATGCGTCTTTAAGATAGTATCACCCCTAAAGTGGTTCCAATAAGAGCGTAGACATAAGACTAACTTGGCAGCTTCATCCTGGGCCCGCAGAGCAGGGTGATGGTGTCGAGCAGCGCGGCGTGCAGCGCGGGCGGCAGCTCGCCGTCGCCCTCGTCCGTGACGTCAGCGGCGTGCTGCAGCACCTCGCGCGCGAGCCGGCACTGGATGTTCAGCTTCTGCACGATCGACATGCGCTGCAGCATCACGTCGTAGATCAGCTGCCGGGCGTCGAACGATATCGCATCTGTGGGAGAACATATTTTTTTTCTTGTTTGTTTCGAAGTGAAGCTTGTATACGGTCGTTCGGGGCGCTCGCCGCGCGACTACACTATCCGTGCTAAGCGTCAGAGGTCAGTAGCGTTCCACGATATATATAGGTATATAGAGTGGCAGCTGCGGCGCCCTACACTTCTATATATATATAACTCAAAGGTGACTGACTGACTGACATAGTGATCTATTAACGCACAGCCCAAACCACTGGACGGATCGGGCTGAAATTTGGCATGCAGGTAGATGTTATGACCATCCGCTAAAAAAGGATTTTGATTAATTCTACCCCCAAGGGGGTAAAATAGGGGATGAAAGTTTGTATGAAACTTTGTCAATTTTAAACCGAGCGGGCTGAGACTTTGCATGCATACAGCTACTATGACGTAGACATCCCCTAAGAAAGGATTTTGATTAATTCCACCCCCAAGGGGATAAAATAGGGGATGTAAGTTTGTATGAAACTTTGTCAATTTTAAACCGAGCGGGCTGAGACTTTGCATGCATAAAGCTACTATGACGTAGACATTCCCTAATAAAGGATTTTGATTAATTCCACCCCCAAGGGGATAAAATAGGGGATGAAAGTTTGTTTTAAACTTTGTCAATTTTAAACCGATCGGGCTGAGACTTTGCATGCATAAAGCTACTATGACGTAGACATCCCCTAAGAAAGGATCAAAATTCCACGCGGACGAAGTCGCGGGCTCAGCTAGTTATAATATAAAACTTCGCTTCTTTCGGGCGTCCCTAGACGGCACTGCATTTTTTTATATAACAGGCCGCAAACAAGCGTACGACCAACGTGGTGGATTATGGCCTGAATCCTCCTCGCATTTCCCAGGAGTGGGACATTAAAAGGGTGATCTATTTATATATACTCTATACTAATAAATACAATTGATGTCTCCGTTTTTAATATCAAAACAATAGCTTTTAGTAGATGCATATGGAAGTATATAACCAAATTTTTTTGTCCGCCTGTTTGTTCCGGCTAATCTCCGCAACGGCTGGACCGGTTTGGACGGGATTTTCATTAGAAGATGTTATAAGGAGTAACAAGCTTTATACTGGTTTACCATTGTCCTCGCTATTGTAGTGCAACACGCAGTCCACGAAGTGATGGTAGATGGCGTCGGTGGTGAGGCAGCACGTGACGTAGTACTCGGCCGGCTCGCGCACGTCGTGGTCCTCGTCCGCCAGCAGCGCGCAGTACCTGCCCACGAGCCGGCCGGGGCCCCGTCACGTGCCATGTCACCACACCACGTGACACGGAACAAACACCCTTTGCACTTCGCACTAGGAGTAACTTGCATCAAAACAATAATAATAATATCGCCAGACTGACACACCAACTGTATGGTCCGAAACCAAGCAATGCTTGTACTATGGGTACCGTACAATGGACTGGGGGCGATCCCAGTGAGACCCAGACTTGGGAAAATTACGAAAAGGCCATTTCCGAAATTTGCCCCGGCGGGTATCGAACCCGCTACCACCATGTGTAGTGAGCGGCATAAGCTCGAACCATTGCGCCAAGCGGTCGTTAAAAATAATGCGGAAATAAAAAACGAAACAAAAGTACTTAAAGGGCATTGGTGCGTTCCGTCACGAGATCCCAGAACCCCTCGGACGGACATGCTGAAGGCGGCCACCGGGGAGGTTTTAGTTGGTAAGAATGTCATATACACCGGGTCTCCTCCACTAGGGCCCTGGGGATATTTGGAAGACATCTACCCAGAAAACACATAAGGCACCTGTAGTAGAGCGGCGTGCGCAGCCGCAGGTAGTCTCCGAGCAGCAGGCGCGTGAGGCAGCGCGCGGCGGCGCGACGCAGCAGGGCCGGCGCCGCCGCCGCCAGGCACGCGCACACGCTGCCCAGCAGCGGCTCCACGATGCACGTGTACCTGCCCGACGATACCCGCGCCGTTACTAGCCAGACAATACTCTCAAAAGCCAGTGTATGGACAACGTGTACGTTATATAACGGAACGTACCCATACAACGAGACCCACTTTTGAAAAATTTTTAACACCTCCCATTGGTGACCATCCGTATTATATGCCCCTCCCCCTCTAGTTTTCATTTAGTAATAGTCATAAATACCGTTTTCAACCTTTATTGTAAACGCTGCACGCCATATTTTAATATAGCTCGAAAAAGCGCGAGATTTTCCTAGCTAGAGGATATTGACAACTACGTGACAAAAATCTAAGAGCCGCCCGCCCGCCCCTGTAACCAAGCGTGGTATTTTGAAGATCTCCCTTCCCCTTGAACGGGACACGTAGTATGGGTACTTTCCCTAAGTATTTATTGCAATTATGACACAATTAAATATGCTCAAATTGTATAAAATTTTACTGCAATAAACCAGTGTGGAAACAGCGCTCGATGGGTTAGGTGATTTACACTCGGTTACCCCGCGCTCCTAAATACATACTTACTTGAGGTCAAAAAATATTAAGATATTTTTATAAATAGAAAAAATTATCTCTCCTAGCATATTCCAATAGCCTCGAGCGCGCGCACTGCTCCCCAAACTCGTACTCAAAATTGATTTTATTCACGTAAGCTAACAAATCATTTATGAATAATCAGAATCAACCACCGGTTCGGAATGCTGTTTCCACTGAGAATATCCGGCAAGAAACTCAAAGGTTACTCTTTTCAATGAACAAAATGTGGTGTACATTCTCAGGTGTGATGCCTGCCATGGTATATGAACACGGGCGAGCGCACCTGATGCATATGTCTGTGAGCGCGAGCAGCGCGTTGACGCGCGCGGCGGGCGGCGCGTGCGCGGCGGGCAGCAGGCGCGCCAGCCCCGGCGCCGCCGCGCCCGGGTGTGATGCCTGCCATGGTATATGAACACGGGCGAGCGCACCTGATGCATATGTCTGTGAGCGCGAGCAGCGCGTTGACGCGCGCGGCGGGCGGCGCGTGCGCGGCGGGCAGCAGGCGCGCCAGCCCCGGCGCCGCCGCGCCCGGGTGTGATGCCTGCCATGGTATATGAACACGGGCGAGCGCACCTGATGCATATGTCTGTGAGCGCGAGCAGCGCGTTGACGCGCGCGGCGGGCGGCGCGTGCGCGGCGGGCAGCAGGCGCGCCAGCCCCGGCGCCGCCGCGCCCGGGTGTGATGCCTGCCATGGTATATGAACACGGGCGAGCGCACCTGATGCATATGTCTGTGAGCGCGAGCAGCGCGTTGACGCGCGCGGCGGGCGGCGCGTGCGCGGCGGGCAGCAGGCGCGCCAGCCCCGGCGCCGCCGCGCCCGGGTGTGATGCCTGCCATGGTATATGAACACGGGCGAGCGCACCTGATGCATATGTCTGTGAGCGCGAGCAGCGCGTTGACGCGCGCGGCGGGCGGCGCGTGCGCGGCGGGCAGCAGGCGCGCCAGCCCCGGCGCCGCCGCGCCCGGGTGTGATGCCTGCCATGGTATATGAACACGGGCGAGCGCACCTGATGCATATGTCTGTGAGCGCGAGCAGCGCGTTGACGCGCGCGGCGGGCGGCGCGTGCGCGGCGGGCAGCAGGCGCGCCAGCCCCGGCGCCGCCGCGCCCGGGTGTGATGCCTGCCATGGTATATGAACACGGGCGAGCGCACCTGATGCATATGTCTGTGAGCGCGAGCAGCGCGTTGACGCGCGCGGCGGGCGGCGCGTGCGCGGCGGGCAGCAGGCGCGCCAGCCCCGGCGCCGCCGCGCCCGCCGCGCCGCGCGCTCGCACGCACAGCCGCCCCGCGCCCGCCACGCACGCGCTCACCGTACTCGCCGCCATGTCTGCACACCACAGAACTACGTATTGGGACTAGCTCCCTTCGAGTTGACACGACGGCATAATTAAACCCAAAATATAAAAGCTACAAATTCGGATCTGAGAATATCGTGAATAGACTGATTTGAAATGTATTATACAAATAAGCAACCGAACTATCGTCGGTGATGCTACAAAGAAGGGTAACTAATAAGTATCTTAATTTGAAAAAGTATTTATTAATTTCGACGGATTAAGTATAATGACTTTTATTACTCTCGAGTGACGATCTGGGTGTAGGTGGCCTAGTACAAACAACGGACCCAATAATCATAAAGCGGAATAACCGGGACACGAGTGCACTGACCGGGCGGCGGCGCGGCGATGGTGTCCAGGAACAGCTTGAGCAGCTGCGGCGCGGGCGGCGCGGGCGCCACCAGCGACAGGTCGGCGCAGCGCAGCGCCTCCGCCAGGTCGCCGCGCTCCAGCGCGCGCCGTTCCGCTGACACACCACGTTATTGTATACATCACACCACCAATCGCTACATAGTATAAAACAAAGTCGCTTCCCGCTGTCTGTCCCTATGTATGCTTGGATCTTTAAAACTACGTAACGCATTTTGATGCGGTTTTTTTGAATAGATAGAGTGATTCAAGAGGAAGGTTTATAAATGTATAATACATGCATAATATAGTAGGGAAACACTGATAATTTTAGAGCCGTGCGAATCCGGGGCGGGTCGCTAGTATCATTATATAATTGGATATCGTTTTGCAGAACTGAATGAACCCACATGCACTGTTGTAGACCAAAACCAACCTTGTGTTAGTGGTTCTAGGTTGGTTTTAGTTTGCAAAAGTGTGTGTAGGTTGGTTCCATTTTGCAAGACTACATCCAGTTCTTGTTTCGTAAGGTTCATATAATAAACTTACACAGTTGCATTAGCTCTGTGGCCCACTGAAGATTGTCGGGATCCAGGTGAGCCGCCAGCGTGGCGCACGCAATTCTACATCCTGTCCAACATGGTTAGAATAAACTTAAACGTCATGATCCATTTAAAAACTAAAATAGTTCGAAACACGATTGCATATATGTAAAGGTGTTACCACACCAATCGATCAAACGTCCCTCGACTCTTGAGCGTCTTTCCGGCGCGTATGTTACGTTGCACTGCGTTTATCGTAAAAATATCCGAACACTTTAGCGACATCGGAAATCCGCGTAAAGTTAAACATCAAGATCGGCCGATGTACGTGACGCAGCGCTTTACGAGCCTACCGTGAGCGGGTATTGGTGCCGCGGCATGTCATTCGAATCGCTGTAAGAGCCCTAATAAGCCATATAAGTGGCAAGCTTACAGTTGGAAACAGTCGCGAGAAAAATGAAATTTTATGTTTTTCTCCATACAAAAAAAACTAAATATTAAATTTCTCGCACATACAGCGTTCTATGGCACCCATATCATAATATGTTATATATATTAATAGACTTAAACTATTCCCATTCAATTTTTTTTAGAATTCTGACTTATGATTTCTATAGTTAGGAAGCTCAATTTCTGAACCACCGTGCGCCGGTCCGCGGCGAGTCACTTCGACTCTGGGCTTAATCTCTACGTCTACAACGTAACACGTATAAGCTCGTTTTTGGAAGCACGCGTAGGCACGCATGGGCCAGCCTGTTGCCATACGCGCAACTCGTATGAGCGTTGACGCGCTTATAAGCTCGTATATGTGGTGAGTACTGGTGAGGCAGCGGCTGAATCTAGAGTTCTTTAAATATTTTTTTGAGTATGTTCCTTTTCCCACTCAGTACCTTAAAATCTTTGTTATTTTGCTTCTATTGTCTAAATTTTAAATGTACTATGTTGTGTGCTACCTTGAGATTGCTAAAACTCTGTTAACTGGCGCTGCACAGCTCCAGCGCCAGCGGCAGCAGCCGCGCGTCGCGCTGCTGCAGCCGGCCACACACTCACATACATACATACGGCATACCGTCGTCGGCGGCGGCGGCGAGGCGGCGCACCAGGTGGTCGCGCAGCGCGGCGCGCTCGTGCGGCCGCGACCAGCGCGCCCACGCGCTGCACAGCTCCAGCGCCAGCGGCAGCAGCCGCGCGTCGCGCTGCTGCAGCCGGCCACACACTCACATACATACATACGGCATACCGTCGTCGGCGGCGGCGGCGAGGCGGCGCACCAGGTGGTCGCGCAGCGCGGCGCGCTCGTGCGGCCGCGACCAGCGCGCCCACGCGCTGCACAGCTCCAGCGCCAGCGGCAGCAGCCGCGCGTCGCGAGGCTGCACAAGGGGGGATACACATACACATACATGGTGGATTTCATTATTTACTGAGACATGTAATATGTATTTATGTATTTTCTTTAGTGCCAACTTTTATTAAAATTAACCGCCCCTAATACCTGGCCGCCCTAGTCGGCCTTACGGCCTGTACACATCTCGTTTTTTAAACGCGCGTTGACGGCGCACTTTTAACCTACAAAGTACCTGTTCACAATCAGCCAGTTTGTAGTAGTAGTCGAGAATGAACCCGACGTCGGAGTAGTCGACGTGTGGCGCGGCACTGGTGAGCAGCGCCAGGCACTGCAGGTCGCGCGCGTCGTCCGCCGCGCCCAGGTGCGTGCTCAGCACGTCCACCAGGCGGTGGCTGCACCACAATTACCACCATTAAGGGCTACATTGCCTCATAACCCAGTGTCAATTGCCCCATAGCCCAGTGTCAATTGCCCCATAACCCAGTGTATATTGCTCCATAGCCCAGTGTGAATTGCCCCATAACCCAGTGTATATTGCTCCATAACCCAGTGCCAATTGCCCCATAGCTCAGTGTCGATTGCCCCATAACCCAGTGTATATTGCCCCATAACCCAGTGTATATTGCCCCATAACCCACTTTCAATTGCCCCATACCCTAGTGTATATTGCCCTATAACCCACTGTCAATTGCCCCATAACCCAGTGTATATTGCTCCATAACCCAATGCCAATTGCCCCATAGCTCAATGTCAATTGTCCCACAGCTCAATGTCAATTGCCCCACAACCCAGTGTCAATTGCCCCACAACCCAGTGTCACTTGCCCCATAACCCAGTGTATATTGCCTCATAATCCAGAGTCTATTGCCCCATAACTCGACGACCGCTTGGCGCAGTGGTTCGAGCGTAGGCCGCTCGGGTCACTGCACATGGTGGTTGCGGGTCCGATTCCCGCCGGGGCAAATTTCGGAAATGGCCTTTTCGTAATTTACCCAGGTTTGGGTGTCACTGGGATCGCCCCCAGTCCATTGTATGGTACCTGTTCAGAATAGAAAACCTGCAGCTAACAATTTTATATTGGAGGTAAATTAATTTAAAATCCACCCTACATTTGTAATTATTTTAAACGGTCGACCTGTTTCGCCGCTGCTGTCGAGTGCTAGTTGACCGGTGGCCGGTATCGTTCCTAATTACATCGTGCACTTTTCTCGAATAATTTTGGCTACTGCGCCCGCGCTTATTAGTGGTCATATTGAACGTTTCACGGGTTTTGATGCGCGTAGCTCGCGAGTGCGTTACGGACAATTTAAGACGTTGTTAAGGTGTTTTGGTGACACGTCACACGCGGTGGCAGTACCTACTGGAGGCCGCCACGCGGTGGATGGTGCACGTTGGGGTCACTGGACCAGGATATAGTAATCTTGAACCCCCGTATTGTTCCCTTTTGTTTTAAGCGTATTTTAACTCCTCTTTAGGGGCCTCTTCCCCCCATCTAGACTAGACTGACTGTAGGTGACCCTATAACCTAAATACTTACACCACACTCGAACCAGGTGAGTAGTTTTCAAGTATAATCGCACAGGGTTTGTGCCGTCGGGCCGCCGATCCCGGTGTGTTTACGATACAAAATTTGGTAGCAGAGCGTGGTTTTTTCCGTTTTATGGGAATCGGAAACAGCCACGACACCTATCGGTAATAACTTACGGTTGTGCGATTCTAGTTACCTGTAGTGTGGTAGATAGCATTGCCTCGGTCGAGTCACTAATGAGCGTCCTTTGTTTACATTGTCTTTTATTCAGATTAGTGGTTATTAATATTCGTGTTCGATAATAAACCGGTTAAGTTGTTTACTTTCTTGTTGGTCATATTCAATTAGACTTTGTGGTAAACTGCGACTTACCCCTATTATATAATAATTATTCTAGTGTTTACATATTGTTTGAATATGACTAGTAAACACACCGCTCGGATAGCCGGCGTGCTGCGGTGGCTCGGTTCGGCCGTTTTAAATATATCGCGTAAAGATCGTGTACAGGCTTTATTGTCGCGTTATGACTCATTGGACGCTCAGTTAGCCGAGTTGTATGAAGCTTACCGCGCATTGTTGGAAATGAGTTTAGAGCCAGAGGTGATGAATAAAATTAACGCTGACGTTAATCAAGCTGATGACTTAGCGGATCAGTTACGGCAAGCAGCAGGTATTTTGAAGGCCTCATCGTCTGTTGACACTATTATACGGTCAGATGGAGACGCTTCGCCCGCACTCATCAGTAGGTTGCCAAAGTTAGATTTACCCCATTTTAGTGGAGATTTGGGTCAGTGGGTGGCCTTTAATAATTTGTATGACAGTCTAGTCCACACTCGTAAGGATTTGACTCCGGCCCAAAAATTGGCCTATTTAATGGCCTCTCTTACCGGTGAAGCCAAGGGGCTGGTCCAACATTTGGAACTTATCGATGCCAATTACGACATCGCTCGCGACCTGCTTATGCGACGGTACCAAAATATTCGGCGTTTAGCGGACACTCATGTATGCACGATTTTGGGCTTACCTAAAATCATCGCGACTCAAACTTTGAGGATGCGACTTCTTAATCCTTTATTAGTCGCCTTTAATGGGTTAAAGGGTTTAGATTTGCCAGTTTTAACGTGGTCTTATATTTTATTACACATTGTTTTGGCGAAGCTTCCTCATGAGCTACGGAACAGGTTTGAACAGGAGTATGGCGGGGACTCGTCCACTCACCTCCCCCAGTTTGACGAATTAGTCACGTTCTTAGAGGATGAGTGTCGTCGTGTGGAGAATGTCCCCCTGCCCGGACCTTCCGAAGTTAGTTCTAGGGTACGAGTGCAACAGGCGCCGGCGCGTACGGATCGCCGTCAACCCGACCGGCATCGTGAGCCTCGGGTATACAACGCGGCTTCTTCCCCACAGGAGAATGCGCGATGTGTATATTGTAGGGATTCCGGTCACGGTGTTACGTCCTGTCCTAAATTCCGGCAATTGCGTTGGCAGGCTCGGCGAAATATTGCTCGTCAGCGGAACTGGTGTTATGGTTGCCTGGGCAACCACTTTGCGTCTCAGTGTCAGTCGGCCCGACCTTGCGGCCAGTGTGGAGGAAATCATCATCTTCTTTTGTGCGGCAATCGAAACGGATCGCCTAGGCCGGCGTCTCCGGTGCCGATGGCTGTTACTGCAAGAGATGCGATAGGAGCTGATGGCCAATGGACAGGGGCCGCTCAGATAGGTCCGCCTCAAAGTAGTAGCCGCTCCGATCGACTTAATGGGAAGCGAACCCCGTGTACCCCTTGTACCCCTCCATGTCAACAGCTCGCCACGGGCGGGGGTATTTACTGTCCTCCCTTGATGACGCATGCAGCTGTGGACCAAGAACGCCGCATTAGTTGTAGTTTACCACTGCCCTATGCAGAACGGCCTCGGCTGGATCGGGGTTTTGTGACCACGGGTGTTCCGCACGGTCAACATCCAGTGAACCAGTATTGGAACCATCCTTCAACCTACTATCCAGGAAACAATCAGTCAGATTGTTGACTCTCACGCAACCCTCCACTCGCGTCTGCCCCCTCTGTTTTGACGGTTCTATTGCCCACCGCTCAAGTTCGCGTCGGCTCCCCTCGTGGTGAGTATGTAACGGTGCGCGCGATGTTAGACTCGGGTTCCCAGGGGTGCATCGCGTCAACTCGTTTAGTGGAGCGTTTACGGCTGCGTGTGGATCCTGGCGCAGATTACATTCGAGGTATTGGTGAAGTAAAGGTGTCTGCTATAGTGGGACAAGTCTCACTCTCTTTCCTTCCCCTCCGATCTTCTCGTCCGTTGATTTTAACCTCCGCTATTGTTATGGAGAACATTATAGGTCGACATCCACTTGTCTCGCTACCATCACAGGTTATTGGTTTGACATCGGGGCTGTCTCTGGCTGATCCAGACTTCCACGTTCCGGGGCCTGTTGACCTATTACTTGGTGCGGATGTGTTAGGGCTATTGCAGTTGGGTAACGGAAAGTTACTCCAGCCTGGTGGTCTAGTCGCCGTCCCGACTGACCTCGGTGATATTATTATGGGCCCAGCAGTCTCTGTTCCTCCTCCTTCCGGGGAGAATGGTAACTTACAGGTAGGACTCTCACTCGCTGAAGCGGTCCAGCGGTTTTGGGAAGTTGAAGAGCCACCTACCGCTTCTCGTGACAACCCAGAGCATGTAGAGAGTGAATCGTTTTTCCAAAATAATACAGGTCGTCTCTGTTCTGGTCGGTTTGTCACGTGGTTACCATTCTTGCCGTCCCGGCCCCGTCTCGGTCACTCCAGGATGCTAGCTGACAAGAGGTTAGCTTCCATGGAGAGACGTATGAAGCGGGACACGGAATTTCGACAGAAGTATATTGAATTCATGCGGGAGTATGTTGAATTGGGACATATGTCTGTTACTCAATGTAATTGGCGTACGCAGGAACACTACTTTATTCCTCACCACGCGGTGTTTAAGGCAGGGAAAATTCGAGTGGTTTTTGATGGTTCCGCACCTACCTCAAACGGAGTGTCGCTTAATCAGTGTCTCCATTCGGGACCTAAACTCCAGCGGGATATTTCCGATATTCTAACGAACTTTCGGCGACATCAGGTCGTTTTTGTTGCGGATATTAAAATGATGTTTCGTCAGACTATTATCCACCCGGATGACCGTCGTTATCAACTCATATTGTGGCGAGAAGATGTGTCCAAGCCAGTCACGGTCTTTGAGTTGCATACTAATACGTACGGGCTAAGAAGTAGTCCTTTTATAGCGATTCGCACGTTATTGGAATTAGCTGAGCGCGAACGGTTGAGCTTTCCCAGAGCAGCCGCTGTCCTCTCTAGCGATGCGTATATGGATGATATTTGTACTGGTGCTGCTACTGAAGAAGAGGCGCTGGTGCTACGTAACGAGCTGATTGGTCTTCTGAGGGCTGGTGGATATGAGTTGAGGAAGTGGTTGTCCAACTCACAAGCTGTTCTTGCTGGGGTACCGGCAGAGCACCAACAAGATCCCCTGATCTTCCAGAATGTCAACAATCCTGACGCGATAGCTGTGCTAGGGGTACAGTATCAGCCTATACCTGATGTCTTCACATTTCGCGTGCAAGAGTTAGACGTCTCTAGAGCGTGGACCAAACGGTTGGTACTCTCTGCAGTGGCACGGATCTTTGACCCGAATGGTTGGTTGTCTCCCGTTGTGTTTTGGGCGAAATGCTTCCTCCAGAGACTTTGGTTAGAAGGATTAACTTGGGATGCCCCACTCATTGGAGATTTGCTGGTATCCTGGACTAGGTTTGTTAAGTCGCTCCCGGATATTCATTCAATCAAATTGGATAGGGCTTTGTTACCCCCTGGGAAATGTAGGGTGACACTGCATGGCTTCTGTGATGCCTCGGAATGTGGTTATGCTGCTGCAGTATACATTCGTACTGTGAGCCATGTAGGAGGTGTGACAGTGAAGTTGGTTATGGCGAAGAGCAAGGTTGCCCCTGTTCGTTCACAGCTCACCATTCCTAAATTAGAATTGTCGGGAGCTGCTCTTCTGACTCGCCTTCTTAATCATTTGATGTCTACCTTAGGGCAGACTGTAGACATTGAGAAGGTGTTTGCGTGGACTGATAGTCAGATTGTCCTCTCATGGTTGCGAGCATCTGTTCACGCGTTGGAGGTTTTTGTGGCAAATCGAGTGTCTCAAATACAGAACTCTGCCACCTCGTTGATTTGGCGACATGTGCCCGGAGAATGGAACCCCGCAGATTGCGCGTCCCGTGGCTGTGATTCTACGATTTTGTTGGACCATTATTTATGGTGGTGACCAGCCTGGCTATGTCAGCCGGAATGCAGCTGGCCTCATTCTGCTATCGAGCTTGTGGAACCTTTACCAGGGCTGCGGGCGCTCGCCGTAGTGAAGGAGTCGCCGCAGGATTTGGATTCCCTGCTACATAGGTTTAGCACCTTAGACAAACTGCTAGGTGTGACTGGATGGGTCAAGCGGTTTGTCCACAATCTTCGTCATCCTACTCAAAGAGTCTTATCTCCGGTTCTATCACCAGAAGAAAGACAGGAAGCGCTCTTATTTTGGGTGCGATTCGTCCAAGTTGGGTAGTTTACAACAGTCCTTTCCGCGTTGCAGGGAGGCCGCGCCAAGTTGAAGGGTGCTGTTGCTCGGTTGAACCCCTTTATTGACGAGAAGGGATTGCTGCGAGTGGGAGGTCGGCTTCGCAACTCCAAGTTAGCGTATGAAGCTCGACACCCTCTGCTACTCCCAAAAGAAGGTTCCCTTGCGACCCTTATTATAACGGATCGCCACGTGAAAAACGCTCACGCTGGGATGAATACGCTCTTGGCCATCCTCCACAGGGAGTTTTGGATTTTGTCGGCCAGGCGAGCTATTCGAAGTGTAATATTCCGTTGTATTCCTTGTTATAGGCTCAATGCTGGAATTAAACAACCTATGATGGGGGATCTGCCTCCAGATCGGGTGAGGGCATCTAGGCCTTTCTCTGGCGTGGGTACGGATTTTGCGGGTCCATTCTCAATTAAGGTCTCGTTGGTCCGGAATGCTAGGGTGGTTAAGGCCTACTTGTGCGTTTTCGTTTGCCTTGTCACTAAGGCCGTACATTTGGAAGTTGTTTCTGCCCTTAGCACCGAGGCTTTCATCGCTTGTTTGTCCAGGTTCGTCAGTCGTCGCGGGTTACCGAGCTTGATTAGGTCTGACTGCGGTACAAACTATAAGGGGAGCGATCGGTATTTGTCGGAAGTTTATAGTTTCTTGTCTGAAAATCAGGCCTCTATAAGCCATAATCTTTCTCGACGTGGTATATCCTGGCAGTTCAGCCCTCCCGCCTATCCTTCTTGGGGAGGTATTTTTGAAGCGGTGGTGAAGGTATCGAAGACCCATCTTCGTCGGGTGGTAGGTGAAACTGTCCTCACCTTTGAGGAATTATCTACAGTATTCTGTAAAATTGAAGCTGTGCTCAATTCGAGGCCACTCTGCCCCGTGTCTTCGGACCCAAATGACCTAGAGGTTTTAACCCCAGGTCATTTCTTGATTGGTGGTCCGCTCACCTCGCTTCCGGAGTACCCATTTGTAGACACTCCGGTTCATCGGTTGTCCCGGTTTGAACTTCTACAACAGCTCTCGCAAAGTTTTTGGAAGCGTTTCAATTTAGAATATCTGCATTTGTTGCAGCAGCGTGTCCGTTGGTCTGACAAGACAGACCCACCTAAGATTGGTGACCTCGTCCTAATTAAGATAATGAATATGCCTCCCTTGTCCTGGAGACGTGGCAGGATACTGAGATTATTCCCAGGCGCGGATGGTACGCCGCGGGTTGCCGAGGTCCTGGTGGGTGATTCTGTCCTAAAGAGAGCCGTGGCAGGCTTGTCGCGCTTGCCAGTGGCTTAGATTAGGTTAAGTTTTCCTGATCCTCTGGCTTTGGACTCAGCCAGGTTACGCCTGACTGGGGCGGGGGACTGTTCAGAATAGAAAACCTGCAGCTAACAATTTTATGTTGGAGGTAGATTAATTTAAAATCCACCCTACATTTGTAATTATTTTAAACGGTCGACCTGTTTCGCCGCTGCTGTCGAGTGCTAGTTGACCGGTGGCCGGTATCGTTCCTAATTACATCGTGCACTTTTCTCGAATAATTTTGGCTACTGCGCCCGCGCTTATTAGTGGTCATATTGAACGTTTCACGGGTTTTGATGCGCGTAGCTCGCGAGTGCGTTACGGACAATTTAAGACGTTGTTAAGGTTGAAGCGTCGGTCGGGTTTATTGCAGTTTCTCTCAAGATGACGCTGTAGTCAACAGATTCTACTTATTTATTTTTTACGCAAAATTTGAGCATTTCTAAGATATAATACTATTGTTTGCGATTAAGACTTATTATACTGCATTGACATACGCAATAATATCAACCTAAAATAATTCATAATCTAAGCGTTTTCCGATGAAAAACTTCTGTCACTTTTTATTGTAATACATACACGCACACATTGACAAAAGGTGTATTTTAGCAACTAGCCACTAGAGGGCGTACTTTTATATTTATTGCGGCCTTTTTATTTTATAGTAAATAGCGAATATATTATATTTTTGCTATTGTAAAATTCATTATTGTATGCGTATTCATCATTCTAAAAAAACGATAAAAAATATACATCTGTTATAGAATAATTTTATTGTCTGACTAGTTGTGCCCGCGACTTAGTCCGCGTGTAATTTAACTTAACAACAATTTCGGGATTATTCATCCCCTCTTTTATCCCTTTGGGGTAAAATTAATCAAAATCCTTTCTTAGCGGATGCCTACGTCATAACATCTGCATGCCAAATTTCAGCCCGATCCCTCCAGAGGTTTGGGCTGTGCGTTGATAGATCAGTATGTCAGTCAGTCAGTCAGTCACCTTTGAGTAATATATTTAGATGTTACTAAATATAGTGAAAATATAACTGTAATGCACTTGTTGGTGTATTTTCTAACATATGAGATACATTACTGAGAAATAGATGTGGTTTTCCATGTGAACATATTTTTATTTATAACAACAACAATAATTACAAGAAATCAACATAAAAATCGTGTCTCTATCAAAATTAAAGGACCTAGAGTCCTATACAGAGTAGCGATAGTAGTGTTTCCTACATTGAGACACTACATGGCCTACTTTTTTGCAATATGTACACGACACCTTAGGCACACTATTTACACTAGACGACGAAAAGGCACTAGATGTAGCAGAGGCATCTCGGCGTTCTTCCTTCAGCAGGATCGATGCAACCGAGTCTGTAGATATCGAGGTGCCGGAATGCTCTATTGCCATCACCATTGGCTGTAGCTGTCCTTGCGTCCTGCCAGCATAATCACACCAACAAGTTCATCTTCCAGACCAGCTTGATTGGCAATCAGTTGTTGTTGCACGCATGTCATTCACATAGGCTTCTATGTTCGAGTACAATACAAGTTTAGTACCAAGCTATTTCTTCATAAGTTGTAAGCGTCGAGCAAGCCCGCTGTCAGCGTAGGCTTCCCGAAGTCGCTTCCATGTTTCCTTCGAAGTTTCAGCTGTCATGACGATGAGATATAGATGTTCGCTTAGACTCAAGCAAATCTTGGATCTTTGGCATCTTTGCGTTGAAAGTCGTCAACTTCCTCCGCAGGCTTCATGACGCAGTCCCATAGTTCGCTGTCGATCAAGTACATCTTCATGGCGAAGCTCCAAGCCGCGTAGTTGACGCTTCCCTTTAATTTTGCGAAGCTCAACGTTGTGTTGGCACCCACTGCTGTTGAAGAGCTACTAAAGACAGTTTGCTGTGGTTGCACCTTTGACGACGACTGTTCTAAGTAGCAGATTAAATAAAAACATATACGGAGGCCAGACAAGATATTTAATGTACAGCGTATTTTGACAGACAGAATAGAATTCTATGCAAAGAGAATACATTCTATGTAAAAACAAATGTCAATATAAATTACACGGAATTTAAAAACTAATTATTAACAGGCCAGTTCTTTGATGATTTCCACTACGTAGGTTGCAACAAAGATAATCTACTATATAAAAATAAGTCGGGTTTTCCTTCCTGACGCTATAACTCCAGAACGCGCGAACCGATTTCCACGGTTTTGCATTCGTTGGAAAGATCTCGGGCTCCGTGAGGTTTATAGCAAAGAAAATTCAGGAAAAATTTCAGCAGAACGCGGACGGAGTCGCGGGGCACAGCTAGTAATAACTATATTAATTTAGCCCTTTTGACGTCCCACTCCTGGGCACGGGCCTCCCCTCAACATGAGGAGGATTCAGGCCATAATCCACCACGCTGGCCGAGTGTGGGTTGGCGGATTTCACATGTCTTACGAAAATTGGTTAGATCTTCTAAGACATACAGGTTTCCTCACGATGTTTTCCTTCACCGTAAGCTAGTGATAATCATATAGAAATTATGAGTCACACATAGATTTCGAAAAATCCAGATGTGCGAGCCGGGGTTTGAACCCAATACCTGGTGCCCGCAAGACGCGTGCTTTAAGCAATCGGCTATCACAGCTTCAGCTCAATCAAAATAATACTAATAAATAAACAAATATCGCCAGACAAACATACCAACTGTATGGTCCCAAACTAAGCAAGGCTTGGACAATGGATACCGTACAATGGACTGGGGGCGATGCCAGTGACACCAAGACCAGGGCAAATTACGGAAAGGCCAATTCCGAAATTTACCGTGAAGGGAATTAAACCCGCCACCACCCGGTGTAGTGAGCCGAGCGGCCTACGCTCAAACCACTGCGCCAAGCGGTCGTCAATCGTCGATGGTAGTAAAAGTAAAAGTAAAGGTAAAGGTAAAAGTAAAAGGAAAATGAAAAGGAAAAGGAAAAGGAAAAGGAAAAGGAAAATGAAAAGGAAAAGGAAAAGTTAGTCGCGACACCACACTGTTCAATGCGAAATAGAAAGACGATACGAAAAAAATAATAACTGGCTTGCTTTCTATAAGGGAGAGAGAGAGACATACAGAGAAACACGCGCACGCCGCACATATAGCGAAAAAAGTGTCGTTACACATTTTTTGGTCTTATTTTTTTCCGTCTAGCCCCCTTTCGCAACGCGCGATAAGGAACTTCATTCCAATATTTATTACATACTAGCTGTGCCCCGCGACTTCATCCGCGTAGTATTGGATTATTGGGTTAAAAAGTATCCTATATGTTAATCCCGGTTATAATCTATCTGTGTTCCAAATTTCATCTAAATCCGTTCAGTAGTTTTTGCGTGAAAGAGTAACAAACATACATACATACATACATACATACATACATCCACACTCACAAACTTTCGCATTTATAATATTAGTAGGACTTACCTAGTACATGTGTACATATATAATACTAGCTGAGCCCGCGACTTCGTCCGCGTGGAATTTAACTAAAGCCCGCTCCCGCGTTCTGTGCCCGCGCGACAAGACTCATTTTTTTAAATTTCGTTTTTCTAAAATAAAAGTAGCCTAAGTTACTGCTTATAACATCAGCTATCTACCAGTGAAATTCCCGTCAAAATCGGTCCACCCGTTTCGGAGATACTCTTTGATTTCATGTGTTTTTATTTTTTACGCGGAACCCTAATTGTTTTTCCGATATTAAAGTAGCCTAAATTACTCCTTTTTTATCATCAGCTATCAGCCAGTGAAAGTCCCGTCAAAATCTGTCCAGCCATTTCGGAGATTACCCGGAACAAACACACAAACAGACAGACAAAAATATTTTTAATCGCGTTTTTGCTATAGGTGTCGTATGTACTTTGATATGCACTTAGTGAAAAGGTGTTATTTTGATATTACAAACAGACACTCCAATTTTATTTATTTGTATAGATAGTACAGTAGTATCTATGGTTTGTATATACCAGGTTCGGTATTTATTTGGCAAATACAGTAAATTTTCATTTTTATGTACCTATACGGTAATCCTAAGCCAGCGGCAACACTATCCTACCCACATATATGGATTTACATAGATAACGCAAATGTAGGTACTTAGCGTGTCGGAAAACCCCGACCAAGCGTCAAGGTTGGTCGCCTATAACTTACAGTCCTTCACGACTACAGATATAAAAATATGAGTATGAGCGAGATAATCACTCGAGAGAATCGTAGCGGGCGGAGGGGCATCAGCGGCATCGGTGTCTTTGAATCGGTTTGGATTTCCCGCCATCTATGACGTCACAGTAAGTGTTAAAAATTTGGCACGCTTGGTTTCCATACAAATCGTGATACTTGCGTTATCTATGTAAATCTATATCTGTGATCCTACCTATAATACACTAAACGAAAAAAATATTTCCGACAACAAACGCTTTTATAATAGACATCCGACGTTGTCAAGTCGCCGCTCTCTACCAATTGACAACGTCGCGTCTGCAACAACGTAGTACCTCGTGTGGCGAATTGACGACCGCTTGGCGCTGTAGTTTGAGCGTTGGCCGCTCGGCTCACAACATCGGATGGTTGCGGGTTCGATTCCCGACAAAGGAAATTTTCTGAAACGGCCTTTTCGTAATTTGCCCAGGTCTGGGTGTCACTGGGATCGCCACCAGTTTAATGTATGGTAGCCAAGCGTTGCTTAGTTTGGCACCATATAGTTGATGAGTAAGTCTGGCGATATTTATTTATTTATCTGATACCTATCATGTCAGCGATACATTAATTTATTTATTAGAAACTTAGTATTGTATTATGTCCGGAAAATATTAAAAATACTTAGCTCGTTACTTCATTTTTTTATTGAATGTTATTATTATGATAATAAAAGATGAAAACCCGGCTTCGCTCGGGTGAAATGTGACTCATTACAATTTTCGGCATGATGTGTTTACATCCAAACAAAGTTAATAGAAATACAAATACATCCGACAGAGAACCAAAGTTATCGACATAGCTCAAAGAATTAGCAAGCTGAAGTGGCAGTGGGCTGGCTATATCTCGCGAAGAACCGACAACCGCTGGGTTAAACGTGTTCTTGAGTGGAGACCTCGACTCGGCAAGCGTAGTGTAGGACGCCCTCCGACCAGGTGGGATGACGATTTGCGAAAGACTGCAGGCAGATGCTGGATGCGGCAAGCTGAAGACAGGGCGCTATGGCGATCATTAGGGGAGGCCTATGTCCAGCAGTGGACAAGCATAGGCTGATGATGATGATGATGAAAGTTAATCACTATGCAAAGCAAAACTAAATGAAATGAATACTCGTACGGAAACATCATGAACATTGTACACTGAATTTGTTTGTTCTGACAGCTCAATCAATAAATGCACTTCTTCTTCTTTCTTTAAAAATATGGCCCACCAACTAACTGGCACTGTCATCACTGACACTGACTGACATGCGTCCATAGAAAATATGGCGGTACTGTGCCGAATATTATAATTATAACATTGTTTATCACGACAATCCGAATTTTCCGGATATATGTTGTCGACTCAAAATCATTATTTTTTTAAGTTTTATTATTCTGGTAACGTTTCAATCGAGTCTACCGTACCCTTTGATGGAATTATTAATATAGATGGCGCAATATAGGGATATACATATTTGCAATAAAAAATTGGTCACCACCATCTGTCATTTCAACTAGTACACTATTAGCACGCAGTTTACTCAAAGTACAAATTTTATGTTAATAATGGCCTAATTTAGTCAGATGGCGCTGACAAATTCACACACACAGGCGTAAAATTTAACAAATTTTACGATCGATTTTGATTATGTTAATCTATTTTTAAATGCCTGAAATCATTAGATGCGAATACAATAATTTATTTAGAAGTGATAAAATCCATTGTTTTAAGGAAAAACTTTGTGTGTCTCGTATAAATTCGGAATGAAATATGTATGGAGAACACGACCGCCCCCATCACCTTAAGGTGTTTTGGTGACACGTCACACGCGGTGGCAGTACCTACTGGAGGCCGCCACGCGGTGGATGGTGCACGTTGGGGTCACTGGACCAGGATATAGTAATCTTGAACCCCCGTATTGTTCCCTTTTGTTTTAAGCGTATTTTAACTCCTCTTTAGGGGCCTCTTCCCCCCATCTAGACTAGACTGACTGTAGGTGACCCTATAACCTAAATACTTACACCACACTCGAACCAGGTGAGTAGTTTTCAAGTATAATCGCACAGGGTTTGTGCCGTCGGGCCGCCGATCCCGGTGTGTTTACGATACAGTACCCATAGTACAAGCTTTGCTTAGTTTGGGACCGTACAGTTGGTGTGTCTGTCTGGCGATATTATGGCGATATATATTATAACACACTACCAATTGTCCCATAACCCAGTGTATATTGCCTCATAACAAAGCGTATATTTCCTCATAACCTACTGTCAATTGCCCCATAACCCAGTGTATATTGCCCCATAACCCATTTTCAATTGCCCCATAACCCAGTGTATATTGCCCCATAACCCAGTGTATATTGCCCTATAACCCACTGTCAATTGCTCCATAATCCAGCGTCAATTGGTCCCATAATCCAGTGTATATTGCCCCATAACTCAGTGTCAACTGCCCCATAACCCAGTGTCAATTACCCTATAAATAACCCAGTTTTAATTGCCCCATTACCCTGTGTCTATTAACCCATAACCCATATACGGTACGATCTGTCGCTTCAAACTGAACGAAACGACGAATCCACTAACGTGTGTGTCAATATCATTAACGATTTACTCAATCGAAGACGACATCGGATGTCGCAATCGCAACAAACCCATACAATCTTGAATATCTTATCGATAAAAAGACAGTGTATGGCTCTTTGCGATTGGCGTTATTTCTTTTTTACAAAAAACGAAACGATTGGGTTTTACGGTACTTGATGCAGGTGGTGGTCTTGGCGAGTATCGAGCACGCCTTCTGTAGATGGCGGCGCATGTTCTGGCGCACGACCGCGGCCAGGAACAGCCACGGCAGCGGCTCGGCGTCCCGCGCCGCCGGCCGCAGCCGCTCCACCACCAGCTGCTGCACCAGCCCCACCACCAGCTCTTGAACCTGCCGACGAACCACCACTGTTAACACTCTCATCAACATCGACATCATTTCAGCTGAAAGACTTCCACAGCTAGACATAGGTCTCCCCAAAGTTTTCGAGTTCGGTCAGTTTACGCTCTGTCAAGCTAAGAATTTAATTGCAAGCATTAAAGTTGATGCTCTATAATAGCCTAATAATATTGAAAGATTAGGTCTATGGAGGAAAAGAAAAGGGGAGGCTTTTACCCAGGAGTGGGCGTAACGTGTAGCCTGTAAGAACAGGCTAATAATGTAAGGTTTGTGGAGAGCCGGAGCCTAGTATATTTTTACGTGCCAATTCGTCACAGTCTTGACTACTCGAACGTAAACGTACTGGACATGGACAATAACAGGACGTCAATTATTTCTTCGTATAGCTTCCCGTTGGCCGTGGTGTTATACAAGTGAAGCGTTGAATGGTCGTCACCTTGTTCTCGGGGTCGGACAGCTGGTGCATGGGCCCGCCGAGGAAGGCGTCGAGCGCGGCGTCGCAGGGCCGGCGCGCCGCCAGCTCGCCCAGCGCCGCGATCGCCGCCGAGCGCACCAGGATACTCGCGTCGCGGCACAGACTCACAAGGATCTTTACAAAACAATCATGTCCGTGTCACTCACTAGTTGCTATTATTGTTTTACTTTTCACAGCGGTTCTACTAAATGTAAACAGCTAGGATGATCAACATTCACCTGATTCGAGATTCGTCAACTTATAAATACGATATTAAATTCCGAATCTTTTCATACACTGCCAGCAGCACTTAAAGCGAAAGCGTGAGCTCTTTCTAAAGCCTGTCTGAACAAAGGCAGCGCTGGATCGCGCATCGCCTGTCGAAACCTGTACGCGTGGATTCGCCCCGGCCACTATTCCGCTATTCGCGTCGCGACGCTGTAATGAAACATCACGAGCTGTTAAGTGGCGTCGCGACGCTCTTATAGTAGTGTCGCAACGCTGTTAGTGTGTAGTCGCGACGCTGTTATATTGGCGTCGCGACGCTGTAATAGAGGCGTCGCGACGCTGTAATAGAGGCGTCAGCGTGCTCTGGCGAGGCCTGGCCTGTGTTCAGATAGGCCGGGGGACCGTAGCTTCACAGGGCCCTGCAGCTGATACTGACCGCGAGGTCGGTGGGCTGTGGCAGCGGCGCGGCGGGCGCCAGCAGCAGGCGCTGCAGCAGCGCGCAGCCCGCGCGCCGCACCGCCGCGCGCTCGTCGCACACGCTGCGCGCGCACACCGACATCAGCCGCGACACCGCTCCCGGACCGTTCAGCTCCTGCGCAAACATTACACGCTGCACGCCCGCGCCCCACACACGTGACCAGACAGGGTATTCACAGTTGACGGAAAGTTACCGATGTGGGAAACCAAATCTTCCATACTTTTTATACAAATGAATTGCAAAGAAGGATGGAAACTGTCGTTTCCGTGACGGAAACATTCCGTCGACTGTGTAAATCCCTCCCAGGCGAGATCACCCTCGTCTCGGTTCACTTGTATCGCACGCATCATACGTAAAGAAATACCAATGCTAACTATTGCTATGTCACACAGAAGTCTATTGCCAACGTTCATACCACGTTGAATACACCGGTTCTCGTCCGATCACCGAAGTTAAAAAAAACCAGAACTCTATTAAAATACACCATTAAAATGTCCACTAAAGCGACATTGAAATAAGGTTAAACTTATATTTGTATACATTATCTGAAGAGATTGTCGGCATTATGGTACGACCGTTATGTAAAGTAATAGTAAATGTTTATGCAGCTTTACGTACTGCAGAAAAGTCTAAATAGGGGTATTTCACACATACCTTGATAGCCTCTTTCATGGGGTCCCGGTCGCTGGCGAGGCAGTCGGTGAGGATGGCGAGCGCGCGCGTGCGCAGCGTGCTGGAGACGTCGTGCACGCGCTCGTGCAGCGCGCGCAGGATGTCGCCGTGCGGCGCCGAGTGCGGCCGCTGCCGCAGCAGCCCCGCGATGTCCTCCTCCGTCACCTCGTGATCCTGCTGAGGGGAACACACAAGTCTGTGTCCTAATTATTGCTATTTGGTAATTTGGATGTCCACATAGTATAAGAGCAGTCTTAATAATTTTAATTAATTGTGAAAGAAAAATATCCAAAATTTCTTAAAATCGTGGTCATACTTCTATGGCTGTCGATGTCGGTAGTTCCTGGCTGCTCTCATCGTCTATGGTCATATTGTTTTTTGGTGAAGCCTCATTTTCAATGCTTTCTGATGTTCTCAGAATTTCAGGTGTGTCAGTATCTTGTGGGTTTTGTGGCTGTTCAGCTTCTTGTTGGCTATTTCCCGATTCTAAAATAACAGGGTGATTGTAGGGTAATGCTGCGCTGACACAGACGGAAAAGTTAACCCCAATTTATGTGGCTGTCTATATTTAACAGCAGAAAATAGTGGTAAATGTTTCGTCAGTGTAAGCGAGGAGTAATATACATGCAATAAAAGCAATACATATTATAAAATAAAGACCCCTTACACCCCTGTTCACAATGAGATACAAGTTTTTTTTTTTATATAACCTGCATCATTTGCTTCCGCTTGATTTGTTTCTGCTGGAGCTTCCATGTTTGTTGCAGGTATAATTTCATTTGGTTTTACTTCTTCAGGTTCGTTTTTCAATAGATGAGCCAGCATTTCCTATAACGCAAATAGTATTTAAGCTACATACTTAGTTGCATAAAAAAATAATTAACTACCTCTATAGGTAGTTAATTCTTTTTTTACTAACTATTTCGTAATGAAATAGTGATACATACCATGGCAATTTGTCTATGCAGCACTTTAGATGTGGTAGATAGCTGTAGCAGCCATTTAACAATTTTGCGATATGACTTGCGTGGCAGTAAGCTCATCAAACCCACTACTAATGACACCCGGGCGCCGCGGACTTCTGCACGCTCCTGGAAATATACACATTAATTTAGATATCCAAACGAGTACAATACATTTCTCATAAAAATATTAATATATAACGAATGCATCCATATATATACGAAGCAAAATCTGTACAGTACATCTTATATATGTCGCAGCCAAATAGCTTAATCCGCCGTTCAATTAACAGCCTAGGCACTTTACTAAACAGCGCCGTTCAACTAACGGCCTAAATGATATTCAGCCATTTGATCAAACAGCTAGGCAAATGACTTGGATCTGTCGCCGCCAACTGGCTTAATCCGCCGTTCAATTAACAGCCTAGGCACTTTACTAAACAGCGCCGTTCAACTAACGGCCTAAATGATATTCAGCCGTATAGTCTATTACAACATTTAATAAATTGGCTGGCTAATGCTTAGGCAACTGGTTGAAATTTAAGTACTACAAAACTTTTTCAAAATACTACCCAAGCAGAACGACCTGGATGGGTTTAGGTTAGGGTTATTTTTTTTATGACCCCACAGAAACCCCACCCGGCAAATAGATTCGGTGGATCTAAAAAAAAACGTAAAAAACCTAAGTACCTAATAAAATGATTCCATCAAAGTTGTTTTTTTCCGACGCCATATTGACCATAGAGAATATAAAATATAGAGATATTGACAGTTTGGTGAGTTTCGGCGCTAGGTGGCAGAAAGTAAAACTAAATAGAAATGAACAGTCTAGGCAGGTAATTAAACGGCTAGGCAAGTAGTTAAACGTCATCGATCCAAGTCATTTGCCTAGCTGTTTGATCAAATGGCTGAATATCATTTAGGCCGTTAGTTGAACGGCGCTGTTTAGTAAAGTGCCTAGGCTGTTAATTGAACGGCGGATTAAGCTATTTGGCTGCGACAGATCGATGACGTTTAACTACTTGCCTAGCCGTTTAATTACCTGCCTAGACTGTTCATTTCTATTTAGTTTTACTTTCTGCCACCTAGCGCCGAAACTCACCAAACTGTCAATATCTCTATATTCTATATTCTCTATGGTCAATATGGCGTCGGAAAAAAACAACTTTGATGGAATCATTTTATTAGGTAGGTACTTAGGTTTTTTACGTTTTTTTTTAGATCCACCGAATCTATTTGCCGGGTGGGGTTTCTGTGGGGTCATAAAAAAAATAACCCTAACCTAAACCCATCCAGGTCGTTCTGCTTGGGTAGTATTTTGAAAAAGTTTTGTAGTACTTAAATTTCAACCAGTTGCCTAAGCATTAGCCAGCCAATTTATTAAATGTTGTAATAGACTATACGGCTGAATATCATTTAGGCCGTTAGTTGAACGGCGCTGTTTAGTAAAGTGCCTAGGCTGTTAATTGAACGGCGGATTAAGCCAGTTGGCGGCGACATATATATAGTTCTCATGTCACAATGATATACCATACTCAATAGTTACCATACTCCTCCGATATGACTCAACCAATTTTTATTAAATTTTATATGCATATTCAGTAGGTCTGAAAATCGGCTACTATATATTTTTCATACCCCTAAAAGAGAGGACAACGTCTGTCGGGTCAGCTAGTAACTGTATTGTATATACTTTTTTTTTATCACTAGCAATGTGAGTTTATCACATTACTAGTATTCCCGTTAGCCCCTCCAGCTACACTAATGCTTGTGTTAGGAGTGAGCTCACGTCAATAGTTTAATGGCCAGGATGGGGATCAAAACCGGAAACTCCCAGCTACGAAGGCGGGCACTCTAACCACTAAGCTATTGATGCTATAACCCGCGCCAATAAAGAAACGAATTTCGAATGGCGTCTATATACTTGCTGTGACAGATGGTAAGGTCAACAAAAAAGCAATGTGTTGGAATATCCACTTATAATAAAATACTAACAGTAACAACGATTAACAAAAACGAGAAAATAATAATAACAAGAAAATAATAAAGACAACAAATATCTGTATACTTAACAAAATTTAAATAATAACTTGAAAGAACCGAGCGCGTCAAGACAAGCGTGAGAACAACAATGCCGACAGTTTTTTTTTGTATGCAGTACGGCGGTGTGTGAGTAAAGATAGCAAGAGTGTGCAAGCGAGAGTGAATTACCAGTGCTGCCATTTTAGATTCGCTTCTTTATTGGCGCAAGTAATACAATATGTATATTATAGATATAGATATATTTTGAAGAAAAAATGTCTATAGGAATGTGTCTCACCAAGCCATCTAGTGAATAACAGAGGTGCTGTAAAAGCACAGTGTAGCCTGACAATGCAGCTTTACCATATTTGCTGAGCAGCAGTCCTGAATATGTCACATATGATGCCCTCACCAGATTCTGTAAAACAATCCAGCTGTCATTAAACCTATTTTGGTTTGTAAGTATGTGTGCTGGTTGTGCAAATCACCCAAAAATGACAGTCTAAAGGTTTGAAAGTCGACTGCACGGAAGTTGCAGGTTTGAATCCCGTAAAAGAATATGAAATGGTATTTTTCATAATTAGCACTGATATGGGTGTCACTGGTATCACCCTGTCTCTAGTATAGCACCTATAATACACAGTAAGGCTTATTAAAGACAATATTATAATTGGTGTGTTAGCAATATGCAATATTACTGAGTACTAAAAATTACTACAGTACTAACATTTGCATTGCGACAGTCCAAGGATGATGCCACAAGCTTGGGCAGGAGGCATTTGAAGAGCAGTCTTATAGCTGCAGTATTAGGCTCTTTGTTGGCATCACACACCAGAATATCTATCATTTCATATATCACCCTTGATATATTGGTCAGCTCAATCTTATCTGGAAACACAAAGTAAATATGTTATAATAGATATAATAAGGGTGTGTTCTACTTACTGTTAATTTCACTAAAAATGCAAAAAACTATTTTATCCAAAATTGCCGTTCCTTGGCGTGATTGACAAAATTATGATCACACTTGCAAATGTGTCTAGAACGAATGACAACTGTTAAGAACAATAATAATGATCACAATGGGAAAAAATGGGAACAAAATCAAAGAAATTAGCAAAATAAGTGTTTAAGTGGAACACAGGGTACATTGAATTTTGTAAAACATTAACAATTTTTCATCAATTTCAATTTTGTATAGATATTTGTTTATATAACAAATAAATTATACTTACCAACATTTAATTTATGGACAATAGCACCTCCTGTAATATCAACTAAATTACTCAAAATATCCTCAAAGTTCATATCGGTTGGATTCAGTTGCAACTGTTCCATGATAGCTCTCAAGTCGAGTACAAACCGCCGCAGTTCTTTTATTACCGAGTTCACCTCGCGGGTTAGCTCCTTGGTGTTGAAGTAGTTGTCCTCATTGTCACACATCGACTTGGGGAAACTGAGACACGCCAGCGAATGGGCAAACAGTTGGGAGTGATATATATGATACGCTTTGTATCCAGGAACCGACAACATCTTATAGTACACGCGAGACGCCAGCAACGCATTGTTTCTGTATTCTTTAGTAACAACATTCTTACACCCATGGTCTATGTGATACGCTAATAAAGCGAGCAATCTATCGTGTTGAACTTGGTGTGATAACGTCGCCCAGGACTTTTCCTCGCTAGCCTCTGTGTCGGGGCTAAGCCAGTCATCGACGGATTTCATTATGTCCTGAAATATCGAGCGAAGATCCAGTGTTTCCACAACACTCTCATATTCAGGCGGGAAATCACCGAATTCTAAGAACTCGGAATAGTATATAGCTTGTACCCAAGCATCATCGACACAATCTAGTCGCAATTTATTTAATTGTTCTACTACAATGGCCATTGGCAATGTTTATCTTTAATTATTTATTAGACTCTTATTCAATAATTGCAAATTTATCTCGACTTGCTTGTTTTCGTTCTTCCGGGGTGACACTTGCTTCTTAGTGATGAGACCGGTTTCAAAATACCGGTACGTTCTGGTTTTTATTTTAAAACATTTATTTACTTTTATATAAACGGCATGTGTCAAAATTTATCCAAACAGCTAGCGCGTTTCAGACAGTCTATTTTGTCTATAAAGGGGGGAATTGCATTTAAAATGTGCAAACTGAGATAACTTGATTCAACCACCAAACATTTAATTGCGATTAGTCTAAATGGTATCAAGTCTTGCAGATTACTAGATTATGGAGATTTGTAGTAAAACTAAAAAAATCTTACAGATTGGTCATGTCACATTTGTTACATCGCTGTTAAAGCTGTCGCTGTTGCTGTTGAAGCAAAGCTGATCTCCTGTCGACCTTAAAAAACTTCATAGTAATTGAGAAATCAATGGAATACAAGAAACAAAGTTATAACTATGTGCATAGTTATAACTTTGTTTCTTATATTCCATGACTTTTAAATAGGTAGCCATAGGGACAAGGTAGCCCATTGGGATAAGCCACTATAAATAATAATATTATAGACATAAAGAACTATTCGATGAGAAAGAACATTGGTACTATAAATTGTTATTTTGCGATGGCTACGAAACATTACCATGTGCGCACTCCGATATGCACTGGATAAATTGACGTAAAATTAATTTTGGCGTATAATGTTGAACTAAAAAGCAATTTTTACGGTTTTTTTGCGAAAATAATTGGTTTAAACCGGTTCACTAAATTTGAATCGGTTACATCACTATTTTTCCTCCAACAGAATAAAACCAACTACAAGTCTGTGAACCAAGAATTTTCTGTGGAGCAACCCACAGAGTTGTAATATGGAGCAACCACACTTACAAAGTGTTACCCACAGAGGCGTTACCTAACTATCGATGGTCTATTGACAGATGTTGTGATCGACAGGTTGTACCTCTTGGCCAAGAAGTTTAGAGTGTTATGTATAAAGTTCTTGCTCTTGGCCAATAGTGTTGTATTCTCTTTGTTGGCCAAAGCTTGGCTAAAACATTTTATCTTCCTTTCCTGTATCTTCTTCTTCTTTCATTTATATTAAATGGCCTCTTTCCATTGGGTCAAGCCCTTAGACCATTTAAAGAGTACAAGCCCAATATGATTCTGCCAATGTCGAGTAACGAATAGCAATAACAAACACATTTATAGGTCTACCAGAATCTCATGGCAAATGGGGAAATAAAAATTTGTTGTGTGCAATACTGGGGAAATTGGATTAAACGATCTTGATACTGTTTAATTTTTATTTATATATTTAGTCATTAATTAACATAAAGTATACTAGGTATGTGTATGAAATTGTTGTTATGCATCGGGTTCTTAACATAGGAAAATATGACAAAAAAAATAAATCCAATCATATATTACTTTATGTACTAATTTATTATAATGTTACGTACACGTACAGGGGTAGGTACAATTAATGCCGTTAAACGTGTAAAAAGGGTTTATTTCGCTCTCCACAAACTCGACAAATACACAGTACTAGTTCACTACTAGTACACTAGTTCACTAAGACTAGTTACACACAACAAGCACCGTTCCGAATCACTTAGCAGACTCGCAGTATTCCAATATTATCGCTCAGGTCACTGGTATAATTGCTTTTCGTTCGCTTACTTGAGTTCCGTACACAAAATGATCAAAATGATCCTTTTTGATTGGCATTTAAAATATTCAAAACCTGTCTCCTTAAGTATATGTCTGTAAAAAATAATAAAATTTATCATGTTACTGAAACGATAGCTTAGTCAATCATCAACATCAACATCAGTCTAAATACTCGTACGTCCCACTGCAGGGCACAGGCCTCGTCTTACGAGTGAGAAGGATTATTACTTAATATTTTTCTTACCTCAGAGATTCTCTCCCTCCGTTGAAATCAATTTCTTGTCGAAGAATTTTTAACAGTTTCATTACTGTTGGAATTTCCTTCCGAACTGTATAAAATTCATTTACTTTATTCCTTATCAACTGTAAATCGAAACTGTCCAAGTTGATTTTCTTCTTCCCCGCTCTCCTCTTTTTACCAGGCGTGGAAAATACACCATCGTTCGATGTGCCCTCACCTATGATTCGCCGTATAGTAGTACTGAAAAACCCTATAAAGAAGCTATAATTAAGTAAGATAAATATAAAATAAACTAAAAGTATCAAAACAACTCAGTCCAACTTACCGGTCAACTCTACGACGCGCTTTAAAATCAAAGATTGAGTTTGATTTACGCCTTTTTCTTCCCTTATTTTACGATACACATTGAAAACAATATTTCTCGCTTGAGATCAAAGTGGCTTTTTCGACATTTTCACAAAAACAATAAATTGCCAAGAAGATATCACAAAATCTCAACAGCGGTTGACAAACCTTGTACTTTGATTTGGCAGGTTTTTTTTTTTTTTTTTTTAAAGTTAGTTTAACGGCCCTGGGTACAAGCCCTTTTGAGCCTATCAGTTTAATGTTTACGTTTATTTCATTATTTCACTTTGCACTTATTTGTGTTTTATGTTCACTTTAGCCACTGGCCACAGTTATTTAATTTACAATTGTTCTATGGTGTTCGAAATGTATTTATATATTGGTTTAAAATATTCTAGTTTCCTTAAAAGCACTATAAGGTTTTCCGGAACCTCCAAGTCTCCTCTAATAGCGTCTAGTTCAGCCACCAGTATCAGTCTATTCATGTTGTATTTGGGGCACTTAAACACAATATGGTTTAAGTCCGCCACTTCTTCATAACACTCCGTACATTGAGCGCTATCTTTTATGTTGAGCCTGTGCAAATGAGCCGGCACACGGCAGTGCCCGAACCGCAATCTGTTAATGGTTGTTATAAACTTTCTATGCTCAATCTCCTTACAATTATGGTACCAGGGTTGGGCGGGCGGCTTTTTCTGGACATCTGCATACCATTTTCCTTTCTCTTTACTGACTGCGAGCCAGTAATGCTGCCATAGTTGTTTTAAGTTTTCGGCTAACATGTAATGGAAATCTGTATATGGAATCTTCATGAGAGTGGAATGGTCTTCATCGTGTGTATTGCGAGCAGCCCGATCAGCTAGCTCGTTGCCGTATATTCCACGGTGTGACGGTACCCACATAAATGATACATTCTTCCCTGACTCATACATATCCTCAATTAATTGTATAATATTATACACTAAATAATTTACATTATATCTATATATATACATGTTATTATTAAGTTGCGTTATCGCACTCTGACAGTCACTTAAAACTAAAATATTTACAGCATTTACAAATTTAACATGAAGGAGTGCCTGGTAAATCGCATAACACTCAGCTGTAAAAATACTACAATTGCCATTCAATTTGTAACATTTCGTTAATTTCATTGTTGAGTCATAAAATGCGGCAGTTACTCTATCCCCAGTTTTTGACCCATCGGTATACAATCTATAATCATTAATATTCTCTAAATTACAGTTGAGGTCATTCTGGTTTTGAACATGACAACTTAAAATATTAATGTGACTGTTTACAAGACAGTTAAAAGACACGTTGTATAGTGGGAAAGAATTATTTATATCACTTACATGCATATTTACAATCTTACTCTGTAAATGCACAACGATGCGTAAAATTTCGGGTATCTGTGGAGACGAATGAAGTTGTTCAGCGTTGACATAAGGTCCGTACTCAGTAAAAGGAATTGCTTGTTTTGGTAAAATTCTGCTTAAAACTACTTTATTATTGAATGCCAACAATTTTAAACTGAATTTTTCAGCAATCTGCAGTCGTCTTAGCGTCAAAGGAAGAATACAAGATTCACACTCCATACTATTAATGGGTGTAGAACACATGCCACCGGTAATTATTCTTAGGGCTTTATTTTGTATTACATCAAGCTTCCTTAGAAGGGATACATTCGCATTCATATACGCGATAGCACTATAATCAAAATGACTACGTACTATGCTTTTGTACAACATAGATAAAGTTTTTGGGTCAGATCCCCAATGAACCCCTGCCAAAGATCTTAACACATTCAATCCCCTACTGGCATTTCTAGTTATATGATTTATGTGATTAATGAAAGTTAACTTCCTATCTAAACAGACACCCAGAAATTTCTTTTCTTGTAGCCATGGAAGGGGAGCTCCATTATAGACTACAGAATTTGTACTAGAGTCATGTTTTTTGGAGAAGATCATAGCTCCACTTTTGCTTGAACTAATATCTAATTTTAACTTGTGAAAATACAAATCGTTAATAAAACTTAAAGCACTATTAAGACTATTTACAGCAGTATCAATATTTTTATGTACACTATATACAACTAAATCATCTGCAAACTGCAAAAATTTAACATTTTGGTTATTCAAGTACTTGCCTATCTCAGAAGTGTACAAATTATAAAGTAATGGGGAAATTGTAGCCCCCTGCATGGTCCCTTTATAAATATTTCTTGGTCCATGTAGAATATTATTAAATTTGACATACATAGTCCGATTGTATAAGAAATTGAAAATCCATTCACAGACTTTTCCTGGAATACCTATGTCTCCTAAAATGCCAACAAGAACTGTTGGATTGACATTGTCAAAGGCACCTTGCACATCCAAAAAAGCAGCAGCAGTAATAGAATGGCTATGGAAGGAATTCTTAATATCAGCTATAAAGGACACAAAACTTTCTGCTGCACTCTTACCCTTGCGGAAACCAAACTGTTGATCAGGTAATATTTTATTCTTCTCTACATACCAATCTAGACGAACTTTAATCATGCATTCAAAAACCTTACCAATACATGAGGAAAGAGAAATAGGGCGATAAGAGTTACAATCTCCGTGTGGTTTATCTGGTTTTAATATCGGAATCACACATTGTGTTTTCCATGCATTAGGAATGTTTTTTGTTTGCCAGAGTAGATTAAATAAATTTAATAAAATTTGCTGTACATCAATATGCATGTTCCGAATAATTTTATATGGTATATCGTCTAAGCCTGGAGTAGTATCTTTACGAGACTGTATAGCTAAAGTGAATTCCTTCCATGAAAATGAGTCTAGAAGAAAGAAAGCATCAGATTTACCATTTTGAGAGAAAGTTACAGATAATGCATCATACTCTATGTCTTTTTCAGGTGGTGATGGAGGAGCATATTTATCCATAAAAGAGGGAATCCATTCGTCATTTCTAGAAGATCTGTGTACTGAAATATTCTTAAATTTTCTTATATAATTCCATATAGTGCTAACAGGTGTATATCTATTGAATGATTCACACAGTGTTCTCCAACCAATTTTCGCTTTCTCACTAAGTAATCTTTTCTTTCTGGCATCTAGTTTTTTGTACTCAATATAGTTATCAATGAATGGATTGGATCTATAAAATTTTAAAGCATTTTTACTATTTACAACAGCTTCAGTACATTCACTGTCCCACCACGGCACAGGCTTAATTCTCCTGTGCTGTACTACTTTTTTAAGTTTCGGAATGCACTTGTCTTTTACTGTGCACAATATATCATAAAATTCATTATAGCTAGATATTGGATCATTAGTATTAAGTGAGTAATGTTCAAATGCAATTTTTGTTGCAGATGCAAATTGGGTCCAGTCAGCTTTAGAATATAAATATCGCTCACATGGTTCAGCAACTTCATACTTTTCTACACATGTTTGAATATCGATTATTGTGGGATAATGATAACTACCCATAGGATCATCATGCACACTCCATTGACATAATGGGGCAATAACAGGACTTACACAAGAGATATCTATTGCTGAAGGATTATGGTGAGCAGTACCTACTGTAGTTGATATTCCAGTATTTAATATACATAAATCACATTCATCTAAAATGTTATATATTTCAGTACCGCGAGAATTGGTGGAGTGACATCCAAATGCCACATGATGAGCATTAAGATCTCCTGATAGCATCACAGGCTTAGGTAAACTATTTAAAATATGCTGCAGTTTTTTACACTTTAAGCGTCCACTAGGACTACTATTTGGTGGAGAATAGACACATAAAATGGATAAATTGCCAACTTTTGTGTATAAAGTGATAGCTACTGACTGCAAGTAGCTGTAAAATGGGGTGGAAACTAAATCAAATTTAAAATTATTTTTTATTAAAATGCCTACTCCACCATGACCATTTAAGCCATGCTGACTTACAAAATTATAACCAGGGACATTAAATCTGCTGCTTCCTTTCAACCATGTCTCATTAAGAAGACATATGTCTACCTCACTATCATTAAGAAAATTCATTAGTAATGCTCTTTTATTATTGACACTTTGTACATTAAATTGGGAAATTCTAATAATGTTTTTATCCATTTTTTAGCTTTTTTATAAGTGTATCTTTAATAACTGAAAAAGTGACTTTTTTACCCTCATTGCCTAGAGCTACCAACGCTCCAACTAGACCCATAATGATTGTCTCGTTCTTAATAATTTCATCAACTAATTGTTCATCTGTTATTTTAACTGTCTTAGGTGTATCTTTTTTTAGTGTTACAGGTCTGATGGGTGTAGGTGGTGGCATAGGTGTGGGTAGAGTCGGGTATTCGGTTGCATAGTTATTTAATAGATTTGTATTACCAGTTAAAGCTTTGGCATAGTTAGACTTATTATTCCTTTCCATAAGCTTAGCTATTTTAACTGGACAGTCCCTTGATATCGCAAGGTGGGGTCCACTACAATTGATACATTTCACTATATTATCCTTACATTCTGAGAAGCGGTGGTCTCCAGCACAAATAGAGCATTTCTGCTGGGACTTGCAAATTCTTGCTCCGTGATTGAATTTAAAACATTTATAACATTGTAATAAGGGTGCAACATATTCATACACTTTGTATCTGAAAATGTCCAAATATACAGCGTCCGGCAAGGAGTTACTTAAAAAAGTTACACTTACAGTTCCAAACGGCTTTATTTCATTGTTCACTTTCCGGGTGAAACGCCTCACACTAATGATTTCGGAAACTGATGAAAGCTTCCTGAATAGTTCTTCATTGCTAATGTTGACAGGAACATACCTCAATACACCAATTTTCTCCACCGCTCTTGCGGGAATATAGGCTGTATACTTGTGTTTGCTTAAAAAGTCTGTATTTTGTAAAAAAATGTTAGCATTGTTAACCTGGGTAAAGGTAACACAAATTTTGTCCGCATTCAGTCGTTTTATATTGGTTACACCTTTTATATCGCGTTTAAAAAGTCCCGCTGTGGCCAGAGGATTTTTATTACCTAGTTTATCGCCGTCTACATAAACACAAAATTGTCCGCAGGCTATATTGTCCGGGAAGATACGTTTATAGCCCGGTTTAGTATACTGTTTATAAAAGTTCTCATTCTTTTTCACAGGATCTTCACAATCCGCATAATCATCGTCCTCAGTCTCCCGAGGTCTCTTAGGGGGAGGCCGTCTCCGGCCCTCCGAGGCGTCGCCCCCGGGGGGCTCCGCCATTATATTTACACAATGTACACTATTTTATATTAAAATGTAATCAATAAAGTTATAATACACTATAAACAAATATTTTTAGGAATTTATTTGAAAAAATTTCAAATTCGCGCCTCGACTTTTCGAAAGCCCGCCAAAAAGTCCTGATTTGGCAGGTGACAATTGACATTGCCATATGAAAATCACATTTTTTTATATTTTTTTAATGCCATGAGATTCTGGTAGACCTATAATAACAATACATTACCAAAATTGAGACCCACACAAATTATCTTCTTCTTTCTTGACGATTACCGAGTCTATGTTATGTGCCATCTGTCATCTGTCATTTCGTTTGTGTTATGTCAGGTACCTAAAGTAACCTCAAAACATATACCAATTCAGTAGGTTGCCGACTGAAATAAAAACATTAGAATTTCAGCAATAGTTTTATGTTGTCCAATAAAACTTAGGTTGGTTTGCTAAACAATGACAACAAGAAAGCCAATATCTTGGTTTTTAACGGATAAGGGGCGCAGGTTATCTTTTGCAGTGATCTCTAGTGCTGGTATTGCTTTTACCTTTGCAAGATATGTTCCCAATACAATACTGCTCGGCAAATATAAAAACTTTGTCCATTATTACAGGTATTCACTTGTTATTATTTAATTAAACTGTGAATTTCTTCCATACTCACTACTTTGATCAATGATATTTTTTCACTTCTACTTCCAGAAATGGTCTACCTGTAGATTTACCGAAAGAGCTACACGACCGATATCGTGAATGTCTTGATATTCTCAAGATATCCCAAGTGCAAAGAAGGTTAATTGCCCCTTTTAGTGTTTTTGGATATGATTTATTTCATGCTGGTGAGTGCCAAGATGCCAAGTTACATGTCTTTGCGAAATAATGACTTTAAATATAGGTCCAAAATTTTGCCATGATGTTTAAATTGATGTTATTGTAATTTGATAGACAATCTGTATTATTTTTTGCAGGAAGTACCAATTCAAGGTTTGGTGTAGCAATAGGCATTCCGGTGAACTTTACCTATAAGTCTTTAGAGGATTTAGAAAAAGATGACATCCAGGTCAGTTCAGATTTGATATATGTCTATGGTTTTTATAGAATCATTATAAATTAAAGTCCCCTAACAAATGTTTATGTCAGCCTGTCTGTAATGGCTAACCTCGGAAACTACTCAATTGATTTTGATTAGATTTTCAATAGCATACCTGTAACAAAAATCCTTATATTCTTACAGGTCAATCAAAAAAAGGTGAACTGGACTTCTGAAGTTGGACAGAAGTTAGCTGATGCTCTAATATTACCTGAAAAAGCCCAAAAATTTGCTATATGTAGAGAAATTTTGATGACACAGAACAACAAAATAATTTTTGAATCGGCATATCCATTTACGTGCCTATTCTTTGCTTATAATCTCTCACAGATGCTCAACAAGAAATTGAACCTATATGCAGCACCAAACTATATGAGAGGGATGTTATATACAATAGTAGGCACCTTTAGCGCAGGAATGTATTTTCTAATGAAAGATATGACTGAAATATATTATGAAACAGAGGCAGACAAGGCATTATGTGAACTTGGCCCTGAGTATATTGAGAGTGGTATAATATTTTATGACAAAATATTGCAAAGAAATCAAGCTCTGAGGGAATTGATGGGAGGTGAGGGTGAGAGAAAGTACAGTAAACTGGGCAATGAAAATTTTGGTCTGCGTCAACAACGTATGGCATTAATACACAGAAAACAATTCTTTGAAGAAAAATTGAAAGAGTTACAGGCTAAGACTTTAGAGGAATGAAATGCGTGGATGTAAAGTTAGTATAGTGTGTTCATTTCAGGAAGACACTGATTCTTATGACACTGGCATATGGGTCAATTTGCAATAATGAATGCTTCTTCGTGAAATGAAATTACTATAAGGACCTAGTGCTTGTGGTTATAGATTTAATTTATTTAAGCCAACTGTCAAATAAGTTTGTGTTGTATTTATCAAAAGAGTTAATTAAAGTAGTTGAACCTGTTTATTATGTGTTTAATTAATTTCCCACACCAAACAAATATTGCCAGTAAAAAGTGCAGTATGTAGGTATCTATTTCATTTACAAAAACATCCTAATTAGTTTTAAATACACGTCTACAATCTATGTTGTAGGTACCTACTCCATGGGGTACAAATGGCGTACCTATTTATTAGCAGATAATAAATCAGATTATTATCCTGAATATTTTTTTGTGACACGTTATTCGAAATACGTAATTGGTCTGTCTGATTGATTGTAAAACTATTTAGATATGGATCGCTGATAAAAGGTTCAATAGGATTATATTATTTGCGACGATTGTTCGCTCGTGTCGTCGGTAGGTGTATTACTTCCTTCCTTTATCAAAGTGTAATACTGATTACTCTGCATGCTTAAGACAATTTGCACATTATGTTGTGTGTGAACTTGCATTCGAATTTGTGTCCATCACATGAATTTCACTATATAGGGCGGTCAGATCACAGAGTAATTTGTATATATATGGTCAGATCTATCTACGGCTTCGTTACACATGGTTTTCTTTCCCTCTGACTGATGAGTCAAAGTTAAATCATTTATTTTGTTTAGGCCTACGGGGGTGCATTTACAAATTGTATTTTTTACAATTCTACGACCGGATCAGAACGAAAGCGAACTCGACTGAGCGGAGTAGATTTTTAGTAGAGTAGATTCTTTTTTAATCGCCTGTTGTTTAAAACTCCGTGTCACTCAGAAAGTTCCGAGTGATTGCTATAAATGTGGTCGCTACCGAGGCTACGGAACTTATCACCTTTTCAGAATCAATAAAGTATTCTTACATAATATGTACCTACCTACTAGTTACCTCAAGTGACAATAAATAATAAAAATGTGGTCGTTAACGTGTGTTGTGTGTAAGTATTATTCTTATCAGATCTACATAATGATCAATAACACTTGCGCCAAAACATCGTTACAATCACAGCATGCACGCGCATAGATGATATCAATGAAATTGTAATAATTAGATTTTATTTTTACAATTTATTTGGATGACTAATGTACTAAACTACTAATACTGAGGGAGGGCACACGATACCTACTTTTACAAAATACGTGAGTGTGTCGTCACTGCACATTTTTTTTTATATTTAACATATTCGGCATTTAAAGTACGACCCGCCTGCTGTTAAGCAGATACCGTAGCATAAATGTAGATGCTTGCAATACCAAAGGCATTGCTCGCACGTTACCAATCTGAGTGAGAGTGGGATAGAGGGATGAGTTGGGTTGGGCTTCCGGCTCCCTCACTCATCGTACTAGACGCAGTAGTAATAGCTATAACTTTACGCCGACCTTCTGTGAGAGGGTAGTAGGTACCTACTACCCTGTTAAGCCAGCTCTCATATGAGCTGTAGTCAAGTGTAGGTCTACAGGTGGTGTACGTGTATATAATAATATCTAAACTATTTTTAATTATTACCCAATGTTTCCATTTATTTACTAGAAAGCCTCGTCACCAAGGAAGAGGGCAGTTGCTTCCCTTAGAAACTTAGAAACCTTAGGTAATAAACTAGTCGCGAAATTCATAAGAAACCCGATATTTTGTTTTTAAAGTAAACTACACTTTACAAATTGTATTTATTTATTTTACCTAAAATACATTTCCTCTATCTATCATAATGTCCTCCCCTGGCTCAGTTGCCGCCGCCGACCCCTGGCTTGGCTGGCGATGCCCTTGCCATGCTACCTACTCGTAATTTGATGAATCATATTAGTGGGTACATTTGTCAAAGTAATTATTGATAATCTTACAAAATTATCTGCTAATTAATATCAGGCAACTAATCTCTTTCTGATATTTACTACAACGAAACATATAAATAAGTCCAAGTGGGAAATTGATGCATAGGTATTATAGAAAATCATGTGGCAACTAGTCACATTGATTCTATGCCTCACCGTGAGTTACGGGGCCTCTCGGCGCTCCCCGCACGCGGACCTTATAGAACAATATTATAGTAAAGGTTCAGAAGCGGGACGATACTCCAACAACTTACTGGAAGATGCTTTACTGGACGTGGTAGGTGATATTATAACTAGATAAGTATAATTTGGAATTCCGTTGTTTTGAGCTATATTTCTAAACATCTATAAATTTGCAGCCTGGCTTGATAACGAAGTATGGTTACCCTGTGGAAGTGCACAATGTCGTGACCGAAGATGGATATATTCTGGAAATGCAGAGGATCCCTCATGGCCGTGATCAGAACAACTTCCGTGATCCACGAAAACCCGTGGTGTTCGTGATGCATGGCCTCTTCTCTTCTGCTGCTGATTGGGTGCTAATGGGTCCCGGCGCAGGCTTAGGTACTTACCTACTTCTTCTTTTAATTTAGGGGCAATATCCATGTCGGTGCAGCTGATGGAGTTTTTTCCACCTTAGTGCAGTCTCTTTCACCTTCTTAATACCAAACTTTATTTATCCCTAGCGTTTTTGCTATTTCGCAGTTTGATAAAAATCTTATAAAAATATTTTATTTGTAAAACGATCTCAGGTACCTATCTGAAGGAACTACCTATCTACAATCTACATAAAAAAATATTATTTCTTATTTTTTAAAGCTTACATTCTCGCTGAGGCTGGATACGATGTATGGCTAGGCAACGCACGTGGGACCTATTACTCAAGGAAACACACCACTCTGAACCCTGATAGAAGCCGTCGGTACTGGACCTTCAGTTGGGAAGAGATAGGCAGGCTGGACTTGCCCGCTATGATTGATTACGCTCTACAAGTGTCGGCAAAGTCACGACTTCATTACATCGGACACTCGCAGGGAACGACTGCGTTCTGGACAATGGCGTCGCTCAGACCGGAATACAATAACAAAATCATTTCAATGCAAGCTTTTGCTCCTGTAGCTTTCATGCAGTTTAATGAGAGCCCGCTCTTTATAGCGCTCGCCCCGTACGCGGATCAGATAGAAGTAAGTACCTACATTTCGACATGAATTATCGTTTTTATCACTCGATCGTTTTTATATTTACATACTTGCATGTAACAAAATATTAATTAATTCTCTATTCCAGACAATTGCTTCTATGATAGGCGTAACAGAGCTACTTCCCAACAACGACCTACTCACTTCGATAGGACAAACCTTCTGTTCAGATGGAGCGCCTACCCAGTTAGTTTGTAGCAACGTGCTATTCCTCTTGGCTGGTCGCAGCGAAGACATGCATAACGCAGTGAGTGATTTTGATTTAAATTTATTATCGATTCACGTTATGTCGGTACCTATAAATAAATAAATAAATATCGCCAGACTGTCACACCAACTGTATGGTCCCAAACTAAGCAACGCTTGTACTATGGGTACCGTACAAGGGACCGGAGGCGATCCCAGTGACACCCAGACCTGGGCAAATTACGAAAAGGCCATTCACGAAATTTGCCCCGGCGGGAATCGAACCCGCAACCACTTCGTGCAGTGAGCCGCGCGGCCTACGCTCGAACCACTGCGCCAAGCGGTCGTCAACTGCCTTATGTTACCCAAATGGGTAATTTCCACTTGTTTATGAATGTTGGAAAGTACTAATATAATTTATTTTTCAGACGATGTTTCCTGTTAAATTGGGACATACCCCGGCTGGTGCCGCGGTGCGCCAAATAGTGCACTACGGCCAGCATATCCGCAAAAACTTTTTCAGACGTTTTGACCATGGTGGGCTTACGAATTTGAGGGTTTACGGAAGAATTACCCCGCCAAGTTATGATCTATCTCTAATCACTGCCCCAGTATTTTTACATTATGTGGATGATGATATTTTCGCTCACGTTTCCGACGTGGACACATTGTTTAGAGAACTCGGTCGACCGATTGGAAAATTCAGAGTTCCACATGCAACATTCAGCCATCTTGACTTTATGTGGGGTATTGAAGCGAAGAGTTTACTATACGATAGAACAATATCTCTAATGAGATCAGTTGGTGACGAATAAAATGACAATTTACTTACTGCTTAAACTTTTAAGCCGTTATTAAAAACTTATGCCATACAATGATACCAAAGCCGTCTTATTTTTATTATAAGTATCTACACTTTCTACGTTATCATGCCTGTAATTGCCGGAGGGGTAAGGTCTGCCATTGCAAAGAAATATATATATTTCTTATTTTTTTAATTTATGATCAGGCATCGCAGGCCCATAGAAAAATACCTTGTAAACTAACATACATATTATTAAAAACTAAACTGAGGGTGGTGACGGCGGCAATCTCCCCCGAAAGCGCCTGTACACCACACCCTTCGGCCAGTAGTCTTACTGCATGAAAGTTGACAGGTCTGTGGGGACTAACCACAAACGCCTTGAAACTAGCGTTGTGACTAGAGTCCAACGGCTGAACTCTCAATGAGACATTGCTCTTTATTCTGATGTACTTACTCAGCAATGTCCCCCGCCTTGCTGGTGTAGTGGAGGCGGGACAGGTAGACTAGGATTGCTGCACGCAACAGGACGTCGGACCCTGTTGCCGCCGTGCCGCAGCGATTTCTGTTAACCCGCTGCGTGAGTCTCTTCTTCTGCACCTTGATGAATCCCTCTTCATCTCGGCCGTCGAAGCGTGCAAACGCAGGGGCCACGCTCGGAACCTTACGGATGGCAGGCCGCTGCTGGCCATCAGGCTTGCTGGCAGCAACGGTGGCAAAATCACGGGGTTTCTGTGGCACCGCTGATTTGATGGCGGGGCTGCTCTTTCCATTGAGTCAGGCCCAATGTGATTCTGCTAATGTCGACGTAGTAGAGGAGACTTGTAATATAATCACTACGTCTGCCATTGGTCTGCCATTCCTGTCGGTTAGGTAGGGTGCTCAAAACAATGTTTTTTTTCCTTTTCATTATGTCCCATACAACTATTATTTCGATGGTTTGGCGTAGGTACGTAGTATTAAAACTAACTTTGTTAGGCCATGTAAATTTGTAACATCATGCGACACCACAGCGACAGACCTATGCATGCGTACTTGATGCGTACCTTTGATAATGGAAACAAAGATTTAATTTTTTACACTTATTTATTTCAAAAAAATTATTAAATACATAATTATTTACACTTATTTATTTCAAATCCATTGAAAAACTGATTTGAATTTACATTGGCTAAATCACGTCATTCGTAGCAGGCATTAAAAAGTTGTCTGTCAAATTTAACCTCACCTAAGCCCCTTCTTCTCTTCCCCTTACCCCTTAGCCCCCCTTTTCCCTTCCTTAACATTTTTGTATGTCACTGTATGTGATTTATGTCACTGTCACTGTCAATCAGCAGTCGAGTAATTTCGTGCTCTGCTTTGTTTAAAATTATTTAAAAAAATTGTAATCAATCAATCCCTAATCTAAAATCGATACCTTTGTCTAAAGTAATCGTATTATTTGTATTAATTATATAAAATAGTGGTTTTCTGAAATACCTATAACTTATCTGGCTAGTGCGACGACATTTCGTTCATGAATTGACAATAGGGTTTCAGTTCAAGGTGTTCTTTCTATTTTTCTTAAACTTTCTGTTTCACAGCTGCGTCGGCTATTATACTCTGTACTAATGAAATTTTGATTCTTATCCTGTAAATTATATACTTATATCAAGATGTGTGGTGGTTTCACGTGTTCAAAAAACGCTCTGATAGCTTTGAACGTGCTTTATGTGGTAAGCCTTCGTTGAAAACTTATATTATTACAATATGGATTTAAATCAATACTTGTTGAATTCAGCACTACTTACCCTATACACCATCGCGCCTGTATTTCCCGAAGGGGTAGGTTGCACTGCACAGCCCCCACACTTCACCAACGGTGTCGTCAGTCCTCATGTAATAGGGTCGATCGGATTATCATTATACGGGGCACGTTTCCTCTCACTGCGAGGCGGATTATATATTTATCTGTGTAATGTGCAGTTCATAGAAGTGACTGTGCCCTCGCTAGGTGGTGGCCAGCATCCTCATATCAGTGGCGGTGTACGGGCGAGCATCGTCACTGGTCACCAACCTGCCCATTGTGGGGGGCATATTGGCATGCGGTGTGCTCCTCATCCTGATCTCCTTGTTGGGCCTGCTTGGGGCAGTGAAACATCACCAGGTCATGTTGTTCTTTGTATCCTTTTACGTAAAGATATAATGATATAATGTCTACTCCTAAATTAATTAAGTATAATTTGCTGTGGAGACACTGAGACACTGAAGCCATTAACCAAATTGGTTGAACCTGTTGACACACATAAAATACCATGCATTGTATATTGTGTAAATGTTTCAGTGTAATCATGACAAATATTTAAGATAATTTATGCAAATATGTAGCACCTTTCTATTCTTCTCAAGTAAAATTTTTCATAGCTAATCACTTTGTTATTGTCAACATTTAATAATATTTCTTAACACTGTGTTCAGTACATGGTAATACTGTTCCTGTTGTTTTTGGTGCAGTTCTCAGTGGCGTGTGCATGTCTCACAGTTAATTCAGATCAACAGGAAATGTTGGCTCGACAGGTTAGTTGTATAATATGTTCATTTAATTTAATTTGATTGTGAGAGGTAACAGATACATATTGGTGAGATTTTTGTTGACTGGCTGTTAGAATTAAATTTTATTTAAACCCCTAAGTCAATTCACTTTGAATAAGCTCCAAATTTAGCTTATAAACTCATCCCAGTATAGTATGATATTAAGAGAAACGGTTATTTTTTCTGTCCATAGCAGGATAGTTGAATGTACTGCATCTTCTATGAGTAAACATAGTGATAGAACAGTAGCAAATTAGTAGTAGTTAAGTAAGTAAACATGCAAAAGTTAAGTATTAGCCTCAATCTTGATAAATACGTAGTTTAACTGCAATTTAATGTGTAATACAATGCAGCTATTGTGTATTATAAATGATGGTTTGCATAATTTCATAGGGCATAATTTGTAAATGATTTTCATACTTTGCTATCATAAGGTATTGTACATTTGTAGGGGTGGAACAAGGTAAACATGGATGTCAAGGAACAGGTCCAGGAGAGGTTCTTATGCTGCGGTTTTCAAAGCAGGGCTCCAGAGAATGGCACTGCTGAACATCCCACTTGCAAAGATGTTGATGTAAGTACTGTTAGCTTCTGCTCAGGCCACTAAGGTCCATTATTAGTAAATTTAATTTCAGACTTGAGATCAATTTATTAAATTGATCTCAAGTCTGAGAGCGATCTTGGAAATGTCATTCCTATGGCTTACAAGTACAAAATAATATGTCCAACAAGTACTCAAAATCGCTGTCAGACTTGAGATCGATTGATTAATACGGGCTCTAGTCATATATTATTGAATGCGTCCAGCGGAAAGACTGCTGTGGGCATCAGTTTTCTACCGAGTAATACACAAAAAATATTGTCATTACATTCAGAGTGATCAATTTGATAGTTGCGAGGGAATGAGAAAGATGTATTGTACAATACATTATATTATATTGTAATTGTATGTATTTTATTTGTGGGATTTCAGTATGTAAGACATTTTGTATAATGTAGAATATTATTTTATAATAAATAACAAATGTTCATTAGCTAAACAGGACAGCTAAACATTTGGTGTAATATGTTTTTTATTTGTTCCAGAATAAGTGCTGTGAAAATTCAATCAGTCCTCAAACCTGTCAGTGTCAGCCCTGCATGGGAAAGCTGAAGGAAACAATTGACTATGCTTTCAAACTATGCGGTGGCATTGGACTGTTCTTCAGTTTCACTGAGGTAAATAACATACACTATATCAAACAAACAGCACTTTGCTATACTATCCCTTATCAGTCATTAGATAAATAAAGGTCAGTATGACATGCTCTGTCTGTACTAACAGTGTTACATTTAGATATAGAAAAAATGTTTAATTACAAACATGGATCTTTGGTATAATTTATTATGATAAGTAACATATTTCCACTTTGGAGTTAGGGCCACTTAATCCAGTAGCCTACACTTAGACCATGATACAATGTGGTTATCTAATATGTCTGCTGTTTATTATTCAAAACAGAATATTGCGAACTTGGGTGACCCTAATTCTTTCTTACATAAAATATGACATCATCACTTTTGTTTAGTAGCACAATTACTAAATTATATTACCTTCACTGAGTGTAAATGATCTTAATTCATACATAACAAAAATTTCAACAACTCAATTGTAGCTTCCTTTGTGTAAGACTATTCACATCTCATCGCAATATGTCTAATGAATATGTAGGTATTTAATTAGATTTTCGGCATGGTATTACCTACATTATCTTACTATACTTATCACTACCTTTTCTGTTATGAATTTGTAACTTAAGCATCCCCCAAACGGACGCGAATCTGGAACGTAGAGACGCGGTGGTATGCGTATGCTCGTTCACTAAGCGTTACAGAGGCGCGTTAACAAGCTAGGGAGTCGCGTAGATACTAGTTACAATACAATACAATATGGAATTCGCGTCAGTTTGGGCATCTTTAAGAGTTTGTATTAATCAAAGATCTTCTGTATTAATATTGGCAGTTCTTATAACATTTATATTTCATGAATTCATGTTCAACGGTAGGGTTGAACCTTGTTTAATTATATTTTATGTATGTAATTAAGTCCTAATATTGTTCGTAAGAACTCCGGTTCGTACAAGATCAACCCTACACATTCATTGTTGTAAATAACATTGTGTTTCTATAAAACAACCGATAACAGTATCCTGAATGGACTTATTCGTGCTTGCATCTGTGACTAACAACTGGCCGATTGATTTGCAGTTTCTGGGTGTATGGTTGACAGTAAGATATCGTAACCAAAAGGATCCGCGGGCTAACCCCAGTGCATTTCTCTGAATGATCGTCAGATACGGACTCACAACATTATATCATTTGAGGTGGATTGGTGTTTTGCTTCCGATTGCATGTGTACTACATATTTTATTTGTGTGCGCATGTTGCTTCTTATTATCATTTGACATATCCTACTAATATTATAAATACGAAAGTTTATGAGTGTGGATGTTTGTTACTCTTTCAGGCAAAAACTACTGAACGGATTTGGATGAAATTTGGAACACAGATAGTTTATAACCGGGATTAACACATAGGATACTTTTATCCCGATAATCCCGACATTTTTGTTAAGTTAAATACTACGTGGACGAAGTCGGCGGGCACAGCTAGTTATATTATAACTAGCGGCCCGCCCCGGCTTCGCACGGGTATATTGCGGTTACATTATTCGAGTTTTAGTAAGGATCCCTAATTTTTTGAAAATATATTATAGCCTATGTCACCCGGGGATAGTGTAGCTTCCCAACAGTGAAAAAATTTTTCAAATCGGTTCAGTAGTTTCGGAGCCTATTCATTACAATCAAACAAACAAAGTTTTCCTCTTTATAATATTACTATGATGATATATCGGTAAACATTGACGGCATGGATCTGCATACTGGGAACAATAAATAGATACATTTACATACATAAGGATAAATAAGATTTGAATTATTTGAAACAGAATAAGAGTTGCTTCTATATTCATAAAGTAACATCAAGTGTCTCCAAGTGTCATCTAACCTATACAAACGGTAACTCAAATGCTTGTAAGCAATTATGGCATAAAAAGGTATCAAACTAAGAACAAAATATGCGGGTTTCAAAATAGACTAGAGCATGAATGTTTGTAACACTCGCACGCTTGATTGTATCAACAGTTAATGTTAAATTTTAACTACTTCAATACAGGGGTCCGTAGGTCCACTCTGCTCCATGGGTCCACTCTAAATAAATGTCTCCCGGAAACGATCCCAGATATCGCATGTTATCTAAATGTAGGCGTTTTCTAAATCATCTTAATACACTTGCCTACATTATTGTAGAATGCTTCGTTCTATTCGTATTCGTTTCTTATAGATTAACAATTGCGGGCTTATTCTGTGTTTTGTTTGATGACAATAATATTTAGCATGATATATGCGTGCACGCTATTCGATATAATAATAACATTATATAAATATGATTGCAAAGCAAACTAATATTTTGTTATGACTTTAAATAATGTTTATTTTCCAGTTATTCGCCGTGTGGCTAGCGAGACGTTACCGTAACCAGCCCGATCCCACATACAAGGAGCCGCATGCAATATTCCCTAGGAAGAATTACCTTTACTGAGTAGACTGATTTATAACCGTAACTTACTTCTTCATTTTACCTTTGATTGATGTCAAATCATCCATTAAACGGCACGCAATGAATTTACCTTTGTCAAAATAAGCGCCAGGAAGCGCGTGCGTAAATATCTATACGCCATAGACATGAAAATATGAAGAATTCGGTTGTGTGCTATATGGGTATTAAAATATCAATTTCACCTGGAGATTATAACGTACAGGGTTACTTGTAATTCGACATATTCCTCGCTGGGTGTGATGGAGGTGCTAAAATGCAACAAATCTAACCCCTGTATGTTCGACGAAGTTTAATTGTTTTCGAGATATTTCCATATATGAGATTGTTTTATAAATTGCCTACTTAAATTAAGTTAATCACTTATTGAAAAAAAAACTTATTGTTGAAGTATTAGTCATAAAATGGTCAAAATACCTAGGTTTAGGTTAGGTTATTAAATTTAAAATTGTATTGGTGATCAATTGCATAACAAAATATAATGTATATCTAGACAAATCCAACATTACAAGTCAAAGCAAATAAAACAAATTTACTAAATCCAGCAAGGCCCAACAGAATATTTGTGTCATTTCATAAGTTTGTACCTAAAATAGTATCTATTTGAATTTAGTATAACTAAGTGGCGGAGTAGGTAAAAGTTGTTGCATTTCAGCTCGTCCCTGCAAGGAATGCGTCGAATTACCGGAGCAGTAACCCTGTATATCCTAGAAACACTGATAACGAAACACCTATTATCAGTACAGTTGTGATTTGTGCAAATGGTGCACGATGTTAGACGTGAGAGCCCGGATTACAGAAGGTAGCACGAATTGGAGTTCCACGAATATACAAGCTTGTCATGGGTACTTTTCTAAGACTTTATTTAAAGTGTCAAGTTTTACTTGTTCGTCATTTGTCAGTGTGCCGTGTTTATAAACATTGATGGTAGCTCCCATAGTGTGGTTATAAAATATTGTATAATTTATTCAACTTAACATGCAATTTATCGCAACCGATATTGTTCTTAGAAGGTTCCGCAGTAAAGTTATAAAAATGATATATTCCCGTTATATTACTACAGTATCGGATCACTTGGCCCTAACTCGCTGAGCCTGGTATAAATAAAACCTGTAGTATATCGCTATGTTTGTGGTTTTGTGGTACCAAAATGGACGAACCGATACCAAGGCGTGTTATTTTGAGAGCTTGTACTGGTAAAATAAATCTTAGCTATGTTTCATGTGAATGGGTTCTGCTATTTTTGAGATACGCCCCGGATTATGTAATATTTTAACTTCCATTGAATTTAGCTATATTTTGTTATGACTGGACTGATAGCTACTTCCGGTTTCCTCAATTCTTTATATCGGTCTCGTTATTGTGTGTAAGGTATTTGAAAATATTTTTTTAGGATTAGATTAGTGAGTGAACAATATGCATCACGTTATTTTAATGATTTTTTTTATAGTCGACAAGTTGATGGGAATAATTTTGTTTCATCTAAAATCCAGTTAAAATTGTATTGTGATTTGTGGTCTTAATTGCCATTCTGCGATGTTTGATAAGTTTATTTAATAATACCTATGTATTTTGTAAAAGATTTCCTTTAGATTTATTAGGCAATTTTTACCTATATTGGAAACTTTTATTTCCGCCGTGTAAGTTATGTGCGTTTTGTGTAGGTATAGATATAAATAATGAACTATGATTATGGCTGTAATGATAAAAGACCGCATGATTAGAGAAGTGATAATCTCGAGTACATTTAAATAGAGGCTTAAAACATTTACGACACAGATCAGAAATGATTTTAATTGCATATTGTTTCTGATTAAAAGTATGGTGTTTCAGGTTTATAACTGTATTCTATCCATCGAATTAACCAACCGGTGACACAGCAGGAGCTAACTCGTTGGATAGAGTATAGTAATCTTAAGTTGTAGGTGCATTTCGTCTACTAGTCAGTAGTCTAATAATTTAGCGTAATCTCGCTTTCTACTTCAACCCCCGAACGTGTAAAGCTAGGAAAACAGCTGTTACGGACTGAATCTATTTATAGTTACGTCATAATAGTTCGTAGGTAAGTGCTATCGTGACTTGGAGACTAGAACTGTGCTTGAGTTACGTTTTTATATAGGTGCGTTTTGTAATCTTCGCATGTTTGCTTTATGAACTCGTCTTAGCTTTAATTAGATTTCCTTTTATCGTTTTATATTAATTTTATCTTTGTAGCATTTACATAATAAATCAGCCTTATCAGTTAATTAAGATAAATTCTTTTTTTTGTCAATTTAATTTTATAAATGATAGGTAATATTTTGCTACATTTGTTTTTATTAAATTAATGGACTCCATTGATATCAAAGAGATTAAGAAGAGAGAAGGTACGTTTTTTTGAGTTTTTATAATTTGACAATCCTTTTTTTACATTGTTTCCTAAAAATACAATTATGTGTAGTGTAGAACTTATGATGTGTATAATTTAGTCAAAATTAAATGAAGTAACTATTCCAGTGTATCTACTGATATTATTATATATAATCATTTTAAAATAAAGTGTGCAGGCATTATTATTAGACTTTTATTTAATTTGTGAACTTAAATACGGGTGTTTACATACCTAATCGGAATAACTGTTTGAATGAGTATCAGGTATTTTAAAATGTCATCGACATTAGAAAAAAAATGAACATTTTTTATCAAATGTAACCTAAGGTAGGTAGGTACCTTACATCTTACATACCCATCGCAACACTATGACGTGTGGTTTCATAAACACTGTCGGAGGTATATAAAGTACCTACTTAGAATGCGTGGAGTTTTGTTTTCGAAAATCTCATGGGAACTTTATAAATCATGCCAAGTTCGTTAAAATCCATACTGTAGTTGCCGTGTGATGGTGTGCTAAGTTGGATAGACAATATTTTGTTTTGTTTTATTTATTATGGTATAAGGTAACTTTATTTTCACCTACCTACACATTTGACTGAGCCTACACAGTTATATGTACTTCGGTACTTAAATAAGTACCTACCTAGATGAGGTAACTGTTAGTATAGGAACTTATTTATTCCATGATACTGAATAGGTACCTATAATTTAGTGTAAGTGTAGCTAATATTTATGCAAATATCTAATACAAATTACAATGAAGCAATATAGGTACCTAAGCGTATATAACTGCTAACGCAAACAAATTGAAATGCGTACCATGTTTGAGTTTCGTCAGCATACAGGCAGGAGAAAGGGTTCGGTAATTGTCCACGCGCCGCGGCTCTGCGCAGGCCCTTTTCACCGCTCGCCCGCTCCCTGCCGCGCCGCCCTGCCACGCTGGGCGGAAAACCCTCCGTCGCAGACAGCAGTCGCGCACCGCCCGTTATCACCGCCACACTCATCGATCCGGACACTGATAGTGCATTGCCAAACGCGCTAATTATCTCTGCTTAGTGTTAGTGAAACATAACACAACAACATGTCGTTCGATAAAGACGAACTCCGCGACGAGTGAGTAACTACCACGCATCTTATTCATTGCACGCACTTTCTTTTACAATGACTCCCGCAGTAAGTAGGTGAATCGATGAGTATTGTACATCATTAATTGAAGTTTAATTCATTCATCGGGCGTTGAATTCACAGTATTGCCTCTGTTAATATTTTTTTTAACAAGTAATTTGATATTTTTTTGCCATTAAATTACAATTTGGTTATATGACCCAAAGTAATTCATTTTCATCTTTAAAGTAATAAGGTAGGTACCTACTTAAATCATTGTAGTTGATGTAGGTACGAAATATTGCTTGTTGGTTGCTTTGAATGTTCATCAAAGAAAATTGATTGGTCATCTGAAAATTATGTCAAATGTACGAGGTAACATTTTTGTTGCTTCAGTAAACAAATACCTTTTTGACCCGGTCGATGGAAACTAGGTGACCTTGACTTGCCCTCTTCCAGCTGTTAACCCAGTTTAAATTACTGCCATCCTTTTATATAAAAACTCTTCATCTGAGTTCATGAATTTGTACTTGTTTGTATAAACCTCAAGGAGAATCGAGTACAAAACAGGTAAAAAATCGTTCTGTTTATCTACCAAATGCACAAAATATAAGTTAATAGAGTAAGTATCTACCTACCTAGATAGATATCTACGATATCTTCTTCATACCTTGATACATATAACGATAACCGTTTTGGTACGCGGTTACACTGTCTGTATCTTGGCATTATTTGAAATAATTATTTAGTAGGTATCTACCTACCTATCATATTGTGCCGCGATACGACGACGCCGCCGGTCTTATTGCCTTTCAATCAAGCGCTCGTGTGAAAAAGCGCTGCAATCAGCTGCTATTGTGTCGACACAAACTGCCGGAAACGTGCTTACGACTACAGAATAATCTTGTTCAAATCCACCTTTAAATTAGGTACCCACCTACATTCGCCAGTTGTATTTTCCGCCTGCCTGATTACTAACTGCGATACCTAACAGGGTAATAAACGTTCATCAACACCGTGCGGGTAAAAACATGCAGGCACGATCTGTAGGTGCCTACCTACCTTATTTTCAAATCGTTATGTAAGTCTGGACGTATGTGCCTTTGAATTTTCTAACCACATTAGGTATCGGTAGCTCCTATATATACCTACCTTGCTTATAAATGCTTCTTATAGGTTTTTGCCTATACACCACGGGCACCACGGCCAACGAGAAGCGACATGATAATGAATAGATTATTTATGTATTTTGTTGATTTTAACGTTTCGCCTTTAAAATGTATTTATTTTTAATAAACATTACGGTTCCTGATACAATGAAAGAACAATCTATGAAATGGCCGCCCGAATGTTGGCGAGCCCGGCGGTGATAGATCTGACTCTAACATAGAACTCGAACCATTTTGTATCGCTGCTCGTTGGGCGGCGGCATAGCTAAATGCATACACAAAACGTCGTCCGACATTCTATAACTTAGGTAGAAACTTATCTATACCTCAATAAAAAATATGTGTATATACACAGCTGTCCGAACCATTAATTAACCGTGGTCAGTGTATTTAACCCTTTATCAAGACCGGTTTGTTATTATGAAGTGACAAGTCAATGATTCCTTATACATCGCTTGGCATGGTACGTGTTCAGTAGTGTAGTATCGGAGTTACTCTTCAGTGTACCGTTGTTCCTGGCTCTATGCAGGCGGCATCGTTCAGTAAACTAGTAAAAGTTTTCATGGATTCGCCAACTACAATTGTACTTTATGTGAACCGTTCATTCAGTCGCTATTCGCCTTTGGAAAGTTGATGCAAAAATACGTTAATTTTGTTCAGTGAGCAACGCGTACGTTCGCGATAGTGAGTTTATAAACTTACAGCAATTAATTAATAATACCGGTTTGAGTGTTACAATAAGTATTTTGGAATTTGGTAAGTACAAATTTTATTTTATATAATACAAAATCAAGGTTTAATGGGTACTTTTTAAACTTTACTAATCCCATACATTATTCCGCCCTAATTATTGACCAATTGTGGTTGACTTTCATGAAAAATCTCATAATAATCGAGCACCTATTTACAAGCTAAGAGCAACATAGGCTGAGTGTCCACATGGGACAATTGAAGCCACGGTTTTCAAAATATTTGTAATAGGTATGTCCTGTTGAAAAATGTTGTAATTAACTGTAATAGGTATTTACAGTTATATCGATTACTATATACCTACCTACTTTATAATAAATATTTTTGTTGTTTCGAAATTGATTAGCGTCAGCGCCGACCTTGACGGATATTTGCAAACAGTCCAAATACACACTCACCTACCTAGTAATCGTATTCTTTAACCCAAAAATACAATACAATAATTGATAACCTATGATTTATCATTCGTTGTTGTTATTATGTTATTGAAAATTATTTAGTACATTGATGACTTTATAGATAATAAAAGTAAGTAAGTACCTACTTAAGTATTTGCGACAATAACGTCTCCAAATAAGGCCGGTGATAGGTAATCGAAGGACGTAGCCTCGGATCGCCTCGCTCGCAATAAATGGCTTTCGAATCAATGGATCATTTGACACACACCACTTCTCATGTCGATAACGTGGTTACCTAATGCTATTGTTATTAACGCTCTTAAATTGCGTTTTAAATATTTGTTGATAATATTTTAATAGCATTTTTTAAGTGTTCAAGTCAGCCACATTTGGTAAGCAGTTTTATGTTACTTTATGGAATTTAGGAATGGTTAATTTGTAATGGACTATAGCCATGTGTCAAATTAAACTGCTGCACAAACTTGCATCCCCTATTGAAGTATTTAACCTCCTTAAGGGATGAATTTTCAAATATTCTTGCTTAGTGCTCAGCTCACTGTATCCGGAACTACTGTGCTAGACTTTTATTAAGTAGAAAAAGAAGAAGAACGAGATTACCATAATTTATTATATTTGTACAGATCTACGAAAGTAACATCAGCAATATGCCGTGTAACGGTGAAATGGACGCAGTGTGTGGCACATCTCATCGCGGGAATGGGTGCGACATGAACCCCCAGCGGAGTGCCCCGGACCCCGCGGGCCAACACCACAGGAAGGTGTTCCACGATAAACAATTCGGGGAAGTGGGGAACAATAAGCCCTGTGACGGTGTGGACACAGAAAGTGTTAGGTTATTACAGTTTAATACATGAGTAACCCACAAAATAAAGATTTATATGAATACGGTATTTGAATAATATTTTTTACTAGAGGCTTGCACTTAGAGGCCGAATATGTAAAATCCTTTGTTTGTTTGTACCCTTTAGGTAATAGATATCAGTATTAGTATTATACTTCGGTACCTATTTGATGGTTTCGTTTATGGTTAGCGAATGAGCGGACCTATGTGCCTGTATATTGAGTATCTATATACGATTTTTATATTATAATGTTATATATTACCTTCGTATTTTGTTCGGTAGGTATCCGGACGGCACGGTGCGGCTCCGGAACCCGAACATTGAGCTGATGGACCAGGACATTCTGTACCATTTGGCGTTAGGCAGCGGCTCCCATGATCTTGTGGAGATGTTCGGAGATGTGAAGGCGAGTATTACATTGAAATAACTACAGTACCTAACTATGATAAAGTTATGTATTAATTTAAATTATCCTGGTATCTATAGGTACCTGGTATCTAGATATTCGGTCACCTCGACATTCGAAACGTATATTAAGTAGGTAAATATATTTTACCGACCGCTTGGCGCAGGCTGCTCGGCTCACGGCATCGGGTGGTTGTGGGTTCGATTTCCGCCGGGGCAAATTTCGGAAATGGCCTTTTCGTAATTTGCCCAGGTCTCGGTGTCCTGGGTCCCATAGTACTTACGAGCGTTGCTTAGTTTGGGTGGGATATATATACAGGTTGAAAAGGAAAGGGTATACTTTTTTTTCAAAACTTAACTTTGTAATTCTAAAACTATCAGCTTTGGAGGCAACTTGAAATCAAAAGGTGTTACAGGAATACAGCTGTTGACAGATTTTATAAGTCTACAAAACTTTTAGTACCTACTCCAACTGTCCCACAAAGCCGATGGTTTTAGATTTACAAAGTTAAGTTGCAAAAAAAATAGTATACCCTTTCTGTTTCACCTAGTAGTTGGTATGTCAGTCTGGCGATATTTATGTATCTATTGTTATGTCGTCCTCAGGTGTAATTAGATCATCTAATCTAAAACGTTATAACAATTTATTTTCAAGTGTTGCCTTGTTTTAATATAGGTACCTACCTAGTCAGGAAGATTGCTGCCATTAATCATTCAAATATTCTTGTTATAGTTCTACCTGACGACGTACAAATAATTATCCATAAATCAATTCTATATAAATGCCACCACGTGCTGAAGATTGACATGTCCTTATGCATAATGAATCAATCAGCATATTGCGTCTATTAGTTTAAATGAACGTAGGTCTTGGTTTAGCAGCGGTAGAGCAATGGGTATGAATTATGGTGTGTTTGTGCAGTTCGTGTGCATGGGCGGGACGCCGAAGCGGATGGAGCAGTTTGCGTACACCATCATGGCGGAGATCGGACACAAGCTGCCCTGCGGCACCACGCTGCAGGACATCAGCCACTTCTCATATAGATACTCCATGTACAAAGTGGGACCAGTATTATCTATAAGTGTGAGTATTATACCTCTCTATATTATGAAGAGTTATGTGCCGAGAATGATCAACTAATTTAGGCCGCTCGGCTCATTGCACTGGTGGTTGCGGGTTGGATTCCCGCGGGGTCAAATTTCGGAAATGGCCTTTACGTAATTTGACATGGTCTGGGTGTCACTGGGATCGCACCCAGTCCGTTGTACGATACTCATAGTACAAGCGTTGCTTAGTTTGGGACCATTCCATTGGTGTGTCAGCCTGGCGATATTTATTATCTATTTTTTAATTCTAGTTCTTAAGTTTCGTTTTATTTGGAAAAATGTACATCAAAAAGCCGTCCGAAATACCTAAATGAATTTATTTATTTATTTATTTATTAGATCTTTTGACCAATAATTTTGTATGTGGGGTTGAATATGGACGGAGCTATGTAAATACCAATATTAATGGTAAAGGTATACCTACCTGCTATTGTGACCACCCATAGGAAGTCACTAATTAAGAACATTTTATTGTATCGACGACCCCGACGTCAACGATGACAAAACAATCTCCTGTTTACCTGGCTACTGATCTCAGGCGCGACGTAGAGTCGTTATTAGTGGGTTTATTTGACACTCACTTTAACCGTTTGTATAATCGTTGTAATAAAGGATACATTTTACTTATCTATCAACATTGTTGGTCAATACGTCTGTGATGAAATGAAGTGTCATCTTCATCAATCTATCAATATTTTATGATACCTACAAATGTATTCCCATACGAAATTGAATGAAAGAAAGAAATTGCTTACTCATTGTTATTCAAATGAACCTATACTCCATTTGTTATAGCATTAGACAGAAGTTAAAAAAGGTTATTTTTAGTGTCCACTTTGTACTAAAAGTACAATTAACGAGTTACAGTTACGATTGACGTCGAATTTATTATAATCTATTTATATACCAGCTTGTCACACCTGACTGTAATAATATTAATTATTTATCTTATTAAATATATTGCCTTTCATTTAAATAATTATTATTTCATTACAATTTAAAATTAGTGTCGATGCTAAAAACCTAAAAGAAGCAGGGGTGAACATACCGGGAACGTTTTTCGTTTCACTATAATCCTACCAAATCTAAAATGTTACCTAATCCCTTCAGAGGTTATGACAGCAGGGTATTTCTAATTTTGTCGGACTATGTTATCTATGAAATTGACGTAAAGAATGTGCTGTAAAACATAATATAAAAAGTACTTTTATTTTGTTTATCAAAGTATTTAGCTAGTATTTTAAATTTATCTATCAAAAGTTATGTTAAAACAATTTTAATGTAATGACTCTAAATAAAAGTTGTTTTGACTTGGAAATAAAATGTTTTGCATCCCTGCTTCTACGAGCCTCTTATGTCTAATGTTATAATAAATTGAGTATAGGCATAGGATAATATACTATTGTATCGTGTGTACCTAACTACCTACGTTACGAGAGGCATAGCGTGTGTGTGGACTGCCGCGTGACTGCGTCCAATCAAGCCATCTCAGTGTGGTCATCTGCCGTTAATACGTAATAATTCCTCGTAACTGAGATGTTGTGAGAAAATTAAGTTTAAGTGCGACGACATTTTCTTTTTAGTTCTACTTCTACCTATCATTTACCTTTTATCTTTACAAATAAAAATAGCTCAATGCTAAAAATTATCAAACTTAAATTCACATTTTCTTTTTAGTTCTACCTACTATTTATTTATCTTTTATCTTTACAAATTAAATTAAAATAGCTCAATGCTAAATATTATCAAACTAATGCACAGAGTAGGTACCTACCTACTAGTGATGTAACGAATATTCGCATTCGCATTCGCATTCGCAAATATTCGCATATTTTTTGACATTCGCATTCGCATTCGCATTCGCAAGAATCTATGCGAATGTTTGGCGAATGTTTTTGAAAAACAAAAAGGAAATTATCTATAGACGATAGTGGAATGTTAACAACTAGTAAGAATTATATATTATTTAAACAAACTTCCTCATAGGGTGGCCCTTATTGCACCGCTTTTAGGTTCATAAAGCAGCTTATTACGCACTATGGACTTAACATTTTTTAAATCTTAGTAAAGAGTTATCCTAAAAATAGTAAACATTTAAAACAATAAATAAACGATGTTTATTAAAATATTATACATAAATAAATACATTAACTATTGAAATAAATTTCTTTCACATTCAATTTCATTGTAAATAAAATATATTATGATAAACATTCGATTTATTATATTTCAAATAATATAATAATTGTCACCGGCTTTGCCAGACCCATAGATAAATATAAACAGCCAAATGCATGTCGGACTATGCGTACTCTAGAGTTCCGTAGATATTCTGCCACTTTTCGATACAACGGAACTCATAAAATAAAAGTGATATTTTTTTTATTGATATGAAATATCGAATACGGCGGCTCACGTAACCTATTAATTTCTGCGAAAGTAATTAACTATTAGTCACCTTTTTAAATAAAATAGTAAGAAATTCTGTTACTAAATTTATCATAGACATCTTCAGCAAAAGTGACATAAACTTTTATTTTCTTTTTAGTCTGATGGTAATTCTTATAAGGATTTTTAATTCAAATAATTAAGTTGTGATTAGACTGGGTGCACAATCGGTGGTGCGTGGTTTGAGAATTAATTTAGATTTTTTTAAATTATTTATATTGATTTTGAATAGTAGTAAATAACTATTTATTTCCTATAATAAACCATTTATAATGTGGTTCTAATTTAAAGATTGAATCTTGCTACTTAAGTAAAAAAGGCCACAATGAAGCTTAATATTTCGTAAACGGGAATTAATATTGAAAAACTGTCAAAGAAACCTACAAATAATTTTAAAATACTACTTAACAATACCTCAATCGAGGGGGGTGTGTAAACATTTTTTTTACTCCCCTTTGGAGGGTTACGGGAGGTACAATTGAATAACTTTGCTTTCAAAACAGTTTTTTAGCGGTACATAAACTCAATTTTTTGGCTAGTTGGCAGTATTTTAGCGCTAATAGTCTCTGTATAAAATTACTGTGATTGCAGACGGACGTGCCGAAACTATAAGGGTTCCTGCAATTCTCTAGGTCTTAAATAAATCGTGAATTGTGATTTTTTTCAATTAAGATTGTATTCTAAATATTTTCTACTCGCAAGTAAGTTGTAAAATGTCCTATGAAATGCGTGAGCATTGTTAATTACACACCTTGGCTCCATCACAGCACAGCCCTCGTGTTATTCTCTGGCTGCAAACCAGCCTCGATCGTAACTTAGCTCACTTGCAAATAATGCACTTATTTACTTATATTTGAATTTAAAAAAATGTTACTGTCTTGAGGTAGGCAACAAAATTATAAATAGGATCTTTCTCTATTGCTCTTGTTAGTCTAAATAAAACATTAACTCAATAAAATTTGAATATAAAATAATTTTGTTTAATGATATAATACTAAACTACCCTCAAATCAAAACAAATCTCTTCGAATTAACTTTATGTGACTAACTTCGTTCTTTCAACCTATGGGTTCGGCTATGTTCGGCCGACACGAAGTTTCAATCCAGTCTAACATTTTGCGCGCTCTTCATTAACCTCCGAGAAATAGACGTTTTATAAGTTTAACATGTGTATTTGTGTGTCTGTCTGTGGCATCGTAGCGCCCAAACAAATGATCCGATTTTAATTTTGTTCCTTTTTTAGAAAGGTGTTCTGATCGAGAGTTGTCTTAGCTATGTTTCACGAAAATCGATTCAACCGTTTGAAAATTATAAGCTCTTTTGTAATTTAAAAAGTCGTAGAATTTTTTTTTTATTAAAGTATTATAATTTTCAATTTAGGGTATCTAATTTGAAAGTCAACATTCGCATTCGCATTCGCATTCGCGAATGTTGAAGCCAAATATTCGCATTCGCATTCGCATTCGCGAATGTTAAAAATCCAACATTCGTTACATCACTACTACCTACCTACGCCTACGGTCTAAATTATAGTGGCTTGTGTGATGTAGGTACCTACTATAATGTATTATACAAAGTACCTACCTACCTAATTGACTATTCTTGGTCGTCAATTGCACCTATCGCATGGTTATTTTGCACTCTAAATGAGCACTAATTGATTGCTCGTACTAACTGCACCTACAAAATAAATTTTCATTACTCATACTCTGAAAGTAGGTCTGAAGTCCCTGAGGAGCGGGTTGAAAGTAATACTTTTCCGGCCCGGGAGAATCGCTTTCAACTGACAGCTGTCAAATTATTTAAAAAAAAACTAATTCCATTTTCACATTTCTATGGAACCATGTTCAAACTTTTTGTACAGTCATTCAATTACAGCACGATGTAAAATTGAAATAACATAAAGTTAAGTATTAATTTAAGAATATATATTTTTAAATGACTTAATTATAATTTAGTTTCAAGAATTTCTTTAAAATAACATAGATTTGGGCAAAATATTTAAAGATGAAAATGAAAAATAATGGCTAAATAATGAAGTTGGCCAGCCAACGAAAAAAAAAAATTGGCGGCAATCCGATTTTTTTTTTTTCGAGTTGTAGAGTATTGTTTATACTTCCTTGTATTATTTCTTTAGCCAATTCCTGTTTTTATTTTTACTTTCCTTGTATTCGTAATGAAAAGCACAGTGTTTACCTCGGGTGAAAGACTTATTTTGTCCCTCGAACTATTAGCGCCCTCGCTACGCTCGGGCGCCAAACCCCGTATCGGGACCAAAAATAAGTCACTTTCACCACTCGTGTAACAATGTACTATTAATGTGATGCCATACCTATTTAAAGCCAGTACCTAGGTAGGTAGAGATGCTACCAACATCTTCTACCCACAACACCACAACCTTTATGCAAAATTTTCATGTTTGTTATTTATTTACCGACAAGTTATTATTTTCTTTCACTCACGGATAATAGATATGAGAGTTATCAAAGGAAGTCCGTAACGTACCTATCTTTAATTTTCCCACGCAAACAGTTCGCCGTGTCGTGATTGATCACGTCACGGCTCATAGTAGGTACCTATAACCTATCTATTCTTCTTACACTGAAGTATGAAAATATAATCGTAAGCATTTTGGAAACCCAAATAGGTAAGTAGGTCAGTTAGTATAATGAGTTTTTCCGAAGTCATGACGCCAAATTGGTTTCTCAAAGCACGCTTTTATTGAATTTATTCAAATAACTTAGCTTCCTGTTAAATATTTTTGAACTTTTATGTAAGTGGGTTCTATGGCTACCCTTTATAGCTACCTAAATATCTACGTGCTGTATATGAAATATCCTACAGATATTTGTGGTGGTTTTTGTATGATGAAGGAAAAACCAAGAGTACTTAGGCAAAGCAAAAGCGAATATCTGCATCAGGTTATCAGATAGGTAATTAAATAGTTTTCTTTTGCCAATCTGTCTAGGCAGTCATGGATACCTATAGGATTTTGCTGAGGGGGAAATTATTCTGTTTTTTTAAGCTGCAATAAAGTGCTTCGATTTTGAGTCAGGGGGCGGGGCATCTGATTCCAGATCCCCGTCTCCTTATATCCGCACTAGTGTCTACTTACCCGTAGTTTAACTGAACGTGTAAGGTCGCGAGTATGCTCTACGCACTAGTGGTTGTAATAACGAGTATGTTGTTGAACGGCACAGCACGGGATGGGCATCCCTTCGGTGGGCATCCTCCTGCACGAGGTGATCAAGCTGATGTACCACGCGCGGGTGCGCGACCCGGTGTTCTTCCGCATCGGCACGTGCGGCGGCATCGGCTACGAGGGCGGCACCGTCATCATCTCCGAGGAGGCCGTCGACGGAGCTTTGCGGAACGTTCTGGAGCTGGTACGAACATATTATGACTAACTAGCGATCCGCTCCGGCTTTTCTGTACTTTTTCTAGATTTAATTACAATGTATTAAATAGGCAAGCTGAAGACAGGGCGCTATGGCGCTCATTAGTCGAGGCGGTTGGAGTGTAGCCTTAGGGGCGCTATGACTTAGGTTTAGGTTTAGGTTAGGTTAGGTTAGAACAGTGACCAAAACGCGCGAGCCGAGCGAGCGAAGCGAGCGTGCCGCGGCAGCGGCCGGCGAAGCGCCAGAATCTGAATGTGTCATTAGGTTATGTTAGTTCCCAGTTACGGGGGCTATGGAGCCAGGACTTAGACGAATTTTCGAGAAAAAAATTTTTTTCGGTTTCTAACCTAACCTAACCTAAACCTAAACCTAACCTAACCTAAGTCATAGCGCCCCTAAGGCTACACAATGACCGTCGAGGCCTATGTCCAGCAGTGGACAAGCATAGGCTGATGATGATGATGATGTATTAAATAGTAAACCTATCTGGATGTATAGTCAAAATGATACAAAAACTGTTGTGTAATTTAGACGAACTAAGCGGATAGACAGCCAGACGCGGATTGGGATTTTGTTTTATATTATTAATTTTTATGGTGTTCGCTATTATAACTTCTCCTGCGTGAACAGGTATGTCATCAGTAAGTAGGTCAAGTGTGTTAGGGGGTTTACTCTTTATCATCAACTAATAGGTACAATCGCGTCGCGAAGTAGACGATTATAAAATTGGTAGGTAGATAGTTAATGAACAAAAATCCGGCTGTCAAATCTGGAAACGTCTGCATAGAAAGCTACATAGTTACGTTAGAACACAATTTTGATTCAATTACCTAAGTACCTACTTACCTCAACAGGATAAATTTGGTATTACTCACAGTTGCGTGGGTATCCCCGCACGGCTGTTACCAACCGAAACGTCATATTTATTAGCACATTTTGCCTTTTCTCAACTACAACTTGTTATAGGTATAGTAGTATAGTTTATATTTCCTTGCGTCAATACTTTTAAATTAGATAAGACTTCATATTCATAATAATTTTGTTAAGACATTCGAAGTTGGTGAACATAATAGTGGTGAATGTTGTTCTAATTTCAGACGGTGTTGGGTAAAATAGTCCAAAGGCCCGCGAAGCTGGACCGGCGGCTGGCGCGCGAGCTGAAGGCGCTGGCCGACCCCGAGGACCCATACGAGACGGTCACCGGCAAGACCATGTGCACCTACGACTTTTACGAAGGTAGGTACTTAGGTATTTGTTACCATTACCTACGTACTATTTTAGAAATAATGGGATTTGTAATAGTAAGTACATTTTTGTTTTTTTTTGTCTATTATTAGATATGAGAAAATAGAGGGCGCCATTTAAGTACCGGCCTCATTTTTTTTGTGTAATGTGATTAAATAGCAGCCCATTAAATACTATCAGTTAGCCACAGACTTCTAAACACTGATTACACTTACATTGTTTGCAATAATTAAGTTATTTTTGTCAAACCTTGTTTTGGATCATACTATTGTTGCTTGCTAGCCACATTTTGTTAATAGTACATTGTTACACGAGTGGTGAAAGTGACTTATTTAGTCCCGAGACGGGGTGCGAGGGCGCTAATAGTTCGAGGGACAAAATAAGTCTTTCACCCGAGGTAAACACTGTGCTTTTCATTACGAATACCAGGAAAGTAAAAATAGAAACAGGAATTGGCTAAAGAAATAACACAAGGAAGTATGAACAATACTCTACAACTCGAAAAAAAAATAAAGATCGGACTGCCGCCTATTTTGTTTTTTTTTCGTTGGCCGGCCAACTTCATTATTTAGCCATTATTTTTCATTTTCATCTTTAAATATTTTGCCCAATCTATATTATTTTAAAGAAATTGTTGAAACTAAATTATAATTAAGTCATTTAAAAATATATTTTCTTTAATACATCGTGCTGTAATTGAGTGACTGTAGAAAAAGTTTGAACATGGTTCCATAGAAATGTGAAAATGGAACTAGTTTTTTTTATAATTTGACAGCTGTTAGTTGAAAGCAATTCTCCCGGGCCGGAAAAGTATTACTTTCAACCCGCTCCTCAGGCAACTTCGAACCTACTTTCAGAGTATGAGTAATGAAAAATAAATGAAAATCATTTTTCTTCTTTGTTTTCCATTCATAAAGAACATTTAGTCAACAAAACTGAAGTTCCTTATTTGTCAAAATTTATCCAGAATACTGACCTCAATCATGTACCTAGATGATGTTTGTAGATTGGTACTGAATTCTAATCCAGGAAGTTCTGAGCATAATAACAATTGATAACTTATCTCTGAACGTATCACGCACTTGGGTTATTATTTATGAATGACGTACTAACCTCTGTCACCCTGAACTTGACCCACGCAATGCGAAATAGTACGTACCGATTTATAATTTTTTAACGAGGACAATAATAGAAAACTACAAGGTTGTTGTTATGGAAATCAGCTTGTTCACTAACAGAAACAGGGGTGATATTTCGTACGAGGTCGCACTAAAAGTATTGGCCCGATTTCTATGGGGTTTTCACTATTGAAACGCTCAATGGTCGGAACAGAATATAATTCAGTCCATAATCGTCTCGTTACGACCATTGAGGGTCAATTTGCATAACATAGCGATGGTTGCTTGCTACTATGATCTCACACATTTTGTGACGTATTTTCTACAATTGTTGTAATGAATTTGAGTGACATGAATGCAGAATATGTCCTTGTTGCTAGTAATCTTTTAAAAAAATACTATAAAAGCCTTATTTGGTGTTACAAAGCTGAATGCATTCTTTTAGTTGATAAAATTGTCGTTTTAAAGGTCAAGGTCGTCTGGACGGCGCGTTCTGTGATTTCACGGAGGCGGATAAGATGGAGTACCTGGAGAGCATCCACGGCTCGGGCGTGGTCAACATCGAGATGGAGTCGCTCGCGTTCGCCGCGCTCACGCACCACGCCGGCATCAAGGCCGCCGTCGTCTGCGTCACGCTGCTAGATAGACTGAAGGGTGACCAGGTCATTGCATTTTTTCTGTCTATAAACTTAAGCTAGCAAGACAAAGGGACACAATATTGTGCGGATCATCAGCGTCATGTCATATCCTAGAACGATTTCACTTGTAACAGAGTCGTTACAAATAATAATTATGTCGCAGAGAGAGAAAGATTGTCTAAACTCGCCCTGGTGGCAAAAAACGTTCTGGTGGCCCCAATTAATTAACAATCTTTCATTGATGCGGACGATTCGCGGGGGCTGGCAGTCTTAGGGATAAAATATTGTAGTCTCTCCTAAATCGATGGCATATGAGCCACTCGCAATTCAGACGCGAGTGGAGTACCAAATATTTGGCCAAGCGTTTTAAGTAGCTAACGTGGTACGGGCCCTGTTTTTGGGACGAAGTTCCTTTACGCGGCTTGCGGTAGGAGTTAAGTAGCCAAAATCGTCACGCTTGAAAAGCCTTATACGTAACTTTGTAACGACAACTGTGAAAAAGTTATCTAAAAATCAACTAGATGGCGTAAGTGAGTTATTCAGATGAATGGATAGTGTGACATCGAACAACTTAAACTTTTGTGCGTGCAAAACACTTCACAGAAAACTGACTTAAGCGGGGGTCCCCCGACCGCACAATATTTTCTATAGTGAATCAAAATGTTCAATAACGTACTAAAGTAATTGTAATATATTATTAAAATATCTTTGTTGTTTACCTATTTATAATAATGCTCATTGATTAAGAATAACTTATGTTATTGTTACAGGTGTTAGCTCCCAAGGAGGTATTGGATGAATGGCAGCAACGGCCGACGAAGCTCGTATGCCGTCACATTAAAAGGTACCTACTGTATTTATTATACCTATTATTGTATGTGGCTTTTTATATTATTATATCGCGTCAGCTGTGAGGAAAATGTCGCAATCACAAGGACACCGACCGTTGACAACTATCTATCTACAGGTAATGCTTTTATTTGAATCCTAAGACGAATTTATAAGGAACTAATACACTTCCCGTTCCTTAACGTCATCGTTGTGTGATTAATATAGTATAATAGTTTCCTGTTAAGTTGTTGATATAGAGATATTATTGAAACCGGCTCTTGATTTGTTGGAAGGACAAATAAACCTACCTATACATGCGAAGTACTTCCTCACTTGTATAGATTTAGGCAAACTGGAATAATACCGAGCGTAGACTTGGTTTGACGACGCAGTGACCGCAAGTAATCTTGTAATACAACACTGTTGGTTGTAATAACAAACTGGATCTACCTTACCGCACATGTTTTATTCTTGAGATCGTATATAAAGGTTTTATTTTATTAATGCACGATATGTTATGGCATGATTTAACGGTGGTAGAGTCTAGCTGTAGTAATTGACTACTGATCATACCTCCCTCTCCCTGAAGATCTGCGTAGAGTAACTATAATAGCCGCGTTTCGTACAATGATTCATGAACCAGAGCCCAAACCTCCCTGATATTTGACACGGTGCCATCGTAAATGCTAAGGATGATGAACTTACCACGTATAAAATAATCCGATGGTATAAATATTTTCTGTTGGTTGGTACTGCTGGTTGGTAGCGAGTGATTTAATCAAAAGTCAGTTGTTAGAAAGAAACCCATAAGATTTGTTTTGTGGTAAGTACATCATCTTTCCATTTGTTTTTGTTTAAATATTACTAGCAATGTGAGTTAATCACATAACTTGTATTCCCGTTAGCCCTCCCAGTAAGCTTATGGTTGTGTTAGGAGGGGGCTCACGTCAATAGTTTAAGGCCAGAATTGGAATCAAACCCGAAACCTCTCAGGTACAAGGGCGGCCCCTGTAACCGCTAGGCTATGGACGCCTTAAATTAATGAAGAACTTATATTACGCTATCCTGAATCTATATAAGACTGCTTGCAAATGGGCTAGTTCTTTGAAATTTGAATTTAGGGAAACGTAACGCATTTAGTATCCTAACTGGCTTTTGAGAAACCTTTCTCCTGATGTTATTTAGATTGCTAGCTAGGAAGCGTCAATTCAGGATGGTGCTCCTTCCATCCCTACTCTGTCTTTTTTCGACCACAAATATGTAATATCATGGTTAAGTAATGATAAGGTGATATTCTATATTCTGTATTTCACAGATATCTCCAAATGAAAGGTCGTCTCTCACTAGACGGGCACGGCTCCGTGGCTGTGAAGAGCCCCCGCCGGTTCAAGCTGGTGCAGCAGGAGTCTGAGACCTACGACTAATGTCCCCCAACGTGTAACATAGCAGTGGCGTCTTATCATCACAGGGCTTGGACCCAGACCGGTCGTTCAAATTTGTTGTATGACCATGACTTTAAGAAAATAGTGGCCGTTACCATGCTTGTTGTTAAGATACCGTTAGATGTTTATAAATCGATCAATCTGGCATTAGGTCCTTCCGTGATCTTGGTTAGATTTATGTCGGATAGATTGTGTAACAGCTCGCGCAGCATCAATGATAAAAAAAATTGTTCGCTAGTTCCGCTACTGCTTAAATTCATGGTTTGTTAAACATTTTGTATTAAATACAGCAGGTATTCAACAATAATAATTATACTTATTTATTATTTATTGTAACAATAGGTTAGGTTGATTACTTGATTCATTATCTATTATAACAGGTACTTTTAAAGTATGTACCTACATACAAAAGTAAGTAATGTTCTTTATGTAAGGATTAAAACAATGACGATGATCGTGTTGGCTGTTCGGTGTGCTATGCTTAATGCAATGGTTGTTTATGGAAGGCTGGGTAGCGGAGCGTGGACTTTATTTATGGTAGGTATTGTTTCACTGCCAAATTAAAAAAAACAAAGTTTTGAGCGTTTTAACTGTCTTAGATGAATATTCTGCACCAAAATGTTAGTATACTAGATCCAATGTGTTGCGGTAATATGTAAGTAATGCAGTGGTTCTTTGTTTGCGTTCATATTATATTAGAGCATGTTATTGTCATGAATCTATGTTACTATTGTATCGTTAGTATATACAACATTAAGTATATACAAAACGTATATATTGAAATATACAGTTGTTTAACGTTAATATTAACATAATGGTTAATCGGTCGCTTCGATTGAACAGTGACATATGTTTCACGGGATGTGATTCAGTTACAAGCTTCGACAAGGCTTCGACACATATTTGTACATGTCTTAATACATATTAATTGAGTTACACGAACATATCGTCGATATAATATTTTTATATTCAGCTTTTTTTAATATCGCGTCGCCGAGAAGTTTAATATGTGATGCACCTCTAGGTACATAGTTTGTGTGTAAAGGTCCATTTACACTTGGCCTTTAGCGGTGATCGCAGAACATATACCTGAAAACCAGTTACGAATTAACTATGATATTTCTTACACTGCACTGAACATATTCAGTGCAGTGTGAAAAATAAGTGACCCATAAGTCAAAGTGATTTTTTTAATTTTTTTTATGCGATGAAATACAGGTGAAAATACATTTTTTTTATTATAAAGCCTTCTTGTGGCTATCACAAACAGGCCCAGTTAATCTTGTCTGTGTTCGGCAACATATTGAAACGGCCAGTCGATCAAGTGTAAATAGACCATTATACAAACACATTATGAACTTGAGCGTGGGAATTATGTATGTATGCATGTTACCAATTTTGTAACTTGTTGATCTATGTAATCATTTTAATACACCTATATACCTACACCTACTAAATAATGAATATTTATTAGGGACTGTCATTGTGTTTACAATTAAGTTGTTGTTGCAAACTTTGTCTTAGCGAATTGTGATATAAGTATTTGGCAGTAGGTAGTCGTAATGTAAGGACCACGGCGAATGTCCAGATTATTTGTCGGCAGTGACTCTACGGCTGGCACATTATATTATATCTAACTATTATATACTATTGTAATCCTTAAGTGTGAGGGAAAGGCCCTGAGTGTGCTTACTAGCTACCATATCTACTGTGTGCTCCTTATAGCTCCATCATTAGTATTTCATACATTCTTAGACGAAATATATTGTTTTGTATGTATGCACAAAATTTGTTTACTGTTAATTATATAATAGGTACGTGTGTATGCATATCTAGAGTTATATGCTGAATTTAAATAAAATTAGTACCTAGGTTAATTCTCTAAGCATTTATATCGCTATCAATGTTCGATGTTTACTTGTGCTATCATTCGTTAATTCCTAATTACGAAATACTTTTTCGTTAAGAATGTTTGATTCTCCACGCTTTGGAGAGAAAACATAATTTGTATGGCCATAGTGTGCGAGTATACCCGGTGTCGGGCGATACAATGTGCGTCCTTCAAATTCGCATAAATCTGTTTTGTCATTCTCACATCCGGCATTCTTTCTACATGTCTGAACCCACGGCATTTCCTCATGTAAAGCACCATGTTTCCAATATAATATGTATTTATTTAGATTGTAGTGTAGGTTTAGAGAAACCTCTCATCTCTTTAGACTGCTAATTGCGGTAACAATTTAATTTGTTTGATTCTTGTTAGGTACCTACTTATGGTTTTTTCTTAACTAGCTTATGCAATGGCTTATTTTGCTGTTACCGGCAACGTGTCATTACTTAGGAAATAATATCTACAGTGGCATTAAAATAAGGCCTCTGTTAATTAATAATTGTACAACTTCGGAACGGAAGTGAAGGCGAACCACGCTTTTTAACTCGGTTCGATATCATATCATTGACTGATGACGTGTGCGCAGATTCGCTGATTCATTACTGCAATATTGAAGGAATTGCACATGGATCAGGTTTTTTTCTAAAATATAAACACCCTTATCTCTCTACTAACCCGAGACGCTATACCCCTTATAAATAAACCTGGATTAGCGGGCGAATAGTTACACACCGAACTATCTCTTTCTGTCATCAGTAATTTCACATTCGAAAGAAGAAGACAAAGTATGGTGTTATAAAGCCACCTTTCCACGTTTATTAATAAGGGAGTATACGTTTACAGGGCCCGCATTAATAAATCGATCTCAAGTCTGAGAGTGATCTTGGAAATGTTATTTTTATATAATTCCAGTACAAAATGTCATGTCAAAAGCGTACTCAAGACCACTCTCAGACTTAAGATCCATTTATTAATACGGGGCTCAGTAATTCTAACACACAATTATTTAGGCAGGTCCATTGATGTACAATCTATCTATTTAGGATATGTTCTAAAACAGGTCTAGGTGTAGACGCTGCCGATTAATAATGTGATCATTTGTTTTATTGATTTGATGTGCTTCCACGAACAGATACATTGTTGATCATTATTGCACAGTGTTGACAGCTGATTGCTTAACGTTAATGTTAGTTAAATTGTCTACGATGTAGTGTTTCATGTTGTAACGAAATATTATAATAAGAAATGTTGGCACCTCGGAGATAGGTTAATGAACTAATTATGGATTTGATGACTACTAAAATTAACAAACCTGACCAAACTCTTATCGGACAGTATTTTTTTTTGGCAATAATTTTGCTAGCATTGTTACTTTTTCAGGTACCTAAGTACCTACTTAAATCAAAATGAGCATCGCTATTATTGAGAAGTAGGTAATTTCAACTACCGAGTAACACTAATGGTAAAGAAAAGTCTAGCTTATAAGTTACTACTTTAATATTTTAGGCACTAATGAATGATTTAACTTTATATTTAATTGATATTGTTAAGAATCGAATAAATTAATCCACTGATATTTTTATTTTATTTAAACCTTCCAATTAGTTTTTTCCTAAATTATTAATATCGTATAAATGCTCCGGATCTATTCACTTCAATACCTGATACGGGTGATCTCTTTAGGTATTATAACAGTTAACAACAATATTATTTTTTGAAAGACACCTAATGGACATCGCTTTTGTTTCAAAATATTTTCAGTATAAATATTTAACAGTAGTTTACAACATCGCCACACAACAAATACAAGATAATTAAATAGTAGTTAAAATGTTATTAGGTAACTAGAATTACCAATTCCGATAGTTATTTTAATAATAGTATATTTTCCGTAAATAAATTTTCCGCTTCATACTAGCGTTATTTTATATCTATAAAGAAACCAAGTAAAGGAAACACTATTCAATTGAATTCATCAATATTTACTCATAATTGTCACAATACAGTGTACTTACCTATTTATGTACAATACATATTAAGTGATTAAGTTAAAGTTAGCGTGAGCGAGTAGGTATGCAACTATGTACCTACAATTTCGTCTAATACCATGGCACCACAATTATAATACCTATTCTGAACTAACGTCGAAATGATCTTATTCTAATTGAGTAATTTATATTACATCTAAAAACTGACAGATTATTGTAGGTAGGTATTATGTAAGTAATATACTGATCCATTTTCTGAACACAATCAATTATAATTTGGACAAAACTCCCTTGCTATAATTACTTGTGCTTAACTACGCAAACTATGCTATGACATAGTTAATGGTCTGTTTTTGTTGCTTGTTACTGTGAGATTCATTAGAGACTGTAAGCGGCCTTCATGAGTAAAGACAGGAATCAATAACAGACTCATGAATAATCACACATCTTAAGATTCTTAAGCAGGTATATGAGGGAAAGATACTAAGCCGGAACTATCTGGATTTGTATTACTTATTAGATGTAATCAGTCAGTCTTAAAAATAAATAATACACTGTTAAAATACTTATGCGTATTTTGCAATTGCATTGTTGGTTATACATTAGGTGATAATCATAGTTTTATTTAAGAAATTAAAAGATGAGCAAGTAAGTTATCCGTGATTTTGGATCTAGATCAGACGAGGGTGAATATGCTAAATCTACCTATTTGAGCTGTAGGAACTTCATGAGCGCGTCCTGTATGAGGCCGGGGCTGGCGTCGCTGTCGGCGGTGTACCGCACGCCGCGCAGCGCGCCGTCCTCGTTGCGCACAACCCCGTACTCCCCCACTATGAACCCGTCCGGCGTCCTCTCCTCCACCCTGTACTTCTTGTACTGCCTCCCCTCCACCACATACCCCACCTTACAATCATCTTGCTTGCATTTTTCTGTAGTCGTATCTTGGACACCGTGACTCCGGCCGTCAGTCAGAACGCTCAATTTCTCGTCCACTTCATAATTTTTCTCGGGTTGGTGTTCTATTTGTGTTCTTGCCAATTTTGCTGGAGCTGCTGCTGTCGTTAGAGGAGTAGTATTGACGGTGGCGCCCGTGATGGGTCTCCTAGAGCGTGGCTGCCATGGGGAACTGTTTGGATCTCTCGGCGGAACATTTTGGTTGAGATGTAAGGAAGCGGGTTCGCTGTAAAATTTAGCTGGCTCACTGTAAATCTTAGCTGGTTCGCTGTAGACTTTAGCAGGTTCGCTATAAATCTTAGCCGGCTCACTATAAACTTTAGCCGGCTCGCTATAGAACTTAGCTGGCTCACTGTATATTTTCGCCGGTTGGCTATAGATTGTTGGCGGATCGTAGAAATGTTGCTGGCTAGCAACAGCTGGCCCCTGCGTGTAAGGGTCGCTGGGTTCGTTACTCGTCGATGTTGTTTTCGGATTATCGTGCACTATATTAAAGCTTACGGTAGTTAATCTTGAACGCCCTTCGTTCAAAGGTCGGCGACCTCGGATGTAATTCTGTGACGGCCCTGGTAGTGGCATTGTTCCCGTCTGTGGAATGTTTCCAATAACTTCCTCATTTTTCGCGAATTCGACAGACTTTATAGAAGATTCCGCTATAGAGTCGTCGGATTGATAGTTATTGTTTAGGAGTTGTGTACCGTCTGGCGTTAATTTATTTATATCCCTTCTTTCTGTGTGTTGTTCTGTAATCGGCAAAGCTGTTGAATTACCTTCATCTTTGTTGTCTTCGTGACTTGACTTCACATTAATTGAGTCATCTAGTAAATCACTTAACTTAATTGACTCATCCTGAGCATTCATTTCCAGAGGAACATTTTTATCAGGACTCAGAAGGGGTTTATTATTCATTTTGTGTTCATGAAATTGATTAGCGTCTGCCGTGGAGGGTATTTTCCTCGCTAGAGGAACATTCTTCGCATCCTCATCGTACTCATCGAGCTTGTCAGTCGATTCTTCGTAAAAAGGCTCATTATCACTTGTTTGCTGACTTTTTATAGTAAACTGAAACGGATGAACTGGTTCTGTGCTGTGCTCTTTCAATTCTTTTTTCGCATTCAATTGTTTTATATATTCTATGTTGGCACCTATTAGATTTAGTGGTACATCAGTTGACGACATTGGAGTGTTATCCTCCGTTGTCGAAACAAGCGAGGGCGGTGCTTTCGCAGGATTATGCGAGGATTCTTTGAAGCCATAGTCGGGTGCAACGCTGGCAGGTAGACTCGCTGACTTGCCTCTACCGCGGCCGACGGCCACTGATGACGTTATTCTCACAGATATGACTTTTTCATTTTGATTAGACGTATCTTCATAAGCTTGCAAGTTACGGGAGCTGACCGTAGGTTCAGGACCGATGCCTCCGACGCTTGAGTCGAACTGATTTTGCATAGGGAGCGATGCTGCGAAGGCTTGAAAGATCTGTAATACAACAAGACAAGAAAATGTCAGGTTTAAGTAACACGTGATCAACAAGTTAAATAATGTTTGTCATATAAAGCAATTTATTACATTATACAATTATTTTATTCTAAATATATTCACACACAATGCTAGGAAAGCACAGAGCGTAACACGTCAACATTCCGCTCCACAAATTGCGTTAAGGAATGTGGGCTGGAAAAATGTTGTATAAATCAAGGTAAATGTATTGATCTACAGATAAAGCTCGCACTATACCTACACGATTATTATAACTGCACCTCACTGAGAATGTCAAAGGTAAACTTGAGAACAGCTTTATCAATTTCTAAGAAGTACATTTATAGACAAAGGGTTATTAGAGATGCGGTCGATCAAGTTACGACCCACGAACTACCTACTTTGAATTGGAACTATGTTATTGGTTTCATTTTATGAATCCCTAGTTCCTACCCTGATAATTATTGATCTAGTGAAGAGTCCTGTACCTTAAAAACTTATAGGGAAAATGCAATATTTGCAGTAACTTTGGCATATACAGACTGATAAAGAGCGGGTTTGTTATATGGATAAAACAAGATCCGAGAGAAAACGTTTTATTGATCACCTACCAGGGCGAACAAGATGTTGAACATTCGAGTATTATTACTGGACAACAATTAAGTACTGGACATAATTTATATGAATTTATAATATTAATATTTTCTTCATATCAAAACCAGCTCTACATATTTCGCAGGTCAGCGGGCTTGCGCGTTAACTTTTTTCACTGTCAAGCGTTGTTTCCGCATCGTGGTCCTCACGTGCACCGAGTGTGGACTCATTATTAAATTCTATACAAATAAATTATAACAATATATATACCAGAATTATCAGTACCTACTTAAAGCCCTCCTTGTAAATATATCATATAAAATCCACTGTCTTTTATCAGTGATTTCGTATAGCTATTTAATGTTAGATTTGTATTATAATTACAAAGTTGCAGACTTTGCGAGGCAAATGTAGGTAGGGGAATTTAAAGATTTTCTAATAACGACTTTAATTTTTTTAGTCCAGCAATAATAAACTCTATTTTGACAAGTATAAGGTACTATAAACTGAATTCACAATGTTCAAAATCGTTACTAGATTCACTAGGAGGCATAAAGCATGTTTACATATACCAAGATTGAATTACCTTGGTATGCAAATTGAGTTGAATTTCTGCAGAAACACTTAGGTATAGGTATTGTAAAAAAAATTACCCGTTGTAGAGTTACAAAAAGACAGCAAAGAACTGTGCTTAGTTGTTCTTGAGAGCCGCTCTAGCATTAAGTTATCATTGTCAATCAGCCTGGTAAGTGTTCGTTAACATAATAATAAGTATAATTAAATCTAATCGTATCTAAACATCTTTTTAGGTCAGTAGTCGGCAGATATTGCATACACCTAGCAGATATTATAATGTGAAGGAAATTGCGAACGGCAACCATTTTAATTACAAGGTAACTCAAGTAAGTGTTAGTTACTATATTATAAAATAAATTCTATTATCAATATTATATAACTATGGTCACGTTTAACTCGAGAGTGTGACTGAGTGATAAAAAGTGTAGGCAGTAGGCAGACCAGTAGGTGTGTCATTGACTTGTATACAATGCCGCTATTAATACGGATACTGAATTGACTGAACTAAGCTATGATACGATGCTCCCTTGATTCCCCAGTTCATTAAATATACTTTTAACATACCTACCTAGATATGTGTTAGTTTTGTTAGGAAAGATGTGAAACGAATCTTGACCACACAAAACAACTATTGTAGAGGGCTCGTTAGGTGACGCTCGTTGAAGTCTAATCTAAAGGATTTTATAAGTTGAAATTAATATCGAAGTTAAATCGTTTATTTTGTTAAGGCCTACGGGGGCACTTACAATTATCATTTTTACATTATTTTCTTAAGTCTGCAACCGGATCGGAACGAGACCTCGACTGTAAACCTATCAGTCGTGGCATTTTTGTCTAGTACTAGCCCTGAAGATGTAGGTAAATTTTTATATTAAGTTATATCTAGGATCAATTTCCTTGAACCCTGTGTGGGAGTACGAAACGGAAATAGGCGAGTCGCCGGGCGGCGGCGGGGAGCGCAGCGTCCGCCTGCCACTGACCGCGCAGGTATCCTTGCCATCTGAACCACTCGGCGGGCACAAGCTTAGGCGAGTTCAAGTGAATTTAAGATTCCTACCTACCTTTTTTTTTTTTTTTTTTTTTTGAATTGACTATATGTTGTTGGCCAGAGTGGCCATAACAACTTCACCCGGACAGAGGGCGAGCGCAAGTGCGCTCCAGCCAGAGGGGCAGGGGGGCAGCTAGCTCAAGGGCGCCACAAGGGACACGACCTCGGCTTGGGCCGCTGCCACGCTTGGGCCGCTGCCAACCTACCTTTATTTATAGCGTATATATTCCAGTAATAAAACCTTATTAGAAGACAAAACGTTGGTTTCATGTAGATTACAAGCTTAAGTAAGTTATCCCTTTAGTACTGAGCATTCCAAATTTTTGTTGGAAGAGCTTAGAAATATGAGGCAACTATATATACAACTAGCTGTGCCCGCCGACTTCGTCCACGTAGTATTTAACTTAACAAAAATTTCGGGATTATCGTCATAAAAAGTATCCTATGTGTTAATCCAGGTTATAAACTATCTGTGTTCCAAATTTCATCCAAATCCGTTCAGTACTTTTGGCGTGAAAGAGTAACAAACATACATCCACACTCACAAATTATCGCATTTATAAACTTAATTTTGTATTCTAAATTTAGTATTAAGGCTAAAGCGCCCATCTAGCTCGCGAAATTCAAATTTTTTGAGGTTTTTTAGAAATTTTTCAAAATCTGACAATAATTAAAGGCACATTTTGTAATTTGCGAAAAAGACCGTGTGCAGTGCATTTATTAATATATCCAACTTACTCTCAAACATTTCAAGAACGACAGCTATTCAGATAATCTGGCAATTTTTGGATATTTAGTGATTTACTAGTATCATATCCACCGTGATAATATTTAGAGTAAAATAAATGTATTAATAAACGCACTGCATACTGTGTTTTTCGCAAACACAAAATGTTGTCTTAAATGTTTTCAGATTTTGGATAAATTATAAAAGTACTCGAAAATTTTGAATTTCGCGGGCTAGACAGGCGCCTTCACCTTAAGTATTTTAAAAAATCCACCAAATGAACTTGCGCCAATCCACCCGCCCTCGCTTGGCGTGCCCAGAAGGCTGGCAGCTTTGCTACGTTGAATGGCAATATAACTAACTATACTATACTTAACTTAATTGCGGGTACTCTAATGTATAATTCTGAACAAACCTTAACTATTATTTATTTCTAATTTTCCTTATATGTAGTTAATATTGTAGTCGAATTAATTTTGTTCTCATTTAGCAGCTAGTTCCAACAAATGTGTGTGAGTATATATTGTGGTTTTTAATGTGGGATTTATATTATTTTTATTACGGTTGCGTACTAACATATGTTTGTACCTACTTTAAATGTCACAGAGTGATGTATAAATAAAATAAAAAAACCGATACCTACATACCGTCAATGTGGATAACAATTTTTTGCAGCCGATCGAATTACCAGTAAATATTAAAATGAAGCAAAAACTATGTACTTGACAGCAATGGAATCTGTTGACAAAAACGTGGGCGCCTAACTTGTTGAGTACTGTATGTGAAATGGGATTGATGTATCAAATAGGTTACCTAATATAGCCAAAAGTAGGTACCTACTTACTCTTCAACTTTATTTATTGTGGATATAAAAATAAGATCACTGAAAAGCGCATCAAGCGATACAGTTCTTGGAATTTGTACTGCGTCCGGGAACAACATTCGAATTTAAACTAATAGCTAAGGAACTTGTGCGATAGTTTATATTTTTAAATTATTTAGTATCTCTACTTATGAATAATTAATTTTAATTAGTGCAGGTATATTTATATAGGAGCTTAGAACTACTTACAACTTATCTGTTTTATTTTCGAGCTCAATTAAAGCCGTATCTAAATAATATACCATAGCACTATATCATACGTCTAGGTAGGTAGGTAAGTATACGACACAGTAGTTACTTAGTAGTACTTACTACAGTAGGTACTTACTTGATATAAGTTTAATAATTTTAAATAACTACTAATAATTAGTAGAATTGCGAGGAAATAGTATTGTGGTTAGTAGTGGGTGTTGCGGCGTTCTAGAACAGGCGTACGGAAGCCGCCGACACTCCGCTGCTATGAAGAAACGGCACGGCCTTTATAACCACATTAAATGCGAATAAAATTTCATGTGACCTCAAGAAAAAATTTGCTCCACAAAATACTTATTGATTGCGTAATCGATATTTAATGTACCTAATTAATGCGAGAATTATTGACGAAAATAAATTTACCACATACCAGATACTTACCTATTACCTACAACTCGTTTTGTGACGTGATATCGGGATTTTCCATAAATAAAGGACGATATTAATGTTGTGGAATATCCTGTAACAGTTACTAGGGCCTACTTAAATGAGGTTGGTGGCAGTGGTGCAGTTCAGGTGGAGGGGAGCGACGACGGTGACGTGCGTGTGGTGGGTGCCACGCGTGCGTCCGCGCAGCCCGCCGCGTGCCGCCGCCGTGACAGTGAAAACGCGAAGGTCGCGGTTAGTTATGTACAAAAACGCTATCAAATCATATGTTACTAAAATAGGTATGTATTGTATACATTGTATAAAATGACTACATCCGTTGGTGCTTGGGTACTTATTAGTTTCACTTAGGGTGTGTACTGATACGAACTATAACTACAGTCAACTTGAAGAACAATCTTTGGAATAAAATAAAAATTACAGGAATTAAGTAATTCAGTACCTATGAGATCCTTTGATTAAAATATGACATCAGTCACATGAATCTGTTATTTAGAAAGCGCGAGGTTGTGGTGAACGATTCTGGGAAATCGTCTTTATTATTACAATCGACTATAACCACTGCCAGTGCCTATAGGAGGTAGATATCTGCAATTTAACCAATTTACTGACCGAACAAGTCCTTGGCCTAATGCCTGTACGAATTAAATAATTTTAGCGTAGGAAGGAGGCTATAGAGCGAATCGCATTAAGTATATCTATTATGTCTATTAGTAAAATAAGACAATTATGATCCAATTTTAGTAACTATCCTATAGCGTGACTATCTACCTACAGCAATAGAAATATCATTCATAGTTGACTGATAACCGTGCAAGATTTGTTGTGATAAATGGTTATTTTGCTTATTGGAGCGTGAAATGCATAGGTAGGTAAATACAAGCAGTTTAATAAAGATCACCTTGAAGTCAGTCTTCATTATCTGAAGTAACTGCAGCCTTCTTCACACAGAATAAGACCATAAAATTAGAGAGTATTAGGTATGTATTCTTATTACCAGACTATTTTAGCTTGATTTTAATATCTATAGTTAGGCCATGTTATTTTCTTCAGCAGTAGGTACCGAATATAGGACTACTACAAATATACTTTATTAGACTTATCATTCCTAAAATATCCGCTTGAATAGTCACCATTAGTGGAATAAGTGAGTTAAGCCTGAACATTTTAGGGGCACATCACAGAGTGTCAAAACTTATCCTCAATAATATACTAACATATCACCTCTCTGCGATGCATCGGAGGTTGTAAATTGAGTGCGAGCAATGAAATCACATCGGTCTGTATAATTTAATAAACAGTCTATGGTCTAACCAGTCGACACTCAAACGATTAAGGGCGTTCCTTTAGATAAAAGTATCGGCTGAAGGCCGGCTGCTGCGCGTGCACAATGAGCGGACATTACAGCGGGTGTGGTGCGCGCTAATTAAACCACTGTTCAACTGTCGCACCTGCGTCACACTGTATGATTGTTACATAAAATGGTTACATACGGTTGTATGATATCCCTTATCAGCCACACTTTTGTGAGACGTAGTAAGACTTTTACCTCGAAGTTCTTCGTTTGATGAAACCGTTAGTAGTTTTTTGTATTTAGGAAGGCAAAAAGGAGCAAAGAAACTTATATTTTTACCTACCAAACCAAACCAAAGTGGGTGCCATAATCCTGTGTAACTTATAAGATAGGACACGCCTTTATATGTCATATAGTAGGTACCTCCAGAGACGAACCAAAGACTGGGTTTTGGCTCGACTGCTTGTATCGGCGATACCGTTGTGTTTTCTTTCTTAGACATATAAGATAGGTAGTTTAGTAGATTTGGAGTTCACTACTTTGTAATCAACCTATAAACTTTATTAATATATAATTTAGTATATTCGGACCTGATTTTAATTTAAAAGTAAAGAGGTAGGTACCATTTGTTGAGAATAGTCAGTGTGTTTTAATGAAGACTATTGTATGGATCGCGGTGTGTCAGCTCGTCAGCCGATAGTGCGTTTTCTCGTTAATTATTATCTTCCGTTGATTTCCACATTTCCTATCAATCAACAAATAAATTATACTTTTTTTACTTAGGTAGGTACTTACTGCCGAGTTCAATTATATCAGTAGGTACATAATACAGGTCAATTAACAATTGCATACTATTAATTGTAACTTAATTTTGTAACTCCTAAATGGTCGACTTTGGGAGAAAGATGAAGAATAAACAAAAGGTGTTTTAAACTTATTCATGTCATCTATAAATAAGTAGTTAAACATCTATAATCTAGCACTTTACTCGTGACAATACGTCAGCAACTCGTATTTGTATCTGTATGATTGTAAAAAGAGATTTATCTATTCATTCTTTGTCTTAAAGTCTCAACTTATAAGGCTCGCAGCGCACAGAGTAAGGCGAGCAAACCAGTTCCGACTTACCAGATCGTGCGATGTTTTAAACTCGAATGCAAATAAATTCATCCATGGTAAAGAACTTGAGCAAAGTAGATACTTTGCTGTGATCTTCTGTGAGTGTGTTACTACCCTATAGATAGGTACTCTCGTCTGACCATCGACGAGTCCCGTGAAATGCTAAGTTAATTTATTTAAGTTATGCGTAGAGTCAATTATGAAGTGAAAAGTAATAAGTAAATATAGGTAAATATAGATAAAGAATCTTAGAACTGGGTGGATTACATTTCTTTGTGTAGCTGCATTTCTAACGATAAATGAGAGATCCAGAAGTCCAATCTCCGGCCTTCCCTTCCCTCTATCCCGATTCCCACTCCCCCCTTCAGGTAGGCAACACGCGAGCAACGCCATCGATGCCATCAATATGCAATACAATCGAGCAAGCATCTATAGCTACGGTAAATACTGAATAGCAGGCGGGTCATACGCTTGTTTTCAGACATTTTAAATTAAAAACGCCTAACTAACCTAATCTAAGAGTCAGGGCCTAACCTAACCCATAAAAAAAGACTGCGCGAGATTATAATTATGTATCTATTAACCACTAGCGACCAGCCCCGGCTTCGCTCTAAAATTATCAATGTTTCTCTACTATATTATGCACGTATCTATACATACAAATAAATAAAATTGGAGTGTCTATTTGTAATATCAAAATAAGACCTTTTCACTAAATGCATATGAAAGTACATACGACACCTATAGCAAAAACGCGATTTAAAAAATTGTTGTCTGTCTGTCTGTGTGTTTGTCCGGGTAATCTCCGAAACGGCTGGACCGATTTTGACGGGACTTTCACTGGCAGATAGCTGATGTTTTAAGGAGTAACTTAGGCTACTTTAATTTTAGAAAAACAATTAGGGTACGCGTAAAAAAAATAAAAACACATAAAATCAAAGGGTATCTCCGAAACGGCTGGACCGATTTTGATGGGACTTTCACTGGTAGATAGCTATTGTTATAAGCAGTAACTTAGCCTACTTTTATTTTAGAAAAACAAAATTTAAAAAAATGGGTCCTGTCGCGCGGGGTCAGAACGCGGGAGCGTGCTTTTTTGTTAAGTTAAATTCCACGCGGACGAAGTCGCGGGCTCAGCTAGTTATACATATATACCTTCCTCTTGAATCACTCTATCTATTAAAAAAACCGCATCAAAATCCGTTGCGTAGTTTTAAAGATCTAAGCATACATAGGGACATACAGACAGCGGGAAGCGACTGTTTTATACTATGTAGTGATAAGCACGTTTTGTGTGTGAATTATAGAAATTCCATTATGATCAATAAAATGAATAGTAGCCAAAATAAATATTATATTTATTTAAATTTATATCTTTAATTTATAAGTAACTACCAAAGGGAAATCAAATGAACCAGTATCTACGCGCAGTTATCTACTTCCAATTATCTAAAAACAGCAATGGTCTATAGGCATACCTACTTAAATAATATGATGTGTGGATTACTACTATGTACCTATATATTTATAATTTATCTATCCTTAGCTATCCATCTATCTATCCTTAACTCGGTTTAACTGGCTACCTACATCTATCTTATGTCAGTAATAGGTAAGAATTTTAAGGCTTATCAAACTGGGTGCCTTTTATATTGATTAAGGTCGGAAATAGTTTCATCAACCATCACATTCCAAATGTATTTACCTAAGGAAAATTATGAAATTAATTCACCGAATTTTGATACTTACCTTCTACTGTGGATGAATGATATAATTTGTTACTCATAACTTTATTGCAATCACGTAACAGTTATTGTCCTTGCCGTTTAACTTTAATGTAAGTATTTTGTAACGAATGTTCTAGATATCAAAGTATATCTAGGTACTTAAGATGCTATATCTTTGTACCTACCTGCAACTAGCAGGTAAGTATACAGCAGTGGTTCCCAAACTTATTTTGTATACTGCCCACTTTAAGAATAAATTATTTTTAGCGCCCCCATTTCTTCACCCACTTAAATACTACTATAACGTCAAATTAAATTAATTGATTATTGTGATTATTATTATTATTAATGGCCCCATTTTTTTTCTCGGTCTCTTACCGCCCCCCTTTACGCCTGCAGCGCCCACAAGGGGGCGTTATCGCCCACTTTGGGAAAGGATGGTATAAAGCGTGGCCAGTAAGTAGTAAGTACCTACCTAAATATATTTTGCAATAACGCATACTAAGCCATTGTAATGAGTATTATTTTATGAGAGAACCATAGATTTTAAGCGCAGCGACATTTTTTCGAGGTCTATGGATAGAACAATTATTTAAATTCAGCGGCCGTTTTGCTCACTCGCATTTCTTGCAAATGGACCTTCATATCTCAAAGGTCATCAAGTGGCAAGGCCAGGGTTTCCATTAACACCATCGGATTATCGCAGGAAGCAGACCTGCCCTCGGCGGTTAAAAATAATGTTTACGAGTAATAACTATCGTCGATACGGGCATTAAATATTATCTAGACAGACGCCTACCTGGTGCCGTTTTGTAAAAAACCATCAGGAAGTGTTCTAGACCCGTTTCGCCCTCAGCTGAAACGAAATTAGCGTGCGCCGCCGATCCAGTTCGTTTAAAGATCACTCTCAGAGACACTCTGACATTTATTATGCGTGAGATGTGTTTACGTATTAACTGACTGAAGGTAAATTAAATATAGTAGGTAGGTACTTATTTAGTTAAATTAAATATGCGTGGAGTAGGAGCAGTAGTAGTTTCTACCATGGAATTGAAATAATAGTACTTACCTAATAGTAATGGTGGTACTATGGTGGTGGGGTGCCTATTAATAAGCCCGTTTTTGATTGTAGTAGGTACCTCCCTACACGGGGAAACTACCTATATAGGTATTTTGGGATTGTGGCCTTTAGTTACAGCCTACCGATCCTATAAACAATGAAACAGCCAGTGTCAGCATTATCTAGATAGGTAGGTAGGTACAATTAAGTACGCATTCGTTTAGGTTTTTTACTGTTTTATTATCTACTAGCTGAGCCCGGGACTTCGTCCGCGTGGAATTTAACTTAACAAAAAAGCCTGCTCTCGCGTTCTGAGCCCGCACGACAGGACCAATTTTTTATTTTTTTTAAATTTTGTTTTTCTAAAATAAAAGTAGCCTTAGTTACTCCCTATAACATCAGCTATCTGCCAGTGAAAGTCCCGTCAAAATCGGTCCAGCCGTTTCGGAGATTACCCGGAACAAACACACAGACAGACAGACAAAAAATTTTTAAATCGCGTTTTTGCTTTAGGTGTCGTATGTACTTTCATATGCATTTAGTGAAAAGGTGTTATTTTGATATTACAAACAGACACTCCAATTTTATTTATTTGTATAGATTCTAAACTCATGGGTACTGCAAGAAAATTTCAGTGACCAATGATTATTAATTGGTTTGTTCTCATAATCACAAGCAGGTAAGTTATTGTTTATTGTTCTCGATCTATTTTTTAAGTAACAAGTTTGGCATAACCGCATACTTTAGTGGATGAGTAGACTAGCCGTCTGTGCTTAATAAAGTCAGCGTATGTTACCAGTGTAGGTAGTATATAACACCAATGCTTACATATTTATAAAACCGTATCAGTTATCTAAATACCTATCTATAAATCTAAACTATACTTAATTGAATGTAACATGTGAATGTATTTTAATTTTAAAAATTAACCTTGCGTTGCATTGACATGAAATTAAAAGGCTAATATAATTGTCTATGTATGTTTACGCTTCGTTACTTAATCAAAAGGTGTTTGCAATTTTGTTTCACGGTGCAAATATGCTAATTGCTAAACACAAGAATATACCTACGTCTGAGAACACTATGTTAACGCTCACTGATCGTATAGAATGTGATTAAGTAAATAGGAAAATAATATTGTTACCTACCGTTATGAAATTATGATTGTTTTATAAGTAAAATAAAACAATAGCTGATTGTAGCATCCTTGCGGAACAATAAGTCAAGTAAACCAGCACCGCAAACTACTTATAGGTATTCCATGCATTCACCTATTTGATAAGCCCGAGTAGGTACTTATCTGTTGATATATAAGAATTAGCTACATTTTAGTAGATAAGTATGTTATAAAGTTATAGATTAAATGTTATTAACGGATATACCGGATAGAAACAGTAGAAGGTACCTATGAGTTATGAGTATAAAGATAGCCTCACATAGTTATAGTCCTTATGAGAATTTTATATTCGTTTCTCAGGACAAAAGCTTCAGGTTTTTGAACTTCTTACCAGACAGAATTGAAATAATAATGTTTACTCGTTGCTAATTATAACTAAATCTATTTGTATCTAAAATGATAATAAAATTGTATTCGTACCAGAAGGAATATCCATAATAAGTTGTAACTCATTTCGTAGCAGGCAACGGGTTCGCACCTTGGGTAACACCAGTTCGTACTACTGTATCGATAATGACATGTCCACTATATCGGGAATTATTAACAAAAACATCTTATCGATGAGGTTGAAATGATCGAGTTACATGGAACACATCCGGCCGAGTGTCAACAGGGCGGCTCCAGACTCGGTGCAAACTAAGCGAGCTCCTTTCGTTCGCGATTCGTCACGAAAAAGCGATTCGCTTCTAGTACACGAGTGCCCTGCGCGCGCGCCACGATCGACTACAGCGCCCGACAGCACTGTGACCTTAACAATTAAGAATTTATTTTATTAATGCACTTTCTTATGACGTGCCCGGCAACACGGCCCGCCCGACTATGTGAATCGACCTTATCTATGATGAGACAAAGAACGCTTTATAGAATAGGTAATATTTTATTGAGTATACATAGAATTAACAATTAATTTGGAATTATAATGTATGCTGATCAACTCTTATTCGTCAAGATTAAGAATGTAGAGAGACTTTTTAAATGGTTTGACTATTTATAAAAACATATATTTGTATAAAGCATAAGATTAAATATAGTGAGTAGGGTACCTAAGTCTGTGAGAATCGCGCTGCTGGCGCTCACAGAGCTTTGGGCAGTTTCTTAGCCTCTTTAGCGTAAACGCATACTCACTTGGTTTAGGCCCGTATTCATAAATATATCTCAAGTCTGAGAGAGATCTTCAGTACGCTTTTGACATCCCATTTTGTACTGGGATGACGTTTGGATGACATTTCCAGGATCGCTCTCAGACTTGAGGTCGATTTATTAATACGGGCTTAATCTTATGGTATGTAGGTAAAGGGGGCATTCAGTGTCCATAGTAAGGGTCGTAGGGCGGCGCGTACTGCGGCTCGTTGTACTGAGGCCCGTACTGCGGGTACGATGGCATCTGGAAATACAGAACCGCAAGTTATTTAACAGCTTTAGACAACCGCTTGGCGCAGTGGTTCGAGCGAAGGCTGCTCGGCTCACAGCAAATGGTGGCTGCGGGTTCGATTCCCGCCGGGGCAAATTTCGAAAATGGCCTTTTCGTAATTTGCCCAGGTATGGGGGTCACTGGGATAGCCCCCAGACCATTTTACGGTACCCATAGTACAAGCGTTGCTTAGTTTGGGACCATTCAGTTGGTGTGTCAGTCTGGCGATATTTATTTATTATTTTTTAGCTACGTACAATAATTTCATGAATTTTGATTTTATCTTCCGTATAATAACAATTATTAAACAATAAAGAAATAGGTAAGTACCTAATATGAAGGTACCGTAGTAGATTAAGTTTATTGAGTGAGAAAAGGATTTTTCATTATCTAGAAACCTACCTACCTAAGTATTAGTAGGTGAAAAAAACACAAATACTCAAGAAATATAATGTTTACAATCACTGCATTATGGCATTGATCTATTTTCCGGATTACCTACTTATTTTTTACTAAAGTCTCACTAGTAGTATTAGCTAGCTCTAATTCTTTAATTCTGCGAATGCCTTTTAGGTTTAATTTATTGGCTTCGGTATTAACCTACCTTGATATAAATATTGTTTAGATAAAAAGGAACTCTTTGATCTTTTAAGAAAAGATAATATTTGTACAGACGGCATTTGAGCCGTACAAGGCAGGTATGAGACTATTAATTGCCCACTTATTACTGATTTGGTATGCAGGCAGTAACAATAATTTCACGTTTCGGTCTCGTCAAAATATTTGAACGCACGAAACGCGGTTCAATGCCGACTCTCAAAACTAATGTAGGTAAGTGGGGGTAGGTACTACTATTTAACAAGATATTTTATTATAAGTACCTACCTAGCTATAAAATATCACAATGATCTTTTGAGCTCAGTTGCACCTTCCTCAATTCACTGTTAACTAGGTATACCTCTGTTTCAGACCACATTAGGTACCGGCGGCAGCTTAATTTTTGTAGGGGGCTATTTTACAATCTATATATATATAAGTAACTCAAAGGTGACTGACTGACTGACTGACATAGTGATCTATCAACGCACAGCCCAAACCACTGGACGGATCGGGCTGAAATTTGGCATGCAGGTAGATGTTATGACGTAGGCATCCGCTAAGAAAGGATTTTGATTAATTCTACCCCCAAGGGGATAAAATAGGGGATAAAAGTTTGTATGAAACTTTGTCAATTAAATTCCACGCGGACGAAGTCGCGGGCACAGCTAGTCATCAAATAAAGCTTGTTCTTCAAACCAAATTTCAACTGACTATTTTCACACTGACTTTCTATCGAAAAACTGTCAAAAAACCAAATTTATTTTAAAGAAAGAAGGAAAAGCCTTATTTGTGAATGAACATTATCTCACGATTGTGTCACAGGCCCTTATATTAATGGCATCCTTTGAAACTGATAGTTAGGTAACTGTTGAGCACCTACTATCATTATATTCCGACCAATAGGTATTCTGAAACATTGAAAGAAAGAAAGAAAGAAAGAAAGAAAGAAAGAAAGAAAGAAAGAAAGAAAGAAAGAAAGAAAGAAAGAAAGAAAGAAAGAAAGAAAGAAAGAAAGAAAGAAAGAAAGAAAGAAAGAAAGAAAGAAAGAAAGAAAGAAAGAAAGAAAGAAAGAAAGAAAGAAAGAAAGAAAGAAAGAAAGAAAGAAAGAAAGAAAGAAAGAAAGAAAGAAAGAAAGAAAGAAAGAAAGAAAGAAAGAAAGAAAGAAAGAAAGAAAGAAAAAATAAACATTTATTCGACACACATTGCGGGTCAGCGCGAACTGTGTCGAAAGGTAATTGGCTCAGCATGAGTAAGTAGGTACGTATAGAAAATAATAACAAAAACTCGTCACCTGATAGTTATACGGCTTCTTCTTCTCGATTTCCACGTGATGTTGTTTCTTGGAAGCCAGGCTATTGGCCACAAGCTCTTTGACTTTCAGCTTTGTGGACAGGAGGTTCGCCGCCATGGCTTTGTTGAACGCTTTAAGCTCGTTGAGCTTAGCCTTGATCAGCCACATGCCGTCCTTGAGCAAGTCCAGCTTGCCCAGCGGCAG